>CM057234.1:31494045-32744045 GCA_029891385.1 Erythroxylum novogranatense | reverse complement strand
ATTATAGAAAATTATACTTTTATTGTCCTGCAATATATCAACATGAACATGAAATATCATTAATTTTAGGAAACAATTTTCTTAAATTATATAATCCGTTTTGTCAATATTTACATTATATAACCTTGAAAACACCGAAATAAAAGATATTAATCAAAATCAATTATCCTTAAAATTCCAATCTATAACACTAAATATTATCATAAATTACAATTGATCACAACAAAATTAGAAGAATTACAATTTATATACAAAATAATATGACACTCCAATCCAAATTTAACTTTATTAGAATATGTTTGTAGTGAAAATCCATTAGATCCGCATAAGAATCAAAACAAACAATTAATTGAAATAAAATTAAAGGATCCAACACAAGAAATTAATATTAAAATAATATACCATACACACAAATTGATGTTCAAGAATTTATAACAGAATGTATGACTTACTACAAAAACAATTAATTAGTCCTAGTACTAGTAAACATTACACTTTTGCTTTTATGTAAATAATTCAATTTGAACAAAACGTGGTAAACGAAGAATGGTTATTAATTATAAAAATGAATAATGCAACCATAGGTGATGCCTATAAACTACCTAGAAAAGATTACATTATCAATAAATTAAAAGGACATACATGGTTTACAACATTAGATGCAAAATCTGGCTATTGGCAATTACGTTTACATGATAATACAAAAGAATTAACTATTTTTTCATGCCCTCCACAAAAACAGTATCAGTGGAATGTATTACCTTTCGGTTTAAAACAAGCACCTAGTATATATCAACGTTTTATGGATACTAATTTACTTGGATTAGAAAATTTTACTTTAGTATACATTGATGATATAATCATTTATTCTAATCGTAATAAAGAAGATCATTTCAAAAGGTTAAAATAGTTCTTCAAAGATGTTGAGATAAAGGTTTAATTTTAAGTAAAAAGAAAGCTAAAATTGCACAACAAACCATTGAATATTTAGGTATTGAATTTCAACCAAATGGCTTTATGAAATTACAACCAAATATTTTAAAAAATTAGTTGATTTTCCGATAAATTATCTAATCGCACTCATATACAACAATTTTAGGCCTATTAAATTATATATCGATCAAGGTTTTTAAAAGATTTAGCCAAAGAAAGAAAATTATTACAAAAGAAATGTAGTACAATTGTTCAATGGAGTTGGACTGATGCAGATACCAATGCTGCGAGGAAACTCAAAGCATTATGTAAACAACTTCCTATTTTATATAATTACTTGCCCGAGGATAAACTTCGTGCAAATAGATGCAAGTATGGATACATGGGCGGGATGCCTTTGGCAAAACCTCCCAATCAATGTAAATATCTTTTATGCAAATATATTAACTAACATTCGGTTCCTCAATTGAAATATCCTATTCATGAAAAAGAGACTTTAGCATGTCTTAAAACATTACGAAAATGGAAAATTGATTTATTACCAGTTTCTTTTTTAATTCAAATTGACTCTGCTTATCTTTGCAGTTTTCCAAAATTAAATATAAAAGCTAATTATAACCAAGGCCGATTAATTCGTTGGCAATTAGAATTTAATCAATATCAATTTGATATTAATCATATTAAATCTACTAACAATGTTCTTGCAGATATTTTAACCAGAGAATGGAAGCAGCTATAAAAAATCTAGAAGATACTCTTGCTCAAAGAAAAATAGACTTATTAAACCAGCAACAGATGATTGGAGCCATAACTCGAGATATCAATCAATTAGAAACCACCATCCAAGTTTTGAAACAAAACACTTCAGACATCCAGGAAGCTTTCACTAAAACTACCTCTATACCTACTTCATCTGCTCCTCTTTTAATCACTCCTACTCAAATCACCCAAAAACCACCTTTGATCCCTCAAAAACAGCAAGATGAAAATATTGAAAAATTTTATGTGATTTATAATGGACCTATGGCAGGTATTTTTGATGCATGGCATAAAGCAGCTGTACACATCACAGGAAGATCAGGTATTTTACACAAGAGTTTTAAAACCAAAATAGAAGCAGAAGCCTCTCTGGCTGAATATAAACAGTCTCACCAGATTGAACTAAAGCCACTTTATAAACAAGTTCTAGAAAGCCCAAGCCCAGCATCCTCTTCCAAACAAGTCGTATTGGGAAAAATACCCAATATGGATAGAATCAATTCTATACCCACCAAATCTCTCCAAATTGAAACCCGTAAACTCACCTCTGAGATGTTTTACGATTGTTTTCAAAATTTAAACAATTGGATTGAAGCCCTTAAGGTTCATCAATATTATCCTCTCAATCGAGGAAAATATGGACCTAAAGCTATAGTTCTACCTGATGCAGATCCTTTAACTACCTATCTACTTTTTCAAAGTGGATTAATAGATACACTTTATATCACCACATTGACTATCCTCTCCGAGTTTCCCAATGGATTTCTACAGGCAATTAAGAATTACAAAGACAAATTTGCAAAAGAAAGAGAGATTTATCTCAAAATTTGGAGTAGTTATCCAATCTTTGCGTAAAGTTTAATCTATGAAAGATGCAGATATATTAATCCCCAGAATTGCACACATTACTCTTGGAATCAGCAACGACATTTATCCAGCTATAGACACTCCTCCTAATCATGACTTCACTTGGACAGCTATCAACCAGTTCTATTTAAATTGCTTGGAAGGAATTTATATACAAACAGCTCGAACTAATGCAGAATCAACCATTCGAGTCAACTACAAGGGATTTCATTTACTTATGATTTCTCTCATTCGACAGTCAGTTTCTCCAGAACAATTACAGATTATTCAGAAATTCAAGATACCATTTTTAACAATTGGAGATATTTTTGAAGAACTCACTGCCTCATGAAAATATGCCTTATGTCAACAAATGCAAAATCATGATGAACACAAGTGCAAATACTGCTCTACAGTTAAAGGCATTGAAGATACAGAATCATTGGAGCCAATTATTGATGAATAAGATGGCCGACACATGGAATCTTCTCTTTATCCAGTGATGAAGACATAAAGAAAGCATCTTTGCTTTTCGTACTATAATAAGTGTGATGTAGACATAAAGAAAGCATCTTTGCTTTCTCTTGTACATTATTAGCGTACCTTTTACTTTTGCTTTTTACTTTTGTCGTCCACTCAGTTTTTGGACGATTCTTTAAGCTTCTCCTATATAATGTAACTCTTGGGCATTAGCTCGGATATATAAGAAACGTTCTCTTTCCTATACTTCTCTCTCTTGCGATCCAAGCCGAGGTTAGGCGTTCCAGCATATCAGCGAAGACAAGGTTAGGAATTGTTTTTTATATCATCCTTTTTATCATTTCATATGGAATCATCTTATTTTAATTATCGTCAATATTTAAAAGATTGTTTATATGATTGTTCTCAACGTAATCATTATTATAATCAAATCATTAATCAAACTAGTTTTATTATTAAAAATACTCCAGTTACCCCTCTTAATCAACATGAAATCAGTCATCAATTTTATATTCTTCAATTTTATCATACATTAAAAGCATCAAATTTACAACAACAAAAGCAATATTTAGAAGCTATTTCTTATCTAATCAGTTAATTTTATTTTGAAGGTTATGGATGACTCTTACTTTAATCGCAAACACTATTTAAAGGCAAAACTTAAAGATATAGATCTTCGAATTCAACGCATTAATATTCTGCTCCAACGAAGTTATCAACTTGATCCAGAAACTTCTTATATTCGGGATAGTAGAGAACGACGCATTATGGATGTAGCAGAAACAATTAAAATCTTGAAAAATCTAAAAGCATCGTTAATCAATACACGCAAGTTTTATCAAAATTGTATTTCTATTCTTATTGATTAAGCTTAAGTTTAAGTTTGTATTCTCTTTCAAATCAATAAAAAGTTATTATGGAAGACCAATATATTCGCCGAATTGGTGAAGGAATTTATATGACTGAACTCGATGGACCTCGTAATAAAATCCATCAAGTAAAACACACTTTAGATACTTATATTGATATGGTTATGGAAGATTTAGAATATAGTGAAAATAGTATTGAAAATATAAAAGAATGTAATAGAAAATGGAACTTTTATACATATAATTGAAAAATTAAATGAATTTCTCCATCGTGATGCATCCTCATCCTAATCATCATCATCATGATTCATAAGTCTTTTTCATTATTTGTATTCAAGTTATTTATCCATTTATTCAATTCTTTTATTGGCTTATTTCTTTACTTACTTTCTATCTAAATGCATGTGTTATTGCTTTTCCTCATTATGAATTAAATGATTATTTTTATCATGTTATACTTATGGATTTACTCCTTTAATGATTCACTATCTTTTAGATAAATTATTTAATCTTTTATTAATTATCGAATTTAGAAGAATATTAATGTCTTCTCATTATTTAAATTGTTCCATCTGTCAAACCTCTAATTGTTGTATTTGTCAACAATTAGAAGAATGAATAAAATTTTAGAATATATGCAATGTCAACATTTTATACAAATACAATATTTACAGGACTTATTAGAACAATCTCATAATTCATTAATCCAAGAAAATTTAATATTAGAAAGACAGTTTCATCAATTTTATAATCAAGAAAGAAACACAATAGAAAATAATTTACACGATCATAAACTTCATAGTACATGGCATAAATATGGTGAAATACAACGCACAATACTATTGATATACAACCTAAAGAAATTACAAATATTATAGATGTCGATAATTTAGAATTACAAGAAGCACAAGGAACCTTTCATATTAATACCTTGATAACAAAAGATAAACAACAATGATATCTAAAACACAATTAGATCTAAAATCGGACAAGATATTCATAAAACTTCCCTTTAAAACAAGTTTTAATCGTAAAAATATTATTTATTATGGAAAAATTGTACATGAAACACCAATTAGATTAGATCGATGTAACGAGCATTTTAGAATCAATTTAATTAATCAAGAACAAATAACAAAACATTTACAACAACTACCATTGGAAAATGAATTAAAATAGGTTATATTCATTTATCTACTATTCAAATTTTATTAAAATCAACTTTTCTTGAAGGAATCGATTCACCAATTAGAATGGCTATTATTGATGAAAGAATGCAGAAATTTGATGATCGATAATAGGAATTATGAATGGAAATTTAGCTTATCAAAAATTAAATTTAATACACGACTAAAATTAGGTATACCATTACAATCTCAAAATTTAGAAGATGCAATCACAATTGCATATAAATTTTATAGAGACGACTTAATGACTAAAGGACAATACCGTTTTCTATTACTTATCGATCATTATGCTTTAACCAACTCTCATCATAGTATTGAATTTAAAAATACTGATCGTATTTATATAGATCAATTATTTAATGAAGTAGCTAAAGTAGGAACTAATTTTCGTACTACTTTAAGACCATTACCTGCTATACAACTTCCTTTTAATTCCACTCCTTTACTCCATTCAAGACATTCTTTTTTTCATCTTGCTGTTTTTGAGGGATCAAAGGTGGTTTTTGGGTGATTTGAGTAGGAGTGATTAAAAGAGGAGCAGATGAAGTAGGTATAGAGGTAGTTTTAGTGAAAGCTTCCTGGATGTCTGAAGTGTTTTGTTTCAAAACTTGGATGGTGGTTTCTAGTTGATTGATATCTCGAGTTATGGCTCCAATCATCTGTTGCTGGTTTAATAAGTCTATTTTTCTTTGAGCAAGAGTATCTTTTAGATTTTTTAGAGCTGCTTCCATTCTCTGGTTAAAATATCTGCAAGAACATTGTTAGTAGATTTAATATGATTAATATCAAATTGATATTGATTAAATTCTAATTGCCAACGAATTAATCGGCCTTGGTTATAATTAGCTTTTACATTTAATTTTGGAAAACTGCAAAGATAAGCAGAGTCAGTTTGAATTAAAAAAGAAACTGGTAATAAATCAATTTTCCATTTTCGTAATGTTTTAAGACATAGATGTCGATAATTTAGAATTACAAGAAGCACAAGGAACCTTTCATATTAATACCTTGATAACAAAAGATAAACAACAACAGATAGCTAAAACACAATTAGATCTAAAATCTGGACAAGATATTCATAAAACTTCCCTTTTAAAACAAGTTTTTAATCGCAAAAATATTATTTATTATGGAAAATTGTACATGAAACACCAATTAGAATAGATCGATTGTAACGGCATTTTAGAATCAATTTAATTAATCAAGAACAAATAACAAAACATTTACAACAACTACCATTGGAAAAACAATTAAAATAGGTTATATTCATTTATCTACTATTCAAATTTTATTAAAATCAACTTTTCTTGAAGGAATCGATTCACCAATTAGAATGGCTATTATTGATGAAAGAATGCAGAAATTTGATGATCAGATAATAGGAATTATGAATGGAAATTTAGCTTATCAAAAAATTAAATTTAATACACGACTAAAATTAGGTATACCATTACAATCTCAAAATTTAGAAGATGCAATCACAATTGCATATAAATTTTATAGAGACGACTTAATGACTAAAGGACAATACCCGTTTTCTATTACTTATCAGATCAGCTATGCTTTAACCAACTCTCATCATAGTATTGAATTTAAAAATACTGATCGTATTTATATAGATCAATTATTTAATGAAGTAGCTAAAGTAGGAACTAATTTTTGTACTACTTTAAGACCATTACCTGCTATACAACTTCCTTTTAATTCCACTCCTTTACTCCATTCAAGACATTCTTTTTCAGAATCATCATCATCTAATCCTTTAATCAATAGATCATCATCTTTACGGATTGAAATTCCTACAGACAAAGAAGAACATGAAAAACATAAAATTACAGATCCAATTATATCAACATCATCTTTAAATACTTCTTCGTTAAATACTTCTATGAAATTAGATGATATAAAATCTCAATTAAAAGATTTATCAACTTATATTAAACATACATTATGAGTATTAGTCAAGAATTAAAAGAATTTAAAACAATTATCAATGATTTAGTCGAAAACAAAATCTTGTATTAATAAAAATATTAGATCAATTAACACAAGTACAAAAAAGTTAAATAGTATAAAACAAAATGAACAAAGTCTAAAAGTGCTAGCAGCAAAAGAACAAAGTAGCAAAGTGGTATCAGAGCTAGAATATCCAAAAACAATGAAATTAGCTCGTAATAAATTATGGAAGAATTAGATTGTTTATATTCCAAGGATTCTATAGAAAATATAGAAAATAATATTAAACAACAATTAACTACAATTACGCAATTATTTGATGATTTAACATTACAACCAAGAGAAACTTATAATAAAATTACACATCATGAACATGAAGAATTCATTCACGATTTAAATTCTGACGAAGAATTATATGTCAATGAAGAACAACCTGAATCAAGTAATATAAAAACTGAACAAAAATCTCCAACTAAAAGAAAAGCATCTTCTCCATTAATAGATACAGATAGTATCAGTAAACATGGCTATTATCAACGAGGAACAAAAATTCGAAAATATCCAACTGAATATACTCCAAAACACATTACAACTGAAGCACGAGATGTCTTAAATATAGATATGTAACTAATACAGAAGAATTAATATTAGAATGGGTTAATAAAATACAACTAATATTACAAATCGAAAAACCTTTTGGCGATATTATGAATAAAACTTCTTTATGGAACTTTATTACTTATAAAACTAAAGGAATCGCTCATCAATTTTTACTTGAAAATACAACTGGAATACAAACCACAACAAAGTATCAAGAAGCTACTACAGATACATCAACATTTTATCTTTGTTGCAAATTGAAATTTATAAGGAATTTACAGGCAAAGATATTATATATCATAATGAAGAAATTAGAGAACAAGAAAGAAAACAAGCAATATGGCATTTAACAAACATTCAAATCTGTGACCCTTGTTATCTTAACAATTTTATATGTGAATTTCAAAAATATTATTATGAATTATATAGAAGTGAACAAGAATTATATTTACATGTGTTTATTCAAAAATTACCTTACCCAATAAATTTAAAAGTAGAAGAAAGATTTAATAAACTAAAAGATAAAAATAAAATAGCAAATAATTTAGGAGGTGTTATAACTATTACTAGACAATTGTTTGCAGAACAATGTATTGATGCAACTTTTAAACGTAAATTAAAGCCAGCAACTTTTCAACAATGTTGTGCTAGAAACCCCGATGTTCCGCAACAATGGGGATGTACTAATCATAAAATATATAAAAAAATCAAAATCCAAATATAGACCGTATAAACGATATCGATGGAAAAAATATCCTTCACATTATTATAAACAACGACCTTATAAACCTTATAAAAAACATTTTAGACGAAGAAGATATAGACAATTCAAACCTCGAAAACAAGATTGTCCTCAACAAAAGAAAAATTGTAAATGTTGGTTATGTCGAGAAGAAGGGCATTATGCTAATACATGTCCAAAACGTAAGAGTAAAAATTCTAAATATACGTAAAAAGTTAATATACTAAGATTAGCAACAAAAGAAGAATTAGAACCAATAGAATCGATTATGATACTAATTCGACTATTTCATCAATTTATCGATATGAATCATATAGCTAAACACAAACAGAATCTTCAAGTCAATCAATACAACATATATTCCGAAGATGATTCGAAAACTAAAATAAAATTAATGCATATATAGACACAGAGCAACAATCATCTTGCTTCACGTAAAATATTAACTAATTGGAAAAGATTAGGAAAACCTTTACATATAAGTATTGTCGATGGAAGTATTAAATCAATATGGTATGTTAGTTACTATACCTATATTATTATAGAAAATTATACTTTTATTGTCCTGCAATATATCAACATGAACATGAAATATCATTAATTTTAGGAAACAATTTTCTTAAATTATATAATCCGCTTTGTCAATATTTACATTATATAACCTTGAAAACACCGAAATAAAAGATATTAATCAAAAATCAATTATCCTTAAAATTCCAATCTATAACACTAAATATTATCATAAATTACAATTGATCACAACAAAATTAGAAGAATTACAATTTATATACAAAATAATATGACACTCAATCCGAAATTCTAACTTTATTAGAATATGTTTGTAGTGAAAATCCATTAGATCCAGACAAGAATCAAAACAAACAATTAATTGAAATAAAATTAAAGGATCCAACACAAGAAATTAATATTAAAAATAATATACCATACACACAAATTGATGTTCAAGAATTTATAACAGAATGTACAGACTTACTACAAAAACAATTAATTAGTCCTAGTACTAGTAAACATTCTGCACCTGCTTTTTATGTAAATAATTCAGCTGAACAAAAACGTGGTAAACGAAGAATGGTTATTAATTATAAAAAAATGAATAATGCAACCATAGGTGATGCCTATAAACTACCTAGAAAAGATTACATTATCAATAAATTAAAAGGACATACATGGTTTACAACATTAGATGCAAAATCTGGCTATTGGCAATTACGTTTACATGATAATACAAAAGAATTAACTGCTTTTTCATGCCCTCCACAAAAACAGTATCAGTGGAATGTATTACCTTTCGGTTTAAAACAAGCACCTAGTATATATCAACGTTTTATGGATACTAATTTACTTGGATTAGAAAATTTTACTTTAGTATACATTGATGATATATGGTGCATTTATCCAGCTATAGACACTCCTCCTAATCATGACTTCACTTGGACAGCTATCAACCAGTTCAATTTAAAGTGCTTGGAAGGAATTTATATACAAACAGCTCGAACTAATGCAGAATCAACCATTCGAGTCAACTACAAGGGATTTCATTTACTTATGATTTCTCTCATTCGACAGTCAGTTTCTCCAGAACAATTACAGATTATTCAGAAATTCAAGATACCATTTTTAACAATTGGAGATATTTTTGAAGAACTCACTGCCTTATGGAAATATGCCTTATGTCAACAAATGCAAAATCATGACGAACACAAGTGCAAATACTGCTCTACAGTTAAAGGCATTGAAGATACAGAATCATTGGAGCCAATTATTGATGAATAAGATGGCCGACACACGGAATCTTCTCTTTATCCAGTGATAAAGACATAAAGAAAGCATCTTTGCTTTTCGTACTATAATAAGTGTGATGTAGACATAAAGAAAGCATCTTTGCTTTCTCTTGTACATTATTAGCGTACCTTTTACTTTTGCTTTTTACTTTTGTCGTCCACTCAGTTTTTGGACGCTTCTTTAAGCTTCTCCTATATAATGTAACTCTTGGGCATTAGCTCGGATATATAAGAAACGTTCTCTTTCCTATACTTCTCTCTCTTGCGATCCAAGCCGAGGTTAGGCGTTCCAGCATATCAGCGAAGACAAGGTTAGGAATTGTTTTTTATATCATCCATTTTATCATTTCATCCTCATCCTAATCATCATCATCATGATTCATAAGTCTTTTTTCATTATTTGTATTCAAGTTATTTATCCATTTATTCAATTCTTTTATTGGCTTATTTCTTTACTTACTTTCTATCTAAATGCATGTGTTATTGCTTTTCCTCATTATGAATTAAATGATTATTTTTATCATGTTATACTTATGGATTTACTCCTTTAATGATTCACTATCTTTTAGATAAATTATTTAATCTTTTATTAATTATCGAATTTAGAAGAATATTAATGTCTTCTCATTATTATCATTATTTAAATTGTTCCATCTGTCAAACCTCTAATTGTTGTATTTAACAGGCCTAAAAATTGTTGTATATGAGTACGATTAGATAATTTATCAGGAAAATCAACTAAGTTTTTTAAAATATTTGGTTGTAATTTCATAAAGCCATTTGGTTGAAATTCAATACCTAAATATTCAATGGTTTGTTGTGCAATTTTAGCTTTGTTTTTACTTAAAATTAAACCTTTATCTCGACATCTTTGAAGAACTATTTTAACCTTTTTGAAATGATCTTCTTTATCCTGATTAGAATAAATGATTATAATGAAGTAGCTAAAGTAGGAACTAATTTTCGTACTACTTTAAGACCATTACCTGCTATACAACTTCCTTTTAATTCCACTCCTTTACTCCATTCAAGACATTCTTTTTCAGAATCATCATCATCTAATCCTTTAATCAATAGATCATCATCTTTACGGATTGAAATTCCTACAGACAAAGAAGAACATGAAAAACATAAAATTACAGATCCAATTATATCAACATCATCTTTAAATACTTCTTCGTTAAATACTTCTATGAAATTAGATGATATAAAATCTCAATTAAAAGATTTATCAACTTATATTAAACATACGTTATGAGTATTAGTCAAGAATTAAAAGAATTTAAAACAATTATCAATGATTTAGTCGAAAAACAAAATCTTGTATTAATAAAAATATTAGATCAATTAACACAAGTACAACAACAATTAAATAGTATAAAACAAAATGAACAAAGTCTAAAAGTGCTAGCAGCAAAAGAACAAAGTAGCAAAGTGGTGGAGTAGTTATCCAATCTTTGCAGAAAGCGAATCTATGAAAGATGCAGATATATTAATCCCCAGAATTGCACACATTACTCTTGGAATCAGCAACGGCATTTATCCAGCTATAGACACTCCTCCTAATCATGACTTCACTTGGACAGCTATCAACCAGTTCAATTTAAATTGCTTGGAAGGAATTTACATACAAACAGCTCGAACTAATGCAGAATCAACCATTCGAGTCAACTACAAGGGATTTCATTTACTTATGGTTTCTCTCATTCGACAGTCAGTTTCTCCAGAACAATTACAGATTATTCAGAAATTCAAGATACCATTTTTAACAATTGGAGATATTTTTGAAGAACTCACTGCCTCATGGAAATATGCCTTATGTCAACAAATGCAAAATCATGACGAACACAAGTGCAAATACTGCTCTACAGTTAAAGGCATTGAAGATACAGAATCATTGGAGCTAATTATTGATGAATAAGATGGCCGACACACGGAATCTTCTCTTTATCCAGTGATGAAGACATAAAGAAAGCATCTTTGCTTTTCGTACTATAATAAGTGTGATGTAGACATAAAGAAAGCATCTTTGCTTTCACTTGTACATTATTAGCGTACCTTTTACTTTTGCTTTTTACTTTTGTCGTCCACTCAGTTTTTGGACGCTTCTTTAAGCTTCTCCTATATAATGTAACTCTTGGGCATTAGCTCGGATATATAAGAAACGTTCTCTTTCCTATACTTCTCTCTCTTGCGATCCAAGCCGAGGTTAGGCGTTCCAGCATATCAGCGAAGACAAGGTTAGGAATAGATACAGATAGTATCAGTAAACATGGCTATTATCAACGAGGAACAAAAATTCGAAAATATCCAACAGAATATACTCCAAAACACATTACAACTGAAGCACGAGATGTCTTAAATATAGACTGTGTAACTAATACAGAAGAATTAATATTAGAATGGGTTAATAAAATACAACTAATATTACAAATCGAAAAACCTTTTGGCGATATTATGAATAAAACTTCTTTATGGAACTTTATTACTTATAAAACTAAAGGAATCGCTCATCAATTTTTACTTGAAAATACAACTGGAATACAAACCACAACAAAGTATCAAGAAGCTACTACAGATACATCAACATTTTATGCTGTTGCAGCTGAAATTTATAAGGAATTTACAGGCAAAGATATTATATATCATAATGAAGAAATTAGAGAACAAGAAAGAAAACAAGCAATATGGCATTTAACAAACATTCAAATCTGTGACCCTTGTTATCTTAACAATTTTATATGTGAATTTCAAAATATTATTATGAATTATATAGAAGTGAACAAGAATTATATTTACATGTGTTTATTCAAAATTACCTTACCCAATAAATTTAAAAGTAGAAGAAAGATTTAATAAACTAAAAGATAAAAATAAAATAGCAAATAATTTAGGAGGTGTTATAACTATTACTAGACAATTGTTTGCGAACAATGTATTGATGCAACTTTTAAGCGTAAATTAAAGCCAAGAACTTTTCAACAATGTTGTGCTAGAAACCCGATGTTCATGCAACAATGGGGATGTACTAATCATAAAATATATAAAAATCAAAATCCAAATATAGACCGTATAAACGATATCGATGGAAAAATATCCTTCACATTATTATAAACAACGACCTTTTAAACCTTATAAAAACATTTTAGACGAAGAAGATATAGACAATTCAAACCTCGAAAACAAGATTGTCCTCAACAAAAGAAAAATTGTAAATGTTGGTTATGTCAAGAAGAAGGGCATTATGCTAATACATGTCCAAAACGTAAGAGTAAAAATTCTAAATATACAGAAAAAGTTAATATACTAAGATTAGCAACAAAAGAAGAATTAGAACCAATAGAATCTGATTATGATACTAATTCGACTATTTCATCAATTTATCGATATGAATCATATAGCGAAACACAAACAGAATCTTCAAGTCAATCTGAATACAACATATATTCCAGTACAGATTCAGAAAACTAAAATAAAAATTAATGCATATATAGACACAGGAGCAACAATCTGTCTTGCTTCACGTAAAATATTAACTAATTGGAAAAGATTAGGAAAACCTTTACATATAAGTATTGTCGATGGAAGTATTAAATCAATATGGTATGTTAGTTACTATACCTATATTATTATAGAAAATTATACTTTTATTGTCCCTGCAATATATCAACATGAACATGAAATATCATTAATTTTAGGAAACAATTTTCTTAAATTATATAATCCGTTTTGTCAATATTTACATTATATAACCTTGAAAACACACGAAATAAAAGATATTAATCAAAATCAATTATCCTTAAAATTCCAATCTATAACACTAAATATTATCATAAATTACAATTGATCACAACAAAATTAGAAGAATTACAATTCTATATACAAAATAATATGACACTCCAATCGAAATTCTAACTTTATTAGAATATGTTTGTAGTGAAAATCCATTAGATCCAGACAAGAATCAAAACAAACAATTAATTGAAATAAAATTAAAGGATCCAACACAAGAAATTAATATTAAAAATAATATACCATACACACAAATTGATGTTCAAGAATTTATAACAGAATGTACAGACTTACTACAAAAACAATTAATTAGTCCTAGTACTAGTAAACATTACTTTTTGCTTTTATGTAAATAATTCAATTTGAACAAAAGCGTGGTAAGCGAAGAATGGTTATTAATTATAAAAAAATGAATAATGCAACCATAGGTGATGCCTATAAACTACCTAGAAAAGATTACATTATCAATAAATTAAAAGGACATACATGGTTTACAACATTAGATGCAAAATCTGGCTATTGGCAATTACGTTTACATGATAATACAAAAGAATTAACTATTTTTTCATGCCCTCCACAAAAACAGTATCAGTGGAATGTATTACCTTTCGGTTTAAAACAAGCACCTAGTATATATCAACGTTTTATGGATACTAATTTACTTGGATTAGAAAATTTTACTTTAGTATACATTGATGATATAATCATTTATTCTAATCATAATAAAGAAGATCATTTCAAAAAGGTTAAAATAGTTCTTCAAAGATGTTGAGATAAAGGTTTAATTTTAAGTAAAAAGAAAGCTAAAATTGCACAACAAACCATTGAATATTTAGGTATTGAATTTCAACCAAATGGCTTTATGAAATTACAACCAAATATTTTAAAAAATTAGTTGATTTTCCTAATAAATTATCTAATCGTACTCATATACAACAATTTTAGGCCTATTAAATTATATATCTGATCAAGGTTTTTTAAAAGATTTAGCCAAAGAAAGAAAATTATTACAAAAGAAATGTAGTACAATTGTTCAATGGAGTTGGACTGATGCAGATACCAATGCTGCGAGGAAACTCAAAGCATTATGTAAACAACTTCCTATTTTATATAATTACTTGCCCGAGGATAAACTTCTCGTGCAAATAGATGCAAGTATGGATACATGGGCAGGATGCCTTTTGGCAAAACCTCCCAATCAATGTAAATATCTTTTATGCAAATATATTAACGGAACATTCAATTCCCCTGAATTGAAATATCCTATTCATGAAAAAGAGACTTTAGCATGTCTTAAAACATTACGAAAATGGAAAATTGATTTATTACCTGTTTCTTTTTTAATTCAAACTGACTCTGCTTATCTTTGCAGTTTTCCAAAATTAAATATAAAAGCTAATTATAACCAAGGCCGATTAATTCGTTGGCAATTAGAATTTAATCAATATCAATTTGATATTAATCATATTAAATCTACTAACAATGTTCTTGCAGATATTTTAACCAGAGAATGGAAGCGGTATAAAAATCTAGAAGATACTCTTGCTCAAAGAAAAATAGACTTATTAAACCAACAACAGATGATTGGAGCCATAACTCGAGATATCAATCAATTAGAAACCACCATCCAAGTTTTGAAACAAAACACTTCGGACATCCAGGAAGCTTTCACTAAAACTACCTCTATACCTACTTCATCTGCTCCTCTTTTAATCACTCCTACTCAAATCACCCAAAAATCACCTTTGATCCCTCAAAAACAGCAAGATGAAAATATTGAAAAATTTTATGTGATTTATAATGGACTATGGCGGTATTTTGATGCATGGCATAAAGCATTATACACATCACGGGAAGATCGGTATATTTTACAAGAGTTTTAAAACCAAAATAGAAGCGAAGCCTCTCATTTGAATATAAGCAGATCTCACCAGATTGAACTAAAGCCACTTTATAAACAAGTTCTAGAAAGCCCAAGCCCAGCATCCTCTTCCAAACAAGTCGTATTGGGAAAAATACCCAATATGGATAGAATCAATTCTATACCCACCAAATCTCTCCAAATTGAAACCCGTAAACTCACCTCTCGAGATGTTTTACGATTGTTTTCAAAATTTAAACAATTAATTTGAAGCCCTTAAGGTTCATCAATATTATCCTCTCAATCGAGGAAAATATGGACCTAAAGCTATAGTTCTACCTGATGCAGATCCTTTAACTACCTATCTACTTTTTCAAAGTGGATTAATAGATACACTTTATATCACCATATTGACTATCCTCTCCGAGTTTCCCAATGGATTTCTACAGGCAATTAAGAATTACAAAGACAAATTTGCAAAAGAAAGAGAGATTTATCTCAAAATTTAGAGTAGTTATCCAATCTTTGCATAAAGCAAATCTATGAAAGATGCAGATATATTAATCCCCAAAATTGCACACATTACTCTTGGAATCAGCAACGGCATTTATCCAGTTATAGACACTCCTCCTAATCATGACTTCACTTGGGCATTATCAACCGGTTCAATTTAAATTGCTTGGAAGGAATTTATATACAAACAGCTCGAACTAATGCGAGAATCAACCATTCGAGTCAACTCTGAGGATTTCATTTACTTATGATTTCTCTCATTCGACAGTCAGTTTCTCCAAAACAATTACAGATTATTCAGAAATTCAAGATACCATTTTTAACAATTGGAGATATTTTTGAAGAACTCACTGCCTCATGGAAATATGCCTTATGTCAACAAATGCAAAATCATGACAAACACAAGTGCAAATCTTGCTCTCTGATTAAAGGCATTGAAGATCTGAGAATCATTGGAGCCAATTATTGATGAATAAGATGGCGACACGGAATCTTCTCTTTATCGATGATGAAGACATAAAGAAAGCATCTTTGCTTTTACGTACTATAATAAGTGTGATGTAGACATAAAGAAAGCATCTTTGCTTTCTCTTGTACATTATTAGCGTACCTTTTACTTTTGCTTTTACTTTTGTCGTCCACTCGGTTTTGGGCCTTCTTTAAGCTTCTCTATATAATGTAACTCTTGGGCATTAGCTCGGATATATAAAGCGTTCTCTTTCCTATACTTTTCTCTTTTGCGATCAAGCGAGGTTAGGCGTTCAGCATATCGGTGAAGACAAGGTTAGGAATAATCTGAGATAGTATCGATAAACATGGCTATTATCAACGAGGAACAAAAATTGAAAATATCCAAGCAGAATATACTCAAAACACATTACAAGCTGAAGCGCGAGATATCTTAAATATAGACTTTGTAACTAATACAAAAAAATTAATATTAGAATGGGTTAATAAAATACAACTAATATTTTAAGACATTACACTCTATATTTAAGACATCTGCTTCAGCTTGTAATGTGTTTTGAGTAGTAACCTCGCTGATCGCAAGAGAGAGAAGTATAGGAAAGAGAACGCAAGAGTTACATTATATAGAGAAGCTTAAAGAAGGCCCAAAACCGAAAGGACGACAAAAGTAAAAAGCAAAAGTTGTATGCTTTTTTATGTAATCTTCAAAGATTTTAAAGCTGAGATAAAAGTTGAGAAATCATAAGTAAATGAAATCCTCTCAATGGTTGATTCGCATTAGTTCGAGCTGCTTGTATATAAATTCCTTCCAAGCAATTTAAATTGAACTGCTGATAGTGTCCAAGAAGTCATGATTAGAGGAGTGTCTATAATGATAAATGCACCATATATCATCAATGTATACTAAAGTAAAATTTTCTAATCCAAGTAAATTAGTATCCATAAAACGTTGATATATACTAGGTGCTTGTTTTAAACCGAAAGGTAATACATTCCATCGATCTTTGTTTTTGTGGAGGCATGAAAAGCGTTAATTCTTTTGTATTATCATGTAAAGCGTAATTGCCAATAGCCGATTTTGCATCTAATGTTGTAAACCATGTATGTCCTTTTAATTTATTGATAATGTAATCTTTTCTAGGTAGTTTATAGGCATCACCTATGGTTGCATTATTCATTTTTTATAATTAATAACCATTCTTCGTTTACCACGTTTTTGTTCAGCTGAATTATTTACATAAAAAGCAGGTGCAGAATGTTTACTAATACTAGGACTAATTAATTGTTTTTGTAGTAAGTCTGTACATTCTGTTATAAATTCTTGAACATCAATTTGTGTGTATGGTATATTATTTTAATATTAATTTCTTGTGTTGGATCCTTTAATTTTATTTCAATTAATTGTTTGTTTTGATTCTTGTCTGGATCTAATGGATTTTCACTACAAACATATTCTAATAAAGTTAGAATTTCGGATTGGAGTGTCATATTATTTTGTATATAGAATTGTAATTCTTCTAATTTTGTTGTGATCAATTGTAATTTATGATAATATTTAGTGTTATAGATTGGAATTTTAAGGATAATTGATTTTGATTAATATCTTTTATTTGTGTGTTTTCAAGGTTATATAATGTAAATATTGACAAAACGGATTATATAATTTAAGAAAATTGTTTCCTAAAATTAATGATATTTCATGTTCATGTTGATATATTGCGGGACAATAAAAGTATAATTTTCTATAATAATATAGGTATAGTAACTAACATACCATATTGATTTAATACTTCCATCGACAATACTTATATGTAAAGGTTTTCCTAATCTTTTCCAATTAGTTAATATTTTACGTGAAGCAAGACTGATTGTTGCTCCTGTGTCTATATATGCATTAATTTTATTTTAGTTTTCGAATCATCTTTGGAATATATGTTGTATTCAGATTGACTTGAAGATTCTGTTTGTGTTTCGCTATATGATTCATATCGATAAATTGATGAAATAGTCGAATTAGTATCATAATCAGATTCTATTGGTTCTAATTCTTCTTTTGTTGCTAATCTTAGTATATTAACTTTTTCTGTATATTTAGAATTTTTACTCTTACGTTTTGGACATGTATTAGCATAATGCCCTTCTTCTTGACATAACCAACATTTACAATTTTTCTTTTGTTGAGGACAATCTTGTTTTCGAGGTTTGAATTGTTTATATCTTCTTCGTCTAAAATGTTTTTTATAAGGTTTATAAGGTCGTTGTTTATAATAATGTGAAGGATATTTTTTCCATCGATATCGTTTATACGGTCTATATTTGGATTTTGATTTTTTATATATTTTATGATTAGTACATCCCCATTGTTGAGGAACATCGGGGTTTCTAGCACAGCATTGTTGAAAAGTTGCTGGCTTTAATTTACGTTTAAAAGTTGCATCAATACATTGTTCTGCAAACAATTGTCTAGTAATAGTTATAACACCTCCTAAATTATTTGCTATTTTATTTTTATCTTTTAGTTTATTAAATCTTTCTTCTACTTTTAAATTTATTGGGTAAGGTAATTTTGAATAAACACATGTAAATATAATTCTTGTTCACTTTATATAATTCATAATAATAATTTTGAAATTCACATATAAAATTGTTAAGATAACAAGGTCATGATTTGAATGTTTGTTAAATGCCATATTGCTTGTTTTCTTTCTTGTTCTCTAATTTCTTCATTATGATATATAATATCTTTGCTCAGTAAATTCCTTATAAATTTCAATGCAATAAAGATAAAATGTTGATGTATCTGTATTAGCTTCTTGATACTTTGTTGTGGTTTGTATTCCATTGTATTTTCAAGTAAAATTGATGAGCGATTCCTTTAGTTTTATAAGTAATAAAGTTCCATAAAGAAGTTTTATTCATAATATCGCCAAAAGGTTTTTCGATTTGTAATATTAGTTGTATTTTATTAACCCATTCTAATATTAATTCTTCTGTATTAGTTACACAGTCTATATTTAAGACATCTCGTGCTTCAGTTGTAATGTGTTTTGGAGTATATTCTGTTGGATATTTTCGAATTTTTGTTCCTCGTTGATAATAGCCATGTTTACTGATACTATCTGTATCTATTAATGGAGAAGATGCTTTTCTTTTAGTTGGAGATTTTTATTTACATTGATTGGGAGGTTTTGCCAAAAGGCATCCTGCCTATGTATCCATACTTGCATCTATTTGCACGAGAAGTTTATCCTCGGGCAAGTAATTATATAAAATAGGAAGTTGTTTACATAATGCTTTGAGTTTCCTCACAGCATTGGTATCTGCATCAGTCCAACTCCATTGAACAATTGTACTACATTTCTTTTGTAATAATTTTCTTTCTTTGGCTAAATCTTTTAAAAAACCTTGATCAGATATATAATTTAATAGGCCTAAAAATTGTTGTATATGAGTACGATTAGATAATTTATCAGGAAAATCAACTAATTTTTTTAAAATATTTGGTTGTAATTTCATAAAGCCATTTGGTTGAAATTCAATACCTAAATATTCAATGGTTTGTTGTGCAATTTTAGCTTTCTTTTTACTTAAAATTAAACCTTTATCTCGACATCTTTGAAGAACTATTTTAACCTTTTTGAAATGATCTTCTTTATCCTGATTAGAATAAATGATTATATCATCAATGTATACTAAAGTAAAATTTTCTAATCCAAGTAAATTAGTATCCATAAAACGTTGATATATACTAGGTGCTTGTTTTAAACCGAAACTAAAAGATAAAAATAAAATAGCAAATAATTTAGGAGGTGTTATAACTATTACTAGACAATTGTTTGCAGAACAATGTATTGATGCAACTTTTAAACGTAAATTAAAGCCAAGAACTTTTCAACAATGTTTGTGCTAGAAACCCGATGTTCGCAACAATGGGGATGTACTAATCATAAAATATATAAAAAATCAAAATCTAAATATAGACCGTATAAACGATATCGATGGAAAAAATATCCTTCACATTATTATAAACAACAACCTTATAAACCTTATAAAAAACATTTTAGACGAAGAAGATATAGACAATTCAAACCTCGAAAACAAGATTGTCCTCAATTTTGCTACTTTGTTCTTTTGCTGCTAGCACTTTTAGACTTTGTTCATTTTGTTTTATACTATTTAACTGTTGTTGTACTTGTGTTAATTGATCTAATATTTTTATTAATACAAGATTTTGTTTTTCGACTAAATCATTGATTATTGTTTTAAATTCTTTTAATTCTTGACTAATACTCATAACGTATGTTTAATATAAATCTCTCTTTCTTTTGCAAATTTGTCTTTGTAATTCTTAATTGCCTGTAGAAATCCATTGGGAAACTCGGAGAGGATAGTCAATGTGGTGATATAAAGTGTATCTATTAATCCACTTTGAAAAAGTAGATAGGTAGTTAAAGGATCTGCATCAGGTAGAACTATAGCTTTAGGTCCATATTTTCCTCGATTGAGAGGATAATATTGATGAACCTTAAGGGCTTCAGTCCAATTGTTTAAATTTTGAAAACAATCGTAAAACATCTCAGAGGTGAGTTTACGGGTTTCAATTTGGAGAGATTTGGTGGGTATAGAATTGATTCTATCCATATTGGGTATTTTTCCCAATACGACTTGTTTGGAAGAGGATGCTGGGCTTGGGCTTGTTTTAAATTCTTTTAATTCTTGACTAATACTCATAACGTATGTTTAATATAAGTTGATAAATCTTTTAATTGAGATTTTATATCATCTAATTTCATAGAAGTATTTAACGAAGAAGTATTTAAAGATGATGTTGATATAATTGGATCTGTAATTTTATGTTTTCATGTTCTTCTTTGTGCAGAGGAATTTCAATCCGTAAAGATGATGATCTATTGATTAAAGGATTAGATGATGATGATTCTGAAAAAGAATGTCTTGAATGAAGTAAAGGAGTGGAATTAAAAGGAAGTTGTATAGCAGATAATGGTCTTAAAGTAGTACGAAAATTAGTTCCTACTTTAGCTACTTCATTAAATAATTGATCTATATAAATACGATCAGTATTTTTAAATTCAATACTATGATGAGAGTTGGTTAAAGCATAGCTGATCTGATAAGTAATAGAAAACGGGTATTGTCCTTTAGTCATTAAGTCGTCTCTATAAAATTTATATGCAATTGTGATTGCATCTTCTAAATTTTGAGATTGTAATGGTATACCTAATTTTAGTCGTGTATTAAATTTAATTTTTTGATAAGCTAAATTTCCATTCATAATTCCTATTATCTGATCATCAAATTTCTGCATTCTTTCATCAATAATAGCCATTCTAATTGGTGAATCGATTCCTTCAAGAAAAGTTGATTTTAATAAAATTTGAATAGTAGATAAATGAATATAACCTATTTTAATTCGTTTTTCCAATGGTAGTTGTTGTAAATGTTTTGTTATTTGTTCTTGATTAATTAAATTGATTCTAAAATGCCCGTTACACTGATCTATTCTAATTGGTGTTGCATGTACAATTTTTCCATAATAAATAATATTTTTACGATTAAAAACTTGTTTTAAAAGGGAAGTTTTATGAATATCTTGTCCAGATTTTAGATCTAATTGTGTTTTAGCTATCTGTTGTTGTTTATCTTTTGTTATCAAGGTATTAATATGAAAGGTTCCTTGTGCTTCTTGTAATTCTAAATTATCGACATCTATAATATTTGTAATTTCTTTAGGTTGTATATCAATAGTATTGTCTGGTTGTATTTCAGTCATATTTATGCCATGTACTATGAAGTTTATGATCGTGTAAATTATTTTCTATTGTGTTTCTTTCTTGATTATAAAATTGATGAAACTGTCTTTCTAATATTAAATTTTCTTGGATTAATGAATTATGAGATTGTTCTAATAAGTCCTGTAAATATTGTATTTGTATAAAATGTTGATATTGCATATATTCTAAAATTCTATTCATTCTTCTAATTGTTGACAAATACAACAATTAGAGGTTTGACAGATGGAACAATTTAAATAATGATAATAATGAGAAGACATTAATATTCTTCTAATTTCGATAATTAATAAAAGATTAAATAATTTATCTAAAAGATAGTGAATCATTAAAGGAGTAAATCCATAAGTATAACATGATAAAATAATCATTTAATTCATAATGAGGAAAAGCAATAACACATGCATTTAGATAGAAAGTAAGTAAAGAAATAAGCCAATAAAAGAATTGAATAAATGGATATATACTAAAACAAATTTCTAATTACAAGGACATTTTTAAATGAAAAAGAAGAAGTTCTAATATTTTTCGTAAATCATTCTTGCCTTCTCTTTTCTAGAGAAAATAATCATAATGTTGTATCGAAAAGTAAAATAATCATGCAATAGCTCAATCATTTCCACTCCTTATCTTTTATCTCTAACCACAATTGGATGGAATTTTGAATATTAAGCGACCCAACACCATCCCAAATTCTCAACTAGTGCACCAAAAGCATGTTAATCCCTAAGAATCGAAGAAGAATGGATTACGAGCGGATAACGGTGGAGTTGCTGGTGACAACGCCGAATTCAATAATTTACGCAAGGAACTCAATCAATTTCTCCATCTCGAGAGCATCAAGTGGAAACAACACGCAAAACAATTTTGGCTCAGGGGCAGTGATATGAACACCAAGTTTCATCATAAAACAGCCAATGATCGGAAACGGCGTAACACAATACATGAATTGCAGACTAAGAATGGAGATTTAGTTCGAGACAGAGAGAGGATTCATCAGGTGGTTCGCAACTATTTTACTCACTTATATTCCCACAGTGATGCCGAGTATGACGATGTAACAAACTTGGTTCCTTCGTGAGTTACATCAGATGATAATGCTGTTCTCTTACCTCCCATTACAGCAAATGAAGTTCGCAAGGCCGTGTTTTCCATGCATCCGGACAAAGCCCTAAGACCAGACGGGCTTAACCCCGCATTTTTCCAAAAGTTCTGGCATATAATAGGTGGAGACATAATCGGGGCATGCACACATTGGATTGCGACCGACACTTTTCCAGCTACCTTGACCGACACCATCATTGTTCTTATACCGAAGGTAGTACATCTGGTTTCTTTAAAAGATTTTCGCCCTATCGCTTTATGCAATGTGCTCTATAAAATCATTTCAAAAGTGCTTGCAAACAGGTTGAAGAAAGTGTTACCTCGAGTTGTTTCAGAAACTCAATCCGCCTTTGTGGGTGGTCGGCTAATTACTGATAATATTCTTGTCGCTTTTGAATTGATTCATCATATGCGAACAAGTTCCCGTCGTACAGGTGGTGATATTGCTTTGAAAATTGATATTAGCAAAGCCTACGATCGTGTTGATTGGGGTTTTCTTGAAAGTATGATGCGCGCACTTGGTTTTACGGATAGATGGATCTCTTTAATGATGATGTGTGTTAAAAGTGTTCCGTATCTGATCTCGGTAAATGGCGAGGAAGTGGGTCCAATTGTTTCTGAGCGCGGTCTTCGTCAAGGGGATCCACTTTCACAGTATTTGTATCTTTTATGTGCCGAGGGCCTTACAGCACTTCTCAATGACGCCGAACGACGTGGGATAATCTCTGGTATTTGAGTATGTGCTACCAGTCCATCTGTAAGTCACCTCTTATTTGTCGATGATTCTTTCTTATTTTTCCGAGCCACGGTGGACCAGTGCAATGCAATTAGACAAATTTTACACGCATACGAGAAGGCTTCTAGCCAAGCAGTGAATCTTGCGAAGTCCGGTATCTTTTTTAGTTCTAATCTGTCTCCGGAAGCTCGGCATCAATTTTCGTCTATTCTTGAAGTTTCACAATCCATTGCTCATAGCAGGTATTTGGGTGTGCCTTCTTTTGTTGGCCGTAGTAAAAAAGCTATTTTTGCCTTTCTACGTGATAAGGTATGGGCTAAACTTCGTCAATGGCAAAATAAGTTCTTATCTCGTGCTGGTAAAGAGGTGTTGCTAAAGTCCGTCGCACAGGATGTCCCTTCCTACTGTATGAGCGTCTTTCTTTTGCCCGTCTCTCTGTGTGATGAACTCCAAAAATTGATGAATTCGTTTTGGTGGGGTACGAAAGAGGGAGGTGGACAACAGATGCATTGGTTGCGTTGGGAGCAAATGTGTACAAGCAAAAGGGATGGAGGTCTTGGGTTTTGGCATTTGCGGTGTTTTAATGAAGCCATGCTCGCCAAGCAGGGATGGCGCTTACTCACTGACGAATCCTCATTACTCGCACGTATTTATAAAGCCAGGTATTACCCCAATGGAACCTTCCTTACAGCTAGTAGTGGTCACAATCCAAGTTTCACCTGGCGAGGTATCTTTCAGACAAGACAGTTGTTGAATGAAGGTCTTAGATGGCGTGTTGGCGATGGGCGTTCTATCTCAATTTCTAATGATCCTTGGTTACCAAGAGATAATGATTTCTTCGTTTCGCCTGACGTTTCCAATATTGTGGGTGATCTGCGTGTAGAGTCGTTAAAAACAGAGGACGGTATTGCATGGGATACCTCCATGATTTCAGGCATCTTTAGTGAGCATGATGCACAAGCTATACTTTCTATTCCCTTACCGGTTACCTCTGTTGCCGATAAGCTTGTATGGCACTTTGACAGAAAGAGGAAGTACACGGTAAAATCTGGTTACCAAGTTGCTCATCGTTTGCTTTCTGGTCTGATATCCACCCATGGCGGCTTGTCTTAGAGTGCACTATGGAAGCAGCGTATCCCTCCTAAAGTTAGAGAGTTTACTTGGCGTGCTTTGCGCAACATACTCTCGACTAAACTTCGCTTGCAAGAGCGGCAAGTACCTTTGAATGCTGTCTGTCGGTGTGGTACTACTCTTGAAGATCTAGACCACGTGTTGTTACGGTGCCATGCGGCAGCCTCGGTTTGGGCACAATGGCCACGTGCTAGGTTCGCTGCTGGCTTGTCCTTCACTGAGTGTTATACGAGATTAGTCGATGCCGGTGATCGGCAAACCGTCGAGGAGTTTTGTATGTTGGCTTGGAAATTTTGGTGGGCTCGAAATCAACTTGTGTGGAACAATAAAGTAATCAACACCAGCGTCGTTATTTCGCAGGCCTTGGAATTTCTACATGATTGGCAGACGGCTAACGCTCGACCAGTTAACATGCTCCCTTTGAACCAAGAGGAGTCATCGACAGATCCTGGTGCAGCTCCCTCTGTTATCGATGCTGCTATCGATTGGTGTTGTCATGTTGATGCAACAGTCTTTGCATCTCATCGTTTGACCGGAAGTGCAGCCGTCATTCGATCACAACAAGGGACTTTCCTTCGCGCTTTATCAGCTTTTCATGAGGGCCTCTTTTCAGCATCTATTGCCGAAGCAGTAGCTTTACGATCAGCGTTGCATTGGCTTGTTCATAATCTCCCGGGTCATGGCATTATTTTTTCCGATTCCCAATCTCTAGTTCGCTCCCTTGCTGATCCGGATTTGACTGATATGTCAGAATTCGGCTTGATTGTTAAGGAGTGCTTTTCTTTGCTTCGCACTCGCCCAGACATTCATATTCGATGGGTTCGTCGCTCTAGCAATCCGATAGCTCATCGTTTAGCTAGAAATTCCATTTCGTTTTCTTCTTTCTTGGTTTGGAACAATCTCCCTGCTTGTATTCGCTCTTTTTTTGCTTAAATGAAATAGAATTTTCCCTAAAAAAAAAGTGCTGGTAATATTGCATATATATTCCATCCTTTATACGTGAACGTTAGTAATTTAAAAAAATGCATTTAATAAATTGGAGCTTCTATTCTATTAATAAACATAAAAGTAAATAAAGTTAACTGTGATCATTTACAAATATCCAAATTGTAATTAAAATTCATAATTGCAAGTTTAAATATAATTTAATTACACATTGATTTAGTCTTAATTAAATGCAAAAAAATTAAAATATTTTGGACTAGATTTATTCGAATTTGGGTTTAAAATTTTCTATTTTAATTTTAAAATTTTGAATATGATAGGCTAAAGTATCGATGGTTTGTTTACACTTAGTTTCATTGTCACATTTAGCAACTTTATTATCTGGTATATCAAGTATGGTCCCCTTTTATTTTTCTCTTATCCACGAACGTGACAAAAATAAAGAACAATGAAAAATACGATAAAAAAGAACAGTAGTAAAGACTGAAGTACGATTGGTCCCCGCCGACAAGACTGCCCACATTAAATGTATAGATTCATAGCAATTCTAAAGGCAGCCGTCTTTTCGGGGTTTGTTCCTCTGCTTATGCCCTTTAATATTACACCTTCAATGTGCTTACCCCTTATATATTTAATTTAACAATGTATGTATTACAAAGAATGGTAGCACTAGCATCCTTGAAAAGAAAAGGTTTAATGCCTACACTTTTTACACCGATTCCGTCGTTTTACCTTGGTGGACGATTGAGTTGCTTATATAGTGACTTTCTACTTCTGCTTTTATTTTGGTATACGCATAATAGCCAAAAATAACCAAGAATCCTCTGGTTCAATTGACTTTCCCCCTCACCTAAGTGCTTCATGGTTCAAGTCGTCTAAACATTAAAAAGTTGGAAAAGATAAGAGAATTAAACAAATCCCGGTTATCACTCATTAGATGAAAGTATGACATAAAAGTTATTAACATTAGGGTCAAATCATTGACTATTGTAACATGAATCGGCCTATAATCTAACTCCTATATGACTAGAGTTCTTGACTGACAAGGAACGCTGAAGTATCCATCCAATACAAATATATGAAATATGGAAAACTTGCGCATAATATTAAGAAAAAGATTTACCATTAACTAACCCACAAATAAAATGGAGATGATATCATTGATATGCATCTACTTAAAATAAAAGGAACAATATATTGGCAAGTAACAACATCATAATGTTATTCTATATTAATGCAAACTGGCAAAGTTGCTGGTGAAGTAACCTATCCAAAAACGAACTTGGAAAAACATAGTACTTTAACCCAAAGAAGAAGTGGTCAAATCCAACGACATAACTTGACTTTCTGAACGTTTGGTGCTTTATATTGACGGTTATAATTATAAGCGAAACAAACAAAGTGTGGACAACATAGAGAGAGAGAGAGGAGCCAGACCCAGTAGATAGCAACATGCTTCCCCAGAAGATGCAGTCTCTCGTATATAATGAAGGCCCAATTCCCGAGATGAAAACAGAGAGAGAGAGAGAGAGGGAGAGAGCATCTAGAGAAATGAGCTACTAATACTATCCATCGAAGCAAAGTATGAATCGGACGGCAGGGAATAGGGTTGAAAAGGAGTCAAATCAGACGGCCATGAATAAATCAGAAGTCATCAGGCTTATGATAGCAAAACGTACCCTCAAACAATCTCAGCCAACCAATCACATCCCCACTGAACCCTTCCCTTGTATTACATCTCTCCACTTTCTCGAGTAGGAAAATAGGAAAAAAAAGGTTTCTGTCGCCCCCACCCATAAGTCATGATAAGAACCCCAAAACGCCACCAACAAATATCCAACCAAATCCAAGTTCCAATTTTTACGACATGCCATATGCAAAGTTTCATTTTTTTTTATCAGCGCGCGCCCAGCTGTGCTCTCTCTCCTCTCACAGACTCACATACTTACTTTTCCTGTTTTCTATCTTTATGTTGTTTGGCCTGGCCTCTGATATATATTTCTTTCTGATTTTGCTTTTGGTTAGCCCTTATCTCCTTCATATTTATGTTCCGTGGTTGCGCGTTCTGTTGGATTTGTTCAGATAAAGAAAGGACACCTGGTGTATGTGTCACCGACACCTGTACGTCTTGCATGAAAGAGAGAGAAGTGATACAGAGAAGGCTACAAGTGAAGAGATAGACAAGCAGTGGTGATGACGATGATTCATTCTAGTGAATGTGGGATGTTTGGAGTTTTAAGGGTTTCTGGGGGCTCTAGTTTATCATGGTCCCTATGAAAACCCTAAAATTTTCCTCAAAGCTTGTTTCTTTAGCTTAAAACAGTTTGGATCCTAGGTTCTTGGTCGCTTTCGTTAAATCGTTCCAGTTTCTTCTCAGATCTGACTCGTGCTTCTACACAGTTTGTGATTCCTTCCAATTCATGATTGGTATTATCTCTTGCTGGAAATCCTCCAAAGAGAATATAAAATTCTCATTTCATCTTCTGGGACATAGAAATTGACAGAAGAGAGTGAGCACACAGAGGCATTGGTATAAAACTATACGGTTGCTTTTGCGTGCTCACTTCTCTTTCTGTCAGCTTCCAGCCCCGGAGGAGTTTGATCTCTTTCTCAGGTCACTTGCTTAGGCTGCTTTTGTTCCATACTAGACACAAACCTCTCTCTTTTCTTTGTGTAGCAACCAGTCATGTGTTTTTATTGTGTATATCGGATATAACTGCATTGAATAAAAATTCCAAAGATCTCTTTCTCAGGTCACTTGCTTAGGCTGCTTTTGTTCCATACTAGACACGAACCTCTCTCTTTTCTTTGTGTAGCAACCAGTCATGACGTAGATCAGGGAACAATGAAGAGCAGGCAGCATTCAGAAGTCAGAACCTTGGGAAGTATCCGTTAGCCTTCATTTTCACTCATTTGAAGCATTCATTTTAAGTATAGTTTAAATCTTCGTGTTTAATTATATTTAACTGCTTGAAGCGTTGTTTTTGATGGTGTTTGCTTTCTAGGCACGCCTGAAAACAGTATAATTTAGCGGTAGAACAGTGTAGTAGCATGGGACCATTCACGTTGTCTAAGTTTAGCATGGTCCTGCACTTGTAAAACCCTTCCTTTTTCACATAGCTTCATGCTCATAATCTTTATCTTCATCTTTGCATTTGCGTTCTATTTTATTTACGCATGCGATTGTAACATACTCGAGATTTTTTTTTAAGTTTTACTTTGTTTTCACCTGAATCTAGCAAGAACCTCGTACCTTGTACTGTTTTGATGGGTTTTCCTGCTTACGGTTTCAAAACCCTACTACAGGTAGAATAGGGTTGTTTACTAGCAAGCTTGTGCCACGAGTATAAAAGGGATCAATCTGTCTCTAATAATTCTTTTGAGATCTCCGGAAGCACATATGTGGTGCACTAATTGAAAGTGAGTATTGAAAGTGATACACAACCTTCTTTCCGAATACTTATTCCTCTTACCATGTGTACTTAAATTGATTTGATGTTTTGAGCGCACAAAGGACTTCCAGATTAGGGTATGTTCGTGATGGCTCTTTTCAAACACTGTCATTTCAACGTCAATTTTCTAATTCTTCCACTGCTTGAATTTGACTATATGGATATGAATCCTTTCAGATCCCGTCAAATCGTTTGTCACAACCAGAGGATCAGAACCAGTTTAAGAGAACCAATGAAGTTCTTAATCATTGTCGTCTTTAACTGTCCAAATAACCATGGGTTAGTACTTGTGCAATTGTCTTAATTTTCTTTTTCTTTGTCAAAGGAAGTTCTCACATCTCTTATGATGATGCGATAAGTGAACTTTTTCATCAACTAACAAGATAAAAGGTACGTCTAATCTGTATTGTAGACCGCAGAAAAGGAGACCACAACATTATTTTCTTCTTGAGCAGCTAACAGATATTTTGAAGTTACTCTTCCGTTTAAAAGGGAAAATTTATGGCAATTTAGATAAGTTTTCACCTCAGCTCTATCCAGCGTCGACTTTCTGAAACTTTTTGTAAATTTTTATTGTGTTCAAGGTTCTGGATAGAGTATGAAAAAAGCGATTCTTTTAGGAATAATATGGCATTTATTTTATGTTATCTGATCCCTTTATTATGTCTTGCAAAGATTTGTCTATTTGGTATTGGAATCAAGGCCACAGGTATCGCTTTGGAGAGCGAGTAGAAATGTTCCATGGAATGTCAATAAATCAAATTGTTTCTTGAGGTAGGTGTTTTGAACTTTTGTTGTGCATATTTTATTATTTTGATGTTACTTAATGTTGTCGTTTTGCTCTCTATACTCTAAAATCAGATGGTATTTAAAGCCACTAACTAGACATAGCCTTTCTGATATGTATCTTCTATAGAGGATCCTTCCGCTAGTAACTTGCTTAAAGCATTTAATTCTACTACTTTTTTATTGAGTTTAATTTCAGAGTGTCTTAAACAATGTTTTAAATTGCCAACTGCTCCAAATCATTAACACAATTGGTCGTAATTGCGATCACAGTATCTATAAATATTGTAATATATGTATACTGTAACCTATAGGATAATATGCAATTTCGCAACTTGAAACTTTAGTCTCAAGTGCAATGTGGTGCATAAATACCTTTCAATTTTCTGCCATAAATAGTTTCAATCCTTAATGTGGTGGGTTTGTTTGTTTTCACAACCTATTACATTAAGTCTATACTGGTCCAGGAATCAATGTTAATTGTTGTTTGAGGAACTTTGGTTGAACCAGTAGAGTTAGTCCCTGCTGGTTTTTAGAGTTCATGTTCATACAAGATATGACAATCATAGGTTGTTTTAGAAGGGACTGAGTAGCTATTAGATATTGAAACTGCTGCAGATTTGTTTTACAAGATAGGGAAGGTTGGTGTCCCATTGTACATTCTTTTAATTTGCAGGGAACACGTTGACTTTTTTTTTAGTCATTCTTCCTTATTTTTCAATTGTTAAATAGGAATCGAATGTTCTTTTCTTTGTTTGCTTTTGTCTTCCTTGCTTAGCGCAGTATATCCAATGAAAGACTGTTGGGTAGGCTTGCTAGGGAAACGTATAAAACTTGGGTAGTTTGTTTGCAATACAAGTACTTCGGTACTATAGGTGGCGGATGCGCTCGGTGGATGGGGATTTTTGTTTCGTTGGAATTAAAGTAATTTTATTTCAAAAAAGGCAGTGCCTTGCAAAGTATAGTCATCATGATTGATCCAAAGGGAGAGTACATTATATTGGTATTTAAAAGAAGTCTGGGAACCAATTATCCTATCAATCGATCATCATGTAGGAGCTTAAAAAGCTTGTTTCTTCTTATTATAAGCCCCATCTATTTGTTAAATGTGTGGAGAATTTAGCTTCACTGAAGTGTCACCAGAGTAGCTCCTTCATAGCATGCATAGTGTTCACTTTAGTGTTGTCAAATGGTCTGTGTGTGCTTGAATCTCCTGAGGTTTCTTTCTCTCAAAACCTCATACACCAGAGTGCAGAATTAAGAAGTTTTGGATGCATGGAAATTAAGAATAGTTTGTTGAGGAACTTTTCGATTAGGTATATATGTCCCACAAGTAAAATAGCAAACATAGAATGGACAATACTAATCATGTAGAGGAAACTGACCTGTATAGGCAAGTGTAGCTGAGTTGATTTGGGGGATGTATAGAAGCAATCTAACACTGATTGGTTGAGTTTTTTACTATTGGTACATGGTTCTTCATGATTCATGATAATATGGTAATATTTTGGGCAGTTTGAGCCCTTAGGGTATATATTTAAAAGTACAAAACTAGATAATTGATTTTCATTTTTGAAAATCAGATGAGCCCTTAGGGTATGTATTTAAAAGTACAAAACTAGATAATTGATTTTCATTTTTGAGAATCAGATGAAGGAATCTGCTATGATCAGTGATACCTCATATAATACTACCAGTTAAGGCATATGACTTGAATTCTGAATGTAGCTCTAGTAAATCAAATTCATTGCTAAACATGGGTTTGTGTTGAGCACTTTTATAAGTAGTTTGACTGAAGAACATTAACTTCAACAGCTTTTTCATTATTGGTCTAAAGGCAATTAGTAGTTGAAAGCAATCTTATATCTATTTCTAGAATAAGATCTTATTACAAGTATTTCAAAACATCACAAGAGATAGATTGAGAATTTGCAATTTACATTTTCCCAATAAAAATGTAATTCATGTAATTCAGCTAGCAGTTCGGAATTAGCATGGAAGTAGCAATCTATTTCCAGTTTTCACCAAATTAAGTTGAAACCATTTGTTCCTCTTTGACACCTCTAATTGGAGTCAAAGAATTCCATCTGTTACCATATGCCACTCATCTCAATTCAGCAAATAAGCAAAAGAACTGAACGCATTTATGTATTAATAATGTTTTAGATAACATATAGAGGGTGATACTATACAGTTATGATGGATATGATTGTGACAATTTCAGATTGTGAACATAGGACTAAAACATTGCAGCCACTATTCTGATTGCAACCATTGCAATTTAAAAACGAACGTTGCATAATGTTCAGGTTCCAAAAGAGTTACAATTAAGCCAATTTCTAATATAGACACCGAAACAATAATAAAGCAGATAAGTACACAAAGATACAAAAGTTTAAGGCTATGAAAATTAGTATATGTCGTTTGCTTCTCCAATTATATCTTCTCAAAATTGGGCAAGGAATTAATAGGAACGTGCATTTTGTCTCTATCTCTTAAATTAGGAAAGTCTACAACACTACAAACATTAGTTGAAAGATTTGGGGTAGTTCTTGATTGAAGCTTTGTTTTATCTGTTGAATTTTTGCTCTAGATCGATAACAACGAATCCATTTATTTGCATAAGTTTATTATTGTGTTCTAAGTGTAATTGTTTTTGTTCATTTTGAAAAAGAAGTCAGAGATAATCTAATTAAATATGAATTTGGAGTAATCATGATTAGGTTAGCCATTCTTATGGCAATGCAAGTAATGCAAACTATATCTGATGCAATAAAGAGGCAATTTAGTGCTTGGAGTTTCATTTTCAGGTAGATTGAAGTATTCGTATATGGACATGTCTAAGGCAACTTAAGTTGTAAGTTTATTCTCTTTTACAAATTAGTGGTTTGTTTTAGGTCTAGAGAACATCCTATACTTTCAAGGCCAACTGATTATTTGATTAAAATTTTGTTAAATATTTTAGACTTATTTTTTCACCAACAATGCATACCTAGTAATAGTAAGGAAAATATGGTGTACTTAGTGGTAAGCTTTTTGTTTACAAATTTTTTGTTATAGTATGCATCAGGTTTCGATGCATCTATGTAAAGTTTAAATTATAAGGTATGTTTTAGACTCTGATTGGAATCACTTATGAATTATATGGGTGCAACTACGAGAAATGTGGTAACAATTGCGTTAAATTGTGGTAACGGTTTGAACCACAACTACATTATTGCTTCTATGAGAAAATAAAGATATTCAGTTCCCTTGGGTTAGAAGAGTTGATGGGAGAATGTTTGTTTTGTACGTTTAGTTTTCCTGGAAAGATGTATTTGGTAACATGAGAATTCAAACTAGACTAGGATAGACTATAAATGTAAACTGTAGCATTTTGGAGCATCATTGTGAACAGTGTAGATCATGCATTTTGACCAACTCTCTTGCTATAAGAGCAACAAGAGTGGTGTAATCTCCTTTTGTCCATTTTCTTAGTGGTTAATTTCTAATACCAATAGCTAGAGTGTGGATTTTAAGAGATTTTGTTGACTTGGTGATTTGCTTTGATGTGGATGGGCCATATTCTCATGGCTAGACATGAAGATTATGAATGATTTAATCTTCTTATTTGAAATTATAATTGGTACAACATATATATACACATTTCTACATAACTAAATAAGGAAACTATCACCTATAAAATAGTAACACAATAAAGACAATAAAGACTGATTTCCTAATGTCTACAAAATAGGAAACTAACTCCTAACTTGAGGACTAAATATTCGACACTCCCCCTCAAGTTGGGTTGTACATGTTGTATATACCCGGCTTGCTATATAATCTCTCAAAGTTAGGTCTTTGAAGAGCCTTCGTTAAAATATCTACACGCTACTCTCGAGTTGGAGTATATATTACTTGTACTTCAGAATTCTCTATCTTCCCTACAATGAAATGTCTATCAATTGTAACATGTTGTTCGATCATGATAAACTGGATCCTTTGCCATATTGATGGCCGCTTGGTTATCACATTTGAGCTTCACAGTCTTTCCAAAGTCTATACCCAATTCTACTATTAATCGCCTGATCCATATCCCTTCACAAATAGTAAATGCAAGTGCTCTTAACTCTGATTCAGCACTGCTCTGGGAGACGACAAAATGTTTTTTATTTTGTCAAGTCACAAGATTTTCCCATACAAAGGAACAATAACTTGTAGTTGATCTGCTATTTATCTGACTCCCTGCTTAGTCTGCATCAGAGTATAACATTACACCTCGGTAGTCAGTTTTTTTTAATAGTAACCCCTTTCTATGAGTCCTCTTTAGATACCTAAGAATCTAGTATATTGCCTCCATGTGTTCTTCCATTGAATTGTTTATGAACTAACTAATTGTGCTCACTGCAAAACCAATGTTTGGTCAAGTATGGGAAAGATATATGAGTTTCCCTACCAGACATTGGTATCTCCCTTTATCTACTGGGACTCCTTCACGCCCGAGCTTTTTTTTGGAGTCCATTGGAGTGTTTGCTGGTTTGCAGCCAAGCATACCAGTTTCCTTTAGTAAGTCTAAGGTATATTTTCGTTGTGAAACAAATATACCTTTCCTTTATCAAGCCACTTCCATTCTTGGAAAGTACTGGAGAGGACCAAGATCTTTGACTTCAAAATCTTCAAGCAATGCCTATTTGATCCTTGCTATCTCTTCTACATCATTTCCAATTAGAATGATGTTATCCACATAGATAATAAGTACAACCAACTTATTTACTGAGGAACGCTTCATAAATAATGTGTGGTTAGCTTGGCATTGGGTAAAACCTTGTCCTTTTACTAACTTTGAGAATCCTCCAAACCATGCTCTTGGAGATTGCTTCAACCCATAAAAAGACTTCAACAGTTTACACTCCTTTTCGCTATGATGATTCTTTTGGATCTTGGATGGAATCTCCATGCCGACCTCCTCTTCGAGATTCCCATTTAAAAATGCATTCTTAATATCCAATTGATGAAATGACCAATCTAAGTTTGCAGCCAAGGACAAAAGTATCCGAATAGTATTAAGTTTTGCAACTAGAGCTAACATCTCTTGATAATCAATTCTATAGAACTGGGTGAAACCCCGGGTAAACAACCACGCCTTAAGCCTTTTAATGCTTCCATATGCCTTGTGCTTCACAGTGAATACCCATTTGCAGCTTATTGTTTTCTTTCCTGGTAGAAGATCTGTAATAGACCATGTACCATTTCTTTCTAAAGCACTAATCTCCTCTTAAATTGCTTGTTTCCAACCTGGATGTCCAAGAACCTCTTGAATATTAGCTGGAGTTAGAAATTCATCAAGTCTTGAGAGAAATGTTCGATAAGTCCCTGACAAATTCCTATAGGAATTAAAATTTTTAATTGGATGTTGAGTACATGTCTGAGTACCTTTCCTTATGGAAATGGGTAGTCCCAAATCTTCTTTTGTTTGAATCTCCTCCCACTTTTGCTCATTCTTTCCTTCTGTGTGAGTTTCTATAGTTGTTGGATTTGATTCAGAATCTTGGACAGGTGTGAAATGTGACATGAACTTAACCTCTATATGAGCTTGCCTCTGCTTTCTTGAGTAAACCTGTAGTTCCTTAGTTGTTGATTGAGACACAGGTTTATTAGCACACACCGGTGAAGATGACAAATTAGGTACAAAAGGAATTGACTCACAAGTTGGATTTAAGGAGGGATGTTCAAATGTAGGCCGACATGGAAGTGTAGGTTGACTTGTAATAGATTCAGAGTTTGGTGGTTGATGACTAAAGCAAGCGGGAAATTTTGTTCCAGAAAGGAATCCCAACTCCAAGATTGAAATTCTACTTTAGTCTCCCTCTGAATTTTAGTCTTGGAAAAAAGAAATGTTTTCAAATAATTTAACATCCATGGTTTCAAACATTCTTCGAGTAGTGGGACAAAAACATTTATACCCCTATTTGTTTGTGGAGTAACCAATAAAGATTTGTGGATTGTGGATCAAGTTTGCTTCTATTGTGTGGATAGACATGAACAAAAGCTGAGCATCCAAATACCTTTGGAGGCAGATTGGATAATAGAAACTGGGCATAAGGAAAGATATTAATAAGGACTTGACCAGGTGTTTGAAGCTGGAGAACTCGAGATGGTAGCCTATTGATGAGATATGTCGAAGTAAGGATAGCTTCTCCCCATTGGTATTTTGGTACGTTAGTGGAGAACATGATGGAGTGGGCTACTTCCAACAAATGTCTTTTTTTCGTCTCCACAATTCCATTTTGTTACAGAGTATTGACACATAAACTTACTTGGACTATCCTTTGCTTAGATAGATATTTTCCCAAAACATAGTGGACATATTCCCTAGCATTATCAAACTTTAGGATTTGGATTTTGGAACCAAATTGACTTTGAACCACGGTATTGAAAGCTTGGAATATTCTGTCAACCTCTGATTTTTCTTTCATAAGAAATAACCAAGTAAGTCTTGTATGATCATCAACAAAAATTACAAACTATCGTGTTTCGTTACTGTTTTTGACTCGTAAAGATCCCCAAATAGCAATATGAATAAGGGTAAAAGGTTTTGATGGTTGGTAAGAAATTCCTAAATAGATAGATTTAGTATGCTTTGCAAGTTGACATATCCCATATTTGATTTTTTTTAATTTTTATTGACGAACAAATAGGGGAATAAATTTATTAGGATGTCTTAACCAATAGTGCCACATCATGATCTCACTGTCTTTATTAACACTAGATTGACTCAAAACAGTTGGAAGAGGTTTTGTTCCCATTATTCTTCCTCTAAAATCATCTAAACTTTTATTCAGACCAAACAGAAATTTAAAAGTCCTTTTTTGCTCCACTATCTTACGATATAATTCATTGTCCTCTGGACACTTCGACTCAAAAACTCAAAACATATCTAATTGCTACCAATGACGAATTAGAATATTAAAATATTACGTTACTGTTAATTCTCTTTGACAAAGATCATGAAGAATCGTCTCCACCGTGAGGAGTTCTGAAGTATTTTCAGGACTAGAGTAAGTTTCTCTCACTGCCTCGCATATTTCTTGAATCATTTCATACAGGAGAAAATTTTCACCAACATCCACGTTCATGGAGTTTATGAGCCATGACTTGATTTGATGATTTTCAACCTTCCACTTCTTGTAGTTTAGATCAGTTTTCTCAAGAATTGGAGCTTCTCTAGTTAGGTAATCTTCTTTTCCGCTGCCACAAATGAACATCTGGACAGATTGGGACCACTGAATATAGTTCTATCCATTAAGTTTATGATTTGTGATTAGAAGAGACAGATTTTCAGATATTCTAGAATTCTCAAAATTAGATTTGATCGGATTTAGGTTGGAAGGAGAAGATATCTCAGAAATGGAACTGGCTGCTTCATTTGCTATTTCGGATTTTGTTTTTTAAAGAGAAAAGAGAGAAAAATTGAGATTTTTGAAAAAAACTGAAAATTCCGAAACAAAAAGGATGTCGAAATGTGAGGATGAGGACTAGAGTTTCCTAGGCTCTGATACCATGAAGATTCTGAATGAATTAATCTTCTTATTTGATATTAGAATTGGTACATGATATATATATACACACTTCTACATAACTAAATAAGGAAGCTATCACCTAAAATATTAACACAATAAAGACAATAAAGACTGATTTCCTAATATCTACAAAATAGAAAACTAACTCCTAACTTTGAGGACTAAATATTTGACAAGACAAACTCTGGTAGTTACACAATTATTTATAGGATTTCAAGGGAAAAGCTAAGGTCTACACATTGTCAAAGTATAGAACATTGAATAACAAAGTACACCTTAATTATTATCCTCTTATGACTAAAAGCTCTGATTTTGGAGGATGGTTTTAGTTAAGACAAGAATCTTGGCGTCTTTGGTACCTGGGTATACAAAAACATGATGATAGTATGCGTTAATTAGTTGCTATATTGGTCTGATATCTTAAGCTAGTATTGATGTATCATATATTATATTAGTGGGTTCTGATAAAGTCCTGATATTTCTTAGTATCAGGTGCTCCTGTGTGCTCAAGACTTATCTCTCTTGCGTTCTTTCGAAGAAAATCAAGTTGGGAAGGAAATTGTCTAAAGTAGGGAACTTGAGAATTTGGTTGCAGGATAGTGGAACATGAGAGGATAACGAATTTGACAATGTTTTTCACTGCCTTTAGTTAGAAAATGAAAGGCCAGTGCTTTAAAAATGTAAACATATGAGTAATTGGAGGTACTGTTGAGGCTGATATAGAATTAGGCTGTTTATATCGCAGTTGTTTATTTGAAAGGGAATGTTATGTCGGGAACAAAGAGTAATTCATCTTTCTTCTCTTTGGTCCGTCCCATGATCAGACATTCAAATTGTAGGAAAGTTGTAAAGGGAAAGAGATTGAGGATCGGTTTTCATTTTCCTTCAATACTACAAAAGTAGCAAGTGCTTTCCTATCAACAACAAATTCCTTCCATTTCCTTACCCCTTCCTCCTTATTCCATCCAAGTAATTTGGTGTCTCAAGGCTTATATGTTTAAATATGATTTTGCAAGCCTTGAAAGTTTGATTGTAATTTAGTCAGTCAGTTAGACCTTGGCCACTTATTAGCAATACCTACCGCTGCTGATGAGCTATTCAGTAGTGCCAAAACCTTCGAACAACAAATAAAAAGTTCACGAGGCCAACTTGTTATTGGCTGTCGTTGAAAAAGATAGATCCACCAAGAACAGTTTTTTTTTTTTTTTTTCCCTTCCTTGTGTTGATATTGTTGCCTGAACTGTAAATTGCAGAAGTACCGACATGAAGTCAATTGGTGAAACAAGAGAACTGCGGATTAGTACATCTTGTTAGGCTATATTTTGATGAATTGACAGACTTTTCAAATAATCAGGGTATGAGTTTTGCAAATTTTGTAGTTTACAGGATTTAGAAGTTGTTTCTCCAGGGAAAAGAAAAAGCTGCGATTGCTGCAACAATGAGCAGAGTTGGGGATCGAAATTGCTGGCAGAAATTCATGAGTAATTTTATATTATAAAGTGAGTTATATATAAAGATATGACTCAAAATATTGTCTTCGTTAAGATTATGATGTCTTTGTTATAAATGAGCTTATTTGAATCCGGTCCTTTTTTTTTTCAGCTATCCTCAAAACCCTTCAATTGTATTTACCCAAAAAAAAAAACCCTTCAATTGCAAAATGCAATTACCTCTACAACGAGCAAAGTGAACCTTAACCCCACTTTACTGCACCTCACCAAACTGGAGTGTCTTAACAATTTTTTTCTCTTTTATGGCTTTACTTTTCTAGCATCTGGCGTTGTTCGTAAAGTATGAAAACTGTCAAAACTTTTGTTTATTTGTTTGTACTCCGTGTAAACTATGACTACAGGTATCGTTATACAATGGAGTACTATCATTTTCTGATTAGCTGTTGATGTGGGCTTCTAGTGGTGGTTTAAAAACACAACATGGAAGTCATTGCACTTCTGGTAACTGGTAAGTGTTTAAATGGTAGTTGTCTTCAACTATAATAGTCATTATTATTGTAAATTTTAATCTTCATGTGACGTACATCTTCCGAGGCCCTTTTTCCGGCAATTAGCCAAGAAACTTGATGATCTTCTGCCCGAGTCCATGTTCCATGTATCCTACACATTCCTCTGAATTGTTGTTCTAAGAGTGCAGTTGCCTAGGGTTCTATGGAAAGCTAACGGAAATAAGAGAACTTGCAACCAAGAATCAGCCCCACACTGGTATTGACAAAAAAATCCCAAATACTCATATAGGGTCAAATTCCTGATATTTTTTAAAAAAATCTTAGTTGTTTCTAACACTGGGTAAATAAGCATGTGTCAAGAGATTTAAGGTAGACTTATTAGAACTTTCGAAATCTTACACTTAAAGCTTGTTTGTTTTAGCTTTTGGAGAGAAAATAAGTACTTTTTTTCAACACAAAAATTGTTTTTAAGAAAAATGAATATTTGGCTGTAAAATCTAAAATATTTTTTCACAGAAATAACTTTTTGGAAGCTAAAATATAACTTTTAAAAACTTAAATTTGGGGCTTTTAAAAAAGTACTTTTGTGTAGATTTTTAGAACAATTAATGAGCCTATTTTTAGTCCCTTTATCCTTATGTTTTACACATAATTCCCACAATACCCACAAACATATATTCATATTTATTTTGAGATTTATATAATATTATTTGATTTTTATATGTTTTAATATTCATTTTATATTAGTTTAACTTATATTATAATCCATATAAAATATTTGATTAGATATATTTTCATTTATATTTCATATATTTTAAAATTATATAATAATTAATATATTGTGCTTTGTATATTGTTTAATATATTTTAAATAATTTTTATATGCATAAATAATTTTATTACAAAATAAAATATAGTTAAAATTACATGTGTTTTTATTTATTTTTATGTTGTCAAATAGTCTATTGTATAAAGCTTTTTTAAAAAACTTTTTTTTACATGACAGCTAAACAACCAATTGACTTCTTAGAAAAATTCTTCTTAGAAAAGCTCTATTGACAAAAGTTCTATTGATATAAGTCCATCCAAATAGGCAATTAATTCATTGGTAGAACTAAAAAGTACTCAAGATACTCTTCTCGCATCCAACACTCGGCTCAGAGGAGACAATGAGCATATTGTTGAAGGACTTGTATGGTTTTTGAAGAAAAAGAGCCATTGATGAGTTTAGTGGAGTTGCAAGAACAATAACATATTGCTGAATCTAATATTTTCATGTGATAGAACAGGTGGGAATAACTAAAATCTCTTACCTTCTTTTAAGTATTCTTGAGAATTTGGTGCTTTGGAACTCTTTTCGATTGTATGTCACTTCTTGGGCAGTTATCTATTTCAAGACTCTTCAACATCTGGGAAAGTAGCAATTCTCATAATTTGGTTGTTGGCACAAAGCCAAATAGCCCTCCCTCCCTAATACTGGTATTGACAAAAAAATCCCATATACTCATAAAGGATCAAATTCTTGATATTTTTTAAAAAAATCTTGTTTGTTTCTAACACTGGGTAAATAAGCATACGACAAGAGATTTAAGGTAGACTTATTAGAGCTTTCGAAATCTTACACCTAATTCATTGGTGGAACTGAAAAGTACTCGAGACATTACTCTCGTATCCAACACTAAGCTCAGAGGAGAAAATGAGCACATTGTTGAAGGACTTGTATGGTTTATGAAGAAAAAGAGTCGTTGCTGAGCTTGGTGGAGTTGCAAGAACATTAACATGTTGCTGAATCTAATATTTTCATGTGATAGAATAGGCGGGAAATAACTGAAATCTCTTACCTTCTTTTAAGTATTTACGAGAATTTGGTGCTTTGGAACTCTTTTTGATTGTATGTTATTTCTTAGGCAGTTATCTGTTTCAAGACTCTTCAACATCTGGGCTCTCCTTTTTTTCCTTCTTCTCCTCCTTGCTGCATCTTCTTCTCCGGTGCGTTGTTGTCGATTGGTGGTGCATCGGATGGTCGTGGTCTTCTCCCACCATTGTTGCATTTTCGTGGAGGTTGGGTTTCACCATGGTTTGATTAATTGAGTATTTTTGAGTATGTTTGAGTTATTTGTTTCATATGTTTGAGTATTTTGTAAATAGATAACAACATTTAAGGTTGAAGTGTTAGTTTTAAAAGGTTAGGTTTTCAAATTTGTTTGTGAAGTTGGGATGAATTGTTGATGCATTTTAGGTGTTTGATGAAATGCCTCTTGTTTGAAAAATTTGTTAATGTGTGAAGATGAAGTTGATTTGTATAAGAAAGTGAGTTAATGGGTTAGCCTACATGCATCTTTGGGGGTCACTAAGAATCGTCGAAGAATATCATTGATGATAGTATTCTTACTTTTATAATTTTAGCTAAATGAATGCTTGCTTTAGTTCTTGTTAATTTGTTGACTTATCTTTTTAGGTGTCTCAATTTCTTTTGAAATTTGTCTTTGAATTATTTGAGTTTTCATGAATCATTGATTTAGGTTGAATTGCAATAGGAAAACATGCATGAATGGTTGAGATCTTCCCTACTAAATATTGATTAATTGTGTATGATGATTGATTTTTGAAAAATGAAATATGATCTAATACATGTTATTTGAAATTGTGAGCTTTTAAGCTTATAAGCATTTAAATTTTATGGTCCATTTTTTAAATTGAGTAATTGCCACAAAAGTTTGGTATTTCTACAACTTTTTTTATGCATGTTGAGAACATATCATTAGACTAGATACATTAAAATGATAAGGGAAGTTAGGGCAACCATTCAAGTTTTGATCTCCCATTGTTAACAAATTTAAGCCTTAGCCTTCTTTTTCTTGTATATGAACCACAATACAAGCTACATTTACTATTTTTTATTGATTTTCTTTATAATTCTGATTTGTTAAATGATTATATGAGCATGTTTGCATAAGATCCAAAATATCATTATTGTGAAGTGATTCAAGTTGCATACATGAATGTTCTTAGCATAATTTTGCAACGTATTTAACTTATATTTTGAGTATTTTTATATGCTTTGGTACTTATTGTACGTAGTTGGTCCTTCTAAATTCCTAATTATTCATCTAATTTATCCTTTGAAAATCACCCCTATGAGTGCAAACGACGTTAGAATCTATGTTTCCTATAAGTTACAACTAGATTCTCAATATGCATAATGAACTCTTCTTTTTCTTCCCATTTTATATTATAAAAATACTTGCAACCTTTGGGACAACTTCTTAATGTTATTTTCTTTAGCTTCTTGAGTCCATGCCTATAATGTTATCAAGTTTTGCACTATGTATAAAAAGTATAGATCTATTAACTTCAATTATGCTTTATGCAACATTTTTATTGATTTCCTAGAAAGTCATCACTCTTTTAAAAAAATTCATATCCTTCTATTTCCAAGAAACAATATAACCATTTGTTGATAGAATATGGTCAATTTAGTTATTGGGGTCTAGCTTAGAAAGCCTTTCTTAAACTTGATTTGTTAATATCATTATTGATGCTACATGAACCAAGAACCATTATCCAGATAATAACATTCTATGGTATTTACATAAAATCCAAGTTGAGGGAGATGATGATGGTGGAGGAAGAATATGTCAGAGTGTAGGAGACGATTTTTCTATAGTGATTGTTATTATTCTTATTAATAAATAATAAGGTTTTAAAAGCTATATTAGATCGATCAGTTTAACTAGGATAATTATAAAACCAACTAATTTTTCAATATATATACAAACATAATTGTATATATGTATCAATAGTTAACTAATAAATTAGTCTTATATAAACTATATAGACATTTTCCCATTTCCTTCTTCAATCAAAGTTCTTCGTCCTCTTTACCACCAGTCTTTTATTTCAAATAGTTTGGTTTAATATTTCAACTATATTTCAATTTATTTTATGTTTTGCTATATATTTTATTATTGAAATCAATTTTCTTATCTCTTTAGGCATCCATTTCAAACTAATTTGTATTTTGTATGCCATCATCAATCAAAATTTAGAAAAGAACTTGGTAAGTTTGAATTTTTTATAATTCATTGAGTTTTGTGGTAAATTACATGATTATTAATATACATATATATGTATTTAAAAACAATTTTAGGAAATAGGTTGTTTATTTAACCCTTTTGTTATATATGTTTTAATCTTTGAACTTTTGCTAATTTTGTCATTTTAGGTTGTTTGATCTATTTCTTGGTTTTTGTTTCATTAACCATCACATGACGTTGTTAATTGGCATCACCAATTTCTTATCATCTTTGTTTGATTTTGTTTCCTCACACTATATTAGTCTTATGATGGTTCTTAATGAAGCTTGTAGAACTCCAAGAAAGTTAATCTTCTCTCTTACTCTTATTTGGAACTTGGCTCAGTAAATTTTGACAATGAGCTTATGATTATTGATTTAAGTTTTATTACGTAAAATTATTTTTTAAAGTTGCTTACTTCGGGATGCTAGTGAGTGGATGTTGATATTAGTATTGAAGAATGTGGTTATGTTTAGCTAAATTCATTATTTCTTCGTAACCAAACACATTTTTAGTCTATAAATTAAGATATATTTATTATAAAGATGTTGTATTTTAGTGCATTTGATTCGATGCTAATATTTCTATTCGAAAGGTTGCAATAAGAATGGTTCTAAAACTATCAATACTCTTTCATCATAAACAACTTCCTAACAATGTTGAAATCTCATAATTGCCCCTACCTTGCTCAATATGTTTGAATTTCATGGTTCTTCACCGTTATCTCTTCTTCTAGCTTTTTAGGTCTTTTAGGCATCTTATTGACAAAAGGAGATTATTTAAGCTATAATTTTTTAGTCTTTGGTCAAAATTTTGCACGTTTTCTAAACTATGCTCAATATGTTTTATATAGTTGTTTTAATATATCCCGCTTTCTAATCTGTTAACAATTTTTGTTTTTGATTGTAGGAACTTATTTGTTGGCAGTATTTCTATTTTGAACGAGATTGAAGAGAAGCTTCAACAGGTATTCAAATGACATTCATTTCCTTATATTTTTTGACAATGTCAACAATGAATTTGCATTCATTTTAATTAAATTTGTATCAGTTTCTAAATTTTTCATTCTAGCTCCATCATCATCTTCTTTCACGTACTTCAAGAATATCCTTCTACGTGTTGATTGAGGTAAGTGAATTTGTTTTTTACTATTTACATATTTGTTTGTGGTTTGAAGTTCCCATATGAATGTATTATATGGCTGATTTAATTTGGGTTGCATGAACTAAAACTTGTTTATGGTATGAACTTTGGTTTATCAATGAATTAATATAGGATGAGTTTGACTTATTTTATTGTTCCAATTACCTTAAGTATGTCAATCCGTTATTTCATTGATGCTCTCTGAAATGATTATGTTTTGTTTACTTTTCATTGCAAATTTTGACATGTTTTTTTTAATTGTATATGTTAAATTAATTTATTAAAATCGATCTTCAGTTTAAAAATATTTTAGATCTTTACCCATAAATTAACCCATAACTTGTGATGGAGCTCTTGTAAGGCTTGTCAGTGGAAAATACCAGGAGCTTAGGAGTTAGAACAAGAACTTATTATGTTGAATCACAAGTCTTATCTTAGATGTTTTGCAATTTTCGACCAACATGAATGATACTAACTATGGATTCACTGTTTTAAATTAATAGTTTTTCAGAAATGAGTATCCGGGATAGATCTTGGATGTATAGATGATTAACACCTGATGGTTTCATTAATCCTAAATTTGTTGAGAGAGTTGAAGCTTTTATTCATTATGCATGTTCTCAACCTGCATACATAGATGGGCCAAAGATTAGATGTCCATGTAAAAAGTGCAAACACAAATGTTTCCTTCCTATTGATGAAGTTAATGGGCATTTGCTGAGAAAATGGTTTGTCCCTAATTATTTTAAGTGAACACGACATGGGGAATCATTGATTTATAGTACCTCAAGGGGTAATGAAGCGCAGTTGTCTATCAACACTAATGAGTTTCAAGGGGGGATTGGATTTAGAACAAATTATGTGGATGAAACTGAAAATCAATACATGCAAATGGTTTATGATACAACCAGTTATATCTTTGATTAAAATAGGGAAAATCTTGAAGAAGAACATAACCCACATGCAAAACATTTTTTTGACTTATTACAGTCAATTGATCAAGACTTATGGCCAAATTATAAGACAATGAATCAATTGTCTTCAATTGCTCGAATCTTGAATGTAAATTATGAAGGGCATATTTTGGATCGTAGTTTTGATAAAATTCTTGAATGATATAATGAATCTTTGCCTCCTGATCATACAATGGTTGATAGTTTTTACAATATGAAGAAACTCATTAGGGGTCTTGGTTTGTCTGTTGAAAAGATTGATTGTTGCAAATTAGGATGTATGTTGTATTGAGGAGATGATTTTGAGTTAGAAGAGTGCAAATTTTGTGATCAATCTAGGTTTAAGTCTAGAAAGCGTTTTATGAAACATAAATTAGTACCTTAGAAGCGGATGTATTATTTCCCTCTAACTCCAAGACTTTAAAGACTATATGCTTCTGATATTACTGCATCTCACATGAGATGGCATAATGAACACGAACAGGAAGATGTAATAATATCTCATCCATTAGATGCATTGGCATGGAAATATTTCAATGATACCTATCTTGAGTTTGTAGCTGAAAGTCAAAATGTTAAGTTAGGATTGTCAACAGATGGATTCCAACCTTTTGGTCAATCAGGCCAATAATATTCATCATAGTCAATCATAATTACTCCTTATAATTTGCCTCCATAGAAGTGTATAAAAAATGCATATATGTTCTTAATAGTGATTGTGCTAGGTTCTACAAATCCGAAGTATAGAATTAATGTATTCTTACATCTATTGATATATGAATTGCAACATCTTTAGGAATATGGTGTTCAGACATATAATATGTATCTGAAACATAATTTTGTATTAAGAGCGGCTTTTATGTGTACCATTAGTGATTTTTCGGCATATGCCATATTGTCTGGATGGAGCATAGTGGGAAAGTGACTTGTCCTTATTATGGCAATGATTTTGATTCATTTTTTTCCAAACGGGGGTAAAATATGTTAGTTTGACAATAACAGAAAATTTCTTCCTATAGATCATCCATTTAGACACAATAATCAAAAGTTCATTAAAATTAGGATGGTAAAAACACCTCCTCTTCCTCTCAAAGTTGGTGAAGAGATTCTACGAGAGGTTAAGGAATTAGGCTTGCAAAAAGTAACATAATTTGAAGCTGATGAAGTAAATACAAGCATTAGTAAAAATTTTGGTTGAAGAAAATGAAGCATCTTTTGGGATTTGACATATTGGAAAACTAATTTGATACGTCATAATCTAGATGTGATGCATATTGAAAAAAATATTTTTGACAATTTGTTTAATACCATAATGGACATTGAAGGGAGGACAAAAGACAATGCAAAATCACGAGCTGATTTGTAACTTTTTTGTAGAAGGAATGAGTTACGTAAAGATCTTCACATCGATAAATATCCGAAAGCATATTACACATTGGACAAAAAAGAAGATTTTATGTGATTGGTTGAAAAGTCTAAAGTTTCCTGATGGTTGTGTTTCAAACTTGGCAAGGTGTGTGGACCTGAGGAAGTATAAATTATTTAGGATGAACAGCCACGATTGTCATGTGTTTATGCAAAGGCTAATTCTAATTGCATTTCGGTCATGATTGTCATGTGTTTATGCAAAGGCTAGTTCCAATTGCATTTCGAGAGTTGCTACCGAATAAGGTTTGGGAAGTAACAACATAATTAAGTTTGTTTTTCAAAAGTTTAACATCATCTGAAATCCAGTTGAATGAAATGGAAAAACTAGAAAAGGAAATTTCAGTAATTTTGTGCAAGTTAGAAGGAATTTTTCCTCCAATCTTTTATGACTGTATGGAGCATCTACCTATGCATTAAGCACATGAGGCAAAACTAGCCGGTCCAGTTCAATATCGATGGATGTATCCAATTAAGAGGTTGCTGAAAATTTTTTATTGCGATAGCCATAAAAACATGTTTTAACTACAAAATTGTAATAACCATATTCTCTGATATAGGTATTTACATCACTTAAAGAAAAATGTCAAAAACAAGGCTAGAGTTGAAGGTTCGATATGTAATGTTTATTTAGTGGAGGAAGCTAGTACATTTTGTGAACATTATTTTTAGCCGCATGTTAACACAAGAGAAAGAAAAATTTCTCGTAATGAAGATGGGAGAGGAACGAGCGATGTTGATGGTAGCTTGTTCATTTTCACATATCCTGCACGAATATATAGACGTGCAACAAGAAGAATGTTAACAGAAGAAGAAATTGAGATTGCCCATGATTACTTATTATTAAACTGTCAAAAGGTTCAACCTTTCGTGTAGTAAGTTGAACATGATTATTTCAGTTTTCAAATTTTGAGTTGTTCATAACTGAAATACATAATAATGTATTTAGATTATACAAGGCATTATTACGCAAGATAATGTCGGACAACATACAGGATAATATAAATAAAGAAGTTAGAAGACACTTTCCTCGATGGTTCGAGAGATATGTAAGTTTTCACTTACAAATATTCTTATAATTGAATTATAAGATTTAAGAGTTGAAATGACATTATACTCTTTGATATGATAATTTCTTTTACGTAGGCTTTAGAAAATCCAATAGAGAACAAGTTCATTTATGATCTTGCAAAGGGAACTCTGTGAACTGTTAAATCATATCTGGTGTATTTCGTTAATGGATATAAATATCATACAGGCAACAATAAATAGTGAAGTTTCCATACAGGGAGGATTGATGGATTACTATGATAAAATTATTGAGATATTTGAAATTGAGTACCCTACATTACCAATAAAGCGATGTGTGATATTTAAATATGACTAGTATAACCTGACTCTAAATGTTGGAACAAAAGTGCATAGCCGATATAATCTAGTTGAAATCAACAACTGAAGAAGATTGAGACAATTTAAACATTTTGTGTTGGCAATGCAAGTGAAACATATGTGTTATATCTCTTTTCCAAGCTTATGACGAGATAAGTCAGATTGGTTGGCGATTTGCAAAGTTAAACCTATAGGTGTTTTTGAATTACATGGAAAAGGAGAGCAGAGAATTGAAAGTGAAGTGTTTCACGAAGATGTTTATTTTATAAATGCATCTGTGACATATGAAACTAATAAACCTTTGAACAATCTATCTAACGAATATGTTTCATCTAGAGAGGATGACGAGGGTCAGAGATCTGAAGAGGAGCTGAAGTTTGATTCTTATTCTTCCAAAAAAGAAGATGATTGTAATTTACAATTAAGTTATGATAGTGATTAATTTGTGTTTTTAATTGAATATTTTATTTTTCAGATCAATTATTTCCTTTTTAGTATATTATGTGAAGTATTTAATTCAAAATCTTAATCAAGAAATGTTGACATGGTGACTAGTTCCGGATGGTAATAATTCATTCCGTTTGGAGGAATGTGGCAAAATTGTCCTAACCAAAGGAATTAAAATGCAAGAAAAGTCTCCACTTCATACACTAATGTTCGTTTGCCTTCCATGGCTGATCGTCTAATTGAAGGTGTTTAGTATCATTTGGACAACGTCACTTTCTTTATTATATACATCTCATATATATTCACATTTGATGGTCTATACTACATGTTGTTTTAAGCTTTCTTAAATCTCGACGATCACATGTATGCTAATAGAGGTTGGAGTGATGTCACAACATTCTATAAAGGATTAGAAAGATCGATTCATTTGAAAAATTCGTCAATTCCATAAACATCGTCTGGACATTCACGTAAGAATTAATATCTAGTTTTAGTTCGTTTAACGGTTTTCTAATATGACATTATCTAAGTTCTATACTGATTGTGTTTTTGGTAAACCACTTCATACTAGTAGTTCATATGGAGAGTTAGTCTTCCATACTAAATCTGTCAACTCATTCATAGTACCCTCTATAACTTTAGCTATAGCAGAAAAGCTATTGCAATAAGGTGTTAAAAACCTTACGCTTGAGGAAAGAAATATCACTGTTTCAATTGATGTGTTTAAACATGTCAGGATCCTTCTTGGGAATCCAAATATCAGGGACTCATTTTGGTTTACTGACTCTCATGTCACGTGGAATCCAAGAAAATAATAATATCATTGTGATTTATCGATGCAATACATTAGACTTAGCTTTAAAGTTGATTTATTGTTGAATCTATAAGAATTTGTCAAATAACTTCACTACTAGTTAGGGGTCAACCTGCGTCCTATTGAGTGTGGGCTATTATTGTTCTTGTTTTATGACTATAAAATTGTTAACCTTCTATTTCGTCGTTTGTACTTGAATATAATATTCAACAAATCACCTTATTTCTTCCATATATTGTGTAAAATATTGACAATATTTTTAGAAAATTCAATAAACAATGAATTTCAGGTAGAAAGAGACAGCATGAGGTAATGCAGCCCAAGTTGAGATGCATGTTTGGAGGTACTTACTGTGAAGGTGAACCGTCACAGTCTGCAGCTAACACTGAATCACCTCCTCCCCCTCTAGGGCCTACAGTTGCAGATAAGGCATCACTTACTACTCGTCATGTTACACCATCGCTAACTCATACATCATCCACTACCTCTTTACCAGATGGAGGAGGCGATCGCCAGCCTAGAGCTGAGGGATCTGATGGAAGAAAGTACATAACAATTGTCAATAATCTATAAGTGAAATCACATTAAACATTATATGTTTTTAATTGAGTTATAGGTTTATCAATTTTTTCATCGTGTAAAATTACTTCTTATATTAGGTTGATTCCGTCTGAGTCGTGTTCCAGAAATATGACATCTAAATTTAAGGAGAGGATTAATCCTAAGGGTTATGTGTAGAAGAATATCTATCAGGTAATAAAGAGATTTTACTTTCAGGAGTTTGAGGTACAATTTTTTTTCCTTTTTATATTGATTTGTATATATTGATTAGATAAATATTATTACATTATAGTAGTTAAAATTCTTTCTTTTTATTTGCGAACATATGTTATTTGTAATCCTCCACGTCCAGTACAACAACATCTACTAGACAGTCGCAAACTGATCAAGTCAGTCGATTTTTGACAACAGTGGACACATTGATAGATTATATAGCTCAGCTGAGACAAGAGATGGATGAATTGAAGGCGAGGGATAGTAGCATCTCATAGCACAGATGGTCACCAGACATTAAGATTGATGTAGTCATTTGCTTTGAATTACAAAGAATTTTTATGTGCATTATAATGTTTTTATTATCAATTAAGATAATTTTAGCTTTATATCATCATTTAACTTTTCATTTAAACAAATTAAATATATATATAAATAAAATTATTATGCGTATATAATTCATAACTGTTGAAATTATGCATTTATCATAAGATCATGAAATAAAATTTTATTTCGGGATATTTTAAAAAAATTACTTACTTTTATTTACTGACAGAATATAAAAGACCGTCGCAAAAAAGCACTACATTTACCGATAGAATACCTGAAACAATTGGTAAATTCTATCTTATTTATCGACTATTCTTCTTCTTCCATAAGTAATATTGAAACCTTTCCAATTATCTGAACTACGGTTTACCGAGTGTTCTTCTTTTTCCATCGACAAATGTATTGACAAAAAAACCATTTGTCGGTAAAATTTACTGATACTTACGTCTGTTCGTCGGTATACTTTACTGATGGAACTGATGGAAGGACACATAAAAGATCCATTGTTAAATTTATCTACGATCGTATTAATGACACTGTTGTCTGTCGTTTTATTCCGTCAGTAATAATAATTTTTGACAGAATAAATGCATTTACTGTCAGTTTTTTCGGTCGATAAACAATAGATTTCTTGTAGTGAGTAAAAAGGACTGACAGAGAAATTTGGACACAAGCTAACTCTTAAGTTGTTGCCATCCAAGATTATTGGAAGACATGGAGGAAGTTGCGTTTGGCAAGTGCTTGCTACCTATGGTCTAAAACCTGAACCAGTCATCGAACCGGTGGCCTTACTGGTCACTGGTTTGATCGGTTCGACCGGTTCAACCACCGGTCCAACCGGTGTGACGTAATAATTATGCAATAATTATATTTAATTATATATAATATTAAAAATATTTAAAAAAATTCAAATATAAAAAAAATAAAAAAATAATTATCGGATCGGTCCGACCGGTCAATTGACCGGTTTTGACCAGTTCAGACTGGGTCAATTTGTAACCGGTTTTGAAGCATCAACCGGACCGGACCACCGACCGGTCACCAGTCGGACCAGTCGGTCCGATCCGGGTTTTAAAACATAGCTTGATACAAAGCCACCGCAGAAATAAGGTTCTTGTATTTTTTGTGCCTTTTTATATGTCTGCTTCGGTTTGAATTTGAGAAACACTGCCTCACCTTAAATAAGTGCCATTATTGATCCTTGTCAATTAAGCAACAACAAGTCTGCTACTATCACCAACAATCATAACGTTAAGTTTTATGATTTCTTTCACCTCGTTAATGTTGTTTCTTCCACGTAGCAAAATTAAGTTATTGTTCATAATCTATCCGACAAAGGAAGTGTGACATTAAACATATTTAATTGGAAAACTGTAGCTGAGTTTTAATTAAAAAAAGAATTGGAGAATGAATTTTTATTCTCTATTAACTTACATATAAACACTTTACAAGATATTCTTATATAGATAGCACAGAAGCATCTAGCCATTAGGAGTTTGTTAATAAAATCAAAATAGATTCCTAATAACTCAAGAGTTATTTTAGAAAAAGATCCTGGTAGGTTGGTTTATTATTCGGTTGAGATTGGATAGTTTCGGGATATTGAGAATCGATACATGTTAAATATGAATTTGATGTAGATTGAATCAACAACCTCTTTGGATTGGACCACATCTCTCTAAAACCATCCTTATTACTCCCATGTGGCCAACGTAATCTAGGCTTAGCTGAGCTTGGTGGGCTTGCCTACAATGTTTTAAAAATCGGTTCGGACCGTCCGGTCCGATCGGAAAAGGCCTGAACCGGTCATTGGTCCGGTTCAGTTTCACCTACTAACCTCTCTGTATAAAAATTGACCGGTTTAACCTTTTTTGATGAGACCGGACGGTCCAGTCCGGTCTGGTTTTAAATCCTTGCCTCTACTCTATGCTTCTCGGCACGAACCTAAACTTGGTCGTGGTATTTGAATCGCCGGTGAGCATCCTCATCATGTGTTCGCAGCGGTGAGGTCCATGAAACCACCATTCAGGTCATCTGTCAACAGCTTGCCAATGGTGTTCCTGTCGCCTTCCGCCAATGCCTTGTATAACTCATCAACAATACTCTTGTTTCGCGTTTCTGGGTTCAGATCTGACATGGGTTTTGATGCAGTTTCTGTGGCAAACACCATTTTTCTTGTTTTACAAAAAAAATCTGTACTTTCAAGTTTTGAAGATTTAATCCTGTTATTCATCGGTTTCTTTCCTTCTGGCTTTGTCATTGCTTTCCCAATAAAGAAAGATAAAGTGGGTTCTTGATGGACTAATCAGTTGATCTTGGAAATATATAGATAAAGGAAGATGGAAGAAGTAAGAGAGATGGAAAGATGATAATAAACCTGACGTTATGGCGGTTTGGATAGGAAAAGAACACTGATCAGTTTCACTGCTCAAAGAAGAAAGAAACAGAGATTAATTATATTTTAAAAAATATTTATTAATTGCAAAATTTATTTAAAAAAATTTGATAGGTAAATATTTAGAACTCTATTGATGGTCAGTTCATACCTTATTTTGATCATATTTAAGTTAAAATTATCTTGTATTACAAGTTTACAATTGAGAATAATTTCATACATTATTAATTTGTAATTTATTTTAATGCGATAGAAGAAGTTGATGTAAATACTTTAGATGAAAGCGTAGTTTACGAATCTTTAAATAGCATTATAGAATCTAGAGCTTTTGACGATGATGAGACATAATCTTCTTGAAATATAATTTTAATTTTTATTGTTATTTTAGTATTTATATTAGACTTATATTTATTTATTATTAATTCATTATATAATAATAGGCATTGATGTATTTTTATTTCAATAATATATTTTATTTTACTTATTCTTATAAGTTTTACTTCTTATTTATTATATACTGGTTTTATAGCGGTTCACTACTGGTTGAACCTCTAAACCTTAAACATTTTCTTCGATCGGTTTAATGTCCGGTCCAGTTTTTAAAACATTGCTTGCCTAATATCTCCCCTCAAACTATGCCGGGTGCGAAGGCATAGTTTGTCTCGATTCATAGCCAAAGATGTTTTGGATTGTGGCTTTTTAAAAATTCGGCAACTTGATTTTGAGAAGACACATGCCGGGTCACCAATTCTCCTAGAGCTACCCTCTACCTCACCAAATGATAATCCAACTCTAGCATGGAAAATAGGATTGATTGTAATGAACAATGTACTCAAACTGTCATAATATAGAGTGGGTGGAATTCTTTGAAGAATTGCCAAGCCTTGGAGGACATACTTAAGCCAAGTTAATTCGGTTGAGACATTTGCCATGGCACAATATTCAACTTCTGTGCTTGATCGAGAAACTATATATATGTTGTTGCTTTGCACTCTTAAGATATTACATTAACACCAAGATAAGTACAAAACCAAAGGTAGAGCATCTCGTCATTGTGAAACCTCCTCAATGGGCATCAAAAAACCAAAAAGATCAAGTGTAGTATTTGCTTGAAAATTAATACCAAGGTCTAAGGTTCCTTTTATATATCTAAAAATCCTTTGGATAGTTTGAAACTAAACTCAGTAGGTGCCTAACTAAATTAAGCAGCATAGTTTACACTAAATGCAATGTTAGTCTAGGTGAATGTCAAGTACTGTAATTGAGCAACAAGGCTTCTGTATAATGTAGGATCTGAAAAGGGTGGACTGTTGGAGGGAACTTTGAGTTTTGAGGGTAGTGGCGTGGACATGGTGTTTGCAATCAAGAATATTAGCTTTGTCTAATATGGTGTATGCAAAGTGACGTTGTAACATATACAGGCCACTATTATCCCATGTGATCTCAATTCCCACGAAGTGATGAATTTCACCCAATTCCGTCATTTTAACCTCTGAATGTAGAGTGTTAATGAAATTATTGAGTAAGGATGAGCTGATCCTGTCATCGGTATATCATCAACGTATAAAGCCAAAAAGATTGAACCTGTGGCACAGTGTAAGATAAACAAAGATTAGTCAACCAAGTTTGAGCAAAAAAGTGCTAAACCTCTCGAACCAAGCTCTCGCTGCTTGCTTAAGCCTATAGAGTGATATGTGCAACTTACAAACATGTAGAGGAAACTGGGGTTCTTCTAGACTTGTTGGTTGCTCCATAAAACTATATAAAAAAGCATTTTTTTAACATCTAATTGACGTATAGGCCATGTCTTAACAAGAGCCACACTTAACTATTATACGACTAGTACCCAGTTTAATAATAAGAGAATATGTTTCATTATAATATCTTTTGGCAACAAGTGGAGCTCTCAGTCAATCTAAGTCACCCTTAGGTTTCAATTTGGTTTAAAAAACCCATCGACAACCTATTACATTCATTTCTGGCTTACGAGGAACAAGAGTCCAGGCGTTAGTTTCATTTAAAGCTGAGATTTCTTCATTCATAGCATTCCGCCAGCCTTCATGTTTAAGTGCAATTTTTGGTGACCTAGGTTCCAAAGGTATTTGCATAAGTTGAGCATTCAATGCATACCTGGGATTGGGCTTACAAATACCTGACTTTGAGCGGGTTATCATGGGATATGAAGCTAGTTTTGTCAAACTATTACTTGTGGCACTCGAGAAGCTTGATTCAATTGAGATGCTTGTGTTTGAAGTTGCTGAAGAGACCTAATTATTAAGGTCACGAAGGTCTGTTGGTTCTGGCGACGAAGGAACATACTTGGGCAGGGACTCGCGAGTCTGTGAGAGCTGCTCAATCGAACCTGTTTGTCTTGGGAATGAAGGCTTCAGCTCGAGCAGCGATTCACGAAACTGTGAAGGTCTTTCACTGAACCTTACAGAGTCATCAACTGGTTCAGTTTCAATTGGGGAAGGTACTCCTTGACTTTTCAGAGTCATGTAGATTACTTTGAGCAACCTATTGAGAGTCATTTTTGCTCCAAAAAATTCAAGTTTCAATCACTGGTGTAGCATCATCATCATGTCGAGGAGTAGCACCTGATTGAGTATTTGTACCTTCAAGATAAGAATTAACATTAGTGCTTATTGTGTTTTGAACCGTAGCTAAAGGAAAATTAGAGGAAATAGTGGCATGAGTTTTTGATTAATCCCTGTAGCACCATATGTTCGAAGAAAGATTTCAACCTCTATAGGTGTCATCCTCATATTAACCTTATAAGGCATACTTCTCATCAAAGATTACATGTCTAAACACAAACAATTTCCTTGAGGAAGGGTCATAACACATATAGCCATTATGTTTGTCGCTATACTTCAAATCGAATTTGCTCTTCTTTGTGTCCCAAGTGTAAGGAAAAAACCTGCACCCATAGATTCTGAGAAGTGAGTAATTAAAGTTTTTGTTAGGTAATTTGTTGAATGGAATTTCCAAGTTGATAGGCGAGGAAGGTAAGTGATTCATGAGGAAAACGGCTGCTGCAAAGGCTTCAATCCATAGAAGTTAAGGGAGACCACTATGGATTAACTAACATTGTTAATCCTAGTTCACGAACTACCTGGTGTCACTGCTATACTATGCCCTTTTTTTAGGAGTATACGGACATGATAATTGATGTCTAATGCCTATATTGCCAAAGCATTGTTTACAAATTCTCCTGTTCTGAGAGTTTTTATCTGACGATTAAATTGCCTGCATATAAACTTCTCAAAGGCAATAAAGACATTTGTAAAGTCATCTTTATGTCGCAAGGGTATAAACCACATGAAACGACTAAAATCATCAATAAGTAAAGCATTGAATAGAGATTTTTGCCAAAAGACAAAACAGGAGATGGTCCCCAAAGATCACAATTAATAACTTCAAAGGGTTCACAAGCAGAATTGTCTGAGGTAACAAATGGCAACTTATTCATTTTGCCTAATAGACAACTAGCACACATTGGCGAATCCTTACTCTTAACTAAAGCATCAATTAAATTCAAGGACTCAAGTTTTTGAATGGAAGAGGCTTGTGGATGACCAAGCCTGTTTATTTCCACTAGTGACATATAGGTCGCCTTTACGCATTCCTATCAGCAGCGATTTCCCTGTCGCACGCTCCTTTACATAAAAAACTTGTTAGTAAACTCACATTTCATTGGAAAACAAATTTATTGCAAGCTCGGGAACAAGTAAATCATCTTTAAGGATAATCCATCGCCCACCATAACTTGATCACGACCATGATATTTTTTTGAGTTAGAAAATAATTTTAAAATTTTAACCGTGTGATTAGTCGCACCTATGTCGACGGTCCAATGAGGACCAGGGAGGTTTGTATTCACATCGATGGCTTGTTGAATTTCAACCTCTGTTGCTACTAAGGGAATATCCCTACAGATTTAGGTAATATGCCCTTTAATTTATGACCATGTAACACTGACAAGTTTCGTTTTTGTAAAGTTCACGCCTTGAGGTGTCATCCTTCGCTTTTCCGGAGGTGGTGGTCATTGCTCCCTGCCACGATTATAATCAATTGCAACAATTTGATTTTGTGCATTGTTAGGAATAAAGCCACATCCACGAGAATAAAAAGCACCTGTATTCGGTTAAGTTACATTGGTTTTTTGGCTAGCGAAGGCAAACTGCCTAATAGGGGGTTTCTCAACGCTACTGCGGCTCTCGTAGTATTGGGCTGCGTCAGGATCTCGTTATATGAGGGTAGAGGAGGCCTTAACATGGTTGGCGGTAATCCAGGCCAAGATTGCAAAGCAATGCATGTACCTTGGCTTTATCTCCAACGAGTTTCCCTGCGATACCTACGTTATCACAAATAAAATTGAATCTCTTCAGATGAGTAGCCATGGACTCTCCCTCCTCCCTTCTGAGATAGGTCAGCTCTTGCTCCAAATCAAAAATACGCTCTTTAGTTGATTGCGCGAGTTCATCTTTCAGTGCATCCCAAATAGCTTTTGATGTCTCAAGCCCAAAAGCTACGCTTATCACATCATCTGATAAAGAGCCAAGAATCCAACCTTTTGTAGTCGAATCAATTAGCTCCCATTCCTCCAGCGCCTTCACTACTTCAAAATTGACAGGATAACTCTCATCAACTCCTTCCGGTAAGTCAGGCCGTGGTTTAACTCCGGTCAGAAAAGCCATCAATTTTTGGCTCTGAACAAAACAAAGGATTGGATATCTCCATAGAGGATTTCTCGGTGATACTAACGAATGCATTCACATTGACTGAGGGGTAGTTGGCCATTGTTCAGCTAACAAGGCTTGGGTATTTTTTTGGTTTATGCAGAAAATGGTCAGAAAGGGATCGATCTTTGTTAGGATGTATGTTATATATAAGTAATTAGTTTTGACATTATTTATTAATTGAACATATAAGATATTAGTTACATAATGACTTGAATTCAAAAACTATATGGATAATCTTGTAGATTTTATAAAATCCTATCTTGAATAGATGTGTATCTTGAGAAGAGTTGTGAAGAAAATATGGCTGTGTGTATTCGGTGGATAGAAGAAAAATTGTTGGATCTCGTTTTCGGAACTCAATTCTGTTTGATACCCTACAATGTTCGACCCCGTTTTCGGAGCCCAGCATTCAGAGACACTTAATGGAAATAGTGATTACCCTCAACTATACTAAACCTGTTTTGGGATAATTGGAATAACTCTCACTAAGTATATCGGATTAGGAGATTCTTTGGATAGTTCGAAAGAGGACTTCAAAGTCTACCACTTTCATGTAAACCTTAAAGACAAATTCTATTGTCTGAAAGGTCAAAATGGACCCGACGATGGTATTAGACGAATAGTGAATAGAAGAAGGAGTATTGGTAACACAAACAGAAAAATAAATGAAACAAAAGGCAGACGAAATAAAATGCAGACGAAGTAAAAGACAGATGGAACAAAAATGTAGACGAAGCAAAAAACAGATGAAGCAAAAATGTAGACGAAGCAAAAGACAGATGAAACAAAAATGCAGACAAAGCAAAAGACAGATGGAACAAAAATGCAGACGAAGCAAAAAACAGATGAAGCAAAAGACAGATGAAACAAAAATGCAGACGAAACAAAAATGTAGACGAAGCAAAAGACAGACGAAACAACAATACAAACGAACTCGAGTAAACTTAAGATGAAACAAGGTCAACTTAAGATGATACAATTCTTAAGACGAAGCGGGATCAACTTAAGACGATACAACTCTTAAGACAATATGATGTCATTATAGACAATATGATGTCATCACAGACGATGCGTCTTTACAGATGATGCATCTTTATAGAGGATGCATCCTTACAGACGATGCATCCTTGCAGACGAAATGACGTCATTACAGACGATATGACATCATCACAGACGATACGTCTTTACAGACGATGCATCTTTACAGACGATGCATCCTTACGGACGAAATGACGTCATCATAGACGTCACGTCTTTACTCCTGAACATCTTCTCCTTATAAAGACCATAACTTTCGACTCCAAAGTCTAAAATTTCTATACGAAAGCTAGAAAATAAGCTACAATTTTTCAGGGACAACCTTAACTAAATTTGCCTCAATTAGTCTAGTTTTTCCCTGGAAAGTTCGCATACAATTTCTACACCTATGAAAGACTTAGGTCATGAATTGTACATCTACCCAAGAAACATGCACTTACACTTGGGGACTGTTCAGTTCTAAACTCATTTGCCAAAGCAACAGAAACTCATACATCACTTAATTACATCAATGCACTTTGAACAAAGGCTTAACCCCAAAATACAACATATACAGGATGCTCAATGTTTACATGCTTATAAAGCTATCCCAAAATTGATCAAACTAACTTAGTTACAAAAGCTACTATCTTGGAATTTGCCCAAAAGCCTTGCAAATATCACTTATCTTCTCGATCTGCACCTAAGGAGGGAATAATGGGGGGTGAGCAACACAGTTCAGTGGCTAATATATTTATAATCATTGGCAATTGACCACAAATTCAAGCATATGTATATATTTATATGTGTGTATGTGTGTGTGTGTCTATATATATATATGTATGTATGTATGTATGTATGTATGTATGTATAGTTATGTATCTAGCAGTTTAAACATTCAATCAAATTTAGCTCAAAACTCATAATACACAACACTCAAAATGATTCATACTTGACAATTTAAAGATGCAATACACAATAAACGACTCGAGGGTTCCATGGAAACATAATGGAGAAACCAAAGGTTTACCCCATAAACAGAATGAGTCCAATTTCAGAGCTCATATGCCACAAGCGGGCGAAGAAGGCTCTTGTCAACGTACACGTGATGAATAGAATGGTTCCACTCTCACCCAAACAGAAGCACATAATTATGCTCAAAAATCATTTTTTTATCAACTTTTAAACTTCTCTTCTTCTTTTTTTTCATTTAATACAAAAATATCATGACCTCTCTTGAGGTATAACGTAGTCATATTTCATCATGCATTTTCAACATTTACAACAAGTAAATTTCAAACATATACACACAGGCAAGAATTTGTCCAATCACAAAAAACTATAAATACATTACCCACCTAATTAGCTTGCGAAATCCAAGTCAAGCTTGTCTTTTCCCTTACTCTTGGGTAGGATTTCCTTGGTTTCGTATAACAACCAAGGTTCCATTCAAAACTATCATTCCAATAAAATTTATAAACTTTAGAATAATCATAGAATCAATATAGATACGAATGAAATTTAAATCTAACCTACCCACAGTCCATCTAGGTTAGAAAACTTAGGATCTAGTTTAGAAACCCTAAAATCAATTAGGTTTTCCTAATCCATCTTCTTCCCACAAGAATCTCCTTGCTCTTTAACTCCTCCATCCTCAATACAACCCATTCCTTTAATAAAACAAGAAGAAAAAAAATGGTTAACCTACCTTAACAAACTTGATTTCTCTTCTCTTCTTTTTCACCGAAACTTCTCTTCTTCTCTCCTATTTTTGTTTCTCTCTTCTTTCTCTTTGGTTCTCACAACACTTCTCTTTTCTTCTAATACAAAACCATTTTTAATGGTCTTTTTTTTTCCATTTTATCCTTCATTTACCTAGTCCTTCCCATTTTGCCCCTTCTTTCATTTACTTCATCTATTAACTCCTTTAAGCTAACTTACTTCTAACCTTCCCATATTAATTCTAACTTAATTCTAATCCTTCCGTCAATTTCTAATCTCTATTCATGCCAATAAATTTATGACTGAATTCAAACAAATAATCAAAGAATTGAAAAAAATAAACCAAAACCCAAATAAAGAGCTAGATAACAAATCACTAAAAATTGGAAAAAATTTGGGGTCTGATAATTCTCCCCCCCTCAAAGAATTTTGTCCTCGAAATTCTTACATAAGTCCATGAAAAGGTGTGAATACTTCTCCCTCATTGCTTCCAGAGGCTCCCATGTTGCTTCCTTCGTCGAATGGTTCTTCCATAAGACTTTAACCATCTTCACAATCTTATTTCTCAATACATTTTCCTTCAAATCTAAGATCTTCATTGGTTGTTCTTCATATGTCAAATCCTCCCTTAACTAAACCTCAGAAGGTTGAACTATGTGTGAAGGATCCGATTGGTACTTCCTCAACATCGATACATGAAAGACATTGTGAATCTTAGATAATTCCGGTGGCAATGCTAACTTATAAGCTAAGGGACCAATCTTCCCACTGATCTCATAAGGGCCTATATATCTTGGACTAAGCTTGCCCTTCTTACCAAATCTCAAAGCCTCTTTCCATGGAAAAGCTCTAAGAAATACTTTGTCACCCACTTCAAATTCCATCTCCTTCCTATGTGCATCCGTGTAGCTCTTCATTCTGTCTTAAGTTGCCTTAAGTCTCTGTTTCACCAATTTAATCTTATCAACTGTGACTTGCAGCAACTCAGGTCCTACAAGTCTCCTTTCACCTTCCTCATCCCAACAAATAGGAGTTTTGTACTTCATACCATACAAAGCTTCGTAAGGCACCATCTGAATTCCTGAGTGATAGAAATTATTGTAAACAAACTCAATTAAAGGTAAATGATGATCCCATGAACCTTTCAAATCTGCGACACAAGCTCTTAACATTGCCTCCAATGTCCGTATTGTTCTCTCCGATTGACTATCGGTTTGTGGATGGAAAGTTGTACTAAAATGTAACTTGGTTCTTAAAGCCTCCTGCAAACTTTCCCAAAATCTGGCGGTGAACCTGAGATCTCTATTTGAAACTATAGATCTTGGAATCCCATGAAGCCTGATTATCTCATCTATGTATTTCTTGGTCAAAGCATTCAAAGAATCTGTCTACTTAATTGGCAGGAAATGTGTTGACTTAGTCAACCTATCAACAATCACCCATATTGCATCATACTTCCCATTAGTCCTTGGCAACCCCATCAAGAAATCCATTGTAATCTTCTCCCATTTCTATTCCGAAATTGACAGAGGTTTAAGCTTGCCTGAAGGTGCTTGGTGTTCAGCTTTGACTTGCTGACACATTAAACATCTTTTAGCATACTCTGCAACTTCTTTCTTCATTTCTTTCTGTAACATCCCGTCCCTGATAGGAAGGGTAAACTGGTAAATTGGGACAGGCTAGGTTGTTACATTTGCATATTTGAAATGTAAACATTCATTTGGCCTCTAATTGTAGAGGTCTGAGTCTTTTAGCACATGCACATATAAGTAAATGCATTCATGACAATTTCCCGGCTTTTGATTGTGAATATGATATGAATTGTGAAATTATGAGATAATTAGATTTGATTATGATTTAATGAGAATTGAGGAATAATTGAGTTTAATTATTGAGTGGAGCAAAGATTTGAGTGATCGCTAATTGATAGCGACTCTTCAAAATTTTCTGGGAAATTTGGGAGAAAATGTCCGGACCGAAAATTTTTCGAGTGGCAGACTGATTGATTGTGTAGGACTGAAATGATTGGCAAATGGCTATGAAAGATTAGGCATATGATTCTAGAAATTAATATGACGAGCCATTGAAATTTGGAGATGAGCTGGACTGGAAATGAAATTGAAAAGAGAAAGAGATTTAAATGTTTTGAGAGGAAAAAGACAAGAGGCTTATTTGTCTATATATAAATGCCTTAAGTTTTGAGATTTGAAGAAAAAGAACTCTTTCTCTCCTAGGGCACGATCGTTCCTCCTTCCCTCGTGATCTTCGATTCTTCCTTGGAGATTTTGTTTGCTCCTTCACTGTGATAGAAGAATAGTTTGAAACCTTGAGAGAAGATGAAGATCTGTTGGAGTTTGAAAGTTCACCGTGGCTGTTAGAGGAAGGAATTTGGGTTGCGGAAGATCTGAGGTCTTATGCTTGATTGGTAAGTTAATGGGTTTAATGTTGTTGATTTGTTAGCTAAATGCATTCATTGTGGTTAAATGTTAAAGATTGGGTAGTGGAGTGAATTAATACTGGTTTTAGAGAGAGAAAATGGGAGAAAACTAGTCGGAGAAGACGATTCAGAGTTTCACACGTCGCGGCGCCTGTGCCACAACGCGGCGAGGAATTTCCTTATGTCCTCGCCATGGCGTGCATGAGGCCTCGCCGCGGCGAATTAATGTTGTTAATTCGCCGCGACAAGCAGGATGGAGATCGCCGCGGCCAGCCCGAAAGGCTACGCCACGGCGAGCCCCCATTAGACACCGCGGTGAAGATTTTGGGACGCCGCGGCGAGGGTTCTGATGCCGCGGCGAGCCCCTGTTTTCTGAAGGGAGGTAGTTTGGTTTTTAAGTCATAACTTTTGGTGTAGACCTCCAATTGGGGTGATGTTTGATTTGTTATGATTTAGAGAAAGAGGTCTACAATTAAGGAAAAGAATAAGAGTTTGAATTCCAATTTTTGAGATCGCAATTAGTAAAAGAAAGTTAAGAATGTGATTGTATTGCACCCTTAGAAATGTTCTTGATAATTGGGGTTATAATGTGAGACTTTGAAAGTAAATTCAATGTCATTGGAAATTTTAGGAACTGAGCATAATGGGTGAATTTGATCTTGAGAATAGAGATATCGATTTTGAGGTAATACCTTAGCGAGTATGACTTGGTAAATTGATTGAATGTTAAAATTGGAATTGGTGGAATTCCGTAATAGGTCATTGAAATGAAATGAGTCGTTATTGCTCAATTGAGTGGAAAGATAGAATTTGACAAAAGAAAGTGAAAATTGGGAAATAGTGCCGGGAGGGTCATGAATAGGCATTGTACGTCTTTTAGTTACGACATGTGCATCATTAAATTATTTTGACTGTGCGTTTAATGAATGACTATTTGATTGTTATAGAGGCACCGTAGGATCGTTATTCCACGGACAGTGTTGGAGCTTCCAGGCATCAGCTAGGAAGTTTAGGTGAGTAACCTAGTTAGTTTCTCAACCTATATGTGTTTAATAATATGCACTTATGCCATGTGGAGATAATGGAGGGATATGTGTGTTTGCTTTGATTGATTTCGGACCGCGGGTGTCCGAAGTATTGGAATGTGATATTGAAGTGCTAATTATGTGTACTGTATGTGAATATTGCTATGAAATGAATTGTAAATGTATATGATCGGAATATCGGACCGAGGGTCCGAAGGAATGAGAAATTGGCATTGGAAGGTAAATGACTGTAAATGAAAATTGGAGCATATGCATTCATGCATAAGAGCATGATCAGATAATGACAGTTGTAACCGGAGCAGTCAATGTTAGAGTCACAGGCTCACTGTATTAGGGCTTCAAGCCCACCAAAACACTGTACTGAACCGAGCCTCGAGCTCGAGGGGAGTTAGTGCATACCTTGAGGGCTCTCCTACTCCTTAGACGCGTCTGATTACTGATCACTGATAGGCGCTCGGTCACAACACCGTATTAAATTGGACAGTGTCACATGTGCATTGCATATATACATAAATGATTAAAGGTGGATAGTGTGATATGCCTGAAAGTGATTTATGTGATACTGTGAATTGTGTGAATATGCATGAGTTGAGTGAACCATCGATGATGGTTTCTCACTGAGTTCGCAAACTCACCCAACATTGCAAATATTTTTCAGGGATTGAAGAGTACCCCGTTAGGCACGGGAGTATGTCTACCGCTTGCAAGTCAGAGTTTAAGGTCGGGATCAGTTCACGTCTGCATTAGTATTATTCTGTTTTTGTATAAGATTTGTATTTCCGCAAAATAGTACTATTGTTTTAGAGGGCCCCAATTGATAAATGTCATAATTGTAATGTGATTATTGGAATTGTGTTTCAATTGAAATGTTTTTGTATATGAGTGGGCCCATTATGGTTACTGATTTTCGCGCACAAAATGGTTTTAAAAAATGAGAAAACGTCTTACTGAGTTTTCGAACCGCAATTGACTGCTCTAGCATACCACCCTCATGAGACACGGGCTCGGATATCACCATCGGTATCGGGTTCGGGTCTTGTGGGACTGGGATGCTACACTTTCCACCATAAATGCTCCTTCAAATCTCTATACATTCTCATACTTCTTGGGTGCATTGCATAAGGCGCATTATGTGCCTCATCAAGAATCTCGTCTTTCAACTCTTGCATATTAGGAATGCATAGTCTGTGTCCTACCACAATTAATCCATCTTCCCTTACCTCTATTTTAGAAAGTTTACCACTTTTAATCTCTTTTCTAAGCCTGCTTAAATACTCATTTTGCTCCTGCAATTTCTTAATCTTCTCATTTAATACTAGCCTCACTCTAAAGTTGGCCAATACACAATCAGACTCGACTTGCCTCAATGTCACCTTAAGTTTGGCTAATTTCGTCAACAAAGGAAGATACATTGTCTCCACATGTGCTATAGTGGACTTCCTATTCAGTGCATCTACTACTACATTAGCTTTATCCAGATGGTAATCTATCATCAAGTCATAATCTTTCAGCAGCTCTAACGACCTTCTTTGTCTCAAATTTAACTCCTTTTGGCTCATAAAATATTTAAGACTCTTATGGTCTGTAAACACCTTGGTAGTGACTCCATACAAGTAATCTCTCCAAATCTTCAATGCAAAAATTATGGTAGTTAACTCCAAATCATGCGTAGGATAATTCATCTTATGAGGCTTTAATTGTCTATAACCATAAGCAATCACCTTATCTCTTTGCATCAGTACATAGCCTAATCCCTTCCTCGAGGCATCACTATACACTGTGTACCTATCATTACCCAAAGGCAAAGTCAAAAACGGTGCACCCGTCAATCTGTACTTAAGTTTCTCAAAGCTTTTCTGACATTCATCTGTCCATATAAATTTTTTATTCTTCTTTGTCAATTTGGAAAGTGGAGCTACTTCATAGAAAAGTCCTCCACAAACCTTTTGTAATACTCAGTTAAACCCAAGAAACTTTTTACTTCAGCTACATTCTTAGGTGCTTCCCATTTCGCAACCGCTTTTATCTTCCTCGGGTCCACATGTACTCCTTACTCTGAAATCACACGTCTAAGAAATGTCACTTTTTTCAGCCAAAACTCACATTTATCGAATTTGGCATACATCTCATTCTTCCTCAATGTCTCCAAAGAAATCCTCAAATGTTCCTCATGCTCCCTATCACTCTTAAAATAGACCAAAATATCATCAATAAAGACAATGACAAATTGGTCTAAGACAGGCCTAAAGACTTTATTCATCAAATCCATGAAAGCTGCAGGTGCATTTGTTAACTTGAAAGGCATGACCAAGAACTCGAAGTGGCCATATCGTGTTCTAAAAGCATTCTTTGACATATCATACTCCTTTATCCTCAACTGATGGTAACCTGATCTCAAATCTATCTTAGAAAAGACCCTTGCCCTTGCAACTGATCAAACAAATCATCTATACATGGGAGTGGATATCTGTTCTTGATAGTGACCCGATTTAGCTTCCTATAATCCACATACATTTGCAACAATCCATTCTTCTTCTTTAAAAAGAGGACCGAAGCTCCCCAAGATGAAGAGCTAGGCCTAATGGAACCTTTCTCCAACAATTCTTGCAATTGCTCCTTAAGCTCCTTCAAATCCACCGGAGCCATTCTATAAAGGGGAATTGAGATCGGTGCAGTACCTGAAAGAAATTCAATGGGAAATTTAATTTTCCTAGGCGGTGGTAGTCCTGGTAATTCTTCGGAAAAGACATCCGTGAATTCTATAACTACAGGAATTTCTTCTAACTTCCCTCCCTTTGCCTTCACGTCTACCACATAAGCCAAAAATGCTTCATACTCTTTCCTCATCATTTTCTCTACTAACAAAGCCGAAACAACTCTAAACAAGCTTGAATTTTTGTCTCCCATAAACACCACCTTTCTCCCATTATCCAGCTCAAACTTCACTGTCTTCTGTTTGCAATCTATGTTGGCCTTATATTTCTTTAGGATGTCCATACCCAAAATCACATCTAATCCTCCCATCTTCAATGGCATCAAATCCACCACTATATCCCCCACTAATATATATCTCACAATTTTTATAAATTTGACTAATCACAATATAGTGTCCTATTGGAATACTCACCATCAAAGGAATATCCAATCGACTCAAATCTCTACCATACATAGTTTTACCCGATGAAACAAAGGAGTGGGTAGAACCCAGATCAATCGAACGATCGTATCATCATCAAATAATTTAATCATACCCATCATAACTTCTGGAGCAATCTCTGCATCCGCTCATGTCATTGCAAACACTCTAGCTGGTGCTTGCCCCCTTGGTTGTTGGATCCTGATCCCGAGACCCAACTGCTTAACCACTTAATACGCTAACACTGCTGATCCACTTGATCAAGGGCACTCTTGAATAGAATTCAAGACGAAAGGAAACAAATAAAACAAGCTAAAACGGATCACGTGATGAAATGGGAATCAAATACATGAATCGGAATGAAAATCAAATATGAAACAAACGGATCGGATACAAATCAGATACTAAAGGAATCAATTACGAATGCCAAACAAATATATCAATTCGATAGGCTCGAATACAAAAGAAATCGAAGAATCAAATCGAATAGCATTACATGAGTCCGACATCCAAAGCGATAACATAACAACTCTTGTCGCGTTGGAAACCCGTATGACTAATCCATCCTAAATCGGTGAAAATTTTGTTCGTTTCTTTCATTATTTAAGACCATTTTATTCACTTAAAACAGTTTCCCTCTTTGGAAACTTATCCTTAAACTCATACTCATGTTAATCAATTCATCAATTCTTGCACAATCTCATAAAAATCCATATACTACCATATACCATTAAAATCCAAAGAAGATAACAAGCGCACTTTAACCTATCCAAAATCTGCAAATAGTAAAATTCACTCTAATAACATCACACATATATCATGATCAACGGACCCTCCGTCCGGGATCTCAGAAGAAACGCAAACCTAAATTCTAAACCCCTTTTAGTCATTTGCATATCAATTCATATTCATCACATTCAACTCATAAACAATTTCCATTCACTCATATACAAATTTCATGCTTCCATCAAACTCATCCCAACATCAAATACATTCATCTATGTCTATACATATATATATCCCAATTACATTCATAACTCAATACAACTTTACATACGAAACCCAAATGTATACTCCATAGCCAAAACACATTCCCCAATTTCATAACTCAAGTGTTTATACAATAACATAAACTCAAAATACATTAAGAACCCAAAAGCTTTCAATACTCTAATGGCATTCTAAGCCGTAAATCATTTCCATAAAACTTAAACCAAGACACAAGTACAAATCATGTGCAAATGCTGATATCCTGATGTCTTTCATCCGATCTCCCGCACGAATACGGAGATGGGGATGAAGGGGTGAGCTTCAAGCTCGTGGATAACATGTTTATTAAACAAATGATAAGTAAATATTTTCAAACCTTTCTTTTGTTGCTCAAAGACATCAAGGTGTATTTTCAAAACTCTTTACTTTCCAAAATCTTTCATAAGCATTTAAAACTGCTTTCAAACCACCATCATTTGAAAATCCCAAATCTTTTTATAGGTTTATGAGTATAAAAGCAACACATGAATCACATCACATATAAATGCACCACATTTCAAATAATATCAATTGCTATAACACATCAAAATGGTTTGGCATGTCCAAAACACATAATGACTACACAATTCCATAAAATAGTCTTGTGTAGTCATTACATGAGGGAGTCTAAAAGAACTCCATGCCACTCAAGGCGTAGGGAGAAGGCTATAAGAATGAGACCAGTGCACTGACTCCACATGAGGGACTATGCCGAAACCCACATAACACGTAATCATGCATTGAAAAAGTTCTTTGCCCATATGGCACTTTTTGAAAGCTTGATTTCATGAGCATGTCACATGTATACATTTCTTTAAAAAATTTCCAAACCATCAATCACATAGAAAATTGCATACTTAAGACAAATGCAAATCATCTAAATATCATGTCACACAAGTTCTCATATTAAAACTTTCAACCAATTAATCATAATGAAACTCATACGAGTATTTCAACTTGGTAAAATCATTTGAAAATCCATTTGCTAAACAATTTATAAACATTCTAAAAGAAATTTATTCAATCATTTGCAAAATCAATGGCTTATAAAAATCAACATTTATAATTAACTTATAATTTGAGAAATAAACACATTACCCACCTCATGGTAAGCTTGTTCCAATCCTAACATTGCTCTTTCCTTCACTCTTTCTTCCCATAAAAGTCACCTAAGCATAAACATCCAAAACCCATATCATAATCATCATCTTTCACAAACCTATATGGTTTCCAAACTCTCTACATCATAATCTTCCAACTTAAAATCACCTAAGCCATGATCAACCCAAAACCAATATCCCAATCATCATAATTCTCAAAATTGATTTCATGTTTTACAAGCCCATAAGATTTCTAACCTCTTCACATCATCATCTTCCACAGTTCTTACTCATATAAGTTAGCACAAATCCCAATTATTTTCTCATCCCTAATTCAACATAACCCATAGTATATCACTTAAATTAACCCCATACTTAACAAACCCATAACCATCTTAGGATAAAACAACCAAAACTCAAAAAAAAAACTCAAACATTTAAAAACATCTCTTACCTTTCTCTCTCTAAATTTTGAAATCCTCATGGCTTAGAAGAAAAATCTCTTCTCCTTCCCTCTCTTCCTTCAAGAATCCAAGGAAAAAGAAGCTTGAAATGTTGGACCCCGAACCTTGATGTGAAATTTAGAATTAATAAAATGAAATTAAATGTGTTTTGTATGTGATTTGTGTTATAGAAGAGGTAATGTGATTTGTGTGGCTAAGAAGCCTTAAGCATAAATCATGATTAGATATGTAAGAGTATGAAAGGAGCGAGAGTTTATGAACGACAAGATGCTGTGGAATGTGAGAAAACATATGCATCGAGGTTAAGATTTGGGTAAATTTCCAAATCATGGTGAATTGTGATAAATGATTTGTATTTAAGAAAGTGAAGTTAGGATGATTGTTAAATGTATATGCTGATTTAAGAGAAATTAAAGAATGATTGAAATAGATTTGGCCAAAGTAGCCTTCTGTGAAGTTGTAGTTTGACCTTTTATCTTTCCAACGAGATCAAGTATGCAAGTTTTCGAGATCGGAGTTAAGAGTTATAGTTGATACAAGTTATGATATTATTTGAGTTTGATGTTAGTGACAGCTTTGATGACATGTTTGAGAATTGGGTTTTGGTGAACCAATTTAATTGAGATTTGAGAATTTTATGAATTGAATTTATTGCTTGATTTGTTATGAATTGTTTAGGCCTTTGAATAAGTGATTATGTGGAGATTATAAGTGTTTATGATGTTAGTTTTGAAGTGAGAAACTTTGGAAGAAGGTTGAAGAAGTTTTGGAAAAACGTATGTCCGTTAAACGGACATGGAAGTTCGTTTAACGGACAGCCTCGGGTTAAAAGGACCCCTCCCCATGCACATGTCCGTTAGGCAGACATGGGTGTCCGTTTAACGGACTTTCTCGGAAGGTTTGGTACTGTTTTGGCCGTGCGTGTCCGTTAAACGGACAGCTACGGGTAACCTTGGGAAATTCGTGTTTTCACCTATTTTGAGGCCGAATCTCGCTTCAAGGCGTCTAATACGAGTTGTAGATCTTGATCTTATTTTTCAAATGGAACTAGAATGAAGTAATTTGGATATTTGTAGAGAAAGTTATGGCATTTGTGCCAAAAGAGTTTCAAATTGATTTCTGTTTTGAACATGTTGAGTTATTTTGATCATAACTCACTCATCCGACCTCGGATTGAGGCGATTCTTGAAACATTAAATTCCTAACATATGTATCCTTCTCTAAATAAAAATTTGCATCAATTGGAGTCAAATTTAAAAAGTTTTGTTGAATCATATGAAAATCAGAATGAATTGTCTCATTCCGATCTTGCAAAATTTCCTTTCCCATCCGACTTTGTCAAATCATTTGCTTATATCTTTTCCGTCCGAAATCCGAATGACTCGGTTCTTGAAGTGTTGGATTTATAAGACAATGAAGTTCATGATTATGTGAAAATTATGAATTTTAGAGATTTAATTGAGTAAGATTAATTGAATCAAAGTGATACAGGAAAGTTATGAACATAGTTCAGTATTTTGCAAATTTAGGGATCTGTGGAGATCCGATTGAAGCGAGGTTTGAGGCGAAATAAATTTAAGACATGGGGCTACAATTGTTATGAAGAAATGAAATTTCAATTTAGCCTTTAAGAATGTGTATTTATGGAAAGAAGTGAATTCTAGAATCTGTGTTAGTAAAATGATATGTCCGACATGTTTGGACTATAACTTTTGATATAGTGCTCCGAATTGGACGATTCTTAAGGCATTATGAATTTAAGACATAGAGGAACAATTCTCTAGAAGGAAGTTTTAGCAAATTCCTTCATTTAGATGTGCGAATAATTGTCCAAAGGTGAGCATAACTTAAAGAAACTTGCAGGGGCAAATTGGGAAGTTAACTTAAGGTTTTGAGTTAAAGGCTTAAAAGACAAGGGCAAGAGGGTCTTTTACCTTTAAATTTTAATGACATGGCATGTATTAAAGGAGTAGGGGTCGTGGGTTTAGAGGCAATGCACGAAAATTCTAGAAAAAGAAGAAGAAAGAAGAAAGAGGAAGAGAGAAGAAGAAGAAACGTGAAGAAGAAGGAGAAGGAGGAAGATGAAGCTAGGGCTTTTGTTTTGGGAGGGTCCAAGCTGGGTTTTTCATTGATTCATGAAGGAAAAACATGGAAGGAAGTAAGAGCTTCATCTTAAGCCAAGAAATTTCGAAATTCAAGAAGATAAAGGTAAGAGTTAAGTTTTGATTTCTGAGTTTTTCTTGAGTTTATGGATGATTTGACTTAAGATTGAGGTGGGCTTGTGAATTTTTTAGTTATGTTGGTGTTTTTCATCTTGATTGATGTTTAATTTTGGAATTAAAAGTTCTAAGGGTTATACAAGTGGATAAGAGTTGGAGATTTTAGAAGTTCTTGGTTTAGTTATTATGGATTTAGCATGGGTTTGTTGATTATGGAAACAATTTTGAGATTTATGATGGTTATGATAATGGATTTGGGTTGACTATGGCTTAGGTGATTTTAAGTTGGAAGAGAGAGTGAAGTAAAGAGCAAGTTGAAGCTTTGGACAAGAGAAGGCATGGAAATTAAAAGTGGGTAATATGTTTACTTCTCAAATTGTAAGCAAATTATAAATGATTGAATTAATTGTTTGTGAAATGTTTTGTAACGTGTTAAATACATTGTTTCCAAATGATTTACGAAAATGACTTGAATTGTGTATTAAATGGATTTTTGAGTGAATTGAAAACGAATTCATGATGTTGCATTGAGTGATAGTTGAGAATATGTTTATACTTGTATATCCATGTATGTAAGCTTGCAAGTGTGTTGAATATGACATTTCATGAAAAGTTAAATTTTCGAAATATGCCTTCGAGCAATATGAGATTTTCAAGCATAAATACGTGTTACGTGGGTTTGGTTAGGTCTCTCATGTGGAGTCAGTGCACTGGTCTCATTTTTAAAGCCTTCCGGCTGTTCAAGAGTGGCATAGGAGCTCGTTCTGGACTCCTCTTATGTGTTTCAATTTGCATAGGACCGCTTTGCGAAAATGTGCAGTACGTCATGTGTTTTGGACCAACCCAAACCGATTGATGTGCTATGTGTTTTATTTTGTATATAATGTGCTGCATATATATGTAATGCATTTCATGTGCGCAATGGTTTGAAAGTTTGATGAAATGAGAATTTAGATTTTCAACTGTGAGAGTTTTACAAAACTGTTTGTAAAGATTTATGAAAGTTTTGATTTGAAAAGTTTTGAAGTAACCCTCCACTGTTTTCGATCAACAGAAAGTAAGGTTTGAAAACGTTTTTGCTTATTATTTGTTTAATAAACATATTATCCACGAGCTTAGAAGCTCACCCCCTTTCATCCCCATCTCTAGGTATTCGTGCAGGAGATTGGATGAAAGACGTCAAGACATCAGTAGTTGTGCATGATTTGTCAATTGTGTATTTGTTTTAAGATTATTGGGAATGGTCTTTGGCTTGAGAATGCCATTAGAATATTGTAAGCCTTCGATTCATAATGTATTGTTTGGGATTATGCAATTGTACAAGAATTTGAGTCATGAGTTATGGGATTGGCAAATGTGTTATGGATTGCGCAATTTAGTTTTGTATATTAATTGGATTGAGATGATGAATGCAATTGGGACATATGTATGTATATTTAGATATGGATGAATGTACTGGATGATGGGATATGATTTTGAATGTGATGATTATGAATTGTTATGGAAATGATTAGAAGTGGTTTAGAATTTAGGTTTGCGTTTCTGCTGAGATCCCGGACGGAGGGTCCGGTTGATCATGATATATGTGTGATGTTATTAGAAGTGAATTTTACTATTTGCAGATTTTTGGATAGGTTATAGTGCAGCCGTTATGCTGCCGAATTTTTTTATATGACAATATATGAATAAGAGGAATTTGGGTATGATATATGATTTGATTAACATGAATATGAGTTCAAGGAAACAGTTTCCAAAGAGGGAAACTGTTTGATGTGATTAAAATGGTCTTAAATGATAAAAGAAAAAAAAAATTACCGATTTCGGATGAATTAGTCATAAGGGTTTCCAACGCGACAAGATTTTTATGTTTTCGCTTCGGATGTCGGAATTTGAAAATCTGTTCGAACCCTCCATTTGCATGCTTTGATTTCAAGTCCATTTTCTATTTGCATTTGAATTCATTTGGTGTCTGATGTGAATCCATCTTGATTTATTTCAGTTCGAATCGATCTCATTTGTATTCGATCCTAGCGAATTGATTTATTTGTTTCGCATTCGTATTCGATTTCCATCCGTATTTGATTCGACTTTTATTTGGTATCGATTCCCATTAGTATTTGTTTCGACTCATTTGTATCCGCTCCACTTGTTTCAGTTGACTTTCGATACTATTAGCTTCGCATTTGTTTCGTTTCATTTGATTTCTTTCAATTCGAATTCTATTCAAGAGTGCCCATGATTAAGTGGTTAAGCAGTGTTAGCGTAATAGCGTTAAGTGTAAGAAGTTGGCTTCTGAAAACGGGATCCAACATGAAAGGTCAAAGACTTACCTCTTCTTCCACCCTTCTTCTTCTCTCCCACGATTCTTCTTCTTCTCTCTTCCTCTTTCTTCTTTCTTCTTCTTTCTTCTGGAATTTTCGTATCTTCTCCAAACCCGACATTTCCCCCCTTTTATAGGTCAAGACAATTAATGAAGTGTCATTTACCCTTTTGCCCTTGTCTTATAAGCTTTGAACTTAAAACCTTAAGTGAACTTCCGAATATGCCCCTGAACCTTTCTTTAAGTCTTGTTTACTTTTGGACAATTATTCTCACATCTAAATGAAGGAATTTGCTAAAACTTCCTTATAGAGAATTGTTCCTCTATGTCTTAATTTCATAATGCCTCAAGACTCATCTAATTCGGAGCACTATATCAAAAGTTATAGTCCAAATATGTCGGACATATCATTTTCCTAACACAGATTCTAGAATTCACTTCCTTCCACAAATAAACATTTTTAGAGGCTAAAATGAATTTTCCTTTCTTCATAACAATTGTAGCCCCATGTCTTAACTTTATTTCTCCTCAAACCTCGCTTCAATCGGATCTCCGCAGATCCCTAAATTTGCAAAATACTGAACTATGTTCATAACTTTCCTGTATCACTTTGATTCAATTAATCTTACTCAATTAAATCTCTAAAATTCAAAATTTTCACATAATCATGAACTTCATTGTCTTAGGAATCCAACGTTTTAAGAACCGAGTCATTCGGATGTCGGACGGAAAAGATATAAGCAAATGATGTGATAGGGTTGGATGAGGGAGGAAAATAGCAAGCTCAGAATGAGGCAAAAACATTCTGATCATTATATGATTCAATAAAACTTTTTCAATTTGACTCCAATTGATGCAAATTTTCATGGAGAGGAAGATACATGTGTTAGGAATTCAATGGTTCAATAATCGCCTCAATCCGAGGTCAGGTGAGTGAGTTATGATCAAAACAACTCAACATATTCAAAACAGAAATCGATTTGAAACTCTTTTGGAGAAAATACCATAACTTTCTCTAAAAATATCCAAATGACTTTGTTCTAGTTCCATTTGAAATATAAGATCAATATCTACAACTAGTATTAGAGGCCTTGAAGCGAGATTCGGCCTCAAAACTAGTGAAAATCGCAAATTTCTCCAAGTGACCCGTAGCTGTCCGTTAAACGGACAGGCATGTCCGTTTAACGGACATGCACGGCCAAAACAACACCAAACCTTCCGTGAAAGTCCGTTAAACGGACACCCATGTCCGCCTAACGGACATACACATAGGAAGGGGTCCTTTTGACCCGAAGCTGTCCGTTAAACGGACTCCCATGTCCGTTTAACGGACATGCCAATTTCCAAAACTTCTTCAACCTTCTTCCAAAGTTTCTCACATCCAAACTAACATCATAATCACTTATAATCTCCACTTATTTACTTATTCAAATGCCTAAACACTTCATAACACTTCAAGCAACAAATTAAATTCATGAACTTCTCAAATCTCAACTAAATTGGTTCATCAAAACCTCGATTCTCAAACATGTCATCAAGCTGTCACTAACATAAATTTCATATAACATCATAACTTGTATCAACTATAACTCTTAACTCCGATCTCGAAATCTTGCATTCTTAGTCTCGTTGGAAAGATAAAAGATCAGGCTACAATTTCACAGAAGGCTACTTTGGCCAAATCTATTTCAATCATTCTCTAATTTTCCCCTAAATCAACATACACATTTCTATTTTACATTCTACCTTAATGCATATGATTTCTCACATTTAATATCATTAAGCCATTTACCAAATACCTCTCTTGCTTTTTGTATAATATATCATATGTATCATCATAATTCATTTTAAGGGTTTCTCAACTCATCATCCATACATGATTTTCATTCTAATATTATAGTCATCTATAACACAAATCACATACAAAACACTCATTTCATTTCATCTATTATTTCTAAATTTCGCTTCAAGGTTCGGGGTCCAACATTGGTCTTCCTGGAGGATGTACTCTCTTAGTTGCCTTAGAACTGCCCACTTCTGTTGTAGTCTTGTACCTCACTGTCTCGGTCCTCTTTAAAGCTTGCATCTGACCTCTCTCATGTCTTGGATTCTGAGGACACTCTCTTGCCATGTGTCCCTTATCTCTACATTTGAAACAAGCTCCATTTAGCCTGTAGCATTAACCTCTGTGGAATTTGTCGCAATGGTCGCACTTAGGGACGGTTGGCTTGTCCCCTTCTCCCCTTCTACTGCCTCCCACCATTGAGGGTTGATGAGAAATAGTAGAAGTCCTTATCGGTTTAAGCCTACTTGCACCATTGCTCCTCTCCTCAGACTGCACAGGAAAAGTCCTGGCACTCCTCTCAGGCATAGAAATACCACCTCCCCTCTTGAATTATTCTCTCCCTTTTCTTTTTTTTGCTCACTGCGCTCTTTATATTCTCGATGTTCTCAACCCTCATAATTGCTTCAACCAGCTGTTGAAAATCACAAAAATTCTACACCACTACTTTCTCTCTGATAGCGAGATGTAACCACGATTCAAATCTACGGCACTTAACTACCACACTCATCATCAACTCAGTTGCATATCGAGCCAACTGTGTAAATCGACGCTTGTATTTATTCACTGTCATTTCCCTCTAGGTGAGACTTAGAAATTCTCTCTACTTCTGCTGAATATGCACCTCAGGCAGGACTTCTTCGTAAACATTGTCAAGAAATCCCTCCATGTGAGCACTGGTGGTCTCATCCGACTCCCTGGCACACTCTCCCATCAATGCAGAGCATCCCCCTGAAGTAAACTAGCAGCATACACAACCTTCTCCTCGTTCTCGCTGTCCATTTGATCCAGTATCCTCTCGATATTTCTCATCCAAGTCTCAGCTTCTTCTGCATCCGTGGTCCCATAAAATTCATTGCCCCATACTTCCTGAGCTTGTCAAACTGCTTCCCCTTCTTGACAGGGGCCGAAGTAGAAGATTGCGGCATCTGTCCCATAGCTTGAACAAATGCCTAAGTGAAGGCTTGAAACATCCTCGGATCTAATGGAGTAGACACTTGCTCCTACGGAAGAGGAGATTCCTGCGTCTGTGATCGAATGGGCTCACTATTATGTCCTACAGAAGCCTCAACATTCCCTGGGGCTACAGACTCATTGGTACTCTCCTCCCTTGGTGGAGAGTCAGGTGCAATCGATACTTGCAATACTCCTCATGTCCTTCTACGTGGTGGCATCTTACTCCTTCAACAGAAACACTACAGATTAGCTACATTTCATTTTAGTCTTAATTCATACATGCATGCATGACATGCATGTCACTTAATGCAAATCAATCAATTCACATAACATAACAATTCATCCTACTATGCATTTTAAGCCTAGGAAAAACCTAGTCGCTTTGATACTATAACTATTGAATCCCATTTTTGGAACCCAACTCTACTTGATACTCTACAATGTTGGATCCCGATTTCGAAGCCTAGCATTCGCAGACACTTGACGAAAACAGTGATTGCCCTCAACTATACTAAACCTGTTTTGGGACAATTGGAATAACCCTCACTAAGTATATCGTATTAGGAGGTTCTTTACATTGTTTAAAACAGGACTTCAAGGTCTGCTGCTTTCATGAAGATCTTGAAGACAAATTCTATCGTCTGAAAGGTCAAAATGAACCTAACGATGGTATCAGACGAATAATGAACAGAAGAAGGAGTATTGATTACATAAGCAGAAAAACAAGTCAAACAAAAGACAAACGAAGCAAAAGACAAACCAAAAAAATGTAGACGAAGTAAAAGATAGACGGAACAAAAATACAGACGAAGCAAAAAACAAACGAAGAAAAAGATAGACGAAACAAAAATGCAGATGAAGCAAAAGACAAACGGAATAAAAATGCAGACGAAGGAAAAGACAAGCGAAACAAAAGACTAGTGAAACAAAAATACAGACGAAACAAAAGACAGACGAAGCAAAAGACAGACGAAATAAAAATACAAACGAAACAAAAATGTAGACGAAGCAAAAGATAGATGAAACAAAAAGATAGACGATCCCAAGTCAATTTAAGATGAAGCAAGGTCAACTTAAGACGATGCAACTCTTAAAACGAAGCGGGATCAACTTAAGATGAAGCAAAGTCAACTTAAGATGATGCAACTCTTAAGATGATATGATGTCATCACAGACAATGCGTCTTTATAGATGATACATTTTTACAGACGATGCATCCTTACAGACGATGCATCCTTGCAGACGAAATGACATCATTACAGATGATGTGACATCATCACAGACGATACGTCTTTACAGACAATACATCTTTACAGATAATACATCTTTACAGACGATGCATCTTTACAGACGATGCATCCTTACAGACGAAATGATGTCATCACAGATGATACGTCTTTACTCCTGAACATCTCCCCCTTATAAAGACCATAACTTTCGACTTCGAAGTCCAAAGTTTCTATACTATATATCGTTGGAAAGCAAGAAAATAATCTACAACTTTCCAAGGACAACCTTAACTAAATTTGCCTCAATTAGTCTAGTTTTCCCTTGGGAAGTTGGCATACAATTTCTATACCTACAAAAGACTTAGGTCATGAACTGTACATCTACCCAACAAACAAGCACTTACACCTGTGGACTGTTCAGTTCTAAACTCATTTGCCAAAGCAACAGAAACTCATACATCACTTAATTACATCAATACACTTTGAACAAGGGCTTAACCACAAAATACAACATATATAGGATGCTCAATGTTTACATGCTTATGAAGCTATCCCAAAAGTGATCAAACTAACTTAGTTACAAAAGCTACTATCTTGGAATTTGCCCAAAAGCCTTGCAAGGATCACTTGTCTTCTCAATCTGCACCTGAGGAGGGAATAATGAGGGTGAGCAAACAGCTCAGTGGCTAATATATTTATAGCCATTGACAATTGACCGCAAATTCAAGCATATGTATATATATATATATATATATATATATATATATATATATATATATATATATGTATAGTTATGTATCTAGTAGTTTAAACATTCAATCAAATTTAGCTCAAAACTTATAACACATAACACTCAAAATGCTTCATACTTGACAATTTAAAGATGCAATGCACAACAAACGGTTCGAGTGTTCCATGAAAACAGAATGGAGAAACCAAAGTTTTACCACATAAATAGAATGAGTCCAATTTCGGAGCTCATATGCCACAAGCGGGCGGAGAAGGCTCTTGTCAACGTGCACGTAACAAATAGAATAGTTCCACTCTCACCCAAACAGAAGCACATAATCATGCTCAAAAATTATTTTTTTTATCAAATGCTCATACTTTTAAACTTCTCTTATTTTTTTTCATTTAATACAAAAATATCATGACCTCTCTTGAGGTATAACGTAGTCATATTTCATCATGCATTTTCAACATTTACAACAAGTCAATTTGAAACATATACATATAGGCAAGAATTTGCCCAATCACACAAAACTATAAATACATTACCCACCTAATTAGCTTGTGAAATCCAAGTCAAGCTTGCCTTTCTTCTTACTCTTGGGTAGGATTCCCTTAGTTTCTTACAACAACCAAGGTTCCATTCAAAACCAACATTCTAATAAAATTTATAAACTTTAGAAAAATCATAGAATCATAATAGATAAGAATGAAATTCAAATCTAACCTACCCACAGTCCATTTAGGTTAGAAAACTTAGGATTTAGTTTTAAAACCCTAAAATCAATTAGGTTTTCCTAATCCATTTCTTCCCATAAGAACCTCCTTGCTTTCTAACTCCTCCATCCTCAATACAACCCATTCCTTTAATTAAGAAAGAAGAAAAAATGGTTAACCTAATTTAACAAACTTGATTTCTCTTCTCTTCTTTTTCACTAAAATTTCTCTTCTTCTCCCCTATTTTTTTTCTCTCTTCTTTCTCTTTGATTCCCACGAAACTTCTCTCTTCTTCTAATACAAAACCATTTTAATGGTCTTTTTCCCATTTTACCCTTCATTTTCCTTGTCCTTCCCATTTTGCCCCTTCTTTCATTTACTCCATCTATTAACTCCTTTAAGCTAACTTACTTCTAACCTTCCCATATTAATTCTAACTTAATTCTAATCCTTCCATCAATTTCTAATCTTTATTCATGCCACTAAATTTATGACTGAATTCAAAAATAATAATCAAACAATTGAAAAAATAAATCAAAACCCAAATAAATAGCTAGATAACAAATCACTAAAAATTGAAAAAATTTCGGGGTCCAACAAAAATAGCAGTGGTTGTTGCATATTGGAAGAGGTTGTTTTGATTGGAAGGATTGTGCATGTCTCTATCCAGGAGTCTTGCATATGTGTATCTTGCATGTCTTGATTTATAGCTGAAGAAAATCTAGTGTTGGTGTCAGTGGAGTAACGGTACAGTGGGTGTTATGTTTTCATATATACACCGTGATTTAATGTAGTGGGCATTAATTGAAGACTAAAAAAAACACAGCTGAAGTGGTGTGGCAGATATGGTTTCGGTGTTAGCTTAATGAAGGGTGTGTGAGTATGATTAAGTGTGCAATGGGTGTTAATTAAATACTTGAAAAAATGCAGCTTACATGGTGTGTGTTCTTGCTTGAGTGTTGGTGCACGCCTCTATCTACAGCTAAAACAAATATGATGTTTGCTTGAAACAATGACGTGAAGTGTGTTAATTATCATTGGAAAAACATAGTTGCATGCGCATGCCTTCGATGTTTGCAAACATCGAGGGTTAATGTGTTGATTTTTCCAGACTTGTTTATCTGGGGTTCTGCACATATTCTGAGTGATAAATATCGTGGGTTAGTTTCTAATTTTCCAAACTTGGTCTTTTGTGTTTGTGCCGTGAAATATACACAATGAGTGGAGCATCCCTGTAACATCCCACTCCCTCCTAGAAGGGTAAAATAGTAAAATTGGTATAGGATGAGACTAATAGGGAATAATTAGTACTGTTCATGCATAAAAGGATTGATACACAGTATCAATCGTGTACATGGAATTTCGGTATATGCATTCATGATAATTCCCGGTAATTGGGCCTAAAGCAATTTTATTGTGATTAACGGGGTTATGGGATTTGAAAAATTATTACGAGTCTTATTTATTAGCGTTTTCGATTTTAAGGATTTTCAGAATTTTTGGAATTTTTGGAGAAAATTCTTGATCGCAAAATCGCGATGGCGGCCTAAACTTGTTTTGGGATAGAAAAGGTGATTTTCGTGATTGAAAAATTATTTGGAGTGCATTACTGTTTTATAATTTTAGGAATTTCATTAATTCCCAGAAAAATAATTGGGAAATTCTCGGACGGATAAATCGCCAATTGGCTAACCAAATTCGATTCTCAGTAGCAAAAATCGCTACCCAATCGATCTTGTAATATTGGGTATTTTATTTTGGGACTGAAAGTAGGGCCATTGGAGTGAAATGGAGTAAAATTTTGTCTTGGATTAAACAAATGTATTTTGACTTTTCTATGAATTGTGTACCAATTACATTTTGCCATTTAAAAGTGTTACATTTAATGCTCCTTCATCACTCTTTCTCGGTTAAGCAAGTGTTTAAAGGAAAGGAGAATTTCTTAAGGCTTTGTTAAGCCATCCAAAACACAAACTCAAGACTCTTCTTTAAAACCATCGAAAATTGGCTCTCCTTCCTCATCTTTCTTTACAACTTCAAGATACCATCTCTTGATCTCATCAAAGTAGAGGATGAATTTGGTTCATGCTTGTGAAGGATAGAAGGTTGGTATCTTGGGAGTAAAGGTTGAAAAGTGGTTGTTGAAGGTTTGAAGGAGGTTTTGATTTGGTAAGTTGTTATTTAAGGTTTGAGTTTTTAAATGTTATTTTTTTACATGGAAATAAATGTCATGATAGTATGGGGGTAGTTAATATAAGGATTTAAGCATGTATAAGGTTCATGTAGACATTAAAGTGATGATTATTATGATTTGAAGAAAAGGGGATGAGGTTAGATGAAGATGCATTGAAATTAATGATATGGTTTGATTTTGAATTGAATAGGGATAATTATTTGAGTCTTTGAATTGAGGAGTTTAATGCTGTAAATTTTTCAGTATTAACCCTAGTATATGTATGACTGGAGTAATATTTAATTTGTATTTATTTTGATGTCTAGTGATGTGAAAAAGGTATTGGAAGTGGTTGAACTAAGGTTAACCTTAAATCTGGAAAGTTGGAATTATAAGTGATGTTACTGTTTTATTCATAATTTAATGTGTAGAAATGCAAATGAGGTAAGGTTAGTGGTCACTGAAACTTTGGGATGTTGGCTTTAATTTAGTGTGAAATAGGTGTTGTTGAATTTCAATGATAGAAGGGTGAAATTTTGCATGGAAAGTTACTGTTCCATTGCCTGTGAACAGTAACCGCAACCATGACATCTGAGTTTTGTTGATTTTTATGAATTAATTGAGATGGAATTAGGGAGAATGGTCTTCATGGAATTTGTAGAATATTTGATTATCTTTCCATTGCTACTAATCCTGTTATTTTTGGAATTATATATTGGGAGATATGAATTGATTACTAATGACTGGTTTTGAGCATTTTGGATGAAACCTAGCTTAAGTGTGATTTTGTGAGTTTACTGATTAGAGGCAATTTTAACATTTTAAGTGGACTGAATTGGTGTGAGTGAGCTTCTGAAAAGTTGTAGAGGAAAAGATTACCTTGAAAATGACATATGGTTTGTAATTTTTAGAAGCCAGAATTGGGAGTTATGATTTTTCAAAAACTGACCCTACATTAGGTTATGAATGGCTGATCATAACAGACACTTCCATAACAGTTTTGAAATTGTTAGAGATTGAATTGGATGTTGAGTGCTTCATGAAAATTGAAGTTTGAGATGTGATCTTTTCAGGTATATAAAGTTCTGAATTTACTGACTTGTATATAGGGAGTTATGCTTGTTGTAATGTTACAGCCCATATGGAAGGATTTCAGGGACAGTGACATTGAATGAATTAATTGACTAGTTTAGCAATAGAATTTGATTTTGGGTTGTTCATGAAAGTTGTAGAGGACATTGTGAAATTATTGACCATATTTTTGTGGTAATTTATTTCTGAAGAATAAGTGAGTTATGAAATTGTAAATGTACTGCTCTGTGTTGATGGAAATTGAGTAGGCAGAAGGTTTGATGGATTATTTGCCACCCTTAGGGTTGGAATTGATTTTTATGGTCTTCTTGAGAATTGTAGAGCTTTTCATAAGCTTTCCAATGAGGTATAGTGGGTATTTTTCTGATTTGTGTGCTAAAAGTTAGAGTAGTTGGAAATTAGGAATTGAAATCTGGAAAAAAAAGAAGAAAAGGACAAAGCGGGGAACTCGCCGTCTCATGAGGCGACTTTTCACCTCGAGGCGAGATAATTGGCCTGGTCGCGAGGGCGACGGTTTGCTCTCGCGACGAAGCGAGATGATTCAGCCTCGCGAGGCGACGTTCTGGCTCATGAGGCGAGATTTAAAGAGGCTGGTCATGAGGCGACGCCTCGCCCTCATGACGCTTGATAGGTGAAATCGCCTCGCATGGCGGCGTCTCGCCCCATGAGGCAGGCGTATGAGATATATATATATATATATATTATTGTTTTAATTATTATTTGGCATTATTGATCCAATTGTTCTTTTGTCAATTTCTTTCCGTCGGACGTCCGATTGACACGATTTCAGAGGCATCGGATTCGTTGAACATTTAATTTCATATTATGAAAGCGGGAATTTTAGGCGGAATTTGACGTAGCCCCTATTGACGGATCATGTAAACACTGTTTTATTTAATTGGGGACCTATAGAGGTCCGAATTGCTGCCGTCGTCTTTATGGATTTCTAATTTTGATAGAATTTTATAATGGAAAAAAAAGGATTAGGGCGGAAATTCATGAACATGCATATCTCATCATCATGAGCACAAATTTTATATTTAGTGACTCGTACTTTTTCTGATTCATATAGAGGTCCAATTGGAGCGTCGATTGACCGACGTCACGAGGCTTTCGGCATTAGCTCGGAAGTAATAGGTGAGTAACCTAGTTGGTTCCTCAACCTTTATGTGTTTAAGATTTTGCTATTATGCCATGTGGAGATAATGGAGGGTTTATGTGTATTTGACTTTGATTGATTTCGGACCATAGGTGTATACGAAATATGGGGAATGAGATAATGAAGTGCTATTTGTGTGTAACTGTTTGTGAATGGGAGATCTCGGACCAAAGGTTCGAGGGAATGGGGAAATTGATACTGAAGTGTTACTTATCCGTTTTGATACATTGGATGTGACTTTTAAATGCGATATGGTATGATGCAATAAATTGGAAAATATATGATTGAAATCTGGGATCGAAGGTCGAAGAAATAGGAAATGACATTGAATGTAAGTGATAGCAATAAGCGTAAATGGAAATTGGAACATATGCATTCATACATAAGGACATGATCGAGATAAAAGCGGTTGTGACCGGGAGCGACCACCGGATCGGGGCATATCACGCCTAACGTATATGAGAGCTTTCACTCAACGCGAGACCTCGGGTCCAACGTATTGAGCCTCGGGCTCGATGTATTAGGCTTCAAGCCCGATGTTGAAACCATTGGCTCAACGCAATGTGCCGTTCTTGGGGCGATTTGGTATACAGTCACAACAACGTAATGAAAATGGAAAGGGTCTCATGTGCATTGCATATATGGTATGATTAAGCGTGGATTGTATGATAGGCGATTCGCCTTACATTTGTGAAATGTGATTGTACGTATTATTTGGTATTACTTTTGTAAATCGTGATCGTATGTGATAATTGGTAAAGTGTTTGAACATGCATGAATTGAGTGAACCATCGATGATGGTTTCTCTTTGAGTTCATAAAACTCACCCAAAATTTGCATCTATTTTTCAGTCTGAAGAATACCGGTTGACACGGAGTATATCTATCGTAGACGAGTAAAGGTTAGAGGTCGGGATCGGTTAGTGTCGCATTAGTGTCTTAGTAAAATGTATTCCGCAATCACCGTCTATCAAGGCATTGTATTTTCTTGAGCCCTTGTGATATTAATGTTTTCTTGCATTGGTGATTGTACTTATTCTTTGGATGGTGTAATAAGCTGGCTGGTGTATATTGAACACGGATTTTATTTACTTTCGTATCCGCGTGTGAACGTGGAGTTAATGGCTACAAGAAGAAAAAGAAAAAATGTATCTTGAATTTTAAATCGATCGATGTAGTACGCCACTCTCGTGGGACACGGACTCGGATATCACCAACGATATCGGGTTGGGTCTTACGGGTGTGGTGTTACATTTAGGTGGTATCGAGCCAGTGATGCGTAATGTATCTGGGCACGATTTGGAACATAGGTTGCATGCATTTGAGTCGCGTCGTTGCAGACCGTGGTAACCGATCCCTAGTCAGAGTCGCTCGAGGATAAATCCTACGGGTGCATAAGTGTCAAGTGATTAAGTGAGAGAAGAGTGAGACTGGATTAGAGTGAAAATCCCTAAAAGGGGATAATTAATTAGGAAAGGATAAAGGAAAAATGGATAAGAAGATTGAAATTGTACTGGGTTAGAAACCCTTATAAGTGATAGTCGAATGACTGTGTTGGCCTAGACTGATTAAGAATTTCCGAATTAAATTGACAATATTATGGTGACAGAAAAAAATGAAGATGTTGAGAACTTGGAGAGGTCCATTAGAGATATGGAAGCATATTGGTTATAGTAGATCTAAGTGAAATTAAAAAGCCCGGGATAGTTAGGTAATTACAGTTCTGACTGTATATATCATGAAAGGGGAAATATAGGAATTGAGTAAAAGGTAGATGATCCAATCGGGCATGTTTTGATTTACTGTATTTGAGTTAGAGATCAGTAGATATTATAGGCGAAAGATAATAGCGAGCTGGAAAGAAGCTCAATAGAGTACTGTAACGGTTTATTGAGAACTGAAAGAATGTAAAAGTGTCTGAGATAGTGAAATGAATTCGGGAAATGGTTATGAACTAGACCGCATAAGTTTGAGACTGAAATTGTTAGGTGATTATGGTGCTTCGAGGTTGGAAATTCGTATGATAAAATCATAAAGGAAAAAGACAGACAGATGATTTCTACTGATGGTGTATCGGGAAATACTGAATTAGGTGTATATGGACACGAAAATGGTAAATGGATAGGTATATAGATAGAGATAAAATGGAGTGGTATCAACGACTTTGTCGGATATTGGGGACTGTGAACACCTGATCATAGACTGTTTGAGGAAAATAGAAGATAAGTAGCAGAAAACAGAATGAAAAAAAGGAATAATGATCATAAGCTGATAAGCCAAATTGATATGACCTTACAAGGTCAAGTTGCACGTAACGGATAGGGGAATGAGACATACAGTTTAATGATATGGTGTGAATGAAATAAAGATTTTGAAAAGAATGAAACCACAATAGTGGTGCATGAAAAGAGTTATTGTATTTAAGTCAATTTACTGTTAGGAATATCTATTGGACGGTAATGTTGATTGTGACTAATGAAATGTATGTGACAGATATATGGAAATCATAGAGGAAATGAGCGGTAAATGTTTAGAGTGATTATAAGTGTGAAGTTCTTAAGAGGTTAAAGTAAGATAGAAGTGAACTGAGTGCACCTGTATGAGAGGAATTGAAAAATGATTCTGGTATAGATTACAGAACAAGTGGTAAAGAAAGTGTTTAAGTGACTGTCACAAGGAATCTTCGCGAGAGAAATGTTCTGATCTGTTAAATGATGGTATCAGGACGAACGGTCAAATGGATAGAAGTAGGGACAAAATTAAAAGGGAAATTGGGTCATAGCTCATACTGCTGAGATTATCTGCCTAGTATGTACAGAAATGGAAAGTATCCAACAAGAGTGAAATTCTAATTGGAGGTAATTTAATTGCAATGTAAAGTGAATCGATCTCCAGTTATGATGTAAAACTGTTGAGGAATCTAGATTTGAAACGAAGACTAAAAGAGTCCCGAACTGAGAATTGTGAGAGAAAAAAAATGGAAAATTTTGGAGGTTTAAATATAGATGACAAGGTATTAACATATGTTGATAGGAATGATATGAAAACAAATGAGAAGAGAAAATGAAAAAGAGTAACTGAATAGAGACAAGAGGGTCAAAAAAAAGGAAACTGACGATGAGGTGATGTAGTGACACCTTCATAAAGAAATTGTAGATACACTCATTGTAGACTCAATAAAAAGGGTAAAAGATGTATGGTAAAGTCAATAAGACCCTAATAGGATTTATCTGAAGTAAGCAAATGGTAGTAGTTGTGATTAGAGATAGAATGTGTTTGGAATTGTGGAGCGGTGAAAAGTAAAAAGAACGATGGGACTAATTGAGGAATCTGATACTGATGATATTTATACATTGGAAGAGTGGGCAGTGAGTATTGAACTACGATAATATGTTGAATGGGTATGAAATAAATTGAATATTTGTGATAAAGGGTATTAGTGCCATTCTCATGATTGAAGCAATGAATGATCAATTACAGATATTGGGATTTTCAATGATTGTCAAGCAGATTATGGGTAATAGTGAGGTGTTCTGAAAAAAAAAAAGAGGTTGTAAGAATAGTGATAAGAAAGGTTAAGAGTGCAGAAAGTAAATGGGGAGAAATCTTATGATGAGTTTGCATATACGAATGGAGTTGGAAAACTATAGTGAACAAAAGAAGAAGAAGAAGGAAGTGTACCCGATAAAAAGGTATTAGAACAAGAAAGTGAACAGGCAAAGTTAGACATTCTAGTAAGCATATTTGAAAAGTGAAATTGAGTAATTGTAGTTATAAAATGAAGTAATTCTTGGCTCAAGTGATTATAGGTTGAATGTCCAATGGAAAAAAAGGTATGATTATGATCGTGTTATAGAGTTCTGATTGACTGTAAGAATATACTGCTACACTGCGCAGTGCCTACTGGGAGTCAAAGACCGTAATGGGTTTGAGACTAAAATGTGTGAGAAAAAGGAAAGTGACTTAGGAAGACTGCATGTTAGCTAAAGTGGAATTGGATCGGACAAATGAGACAGAGTAAACTGTATATCCGGATAAAGTATGTGAACATTATAGAATAGTGAATTGTCTTACGAGAATTGAATTTGAATATAAAGTGAATGACATTTAATAAGTGACTGCATTAGGTACATTGTTACTGATTATAGTGAAGTGGAATTAAATGTTACTATATTGGTACCAAGGGAATGTAAATCGTCCCTGACGTGATTAAGGGAGGTACCAAAGACATGGAGATGTCCTCAATGGAATACGAATTGGACTATATGACACTGTGGGAAAAAGGTATTAGAAGGATAAAATGTGATCAGCGAATAGAGTTGAAAATACTGAACTGAGTAATATATCGGAACCAAAGGTAGTGACTATTCTAGAAATGGTAAGTGAGATAGCTAAGAAAATGAGATCGTCAACTGATAGTTTTATCAAATCCGTTTACTGTACTAAGTGATAACGAGTTAGCCAAATTTAATGGCGAGTTACTGGATGAGAGTGATTACTGCGATCACTCCAAAAGTTAATCATTAAGTGGAAAAGTATACGGGATATGAAGAATCATATGATTACTGTCATAGGAAATCGTTGACTGAGAATTTCGAGGACGAAATTCTTATAAGGAGGGGAGAATTGTAACATCCCACTCCCTCCTAGAAGGGTAAAATAGTAAAATTGGTATAGGATGAGACTAATAGGGAATAATTAGTACTGTTCATGCATAAAAGGATTGATACACAGTATCAATCGTGTACATGGAATTTCGGTATATGCATTCATGATAATTCCCGGTAATTGGGCCTAAAGCAATTTTATTGTGATTAACGGGGTTATGGGATTTGAAAAATTATTACGAGTCTTATTTGTTAGCGTTTTCGATTTTAAGGATTTTCAGAATTTTTGGAATTTTTGGAGAAAATTTCTGACCGGCAAAATCGCAGAATCGCCTAAACTTGTTTTGGGATAGAAAAGGTGATTTTCGTGATTGAAAAATTATTTGGAGTGCATTGTTACTGTTTTATAATTTTAGGAATTTCATTAATTCCCGAAAAATAATTGGGAAATTCTCGGACGGATAAATCGCCAATTGGCGAACCGGTCGATTCTCGGTAGCAAAAATCGCTACCCACTGATACTGTAATATTGGGTATTTTATTTTGGGACTGAAAGTAGGGCCATTGGAGTGAAATGGAGTAAAATTTTGTACTGGATTAAACAAATGTATTTTTGACTTTTCTATGAATTGTGTACCAATTACATTTTGCCATTTAAAAGTGTTACATTTAATGCTCCTTCATCACTCTTTCTCGGTTAAGCAAGTGTTTAAAGGAAAGGAGAATTTCTTAAGGCTTTGTTAAGCCATCCGAAAACACAAACTCAAGACTCTTCTTTAAAACCATCGAAAATTGCCTCTCCTTCCTCATCTTTCTTTACAACTTCAAGATACCATCTCTTGATCTCATCAAAGTAGAGGATGAATTTGGTTCATGCTTGTGAAGGATAGAAGGTTGGTATCTTGGGAGTAAAGGTTGAAAAGTGGTTGTTGAAGGTTTGAAGGAGGTTTTGATTTGGTAAGTTGTTATTTAAGGTTTGAGTTTTAAATGTTATTTTTTACATGGAAATAAATGTCATGATAGTATGGGGGTAGTTAATATAAGGATTTAAGCATGTATAAGGTTCATGTAGACATTAAAGTGATGATTATTATGATTTGAAGAAAAGGGGATGAGGTTAGATGAAGATGCATTGAAATTAATGATATGGTTTGATTTTGAATTGAATAGGGATAATTATTTGAGTCTTTGAATTGAGGAGTTTAATGCTGTAAATTTTCAGTATTAACCCTAGTATATGTATGACTGGAGTAATATTTAATTTGTATTTATTTTGATGTCTAGTGATGTGAAAAAGGTATTGAAGTGGTTGAACTAAGGTTAACCTTAAATCTGGAAAGTTGGAATTATAAGTGATGTTACTGTTTTATTCATAATTTAATGTGTAGAAATGCAAATGAGGTAAGGTTAGTGGTCACTGAAACTTTGGGATGTTGGCTTTAATTTAGTGTGAAATAGGTGTTGTTGAATTTCAATGATAGAAGGGTGAAATTTTGCATGGAAAGTTACTGTTCCATTGCCTGTGAACAGTAACCGCAACCATGACATCTGAGTTTTGTTGATTTTATGAATTAATTGAGATGGAATTAGGAGAATGGTCTTCATGGAAGTTGTAGAATATTTGATTATCTTTCCATTGCTACTGATCTTGTTATTTTTGGAATTATATATTGGGAGATATGAATTGATTACTAATGACTGGTTTTGAGCATTTTGGATGAAACCTAGCTTAAGTGTGATTTTGTGAGTTTACTGATTAGAGGCAATTTTAACATTTTAAGTGGACTGAATTGGTGTGAGTGAGCTTCTGAAAAGTTGTAGAGAAAAGATTACCTTGAAAATGACATATGGTTTGTAATTTTAGAAGCCAGAATTGGGAGTTATGATTTTCAAAACTGACCCTACATTAGGTTATGAATGGCTGATCATAACAGACACTTCCATAACAGTTTTGAAATTGTTAGAGATTGAATTGGATGTTGAGTGCTTCATGAAAATTGAAGTTTGAGATGTGATCTTTTCAGGGATATAAAGTTCTGAATTTACTGACTTGTATATAGGGAGTTATGCTTGTTGTAATGTTACAGCCCATATGGAAGGATTTCAGGACAGTGACATTGAATGAATTAATTGACTAGTTTAGCAATAGAATTTGATTTTGAGTTGTTCATGAAAGTTGTAGAGGACATTGTGAAATTATTGACCATATTTTGTGGTAATTTATTTCTGAAGAATAAGTGAGTGATGAAATTGTAAATGTACTGCTCTGTGTTGATGGAAATTGAGTAGGCAGAAGGTTTGATGGATTATTTGCCACCCTTAGGGTTGGAATTGATTTTATGGTCTTCTTGAGAATTGTAGAGCTTTTCATAAGCTTTCCAATGAGGTATAGTGGGTATTTTCTGATTTGTGTGCTAAAAGTTAGAGTAGTTGGAAATTAGGAATTGAAATCTGGAAAAAAAAGAAGAAAAGGACAAGGCGGGGAACTTCGCCGTCTCGCGAGGGCGACTTTTAGCCTCGATGGCGAGATAATTAGCCTGGTCGCGAGGGCGACGGCTTGCCTCATGACGAAGCAGATGATTCAGCCTCGATGGCGAGATTTAAAGAGGCTGGTCGCGAGGCGACGCCTCGCCTCGCGACGCGATGAAGTGAAATCGCCTCGAGGGCGGCGTCTCGCCCATGCGAGGCAAAGCGATGGATATATATATATATATTATTGTTTTGATTATTATTTGGCATTATTGATCCAATTGTTCTTTTGTCAATTTCTTTCCGTCGACGTCCGATTGACTGATTTGAGGCATCGGATTCGTTGAACATTTAATTTCATATTATGAAAGCGGGAATTTTAGGCGGAATTTGACGTAGCCCTATCGACGGATCATGTAAACACTGTTTTATTTAATTGGGGACCTATAGAGGTCCGAATTATGCACCGTCGGCGCTTATGGATTTCTAATTTTGATAGAATTTTATAATGGAAAAAAAGGGATTAGGCGGAAATTCATGAACATGCATATCTCATCATCATGAGCACAAATTTTATATTTAGTGACTCGTACTTTTTCTGATTCATATAGAGGTCCAATTGGAACGTCGATTGACCGACGTCACAGAGGCTTTCCGGCATTAGCTCGGAAGTAATAGGTGAGTAACCTAGTTGGTTCCTCAACCTTTATGTGTTTAAGATTTTGCTATTATGCCATGTGGAGATAATGGAGGGTTTATGTGTATTTGACTTTGATTGATTTCGGACCATAGGTGTCTGAAATATGGGGAATGAGATAATGAAGTGCTATTTGTGTGTAAATTGTTTGTGAATGGGAGATCTCGGACCAAAGGTTCGAGGAATGGGGAAATTGATATGAAGTGTTACTTATCCGTTTTGATACATTGGATGTGACTTTTAAATGCGATATGGTATGATGCAATAAATTGGAAAATATATGATTGAAATACGGATCGAAGGTCCAAGAAATAGGAAATGACATTGAATGTAAGTGATAGCAATAACTGTAAATGGAAATTGGAACATATGCATTCATACATAAGGACATGATCAGATAAAGGCAGTTGTGACCGGAGCAGCCACCGGATCAGGGCATATCACGCCCAACGTATATGAGAGCTTTCAGCTCAACGCACAGGACCTCAGGTCCAACGTATTGAGCCTCGGGCTCAATGTATTAGGCTTCAAGCCCGATGTTGAAGCCATTGGCTCAACGAATGTGCCCAATTCTTGGGACAAGTTTGAGCGCACGGTCACAACAACGTAATGAAAATGGAAAGGGTCTCATGTGCATTGCATATATGGTATGATTAACTGTGGATTGTATGATAGGCGATTCGCCTTACATTTGTGAAATGTGATTGTACGTATTATTTGGTATTACTTTTGTAAATCGTGATCGTATGTGATAATTGGTAAAGTGTTTGAACATGCATGAATTGAGTGAACCATCGATGATGGTTTCTCACTGAGTTCGCAAAACTCACCCAAAATTTGCATCTATTTTTCAGGTCCTGAAGAATACCCCGGTTGACACGGGAGTATATCTACTGTAGACGAGTAAAGGTTAGAGGTCGGGATCAGTTCGTGTCCGCATTAGTGTCTTAGTAAAATGTATTCCGCAATCACTGTCTATCAAGGCATTGTATTTTTACTGAGCCCTTGGGGTATTAATGTTTTACTGCATTGACTGATTGTACTTATTACTAGATGACTGTAATAACTGAAACTGGTGTATATTGAACACGGATTTTATTTACTTACTGTGTCTGCCGTGTGAACGTGGAGTTAATGGCTACAAGAAGAAAAGAGAAAAAAAATGTATACTGAATTTTAAATCGACTGATGTAGTACGTCACTCTCGTGGGACACGGACTCGGATATCACCAACGATATCGGGTTCGGGTCTTACGGGTGTGGGGTGTTACAATCCCATATGGTTTAATTGGTGTAGTTAAAGCTGGGATGAATCAGTTCAACTAGTGGACAGATTTTTAGATGTATTTCGAGAAGTTGAAACTATAGGGAATATTTTCTTTTATCTCAAATATATCATTGTTTTGTTCTTAGTTGATTGAATACTTGAGTTATTTTTATTAATTGTCGTTTTAATTAAAAGTTGTTTAGAAAAATACCCTGACAATGTTAACATAAGTCGGTCGTATTATTGGGTGTGAAATTCTTTCATGGGAAGTAAGGTTGAGAGATAGTGTCAAGGGTTAAGTAGTGCCAGCTTAGTAAAGCCTTAGGTAAATCTATTATACTTTGGTGAAAGTGATTAAGCTGAGTGAGGGCCCTGTAGATGTAAGTAAGGTGTGCTGAACTGTCTTACCAAATTTCTGGTGCCTTTTTTTTGTTTGTTTTGATTGCTTTTGTTTTCGTTTATGCTAGAGACGTCCACAATAAAAATTGGAAAATTTGTGAAACTACTACCCCTACAGTTTTTCAACTGGTATCAGAGCAAGGTCATCGATTTAGAACTTGATATTGAGTTGGTGTAGATCCGGGTTTCATAACTATGGCCATAAGAGGAGTATTAATTATCAGGCCACTGCTGTGTTGGAAAAATTACGCAAAATCAAATCTAAGCGCAGCAAAAATAATTAATTTTTTTTCCATAAAATCAACTTTAACATAATTAAATTAGAAACATAAAACAAGAAATTGACAAAGTTATACTAACCTTTTCCAATTTCTTGTTAAAAATTTCCAATTCTTCGAAACTATCAATTCCATGAGTTGTTCAATCGCCCGACCTTTAATGGTATCCACAGATCTATTCAGAGAAAACTCAAATCAAGTTTGAGAGGAAAAACTGTTAGAAGTGCTATCATCTTTTTTTTTTTTCTAATTTTTCCTTTTATATGAAAAATCTTATTTTTCATATCCTTGGATTTTATTAAAATTACAATTAAAGTCAAACTTTAATTATAATTATTAATAAATCCTTATAAGATCAAATATCATATATTACCCTTCAAGATTCTAAAACTTCTCAATTAAGTCCAACTTAATTCAAATTTCACTTTCTCCTTTATAGACCTTTTTATGTGTGACTCATTAGATTCCTAATACGTTGGCCATGATTATAAATTCTAATTCTAATTCATAATTGGAATCAGATAAATTAAAACTCCTTTTAATTTATCTTTAATTCCCTAATTAAACAATTTATAATCATAGAACAAGATTGACGTTTAACAGCAAGTCATGACCACCCAAATATTAGAAATGTCAAAGTGGTTTAACTTAACCTGTCTATGCATGGTTATCTTGTATAAATTAATCCTATTGTCATTTAATGTTCCTATTGGAATTAGAGTATGGAATTCATGTCTACTCTAAATAATCCAATCATATTTGTTCTTGCTAATTAGTAAATGATTTGTAATTGATATTTGAAAACAACCTTTCCAAATTTCAATTTACTCTGACCAGAGATTCTCAAAATCATTACTAATCAAGAACAACAAAACATTCTTCCTAATTACTTTAGGACAACGAATTCTTTATTAATTTACTCAACTATCTCCATATAGTTCATACTATATCCAATAACTACCGAACTGAATTATTCCAAGAATAGAACATAAGTAGCATCAAAATATAGTAATTCCTACATGAGATAACTTTGGTAATCTCAAGTCTAAGGATCAATTATATAACCATCATAATGAGATAATCCACAAACACACAAGTAATGCTCCATTCGAGATTCTCATAATTGGGTCAGTTCAGTGAACTTATTCTCTAATAAGCACCACATGTTTATTTAAGTATCTTCATACTTTAATATATGAGATTGATTACTTTCTTCATAAAAAAGAAACAAATATGTGCTAGTCTAACTATTTCATTAATACCCCATCTTGACGAAACTATGACTAAGAACATTTTAGGAATAATACAAAAATGCCAACAAATTAGGTAAAAGACAAAAAAAAACCGCACTTAAACTTAGGAAAATATTGAAAAAATCCATATCCTTTGGAATTATAAAAAAGGTCCCTATAATTTAAACTTGTTCAACAAACTCCTTGGACTTTCATTTAAACACACACACACACACAACTTCTAATGTGTTAAAATTAGTTCATAAGTGACCTAAACCCAACCTTTAACCTAACCCATTTTTTCCACACAACCTAACCCTAACCTGAAAATAACCTAACTCCCATCTAACTTGACTAAAATACCTAATTCACCTCCTAAACCTAATTTTCCCCTAAATTTTAACTATTTTCCCTAAAATACCTATTTCACCTCCTAAACCTAATTTTCCCCTAATTTTAACTATTTTCCCTACTAATGGTCTCAGTGTTCTCAATCCTTCTTTTATTCATCTACTATCGTCATTTACAACTCCGCTAATGATCAATTGCTTCTCAATTTTACCATCTTCTTCATATGATCGAGGCAACCACATTAGCTTGAAGTTTTATCACCTAATTTGATCGAGACTATCACATTGGTCAGGATAAAAATAGGATTAGTGATTTTCTCTTAATCTTCAAGTAAGAAAGATAATATTGTAGTATGGCACAAGTGGATGATTCATCTTAATAGCAAAAGATGATGAAACTTCAAGCTAATGACTAACAAAAGATTATGAAACTTTGAGCTAATGTCTAAGTGTCAAAGAAGGAAGAGATCATATTGAGGGTGCACAATGTAATACTATTGATTATGTGTGACGAGGTCCTAAGAAAATAGTTAATGAAATAACTATTGCTTCATTGTGAGAACAACTTAAAAGTAAATATTTAAAAAAGATCACTTATGAATTGTTTATATCAAAAGCATAATTTATATACCTTAAGTTAGAGAGCACATTGGCAAAATTTGATTTCAACAATTTTAATTGAATCATCTTAGATCTAAGAGGTGTTGGGATTAAGGTTGAGGAAAATAATCAAGTCATAATTATATTGTGTTTCTTGCGTAATTTATTTGAGAATTTTATTGATATCATGTCATATAGTAGAGAGATTATTTTTATTAGTGATGTAAAGGATGCTCCACAATCTAAGACATTAAAGAAAAGGCATCCACAATCCAGTGAATTAAAGAAAAAGATATATGACACATATGAATATGTATCATATTTGCATATGGTTCTCAATAGAGGAAGGAATAAGAAATGTGTTAAGAAAATAAAAGAAGTCATAATCCAAATCAAAGGCTAAGGTTGTTCGATGTTTTAATTGTAAAGTTAAAGGGCACTTTATAAGGGATCAACAACAATGAAAGGATGAAAATAAAAAAGGGAAATAGATGGAAAAGCATATGTTGTTGTAGTCTAGAAGACTTTAGATGAAGAGTATGAAAAACGTAATGATATTTTAAAGGTGAGTAATTCTTATTCTAAAAATATGTAGATGATAGAAATCAGTGTCAATTATCATATGAATTCCAATAAAGATTGGTTCTATTCTTTTAGAGAATGAAATGGTACTACAAAATTAGGTGATGATGGAAAGCATGTTGTCGAAGGCAGTGGTTCATTAGATGCATGACAGAATTGTTAAAACAATGGATACCTAACATGTTTTTGAGATTTAAAAGAATATTATTTCCATTAGGACTCTTAATAGTTAAAGGTATAAGTTTTCTTGTGATGATGGATAGGTTAAGGTGGCAGAGGATATATTGACTATACTGAAAAGAAAATTATAGCATGGAATATATATTTTAATGTGAAGGACAATAATAGGATCACTGGTTTTTGTCTTAATCTCTAAGGAAGAAAGATAGTATTATGGTATGGCATAAGTGGATGAGTTATCTTAGCGGGAAAAAGATGATGAAACTTCTTAAGGGGAGCTTATTCAAGGACGACTAAAATGAAAAGATAGACTTTTATAAGTTTTGTACACTTGGTAAAAGGTTTAAGGTAACTTTCAATGATATAGTGTTTGGGAGCAACATATATAGAGGAAAACATATGGAAGGACATGTTAGAGTCAATAATGAGTGGGACCAATTCAAAGGTAGTACCAAAAATAGCATGGAATAGATGCTATGGGGGTTGAAGATTCTAATTCAAGAGATAGAACAATGTCCAAAAGCAAATGACATCACAGTATAGCTAATGATAGAATGAAGAAGGACTGTCAAATAGTTAGAGAGATAAGGTTAAAGAGACATTGTTATGTATGTTCTGAAAATTAGTGATGGGAATGAAGCTATCTTTCAAAGGACTATGAAAGGGCAGAAGAAGGATAGACTGGTAAATGTAATAGCCCATTTCTACACTTAGGAATTAAGCTTCTATATAAAGTCACATGAGTCATATCATATGAGAATATATGAAGTGCATTTCATTTGCATGCATAATATTAACACTCATATATGAATTATGATTTAGAAACATTGCAAAGATAGTATATGCTCTCAATTTACTTATTTCAAGGTTTGAAAGATTTTAAATAATTATGATGTGATTTCTTAAATTGTGGATTGATTATGTTCTGAATTTTGTTTTGATGGATTATAGTTAGTAATTTGGAATTTCTTGTTATGATTGGATGATTAATGAAGTGATATGTGCATCTAGTATAGGAAAAATGTTGAACAGTAAGATAAATTGATGCATGAGAATTTGAGTTGAATAGGCCTACTAAATAGTGATATGTGGCATTGTAACAGAGTGACACATAGCTTGATTAAAAGAGTGACAAATGGCTTAGTGATTATGAGACAAATGGACTAACTATGGAGTGACAAATGGAAGTTGAAGTAGAAGACATATAGTTAGGTCTTAGCATGACACTTGGCATGACATGTGTCCACCTTCTCCTCCACGTACCTACACCCATGATTTTCACACATCAAAGACCATCTTCTCTTTTTCTTTCAATATGCTATCTTCCTCTCTACCCTTCTCACGATACACTTACAACCCTCACATCTTGAGTTTTTGCTAAAAAAATTGTATACATTGTTACCCAAAAATTCTGCTAGTTTCATCTTGTTGAAGCCATTGTTGTGCTTTCATCTTGTTCTTGGAGTGTGCTTTATCTTTGCATGTTTGGAAGGCTAGAATGGCTTGTTGAATGGGATAGAGTTTAGGGCTAAACAACTAAGTGATTTTTGATCTTTATGACATGTTATAATAGAAATATTCATGGTGATTAAATTAAGATCGAATACATGTATGATTGATGATTGGTTGTGCTGGAATTTGATGGACGATTACGCTTTGTCCTTGATGTATAAAAATCGTGGGTTATAGATTGTTATATGGATGAATTAAGTTGAGATTTGGAGCATTAACGATGTTGCAACTATGCAGAAAATGGGCGTTATTGAGGTGTTCCTGAAATTGACAAGTTAGAGTTATATGTATGATAGTGAATGATGATTCCTATTTTTGTTTTGATGCATGAAGTTAGGGTTTTTGAATTTGACAACTAAAAGATGGGTGTTATGGAATTGTTTTTGAATTTGACAAAGTTAAGGTTTCATGTATGATGACCTAGAATGATTGATGAAGAACTAAATGAGTAGGGTTTTTGGTGAGACTTAAGTAGTTAATATGGTAGTTGAATTAACATGAATTGAGGATGCATCATGAGTGTGAAATCTGGAAAATTGGAAATGTTTGACATGTTTTAGGGTTAAATGATTCGAGTGGAATTGGTGGGAAAAAACTGCAGGCACGATTGTGGTTGTTGGACCCCGAACTTTCCTTGAAAATTAGAAATTATAAAATGAGATTAAATGAGAAAATATGGTATGATTCTTTGTAATAAATGAAAAGTATAGATGAATTTATGAGCATTTGATAAAATGAAAGATATTTGGGTTTCTTTGTGTTTTGTATGTGTTTGATAAAAAGATGAGGTAGTATGATGTTGACTATGGCCTTGTCTAATGAGTATAATGGTGTTTGTAGTATTTTGAGACAATTTATGGATTAATGTGAATTGAAATGACTTCCTTAGCCTTCTGGAATTTCATAGCTTTAAATAAGGTTTTGTGTATTGTGTTTGGATGTGAGAATTTGAGATTGTAGATAAGCAAAGTGTTGTGCAGGTGTTGGAAAAATAGGATGAAGATTGAAGAATTTGGCTAATGTAAATTTAGGGGAGATGCTGTCAAAATTTTCATTATGGGCAGAAACTATGACTGAGTTTTTGACTCTCTTAGAGTTAGAATTTGACAAAAGGGTCTTCTTGAAGATTGTAGTTTAGGTTTTGATCTTTTCATTGATGTATAATATGTTATTTTTTTATTGTGGAAATTGGAAGATATGAAATTTTAAAGTTTGGATGTGATATAGGATGACAATTTTTGAATAGAAACTTTGATTGAAAAATTGACTTAGCTAGAAGTTGAAATTGACTTTAAGTGCTCCATGAAAGTTTTAGATTATGTTTTGATCTTTCCATTGATGTAAAGTATGGAATTTTTGGAACATGGAATAAGAATTTATGATTTTTACAAGTTGTTGTTACTGTTTGGGAAGAGTATTAGTGGATAGGAACTTTGAAGTGATTTTTGACTCCCTTAGAGGTCAAATTGATTTTTCTACCCTTCATGAAAGTTGTAGGTTGCTTTTTGATCTTTGCATTGATATAAAATATGACATTTTTGGACTTTGAAGTTAAAAGATAGAAATTTTAGAAGTTGTGATACTGTTTTGGGATGACTAGTATTGGATAGAAAGTTTGAGTAGGATTTTGATACCTTTAGAGATGGATTTGACTTTTGAATTCTCATGGAAGTTGTAGAGCTTCCTTTCAGCTTTCTTTTGATATCAAGTTTGTAAATTTTGAACTCTTTAGTCAAAAGATATGATTTTTTGGAAAATTTGGATATATATATATATATATATATATTAGTGGAAAACAATGGAAAATCAAACGGGCGAGCATTGTGCGTGCTCCTCGCGGTCGTGAGACTCGCCCTCGAACGCTCACGAGGGCAAGCGCACACTCGCCCCAGTGCGGTCGTTTTGGTCCCCCCCAGAGCGACGCCATTTTCGTTTGCTTGTTTTCCTCTAATCCGACACTTGTTCAATCTTTTGTTTATAACTTTTTTTTCCGACATTCGATTGACTTGATTTTTGAAGCGTTGGACTCCTAAGACATATATCTACATCAAAATGGGAAATTTTTGGATTTTTTTATATTAAATTGAGGATGATTGATTTAATCAAAGTGAGTTGGGAAATTGTTTGAACATGGTTCAGTATTTTGGTGAATTCTTGATTTGTGGAGATCCAAATGAGTTGATTATTATTGTAAAATAAAGTAGAGACATGGGGCAACAAGTTATCTGAAGACATTGAATTTCAATTTAGCCCCTAAGATTTTCAATTTCTGAATTGAAATCGGGTTTAGTGTTTAGTCTTGGATTAGTAAGAGCTGAAAGTATTTTGGCCATAACTTTTGCTCTAGTCATCCAAATGAGGTCATTCTTGATTTGGATTAAACTAGAGAAATAGGGATACAAATGTTCTAAAGAACTTGAGTTTCAATTCCGTCTTTAAGAATGTCAATTTTTGGATGGAAATAAATCGCTGGAAAATGTGTTTGCATAAGAATAGTCCAAAATGTTTAGATTATAACTTTTGGATTAGTGCAACAAATTAAATGATTTTGGTGGCGTTCTGAAATTGAGACAATAAGGAACATTTCTCTAGAAGGAAATTTTAGCAAATTCCTTCAATTGGATGATTTGAAAAATGTCCTAAGTTAAGCATGATTTAATGAATTTTGAGACTTTGATTTAATTTATGATTTTGAGGACTTAATTAGCATGTTAATGTGAATAATTAGCATGTTAAATTGAGTAAGAGCATACGGGATAAATTGATTGGATTAAATTGAATTAAAGTGTTAGAAATTAAACTGTTAGAAATGCATAAAGGGCAAACTTGGAAGAACATATAAGGTTTTAAGTTAGAAGGCTTATATGGAGGGGCATAATGGTCATTTTACATTCATTAAAGACAAGTAAAAGGAGCTGTCGTTTAAGGAGGAGAGGAAGCACGAAAATTTTTAAAAGAAAGAACAAAAGAAGAGAGAAAAGGGAGAAGTGGGTTTCGAATGGGAAAAGAAGAAAGAAGAAAAAAAAGTCTAGGGTTCGAATTTTTGTAAGTTTCAAGGGAGATTTTAGAGGTGTTTCAAGAGGGAAAAAGATAGAGGAGCTCAAGAGCTTTATTTCAAGCCAAGAAATTTCGAATTTGGAGAAGATTAAGGTAAGAGACGATTTTTTATCTTTGAAATTTTAATGAGATTTTGGTTTAGATAGTTTAAGAATGTTATGGGTTTGTGATTTCTAAAGTCAATTTTGGAGATTGCAAGGTTTAAATTGCTCAATTTTGGATGGTTATTAATTAGGAATTTTGTCATGAATTAGGAAAATTAAGTGAGGCAATGGAGAAATTGAAGCTTTGGACAAGTTTTAAGCGTGGAATTGAGGTGGGTATCATGTTTATATTTTGAATTATAAGCTAATATTGTGTTTTTGAAAAATCAAGAAAGAAAATGTTCCTAAATTATTGTTCCCGAATGATTAAATTTATTGTTTTCAAAAAATTGGATAAATTGCTACAATTGTTAAAATCATTGTGTTTGAATGATTTGGAAATTACTAAAGTGTTGCATTCTTGATTTTTGAGGTTTGAGAATCCTTGGGTTTTGAATGATTAAAGAATTTGATTATGTGCCAAAATGTTGCATTCTTTATGTGAATTGAAATTGAAATTGTGAATGACATTTGTATGAAATACGACATGATATGAAAACTAAAATTTTGAAATGTGCCTTCGAGCAATCCAATTTTTCAAGCATGAAATGTTTGTTATGTGGGTTTGGTTAGGTCCCATAAGAGGGTCAAGTGCACTTGTCTAGGTTTCGCCCGCCTGCCCGCTAATGGCAATGGAGCTCCGTTAAGGACTCCCATAAGTTCACGACTACACCGGATCGCTATGCGGGAAGGTGTAGTACGTTCTGTTCACGGCGGCACAGGATCGCTATGCGGGAATGTGCAGTACGTTCTATTTCTGGACCGACCCAAACCATTCTTATGTGTTTATGTGCTTTTGTTTTGTTTCTAAGTGTGATTGCATACATGTTTTAAGAAATGTTCATGAATTCTTTGAAAAGTTGAGAATTTTGGGAAATAAGCAATTGATAGTTCAACTGTGAAATTTTATAAAATGACAAAAGTTTTAAAAAGATGATTTTTGCTTATTTTTCGATTTATAAACATGTTATATGTAACACCCCAACTCCCGTAAGACCCGGACCCGACATCGATGGTGACATCCGAGTCCGTGCCCTACGAGGGTGACATGATACATCACTCAGTCAAATCACAGTATAAAAATTCTGTTTCTTTGAATCATACACACACATAATAACTATTTTGCAGAAACAGTAATTTAAGACAAGTCTGAAACATTTACACAGAAATTTAGGAATACAATCCCATACAAAACTGTTCAGATATTAATGCAGACGCAACTGATCCCGTCCCCTTCAATCACTCTGCGATCACAATACACCCGTTACCTAACGGGGTATTCTTCTGAGTCCTGCAAAACAATTGCAGATTCAGGGTGAGTTTTTGCAAACTCAATAAGTGACCATCATCGATGGTCCGCTCACTCAATTACAGAATCAAATAATAACTTATGTTTTCATTCTTTCTATTTGATCTCATTTTTCAATTCCCATAGATCTATCTCTATCTCGTAATACATTTTCTCAAGAATTCCCCATTTACATATTTACAAAAATCTATATTCATACATCTCATTTCTCGATCCAAAATATTTCACTCGCTTACTATTTAATTATCATATGGCTGTGACCTAGTGCCTAAACTGTCCCATCGATGGGCTCAATAATAGCTGACCCTTATCCAATACTGGATACCGGGTTCATTATACGTTGAGCCTAAAGCTCTAAATCAATCATGAACTCGAAGTTCATTTTCACACGTTGCTAAAAGCTCTAATCGATGGCAACTCTGATCAACAACTCTAATATTCCATACAACACTAAACATATCACAATCAGTCATACATTCTATAATTAGGAGTACCCCATAACTGTTTTCACACCAGTGTAGCGCATTTCGCCTATCATTCAATCAAACATATCAGGATAATTGCAGTTTGTAACCCATTATAAATTCATATCAGTTTTGTGACCAAGCATCTATACTATCCCTATAAGGGCACATTAATCGTTGAGCCATAAGCTCTGGAACTGTCCCATCAAGGGCTCATTAATCGTTGAGCACGTCTTAGGGGTAAGAGAGCCCTCTGGATATGCACTACTTCCCACGCATCTTAGAGGTAGGAGAGCCCACTGGGTATGCACTAACTCATCAATCGTTGAGCTTTTCACTCTGAAACTGTCCCGTCAAGGGCTCATTAATCATTGAGCGCATCTTAGGGGTAGGAGAGCCCTCTGGGTATGCACTACTTCCCACGCGTCTTAGAGGTAGGAGAGCCCTCTGGGTATGCACTAACTCATCAATCGTTGAGCTTTCCGCTTTGAAATTGTCCTGTCAAGGGCTCATTAATCATTAAGCGCGTCTTAGGGGTAGGAGAGCCCTCTGGGTATGCACTACTTCCCACGCATCTTAGAGGTAGTAGAGCCCTCTGGGTATGCACTAAATCATCAATCGTTGAGCTTTTCGCTCTGAAACTGTCCCGTCAAGGGCTCATTAATCATTGAGCGCGTCTTAGGAGTAGGAGAGCCCTCTGGGTATGCACTACTTCCCACGCGTCTTAAAGGTAGGAGAGTCCTCTAGGTATGCACTAACTCATCAATCGTTGAGCTTTTCGCTCTGAAACTGTCCCGTCAAGGGCTCATTAATCATTGAGCGCGTCTTAGAGGTAGGAGAGCCCTCTGGGTATGCACTACTTCCCACGCGTCTTAGGGATAGGAGAGCCCTCTGGGTATGTACTATTCCCTTTCGAGCTCAAGACTCTTTTTCAGTAGTCGAGCTTGTAGCTCTGATCAGTATATCACAGTCATTTCTAATCTATTCCAAATTTTCACATCACAAACACAACTACACTTTCACATACTCATAACATTTATGTATACTATCACTTCAATACTCCGGACCTCCTTTTCGGAGTTCACATTCAATATTATCTCATCATTTTACTTCAGAGAATATAAATCACTAAATTATAACATTTAATACTTTGAGAACCGTCTAGGTCACTCACCTGGCTTCCGCGCTAACGCTTGAAAGTCTCATAAATGTCTGAGGCTGACTTTCCAAATGCCCCTATCACAAATCAAACACCCTAAGTTTACACATTGCCCTTTCATAATAAAACTTATGTAGTAGTTTACAAAAATAAACGTATCACGCACTTTAGTGACATTCCCGGCACTAACCCAATGTTTCACCCTAAAAAATTTCCTTAAAAATCAGAATTCAGTTGATACCCAAATTAGTTAATTCGTTTCAGAAATCCCAAATTTATTCTCCAACATATAACCATATCTTTCACTAAACCACTATTCCAGATTTCAAGCCTTTACAGACTGAGTTAACATTTCCGCTCTTTATAAAGCATGAAGACCTTTGTCTCTAGCTCATAACAAATCAGAAATTATCTCATTTGAATAACGATATAAAAAGTTATGGCTTAAAAACCAAAACATATTCATTTAGGAACAGGGGTCCTCGCCGCGGCGAAGAGAAGCTCGCCGCGGCTTGCTCCCTCATTCACGTCGCGACGTGTGACCCTGCGCTCGTCACAACGTGCCCAAATTTGCGCGCCGCGACGTGCGAGCCTTCTCCTTCCCCGAATCCAGTTTTTCACCATTTTCAAACCAACTCTTCCATTCTATTCAACACATAAATCATTCTAAACACTTAAACCTCATCAATAATCCATTTCCAACCCACTTTAACCCAATATCGTTTTCCAAAACAACCAAAACCATCCATATTCGATAACCCTAAAACTCAATATAAAAACACCCAAATCTATATCTTTTAACACTTAAAACGGGAATCAAACAACTCTTTAAGAAGAAGGAGGGTTAAACTTACTTGATTTAGCTCACAAATTCTTTAAACTCTTCATAACTCCATCGAAAATTCCTTTCGGCTTCTCCTCCTCTTCTTCTTCACGGCATCTTCATTCCTTTCTCATTTTCAAAATCAAATTTCCTTTTTATACCATTTCTAATTATGAAATTTCCATTTTACCCTCTTCATTTAACCTTAACCCTTATTCTCTAAAGTGTCATACCCAAATTGCCCATATAATGATTCTTATAACTTCACGCCTTCAATTTAGAAAAATCCAATTTTTAGCGACTGAATTGAAATTCAATTCTTTCAAAATAATCATTCACTTTCATGCCTGTCAAAATTCCAATTCAATCCATTCATTTACTTTGACTTTCATAAATCTTTTCAAATTTTAATAGCTCATGCTAAAACCAATTTCCTAAGTCATATCCTTAATTGGAGTGTCAACAGTACAGTCATCTACAGTACCGAACATCTCATCGGTATCCACTTTGCAATTTAATGCTGAATATAGAAATCAATCCAATTCAATTAACACACAATTTCATATTTTCACAAAGACACAAAAACCGAGAATTGTCACTAGTGCATGTATACCGAAGTTCATGTACACAATCACAACCCAATCCAAATTTACTATAATATCGCTCCCATCGGTGATGGGATGTTACAATTCTCCCCTCCTAATAAAAATTTCGTTCTCGAAATTCATTTTGACACTGAATACGATAGGGGTATTGTTTCTCATATCTCCATCCATCTCTTATATCATCAAACTTATTCGATGGTTCCCTTATTGCCTCATCATTAATGTCGTCCCAAAAGGTCCTTCCATTCATTATATAGAGATCATACATTTTGCATATGTCTTTGATGAGTTTTCAAAAATTTTAACCCATTACCCCCAATTACAGCTCCAACAGCTATCTGATTGAAACATTTCTAGCTACAAATTCACTTATAAAGCCATTGGTATAAGACTCACATGTGTTCTTATTGTTGTGATCGAGTGCCCACACATATAAACATAACACTGGCCCGTAAGCTCAGTCAAATCAGAATACTGGCCCGTAGGCTCAGTCAAATCAGAATACTGTCACGGAGCATAGCTCAACGTGGAGATGCTACAACTAGGCGACTCAATCACAACTCCTTAGTATTTCATGCATTGATGAGGAGGAATGCATCACTTATAGGCCAGAACTTATTCGAACATATTCACTCAAGTCCACATTCTTAGCTACTCATTTGCTCTTTTGGGGTCCCCTTACTAGGATCTTTCTTTAAACGGTAATACACCTGTGTCGATGTTATCAACATCCCCATATCCACAATTTGGGTTTTCCACATTTCCTTGGTTCCACTTAACTTGTCACCATACCCTCTTTATTGCACTCGATCTAGTAACCCAGTATCCATAATTATGGTACTATGCTATGCAATGCTCTATTTGATACAATTTATTGGAACATAAGTTCCTCTGCCCAATCCTCTCAATCTTTCCAATTTCTAGTCATACCTTAATCACTACTAATCTGTCTAGTCATTGCATAACTCATGTGATTCTATCCACACCATGATTCTACGCTTTCAATCCAATTACTGTTGCAGAAGTTTCTAATTCACGTGTCTAAATTTAGCTCAGGCAGTTATTCATCTTTAGCAACACCAAAATCATGTTATACATTTCAACCAAATTCCCCATAATCATAAATTCATCTTCATTAAGATCATAGTCACTAATTGATATTCTTATGCTCAGGTCCCATTAACCTTTTATAACAATATCAAATCAGAGCATAATTAACACTAATAGGTATAACTTCTATATTTTAGCTCATGAAATTCCTTGAGTAACAAATTCCTCTGACACATGTTATCCTCAATTTCTCGTTAAACTTCCTATTTCTCAATAGATTTCTCAATTCTTTCAAATTCCTACAAATTCCCCATTGACTCATACAAATGTCTGTTCATGCATATATGTTGCTCCACATATTTCAATCGGTCTAAAATCATAACTTCCTGAGTTGGAACCCCTTAACATTATGGAGGATCTGTGGTTCCCAAACACACATTTATACCCTAAGATGCAGACCAAAATTCTCCTCACATAAACAAAAGTGTTTCCTTGAAATACCCGAGTCCCCTTAGATTACACCTCCTCAACTCCAAAATTCCTTCGCTACAACAGTCAATTCCCTCCTGCACATACCCGATTGTATCAGGTAAGGGACTTTCAACCTTTAGACAAATGAAAGAATTACTGGATTCCATTGTTAAATTTAGAGAAGAACTTATAAGCTCACATATTTTTCATGGAAAGCCTACCCTCACAGATCAAAAACCACGCTGGCAAACCTTGGTATAATCACTCATCTATTTTCCATATGTACTTATAGGTCCCTTTTAAAACTTCAAGAGAATCAATTTCCACTTTTCCTACTATCATAACAAGATCAATTCGTATCGCCCACTCTGGTCAATGCATCCTTGATACTAAGGCCCAATGAACTATAAAGTAATCTCTTATACTATACAACCCAGTAAATTTCATCTAACTCTTACTATATCATCTAGAGATGTATTTATCTCACATTTCAATCATTCACAATCACTAATGATACCAACATTTCTATATACTCTAGAAATCATTTCTATTCTTGTTCCTACCCATAAGTAGGGTCCCCTTGTGATTTGGTGACCCAAATCATACTCTGCACTCGTTCCTCATACTAATACACATTTTGACAGAAATTCTTTTGGGCTTTCCATTATTTAACTTCCTTTTTTTTACGCAACGTCTCGTTACAAACATTTTTAAGTGCTTTCACTCTTCTCTTTTGAGTTATCATCTTTTCCGAAGTGCATACATAAAATAATTCAAATCAAAGCACATATCTCCTTGTTCCTATAGTAACATGTCATGAATCCCATTTTTAATCGTTTGCAAAATCGTCCCAATTATTTTATCGTCCATGCGTATAGTCCCAATCCATTCAGAATTATAATGCAAAAGCATTACGAAATGCAATCCCAGGATTCAAACTATTGTCACATTTCAAAGCCATATCTACTGCAGTTATTTCCTTTTTAACCTACCTTACACATTTTATTCCTTCCATTTCTACTTCTTTTTGTCAATATCTTTTCTTCTCTATTCCCTTTAAAGGCAAAGCATTTCAGTCTCATATCAATACCCTTTTACACACCAATACGAATACAGTGAATCTATATTTACCCACGCAAATCACATGCTTTCTCACTTCCAAAAATTCCCACTTTATTGAACAGACAAGTCAAATCATAATACCTGATCGTCCTGATCTTTTTATCTCGCATCGATATATCCTTTGACAAATTCATACACTAGTCATTTTAACCGATATTCCCCTCATGTCTACATTTGACCCAATCCAACTATGACACATTTCGTTTTCTTTTACTCAATTTATTCATTTACACTATAATGCAGTCCATCATACCCATATAGTAACACAAATACAGTAAATCCATTTCTGTCTTTTTCTCATTTCCACATATCCTAATTTATCGAACAACTCATCATAATCACAATTGCCTAGTCTTCACTGAGCTTTTGATCAACCATAAGCATATTTTCATACTCAATCGTACCCCTGATCACTCTTTACCGATATCTTTTTCATATCGAAATCTAATCTTTCCAGACTATCGCAATTTCATTTTCTTACAACCCAATTTATGCACTTTAAATCTCATTACTCAATCAGCCTATACCACTATCTTCACATTCCTATCGCATTCAAGGGCTTATGACTACAGTACAGTGTGAATATCATTTACAATGTGTAGGACCTCGGCCTCTCGGGCCTCGCGTCCTCAAAAAGGGCCTTGGCCTCATGGGCCTCGCGCCCTCACAGTTTCACTTTTCCCATTCCCAATTGCCCATAATCCACATTGACTCATACGCCGATGTTTCGTTTCTCTTTTCACACTAAGACACTTAACACATGAGCTTAACACTTTTCATGCAAGACTCATTCTCATGGGACTCATATTAGGATCGATCGCGATGTCGTTATAACATGTCTTATCAGATACGATTTGACTTATGTTGTAAATGCCCATGTAAGTTCGTACTTCTGGGCTCTGATACCACCTAAATGTAACACCCCAACTCTCGTAAGACTCGGACCCGACATCGATGGTGACATCCGAGTCCGTGCCCTACGAGGGTGATGTGATACATCACTCAGTCAAATCACAGTATAAAAATTCTGTTTCTTTGAATCATACACACACATAATAACTATTTTGCAGAAACAGTAATTTAAGACAAGTCTGAAACATTTATACAGAAATTTAGGAATACAATCCCATACAAAACTATTCAGATACTAATGCAGACGCAACTGATCCCTTCCCTTTCAATCACTCTGCGATCACAATACACCCGTTGCCTAACAGGGTATTCTTTTAAGTCCTGCAAAACAATTGCAGATTCAGGGTGAGTTTTTGCAAACTCAATGAGTGACCATCATCGATGATCCACTCACTCAAGTACAGAATCAAATAATAACTTATGTTTTCATTCTTTCTATTTGATCTCATTTTTTAATTCCCATAGATCTATCTCTATCTCGTAATACATTTTCTCAAGAATTCCCCATTTACATATTAACATAAATCTATATTCATACATCCCATTTCTCGATCCAAAATATTTCACGCGATTACTATTTAATTATCATATGGCTGTGACCTAGTGCCTAAACTGTCCCATCGATGGGCTCAATAATAGTTGACCCTTATCCAATACTGGATATCGGATTCATTATACATTAAGCCTAAGGCTCTGAATCAGTCATGAACTCGAAGTTCATTTTCACACGTTGCTAAAAGCTCTAATCGATGACAACTCTGGTCAACAACTCTAATATTCCATACAATACTAAGCATATCACAATCAGTCATACATTCTATAATTAGGAGTACCCCATAACTGTTTTCACACCAGTGTAGGGCATTTCGTCTATCATTCAATCAAACATATCAGGATAATTGCAGTCTGTAACCCATTATCAATTCATATCAGTTTTGTGGCCAAGCATCTATACTGTCCCTATAAGGGCACATTAATCGTTGAGTCATAGGCTCTGGAACTGTCCCATCAAGGGCTCATTAATCATTGAGCGTGTCTTAGAGGTAGGAGAGCCCTCTGGGTCCCACGCATCTTAAAGGTAGGAGAGCCCTCTGGGTATGCACTAACTCATCAATCGTTGAGCCTTTCGCTCTGAAACTGTCCCGTCAAGGGCTCATTAATCATTGTGCATGTCTTAGGGGTAGGAGAGGCCTTTGGGTATGCACTACTTCCTACGCGTCTTAGAGGTAGGAGAACCCTCTGGGTATGCACTAACTCATCAATCGTTGAGCTTTTTGCTATAAAACTATCCCGTTAAGGGCTCATTAACCATTGAGCGCATCTTAGGGGTAGGAGAGCCCTCTGGGTATGCACTACTTCCCATGCGTCTTAGAGGTAGGAGAGCTCTCTGGGTATACACTAACTCATCAATCATTGAGCTTTTCGCTCTGAAACTATCCCGTCAAGGGCTCATTAATCATTGAGCGCGTCTTAGGGGTAGGAGAGCCCTCTGGGTTTGCACTACTTCCCACGCGTCTTAGAGGTAGGAGAGCCCTCTGGGTATGCACTAACTCATCAATCATTGAGCTTTTCGCTCTGAAACTGTCCCGTCAAGGGCTCATTAATCATTGAGCGCGTCTTAGGGGTAGGAGAGCCCTCTGGGTATGCACTACTTTCCATGCGTCTTAGGGATAGGAGATGTTGGGGCTCGATCTGGAGACCGACGCCCCAACCCGAAAACGGAAAACGAATACGAATACGAACTAATATGAATCGAATCAAAGCAAGGAAATGAAACATAAGGCGAAATCAAATCAGATACGAAGCAAACTTCGAATCACAAAGCTCAACAAATCATTAACGAATCGAAAGCAAATCGAATCAAAACCAATTTCTGATACGTAACAAAACGGAGCCGACATCCGTGAACAAGTATCAAAGAAAGCGTTTGCGTTGGAAACCTTAAGACTATCAGTCAAAACTAATCCAATCCGTGTACATTTTTTTTTCTTTCTTTCTTTCATTTTCATTCCATCTCTTACAAGTGACTTCAATATCCTCAATCCAATAACATTCACATACAATCTCACTATCCAACGTCCAATACCCGTTCATTCACATTTCTCCATATACAAATCATGCTTATATCTCAGTTGGACATACACAAGTTATATAAGATATCCATGTGCAATACCATAACTCAATAGCCTCATCCAAACCTCATAAATACAATTACGATTTATACACCATTTCATAAATCAAAGCTTTATACAAATCATAGTGGCATTTTCAAGCCTTATACATTACCCATAACCCTAAACCAAAGTACACAATACACAACAATTCCGCACTTCTCAAAGAACCATCTCACTTAACAATAATACAATAAAACACATGTAAACAGAAATCTTCATTTTCTTTCACCCGATCTTCTTCTCATCACCTGTGGATGGGAATGAAGGGGGGGGTGAGCTTTACAGCTCGTGGGTAACAGTTTATAACGAATATATATAAGCAAAATCCTTGAAATTCTTTTTCTTTTCTGGTCTCGGAAAATATTTCTTTGAAATCCGTAAAGCACATTTTCAAAACGCACTTTTCTCGTTGTAGCCAAAATCGCCATTTGCAAAACATATGATTTTTAGGCTTTCAGCCATAAACCCATAAATTTATAAAACATGAATGCATCAACTCGGCAATTCATAGATGCAATGGCAATTCACATATGCAATGCACAACACATGGCTCGAGAGTTCCGTAGAACACAACGAATAAGCCGAAGTTTATCGTAAACACAACGAGTCCGATTTCTCGGGATCTCGTGGCCTCTAACGGCAGCCGGAGCGGGCTTAAACGCCGACGCACGTGACTAACACAACGCTCCTCTCGCCCAAACAAAAGCACATACTCATGCTCAATCACTTTATCGAATGCTCTTTTCCAAATATACGAAATGCAATGGAATCTTTCGAGGCATAACACAAATGTATTTTGCAATTCATCAAAAGCTCATGTATGAAATTAATGATGATTTTTCAAATTATTCACACAATGATGCAACACTTATGATGCAATTGAAATCAGAAAAAATCTCTTTATTTAAAGAAAGCAGTAGTGGCTTATAAATTCAAATTATAAACACATTACCCATCTCGATTCGATGCTAGAAAGTTGTTCCTAGCTCCAATTTGTCCATTGGTTCCTTCTTTCTTCCAATATAACTTCACCTAAAGCAATTTCACCCAAATTCAATATCATAATTAACTTAGAAACACTAATCCCTCATATATTCAAGCTTTTTAAATCACAAATTTCCAAAATTCCCAAATTCTAAATTTGGGCATAAACCCTAATTAATTTCCATCCAAAATTAAACCCATAATACTAAGAAATCAACAAAATTAACTTCATACTCCACAAACCCATTCCATTTTCCATAATTCTAAACCAAAACTTCAAGAAAAACTCAAATCTTAAAAACTGCTCTTACCTCATTTCTCCTCCATTTTCGGATTTTCTTGGTTCAAGGGGAAGCTCTCTTCATCCTCCACCTTTTTCTCTCTTGGAATGACATTAAAATCTCTCTTCAAGTGGTAGAAAAATCGAGCCCTAGCTTTCTCCCCTTTTCTCCACCAAACTTGCTCTCCTTCTCTCTTCTCTCTTTGTTCTTTTCTTTGTTCAAATGTCTTGCTTCCCTTCATAAAAACCACAGCTCACGTGCTTTTATAGTGCCATGACATTTAATGAATGAGGAATGACCCATAAGTCCCTCCATTTAAGCCTATAAACTTAACTCTTTAAGTAAACTTCCAAAATTACCCCTCCATTGGTCTTTAAAACTGACATCTTGTCTGATTATTTCGATCAGGTGAATGAAGCCATTTGACAAAACTTTCTTCTAGAGAAATGTTTCTCTATGTCTTACGAATCCAATGCTTCAAGAATCGGATCGATCCGAGCTCTATAGCTCAAGATATCTCCAAAATACTGAAGTCTGTTCTTCAGACCCGAGGCTGAACACTACACCTAACTTCCGACCCGAATTTGGAAGTCTTAGAGGCTACATTGTCGATCGGCTCCTTCATAACATTTTTAGCTCCATGTCTCTATTTTCATTTGCAAAAAGAATCAAATCGATTGGAGTTCTACCGATCGAGATATCTCTAAAATACTGAACACTGTCCAAACTTTTATAACCGATCAGTTCACGAAAATCCGAGCTATCTTTCTCCATTTAATTCCAAAACTGATCTATATAGTATGAAAAGATAGAAAAATGTCTTAGGAATCCAACGCTTCAAAAATCGACTCAATCAGAGGTCCACACAAAAAGTTATGGCCAAAAGAAAGAAGAGGGGTCAAAAACACAAAAGCGACGATGATGTCAAGACAGATTAAATTGCGTGATGACGTCAAGACAGACGCAAAAAATTGTTTGTGATGACGTCAAGACAGACGCAAAAATTGTTTGTGGTGACGTCAGCACAGACGCAAAAATTGCCTGTGATGACGTTAGACAGACGTTAATTGTGCGTGATGACGTCATCACGCATTTAAGATGACGTCATCACGCATTTAAAATGAAGACTAACTTCGTCTGACCCCTTTCTCCAGAACATCCCTACTTAGAAAGATCATAACTTTCTACTCAGAACTCTAAATTAGACACGGTTTGATTCGTTGGAAAGCTAAGAGAAAAATCTACAACTTTCCAGAAGGAAATTTTGCCAAAATCTATCTTTAACAATCCCAGAATTGCCCCTAAAGTCAGAAGATAAGACTTTCATACCTGCACCAACACTGCACCCAATTCTTAACTTCATGACAATATTTGAGACTCTTAGGCACATAATTGAGATTCGATATCTTCTTACAAAATGTAGCCATATATCTCTAGTTTAATCCAAATCAAAAATCATCTCGTTTGGATTACTAGAGAAAACGTTATGGCTAAAATACTGAAACATATTCAGTGAACATTTTTCAGATCACTACCAATCTTGTCTCCAAGTCTTTCCTTATCACAACTCATACCAAGATCACTCTTTCTACTCTCTTGTCCAATATTTTCATGCTTTATATCAATGGAAAGATAAAACAACCTCTACAATGTTCATAAAGAACTCCAAAGTAACTTCACCCTCTAGATAAGTCAATTTTTAATTCAAAGTTTCTGCCCGTTTAACAATCACCTAAGCAATATCCAAACTTCAATTTATCATAACTTCTTGCCCCGATATCGAAAAATTGCATACTTTATGGCGTTAGAAAGCTGGCAACATGAACTACAACTTTCATTAAGACCACTTTGGCCAAATATATCTAGATCAGTACAGATTTGTCATTAAAGTTTCTAAACCCCATTCCAACACATCAACTTCACATATCAACACATCACCACAAGCTCTTCAACTAATTCCTCTCAAACTAATTCCTCTCAAACACAATACACACAAATCTATACACAATTGATATTCTTACACAATTGATCTTTCATATCCATATATAAATCCATATCTCATTAACATCATAAGATAAATGTTTATAAAATGAAATGACATTCCAAGCCATATTACAACATCAGTATTCAAGTCCAAGTACAAAAGATACAAAACTCTATCATTCTCCACATATGACTGAAATCTTATTCTTGCAATAATCTAACTTAAAACACCACATGCATAACTAACCAAATTGTCTTTGCTTTCTAATTTCTTCAAAATTTTACACTTTCACTTTCTATTTCTTGATTTCAACTTCCATTTCAATCCACTTGAACTTTCATAATCTATACAAATCTATTTGAAACCCAAAGTTATCTAATCAAACAAATCTTTTCTCATCAATTTCCTTAAGGCAAAAATATCTATAACTCCATTCATATATAAAAACTCTTATCAAATTTTCATTTTTATATTTCTAATTTCCACTGAAAGATCGGGGTCCAACAGGAGAGCCCTCTGGGTATGCACTATTCCCTTTCGAGCTCAAGGCTCTTTTTTAGTAGTCGAGCTTGTAGCTCTGATCAGTATATCACAGTCATTTCTAATCTATTCCAGATTTTCACGTCACAAATACAACTACACTTTCACATACTCATAACATTTATGTATACTATCACTTCAATACTCCGGACCTCCTTTCCGGAGTTCACATTCAATATTATCTCATCATTTTACTTCAGAGAATTTAAATCACTGAATTATAACATTTAATACTTTGAAAACCGTCTAGATCACTCACCTGGCTTCCGCGCTAACACCTGGAAGTCTCAGAAATGTCTGAGGCTGACTTTCCAAATACCCCTATCACAAATCAAACACCCTAAGTTTACACATTGCCCTTTCAGAATAAAACTCATGTAGTAGTTTACAAAAATAAACGTATCACGCACTTTAGTGACATTCCTGGCACTAACCTAATGTTTCACCCTAAAAAAATTTCTTAAAAATCAGAATTCAGTTGATACCCAAATTAGTAAATTCGTTTCAGAAATCCCAAAGTTATTCTCCAATATATAACCATATCTTTCACTAAACCACTATTCCAGATTTCAAGCCTTTACAGACTGATTTAACATTTCCCCTCTTCATAAAGCATGAAGACTTTTGTCTCTAGCTCATAAAAAATCAAAAATTATCTCATTTGAATAACAATATAAAAAGTTATGGCTTAAAAACCAAAACATATTCATTTAGGAACAGGGGTCCTCGCCGCGGCTTGCTCCCTCATTCACGTCGCGACGTGCGCAAATTCGCGTGCCGCGACGTGCGAGCCGTTTCCTTCCCCGAATCTAGTTTTTCACCATTTTTGAACCAACTCTTCCATTCTATTCAACACATAAATCATTCTAAACACTTAAACCACATCAATAATCCATTTCCAACCCACTTTAACCCAATACCGTTTTCCAAAACAACCAAAACCATCCATATTCGATAACCCTAAAACCCAACATAAAAACACCCAAATCTATACCTTTTAACACATAAAACGGGAATCAAACAACTCTTTAAGAAGAAGGATAGTTAAACTTACTTGATTTAGCTCACAAATTCTTTAAACTCTTCGTAACTCCATCGAAAATTCCTTTCCTCTTCTTCTTCACGGCATCTTCATTCCCTTTCTCATTTTCAAAACCAAATTTCCTTTTTATACCATTTCTAATTATGAAATGTCCATTTTACCCTCTTCATTTAACCTTAACCCTTATTCTCTAAAGTGTCATACCCAAATTGCCCATATAATGATTCTTATAACTTCACGCCTTCAATTTAGAAAAGTCCAACTTTTAGCGACTGAATTGAAATTCAATTCTTTCAAAATAATCATTCACTTTCATGCTTGTCAAAATTCCAATTCATTCCATTCATTTACTTTGACTTTCATAAATCTTTCCAAATTTTAATAGGTCATGCTAAAACCAATTTCCTAAGTCATATCCTTAATTGGAGTGTCAACAGTACAGTCATCTACAGTACCGAACATCTCATCAGTACCCACTTTGCAATTTAATGCTGAATATAGAAATCAATCCAATTTAATTAACACACAATTTTATATTTTCACAAAGACACAAAAGCTAGGAATTGTCACTAGTGCATGTATACCGAAGTTCATGTACACAATCACAACTCAATCCAAATTTACTATAATATCGCTCCCATCGATGACAGGATGTTACATTATCTACGAGCTGTAAAGCTCACCCCCTTTCATCCCCATCTCCAGGTATCGAGCAGGAGATCAGATGAAAGAAGGTCAAGGCATTTGATCGATTTTTGCATATCTTGTATTTTGAGTAATTTGGATTTTAGTATTGGTTTGTATATGGCTTGGAATGCCATTAAATTTTGTAGTGCATTTATTTTGGAATGTAAATGACTTCTGGACTTGTGTATAGAATTGAGATATAAATTTGTGTATGGTTATGATATATGAATGTAACTGTATATGAATGGGATTGATTGAAAATTATTGAAGTGTTATAGGTATAGAAATGTGTTTATTTGTGTTGGAATTCTGGACAGAAGGTCCGATGAATTGTGTTGACTGAGCTGGAAATATAGAAGTGCTTATTTATGTATGGCTTGATTGGGTATAAATCATGTGTGAGATTTTACGGAAAGGAAAAATAAGACTTGTAAAAATGATGGTATATGATTGTATACGAAGGATATATGAATTGAGATTTTGATTAAGGATAAATTTCTAAATGGGAAATTAGATTGTTTTGTATGAGATTAAATAAAGATGAATAAGAATGAAAAAAAAAATTATACTGGTTTTAGATTGGTTTAGTCTTAGGGTTTCCAACGCTAATTTAGTTTTTCTTTGGTACACATTTTCGGATGTTAGAATTTCCGCCACTTTGTTCTTTGATTTCTGATTTCTGAGGTCGGATTAGTTCCGCACGTTTTGTTTTCTTTGATTCCGAGCCATTTCGATTTTCTATGGCTCATTAAGAATTCAATTTCGTTTTCGATTCTTATGCCTTTTGGTTTGATTTGCTTCTTTTGACTTTCGCCATATGTTTCCATTTCGGATTCTTTCGCTTATGTTTTCGTTCGTTCATTTGTCTCGCTTTCCGTTCCGTTTTTTATTTTTTTCGGTTGGAGTTTGGTTCCAAAATCGGGTCCCAACAGTGGCCCTTAACCTACGATCATGGACCAATTTTTTTGGTTCGTTCATGATCGTGGCCCTTATCCCACGATCGTGTCTTGATTATTATGGTTATGTCACGATTGTGGCATATTCTCCATAATCATGGCCTACTGCACCAGCTTCTGTCACGATCGTGGGCAGTGTTCTGTAATGATGGGTTCATTTTTGAGTAATTATTAACTTAATTAAATATAAGACACTCTAATTTGGTGTATTTGGTGTTGATTAAGGCGAGGAATGAACCTAGGATGTTGCTTAAATAGTTGATAAAAAGTTTTATAGATTATGGATGTATGAATATAGAAGTACATGAAGGAAGTATGAGTGAGAATTTGGATGAGTCAATGGTTGAGAAATTAGGAATGAATCAAGACCTTTGTATGAGGATACATATCTGGGATAATCAATTGAGCATGCATTGAATATGATACATATAAACATTTGTATGATTGGTTGATTATGTATACATATAAGGGGGAGAAATGTTGGACCCCGAATTTTTAGTGGAAATTAGAAATATTAAAATGAAATAAAAGGAGTGTTTTATATATGAATATTGTTATAGATGAAATTGTGCTTTAAGAAAATTAATGAGAAAAGAATCAATTAGTTTTGATGGCTTAGATATTTGAGTATATTTGTTATGAGAGTAAAGTGAATGAGTTGATTGAAATGGAAGTTAAAAATCAAGAAATAAAGAGAAAAAAAGTGTGAAAATATGAAAATGTGACTTTTTGGCCATTGAGAGTTGACTTTTTGATTTAGACAAAATTTGAAAAAATGATCTACATGAAACTTATAGCTTATGTTGAGAGCTTTCTGTCGCCATAAAGTTTGATATTTTTCGATATCAGGAGTAAAAGTTATAGTCAGTCAAAGTTAAGGTTATTTTACTTTGACTTTGAAAATGTTCTTAAGTGTGGAAATTATACATGCTGTGCTTTGAGGCAAATTGTCAGATTGATGTGGTCTGAATTGCAGTAAATAGTCTACATGAAAGATGTAGCTTATATTCCCAGCTTTTTATCGCCATAAAGTATGCAATTTTTTGATATCGAGGCTAGAAGTTATGATCGACGGAAATTTGGAAGTTGTTTAGAAAGAGATGATTAGGACAGAAACTTTTAGTGGATTTTTGACTCCCTTAGAGGACAATTTGATTTTTCTGTCCTTCATGGAAGTTGTAGATCTTCCTTTGAGCTATCTTTTGATACTAAATTTGTCAAATTTGGAGTTCGGGATCAAGAGATATGATTTTTGAAAAATTCGGATATATATATGTGTTTATACATATAGACATGTCTCTATTCTTATTTCTTATTATGTCCCTATTTCAATCTTTTGCTTATATATTTTCCATCCGATATCTGATTTACTTGGTTTTCGAAGCATTGGATTCCTAAGACAATTATCTACATTCTCAGGAGAAAATTTTATTTTTATGAGATTAAATTAAGGATGATTGATTTAATCAAAGTGAGTTGGGAAAGTTTCTGAACATGGTTCAGTCTTTGGCGAAATTCGGGATCTGTGGAGATCCGATTGAATTGATTCTTGAGGAAAAATAAAATTGAGTCATGGGGCTACAAATAATATGAAGAAATTAAATTTTAATTTAGCCCCTAAGACTTTCAATTTCTGACTTGAAGTTCGGATTCGTGTGTAGTCTTGGATTAGAGAAATTTGAACGTATTTTAGCCATAACTTTTTCTCTAGTAATCCAAATGAGGTGATTCTTGATTTGGATTAAACAAGAGAAATAGGGATACAATTGTTATGAAGACATCGCATTGGAAACCTAGACGAAACATCCAAAATCCGGTATAATTTTGTTTTTTCTTTCCATACGTTTCTGTGCTCTTTCTCTTTATTCCAACTCATTCAAATCATAATCAATCCATACAATTTCCTTTTTGGAAACTCATCCTCGCACAAACTTCAATTCACTTAATTCTTCTTAATCATGCAATAACTTAAAATTTCATCTTTGAACTAAACACTTATCGTTAACAAACTAACTTCTTATTCTTATTTTTATCTTAACCCGATTTTTACCGAAAATCGAAGATAACTATTTGTATCTTTACACCCAAAAATCTGCAAAGGCAAAAACACACTTTTATAAACCAAATCCAATCACACAAAGTCATCGGACTCTCCCGTCCGGAATCCAAACACCAGCAAAACACACGTCTATATCTAAACCACTTCAAACATTAATCATGTCCAATTCCAATACACATTTCAATCTTAAATACCATACACAAATTCCTAAATCAATATCATTATCATACACAATGTCATACACAATTTCATATACACATTCAAGACCGTTCCCAAATACTCAACTTTATATGCAAGTACACTTTCCCAAACTTATCTTAAGCCATATACATATCCATACTAAAATCCAAACTTATACAAATATCGAAATTGACGTCTTGACCATCTTTCATCCGATCTCCTGCTTAAATACCTGGAGATGGGAATGAAAGGGGGGTGAGCTTGAAAGCTCGTGAATAACACATTTATAAATTGACAAATGAGCAGAAATCATTTCTTTCATAAGTTTTTTGCCAAAAGGGCTAATTTTTCAAACTTTGTAACTTTTCAAAACGGTTTCCTCAAACCTTTCAATTTTTCAAGCTTTTCATAACAAAAGTCACCTTTTTTCCTTTCTCAATTTTTTTAAACATGAATGCAGCACATAGAAACAAATCAAAACACGTAACATATCAGAATGGTCTAGTTCGGTCTGAAACAGAACGTACTGCACCTTCTCGTTTAGCGGTCATGTGCAGCCGTGAACAGAACGTACTATACTTTCTCACATTGCGGTCCAGTGTAGCCGTGAAGGGAGTCCGAATTGACTCCGTGCTACTAAGCGAGCAATGGGAGAAGGCTATAACGAATAGAGCAAGGTAATCGACTTACAAGGACCTGACCAAACCCACTTAGCACATAAGCGAAAACGAAAGATCGGAATGCCCGAAGGCACTTTTTGAAAACTTGCTTTTCTTCAAATTTTTTTCATTTTTTTTACATAATATCAAACTTGACACACTCACATTCACAAATCACATCAAGACATACAACAATTCACATTCACTAATTTAATCACGTATCAATTCAAATCATAAATATGAATGCAATGTATTTCTTTAAAACATAACTCAAACAGATACATATCCATAATGCACATTTTTCAAAATTTATCTAACAATTCAAAAACCATGAATTTCTTCAATCTTGTAATTTCTGAAAATCATTTCTAAAATAAGGCATTTAATCCTTCTTTCAATCATTTACATAAACAATAATTTATCAAAAATCCATTTTCGCCTTCTTTAAATTTTCAAAAATTGCTTTCTTTAATTTTTCAAACTTTCATTTATAGCTTACAAATCAAAATATAAATATGCTACCCACCTTAGTTCCATGCAAGCAATTTGTCCAATGCTTCAATTTGACATTTGCTTCTCTCTCTCTTCCAAATTAACAAAAACCTAAACCATAATCATCCAAATTCAGATCATAAATATCATAATCTTCAAAATTAACTTAGGAATTCACCAATTTACCATAATTCCAAGCGATCTAACTCACCAATTTGGCCTAAACCAATTTATCTAAATTCAATACCATAAATCACAATTTTTTTTCCAAAATTGATTTCATAATTCACAAACTCATCATATTTCAAGCCATCTTAATCTAACAATTTCTAAAAATCCCAAAATCCCCAAAATTTGACATAAGTCCTAAACACAATTATTCAAAATTAAACTTCATAAATCATATAATCTTCCAAATTGACTTAAGAAATCTCAAATTCATCATTAATCCAAGCTATCTAAAGCATCAATTTACAAAAACCCCAATTCACAAATTTGGGCATAACCCCCAATTCACAATTTCTTCAAAATTAAACCTCACTTAAGGCATAAACATCAAAATTGACTTCATAAACTACAAACCCATATCATTTTTCATGATTCTAAACCAAAATTTCATCAAAAACACAAAGTTCAAAAGATTGCTCTTACCTTCTCTCTCTTGATTTTCGAATTTCTTCTTGCCCAAGATGAAGCTTTCATCATCTTCCTCATGTTTCCCTCTTGATAGCATCGAAAATCTCTTGAAAAGCCATGGAAAAAAAACCAAACTTTGCTTACCTTTCAACCTCTCCTCCATAACCGAAATCATCCCTCCTTCTCTCTTCTCTCCCTCTTCGTTTATTTCTCTTCTCTTTTTCTTCTCTTATTTCGTGGACCAGAAGCCTTATACGACAGCCATAGGTGAGTTTTTCCGTGTCATTAAAAATGGAGGGTAAATGACCATTTTGCCCTCACTTATCGGCCTATTTTCAAGTTTGCCCCTGCACTTTCTTTAAAAATCTGATGCTTTGCATCCCAGTTTCGGGCCACTAAATGAAATAATTTGGACAAACTTTCTACTAGAGAATTGTTCCTCTCGATCATACGAATCCAACGCAACTAACGAAGCTCAATTAGAATCTAAAACGAAGAAGTTATAGCCAAAATACTATCGGACCTGCACAAAATCCCAGACTGAACATAAACCCATCTTAATTCCAGAAATTGACAATTTTCGGGACTAAATTAAAATTCGAGTCCTTCACATGATTTATAACCCCATATCTTAATTTTATTTTGCCTTAAGAATCAACTCAATCGGAGTTGTATAGCTCCCGAATTTCGCAAAATACCGAACCATGTTCAGAAAACTATCCAACTTATAACCTATAACCAAATCTCTCACTTAGGTTCAATCAATCTCTTTCCAGTTAATCTCCTAAAAATCATAATTCTTCATAAAAATGAAATTAATTGTCTTGGGAATCCAACGCTTCGAGAATCAAATCAATCGGATGTCGGACAAAGGAATTATAAGCAAAAGATTACAAAAGGGATCGGATTAAAAACAAAGTAATGGAACTTCAAAACTGAACTTTTCCAAAATCATATCACTCGATCCTGAACTCAGAATTTGACAAATTTGGTGTCAATAAAAATATCAAAGGAAGCTCTACAACTTCCCTGAAGTACTCAAAATCAAATTAGGTCTCAAAAGAGGTCAAAAACTCAATCAAAGATTACATCCAAAATGACTTTTTTCTAAACGACTTCCAATTTTAATCGCTCATAACTGCTAGCCCCGATATCGAAAAATTGCAAACTTTAAATCAATGGAAAGATAAAAACATCATCTAAAACTTTCATGAAGACTACTTACTCCAATTCAGACTAAATTCATACGACGAGTGGCCTCGAAGCATAGAATACACAAATCTATACTTAATAGCATTTTCAAAACAAAGCATATTTTCGGAAAATCATATCTCTCAATCCCGACATTGAAAAATAGCAAACTTTATGTCCACAAAAAGCTTTCGACATAGGCTACAATTTTCATGTTGATCATTTTCTCGAATTTGGCCTAAATTAAAAAGTCAACTTTTTCTTCAAAAAGTCAAACTCCAAACGAACTTTGACTGATCATAACTCTCACTTCCGACATCGAAAAATATCTAACTTTATGGCTACAGAAAGCTCTTGACATAAACTACAAGTTTTCAAAAGACAATTTCCTCAAATTTTGCCTCAAACAAAAAGTCAACTCTCTCAAGTCAAACTTTCTATCTCCAAAAGTCAACTTTCTTAAATTTTTTCAAATTTTCTTAAATTCATAAATTGTCTTACCAATTTGTTTCTCATTAATATTCATTTTAATATTTCTAATTATCATCAAAAGTTCGGGGTCCAACAGGATATGTTCGAACCATGAAAATAAGATTTTCGGATTAATGGGTCGGTTTTTACTAGAAGCGTTGATTTGTTGAGTAAACTCAAGGTCAACGTAGACAGAGGCAAAATTGGGTAGTGTACATCAGATGTACGCGCATCAAGAGTTGATAACCCAATGTGTGTGCATACATCACGAGTTGATAGCACTAGTCGATAATTGCACCTGTGATGTAATTGGTATGATCGATACCTGCCGATTGATCTAAGGTGGCTTGTTGGGTAAATCCAAGGTCATTTTAGTAATGTCGGATATCTATGATGCAATTGGTAATGACTGATACCTACCGATTGACCTAAGGTGGCTTGTTGGGTAAACCCAAGGTCATTCTTAGTAATGTCGGATATCGACCCACTAGGACATTTTGTCATAATGTTTCTTGGATACGTAATGAGGGTTATGGATTCTTTGAAATTAGTGGGAGCCATATGCATGTCATGCAAGTCCTTATGATCATGCATGTAATTCTATTCTAACATTCTTTCTCTCTTTCTCTTTAGGTTTGTCAAGATGTCTTTAGTGTGAATTTAAGGCCACTTATGGACTCTAATAAATTAATCGACCTAATTTTCTCGATACGAGAAATCTGAGAATTGTTCTCAGATCTGAGGAACTGGGCTATGTCCTAGATGTTCCACTTCCTGATCCACTTGCTGTTGATGCTATCAAGAAGGATAGCAAGCCAATGCTCGTGGTGGACTCTTCTTCTCCTGGTTCAAAGAAAAAGAAACTGAATAAGAAAAGGTCTAAGAAACCGAAAGGAAGTGCAGCCAAAAAGAAAACCAAAGAAACTGCGCCAAAAGGAATTTGCTTCCATTGTGGCAAGACTGGCCACTGGAAGCGAAACTGTAAAGTCTATCTGGAATCCTTGAAGCAAAAAAAGGCATCAGATGCATCAGCTTCTTCAAGTATGTTTGTCATTGAGGTTAATACTGTTTCTGATCATAACATATGGGTATTAGATACCGGTTGTGGCTCACACATATGCAATGATATGCAGGGCCTCAGGGACAGTAGACAGCTCATGAAGGGAGAACTAGACCTGCGTGTAGGAAATGGAGCAAGAGTTGTTGCATTAGCCGTAGGCACTTATTTTTTGTCACTCCCTAGTGGGCTTGTAATTAAACTGGATGAATGCTATTTTGTACCTGTTTTAACAAAGAACATATTGTCTATTTCTTGTTTAAATAGAGCTGGTTTCCATTTGACTTTTAGTAACAATGGTTGTTCTATTAGTTTGAATGGAATGCTTTATGGTACTGGTACATTATGCAATGGAATTTACATATTAGATATGTTACATCCAATTATGAATGCAATGACACGAAAAGACATAAACGAGATAATTTAAAATCAACTTACTTATGGCATTGTCGCCCTAGCCATATAAATGAGAGACGCATAGCTAAGCTTCGTAAGAGTGGTAGTTTAGGGTCATTTGATTATGAATCATATGACACATGTGAATCTTGTTTATTAGGCAAGATGACTAAGTTACTCTTAAAGGGAAAGGGTGAACGAGCGACTGGAGTATTAGACCTAATACATTCAGATGTATGTGGTCCGATGTCCATCCATGCTAGAAGTGGTCTTTACTTCATTACCTTTATCGATGATTATTCTCGATATGGGTACCTGTATCTGATGAGATACAAATCTGAAGCATTTGAAAGGTTCAAACAATTCAGAAATGAAGTAGAAAACCAACTTGGGAAAAGTATCAAAACATTATGATCTGATCGTGGTGGGGAATACTTAGACCAACAGTTTTTAGATTATCTCAGAGATAATGGGATTTTATCTCAATGGACTCCACTGCATACACCACAAAGATAATGGTGTGGTAGAAAGGAGAAATCGAACCTTGTTAGACATGGTACGATCGATGATGGGCTTTTAAATTTACCAAAATCCTTTTGGGGTATGACTCGAGACATTTGTTTACTTGCTAAACAGAGTTTCATTAAAGAGCATTGATGTTACTCCATATGAGATGTGGACTAACAAAAGACCCTATCTTACTCATTTGAAAGTTTGGGGTTGTCACGCTTATATGAAGCGGATCTGGTCGAGATAAACTTGATGCAAAGTCTGACAAGTGTTTGTTCATAGGATATCCTAAAAAAACAATGGGATATCAATTCTACCCCGCTGAGGAACAAAAGGTGTTTGTTTCAAAGCATGTTGTCTTTTTAAAGAAAGAGTTTCTTTTACAAAAGACGGTGGGAGCAAAATTGAACTTGAAGAAGTTCAAGATGCTCAACGACGCAGATCAATCGCTGAACTCAAACTGTGACTCATACAGATGAAGTAATGATTCAACCTTCTACAACACATGAAATTGTGAGGTCACGTGAGATACGCTCTGTTCGAGAGATATGGATTTCGTGAATGAACAGAATGACGTATTGCTCATAGAAGATAATGAGCCTACCACCTATGAAGAGGTTCTGAAGAATTCAGAGTCTGAGAAATGGCTTCAAGCCATGAAGGCTGAAATAGATTCCATATATCAAAACCAAGTATGGACTTTGGTTGAGGCACCCGAAGGAATAAAACCCATAGGGTGTAAATGGGTTTTCAAAAGAAAACCGACATGGATGGTAATGTGATTACCTATAAAGCAAGGCTTGTGGCTAAAGGCTTTCGTCAAAGACAAGGAGTTGACTACGACGAGACCTTCAGCCCAGTAGCAATGCTTAAATCCATTAGGATACTCCTAGCCATTGCATTATGATTATGAGATATGGCAAATGGATGTGAAGACAGCTTTCCTGAATGGAAATCTAGCTGAGGATGTATATATGACACAACCTGAGGGCTTCATCTCCTATGATGGCGAAAAGGTATGCAAGCTTCAGAAATCCATCTATGGATTGAAGCAAGCATCCAGGAGTTGGAATATCCGTTTTGATGAGGTAATCAAAGAGTTTGGTTTCTCACAAAATCCGGATGAACACTGTGTGTATAAGAAGGTTAGTGGGACTACAATCGTATTCCTTGTGCTCTATGTAGATGACATATTATTACTAGGAAACGATGTCTCTATGCTACAATCGGTGAAGTTTTGGTTGTCCAAACAACTTGCCATGAAAGACCTTGGTGAAGCAACTTATATCCTTGGGATAAAGATTTATAGAGATAGATCAAAAAGATTGCTTGGTCTTTCACAATCAACGTACATAGACAAGATGCTAAAAAGGTTTAGCATGGAACAATCCAAGAGAGGGTACCTTCCCGTGACTCATGGGATAACACTCTCGAAATCTATGTGTCCTAAGACACCAGATGAGAGGATGCGCATGAATATGATATCGTATGCATCTGCAGTAGGATCTATCATGTATGTTATGCTATGTACGAGACCCAATGTATCATATGCTCTAAGTGTTACGAGCAGATACCAATCGGATCCTGGTGAGGGTCACTGGGTGACTGTCAAGAATATCCTCAAGTACTTGCGAAGGACTAAGGATGTTTTCTTGATATATGGAGATGGAGATCTCAAAGTGAGCGGGTATACAGATGCTAGTTTTCAATCTGATAAGGATGATTCCAAATCCCAATCAGGTTACATATTCACACTAAACGGCGGGGCGGTCAGTTGGAAGAGTTCCAAACAAGAGAAAACTGTCGACTCAACAACCGAGGCAGAGTACATTGCTGCTTCAGACGCAGGAAAGGAAGCAGTTTGGATCAAAAGGTTCATTACTGAACTTGGTGTGGTTCCTAGCTGTGATGGGCCCATACACTTGTATTGTGACAACAATGGGGCTATTGCGCAGGCGAAGGAACCAAGGTCTCATCAACGATCCAAACACGTACTTCGCAGATATCATCTGATCAGGGAGATCATTGGACGAGGTGATTTCCAGATAGAGAGAATTCCCACCGAGCAGAATATTGTTGATCCGTTGACAAAGCCATTGTCACAGAAGAACTTTGATTCACATGTACTCGCCTATGGTATTAGATATCAAGGCGATTGGCTTTAGGTCAAGTGGGAGATTTTGTTAGAGTATTGCCCTAAAGGCAATCGCCTTTAGCGCGTTTTGTACAAAGTCGTGTACATACTTTATGAATAAATAAAGAAAGGCATATTTCATTACTTTGTTGTTCATTATTTCTGAATTGATATTGATCTATAAGCAAATTAATGAAGTCCATGATACATGACATAGCATGAAGGAAATTATGATGTGATCATACTACTGAGGTTTCTATCATGTGCAATTATGTCAGTATCTAAATTATCCCTAGTCATAGGATTACTGAAACTGGACAACGGTAATCCGAAGAGACTAGCACATCTTAAGCTCCTGGATTTGATCAAGCAGTGGATCTCAGAAACTGTAAATATGAGATATTTAGGGTTGAGATGTGAATGCTTACTAGAGGTAGTAAGTACATTGGATGACCTGCTATGAGATCATCACATGGATGTCCTATTCTAATGTCAGTGATAATCTCATCATAACAATGGTGCAAATATCTTTAGACTTGAGGTACTCGAGGATATCTTGATCTTGATTCGTGCTTTGACTCCATTCCTTGTTGCCTTACATGTGTCGCTCGTAGGTGGTGATTAGGTGCGACTTGAGGTATTCAAGGTAATTGAGTAGCCAATAGAGGATTCACCACGTGATAGCGAAGATGATACCCACGGCCTCTTGTCGGGGTCATTACTTGGAAATCTCTGGTAGATCGTGTGTCATGAAGAGTGTCTTGATGACATATAAAGTAATGAGTCCCAGGACGAGAACTGATATCAATTGGACTAGATTTGACGTAGTCAGTCTAGTAAGAGTTGACACTTTGTCTATACTCATAACCAAGTGGGGTATAGCATGGTGAAAAGACGAATTGCACAGTAATTGTCTATGGAAAGGTTCGTGATATGGTTCATGATGAATATAGGTTCATTCGTCAAACCAATTACTTTCCGGTCAATTGGGGGTCATGATGTGTTGCTAGATACCGCTCATGACTTGCTCAGATTAAGTGTTAATCTAAGTGGCCAACATAACTGGGAACCTAATGGGTCACACGCATAAGAGTGATTCGGAGAATTCGTAAAATAGTTTTGGACAGAGATTTAATAAATGGAGAGCAATGGGATTAAATGGATCCCGATGAGATCGAGATATGTCCTGATGAGATCGCGACATCGATATTGCTGAAAAAGGTTTCTGGTGTTTTTTTCCATACCGAAACCCGTAGGACCGACCCCAATGTGACTAGACCACTTCAGCAGTTATATATATATATATATTATTAATTAATTAAATAATTAATATATATATATGTGTGTGTGTTTACGTGGATGAAGAGAAGAAGCATTAGAAGCTTCTCTTTTATGCTTTGTCATTAATTGCATTTAATGGCTAAAAGACAAAAGGAAAGACATAAAATGAAAGAAAGAAAAGTGGTGATCGTTGGCTTTTGAAGAAGGAAGAATGGTTTGAAGGAAAAAGGGTTTTCCTCTCTTCTTCATCATCGATCAAGCTCTCTTCTTCTCAAAGTTTCATCTTCCTCCATCGTTATTTTCAAGCTCTCCAAGAACAAAGGTAAGATCTAGCAGTCTTTACTTTGTTCTAGTTATTCCCGGGTCAAAAGGTTTACCCCGGTTAGGTTCTCCGATCTCTGCGTGGATACCGTTAGAGACGGTCTCCTTTGGTCGTTATGGTTTAACTTTGCTATATAGACACATGGATCCTGGCTTTCGGGAAGGTCCCAGAATAAAAATTTTTGTTTTTCGCACCGTGTGCATGTGATGCACACACCGGGCTTTTCCTACAGTTCTTGGAGTGTGCTTTATCTTTGCATGTTTGGAAGGCTAGGATGGCTTGTTGATTGGAATGGAAAGTGATTTTTGATCTTTGTGACATGTTATAATAGAAATATTCATGGTGATTAAATTGAGATGGAATACATGTATGATTGATGATGGATTGTGCTATAATTTGATGGATGATTACGTTTTATTCTTGATGTATAAAATCGTGGGTTATAGATTGTTATATGGATTAATTAAGTTGAGATTTGGAGCATTAATGATGACGTAACTATGCAGAAAATGGGTGTTGTTGAGGTGTTTCTGAAATTGACAAGTTAGGGTCATATGTATAATAATGAATGATCATTCGTATTTTTGTTTTGATGCATGAAAATGGTAGGTTTTAGGCTATTATATGAATCATTCTAGGTTGGAATTTGAAGTGTAGATGATGGTGAATTTATGTTAAAAGATGGGTGTTATGGAAGTGTTTTTGAATTTGACAAAGTTAGGGTTTCATGTATAATGATATAAAATGATTGATGAAGAACTAAATGAGTAGGGTTTTTGGTGAGACTTAAGTAGTTAATATGGCATTTGAATTAGCATGAATTGAGGTTGCATAAAGAGTGTGAAATCTGGAAAATTGGAAGTGTTTGACATGTTTTAGGGTTAAATGATTCGAGTGGAATTGGTGGGAAAATACTACCCGTTCATTTTTTAGTAGGGTTTTTGGTGAGACTTAAGTAGTTAATATGGTAGTTGAATTAGCATGAATTGAGGTTGCACAAATAATATGAAATCTGAAAAATTGAAAGTGTTTGACATGTTTTAGGGTTAAATGATTCGAGTGGAATTGGTGGGAAAATACTGCCTAGTCATTTTTGGTTCTGTCACGATCATGGCCCTTATCCAAAGATTGTGTCATGATTTTTAGGATTCTGTCACGATCATGGCATGTTCCCTAGGATCGTGGCCTACTGCACCAGCTTCTGTCACGATCGTGGCCTACTTCCCCACAATCATGCGCAATGCTCTGTAATGACATGTTTAATTTTGAGTAATTGTTGACTTAATTGAGGACACATCACTCTAATTTGGTGTATTTGGTGTTGATTAGGGCTAGGAATGAACCTAGATTATTGATTAACTAGTTGGTAAAGAGTTTGATAGATTATGTATGTATGAATATTAAAGTACATAAAGGAAGTATGAATGAGAATTTGGATGAGTGAATGGTTGAGAAATTAGGAATGAATCAAGACCTTTGTATAAGGATACATAACCCGGATAATCGATTGAGTTTGCATTGAACATGATCCATATAAACATGTGTATGATTGAATGATCATATTATTGATCAATTTAGTAATACATGAATTATGTGTGTATTGCATGATAATAGAAGCATAAATTGACCGATCGCATCCAGACATTACCGGGTCGTTAAGGTAATAGCTATTTTGGAGCATCATGTGAGTTGACCTAGATGTTCTCTCACCATAATTTAGTTGCTTTGTTTAAAATTCAATTATTGAATTGCTACTCATGTGATTGTAATAATTCCAAACTTTGATGGTCCAACGAGATTAGTATTTGAGAATGTATTGGAAGTGTTTTGTAAGTGTATGTGAATGTGGAAATATGTACTCTGAACTGAATATTGAATGCCAGACTTAAATCCGAAGAATATTACGTGAGTATATCGAATGTGAAATATTGAATGCATCATATGTGAATTGTTGCATCTCATTACATTGAAATGCATGAAAAGATAAGGAGTTATGACCGGAGTGACCCAAGTGAAAAAGAGCTTAAAGCTCATAAATGTGCACAAAGAGCCGTAGAATCAATTATCAATGAGTTTGGTATCCACAATAGGTACGATATAACATATGAAATGAGCTCGGTATCTGTAACAGATACAGGACAGTTAAATAGGTACTCGATCACAAAAAAGTAAAAATAAAGTGGAGTCACATATGCATTTGCACTTGAATCCTTATTTATTGAATGATTGAATGGATATGCCATATTGGTTGGTTGAATTATCATGCCCATCAAACTGAGATGAAATATTGAATGGTTTGAATCAATGAAGTATGTGATGTGATGTGAATTATTCATTTGTATGACATATTTGGTAAACTAGACTATATATATATGTTATTGTGTGCTGATATGATGCTTCACTCACTTAGTTCGCAAACTTATCAAAATTGCAACATTGTTTTTTAGGTTCAAAGGAGTTCTAAATCCTAAACGAATCAAATTGATGTATAGTACTTAGGTTTTGGAGCAAGAATGGCTCAAAGATCAGTTACCTGTACTAAAGAGTCTATCTAGAAAATTTTGGTTTAACATCCCACTTCATGTTTAACATCTTGTAAAGAGTAGCAAACTCTTAGATGTTGTTGGTAATGTATATATGTGGATTATGTCATGTAACACTATAATGTATGTTCATGTTTATGAATGAAATGGGAAGTTTTGATCATATTAAATACTTGTGTTATGTTTGATACCTTAATAAGTGAATGTGATTGCTCTAACATGTCATCCCCATAGTGTTGGACCCCAAACTTTTAGTGGAAATTAGAAATATGAAAATGAAAATTTGATAAGAGTTTTTGTATATGAATGGAGTTATAGATATTTTTGCCTTAAGGAAATTGATAAGAAAAGATTTGTTTGATTTAATAACTTTGGGTTTCAAATAGATTTGTATGGGTTATGAAAGTTCAAGTAAATAAGTGGATTAAAAGGAAAGTTGAAAGTCAAGAAATAAAGAGGAAAAGTGTGAGAATTTGAAGAATTAAGAAAGTTTGACTTTTGGGGATGAAAAGTGATAGAAAATTTGACTTGAGAGTTGACTTTTGATTTAGACAAAATTTAAGAAAATAGTCTTCTTGAAATTTGTGGATTTTGTTGAGAGCTTTCTGTAGCCGTAAAGTTGACAGTTTTCGATTTCGGAATCAAAAGTTATGAGTTTTCGAAGTTAAGTGTATTTGGTGTTGTTTTGGAAAAATACTATGAAGTATAGAATTGTGGGTATTGTGCTTTGAGGCCGATTGTCGTACTGATGTGATTTTATTGAAAATAAGGAGTAGAAAGAGTAGAAAGAGTGATCTTGGTATGAGTTGTGATAAGGAAAGATTTAGAGACAAGATTGGTAGTGATCTGAAAAATATTCACTGAATATGCTTAAGTCTTTTAGCCACAACGTTTTCTCTAGTAATCCAAACGAGATGATTCTTGATTTGGATTATACTAGAGATATATGGCTACATTTTTTAAGAAGACATCGAATTTCAATTCTGTCTCTAAGAGTCTCAAATATTGTTATGAAGTGAAGAATTGGGTGCAGTGTTGGTGTAGGAATGAAAGTCTTATCTTCTAACTTTAGGGGCAATTTTGGGATTGATAAAGATAGATTCTGGAAAATTTTTCTTCTGGAAAGTTGTAGATATTTCTTTTATCTTTCCAACGAAATAAACCTTGTCTGATTTGGAGTTCGGAGTCAAAAGTTATGAGGGTTAGAAGTTAGATAGGTCGGATCGCGAAAAAGTAGACGAAGTTGGAAAGTAGACGAAATTGGAAAGTAGACGAAGCCCCTGTTTGGTTCAGCTTTTAGAAGCTCCAAAAGCACTTTTTTTAACCGCAGAAGCTATTTTAAGGAAAAAATGGTTGTTTGGCTGAAAACTTCAAAATTATTTTTACAGTAGAAATAGCTTTTTTAAAAGCCAAAATACAACTTTTTCAAAAGCTAAAATTTGAAGTTTTTCTGAAAAGCCCAAATTCTAGCTTTTTCGGGTAGATAAATTTCCGTCACATACGTATATAACAATTTTACTACAACATCTCTTTCTTTTCTTTCTCTTTCTTCTGTTTGTTCCTCACACACTCACGATTGAATTTAACATTTTACCAAGCAATGAATCTGAAATCAACATATATGAAATCAAGAAGCGCAAAAGGGCTTGAAAAGGGAATCAAGAAGCACAAACCCTTTATGATATCTGGTAAACTCGCTGGACTTGAACTCGTTCGCGCGATTTCGAAGTTGGAGCATAAAAAGCTCGCCTTTAAGATTAACAACCTCTTCGTTGATTTCTTTTGTGGTCTTGGACCTGCTTTCCTTCAACTCTTCTATCTTTGCCATCATTATCACATACGAAGATGGGGTTTTGGAAGACGAGAATCGCAGTTTCATGAGTTGGCAAGCTGGAAGGTGACATTTGTGGCGGATTTGGATTAGGAGAAAATTTGGAGTTGAGGGATTTGCAATGCAGGCTTTGGAGGTAGAGTCAAAGTTGAAAGGTTAAACATGTCTTCGTGCTTTCTATCTGATCAGCTCTCTGTGTGTAGTGTGTAGCTTCCAATCAATTGCTCAATGACAGTCTCAATGAAGTAGAAGGAAATTAGCTCCGCTGCGTAACTGTGTTCTTCGTTAATATCTAATTTATAAAATTTATAAAATAGTTTCTAATTTTAAAAAAATTATAAAATAATTTATTATCATATTATAAATTTATACTATATTTTAGGAATATTTATAAAATTAAATTTATAATATTTATGAAATATAAATATATAAAATAATAAACAAAAATACATATAATCTAATTAAGGGATTGGTTTACCTTGTTTTTTCACTTATAAATTTGATTAAAAATATTAAAAGTTTAATTTAATTGTGAATAAAATAAAATAATTATTTATCTAAAATTTTCTACAAGATGATACTTTACATATTGTTTAGTAAACTTTAAAAATTATTTAGCATAAATAATTTTATCATAAAATAAAATAAAGTTAAAATTAATAAAAGTGCCTTTTATTTTTATGTTGCCAAACAGTCTATTGTATGAAGCTCTTTTAAAAAAGTTGTTTCTCTAATTGACAGCCAAACAGTCAACTGACTTTTAAAAAAAACTCTTCTCAGAAAAGCTCTACTGAGAAAAGCTCTACTGATAAAAGCTCTACTGATAAAAGCTCAACCAAACGGACCCGAAGTTGGAAAGTAGACGAAATTGGAAAGTAGACGAAGTTGAAAAAGTAGACGAAGTTGGAAAGTAGACGAAATTGGAAAGTAGACGAAGTTGGAAAGTAGACGAAATTGGAAAGTAGACGAAGTTGAAAAAGTAGACGAAGTGCCTGTTTGGTTCAGCTTTTGGAAGGTTCAAAAGCACTTTTGTTCACAACAAAAGCTATTTTAAGGCAAAAGTAAGTGTTTGACTGTAAATTTCAAAAGCACTTTTGAGGTAGAAATAGCTTTTTTAAAAGCTCAAATACAGCTTTTTCAAAAGTTAAAATTTGGAGCTTTTCAGAAAAGCCCCTAAAATAGCTTTTTCGGGTAGACCTTAGCGATTATAATTTGCGTCGCTTACGTTTATAACATGCGACGTATAAAACCCTTTCTCAAACCAAAATTCCTCTCTTCTCTCTGCGTCTGCTCGGCGATCTGCTCCAATCCTTTTATGGTTAGGTCTCGATTTCCTCATTTACGCTGCAATTTATGTTCTCCATTTTTTGTTATATTTATTATTGCTTTGTTTCACCCACCCAAGAACAGCTCATCTGATCGTCTTCTCAAGCAAAGGAAAGCTCTTTGAGTACTCCAGTTTTACACCTTCACACCTGTATCTCTACCTACCGTCTCTACCTCCATTTATTTCATTTTCTTGCATGTTTCTGCTCCCACCTCTTCTACGCTTGATATTTTGTTCTAAACCATCTTCTAATCATTTCGCTCTTTACGTGAAAAAACCCACAAAGCTTAAATTGCTCTGTCTTTGGTCTACAGTATGAAGATTGGTGGCATGTGATTTGTAATGATTAGCAATACCCACTTGGATGGAAGCTTTGTCTATTATGTTTCTGATTTGAATCAATAAAAAGCTTGAGCCTTGAGTAGAGATATAGTTTAACATGCTGTGTTTGTGGGATTCAGATACTTTGAAATTTCCTTTGGCTCAGGGGGCTAATATTGCCTCCTCATCTAGGATGGTTAATAGAAAATGGCATAGCCGGGAACACAGGAAAATTGATAAAGAACATGATGTGGTTCTTGTGCCATCGGATGGTGGTTGTCTTTCAGGGTCTGAATCTGATGATTCCGATTATTCAATTGGATGGTTGGAGCCTCATGGACCTGAATTTCAGAGTGATGATGACACGGACAACAATTTTGATGTGCTTATCCCATGCTATGGGCGTGCTCATGATAATGTTTTGGACAACACCAAAAACAAAATATTTGTTGCCATCACCAAAATCCCAAACGGCTAGTCTGATGGTAACTGCCGTTTTCTTTTCCTCTTTCAGCCTTACGTACTCTATATGAACTCATTTCACCATTTATTGTGGCGACTCAAATTTTATTATCTCTATCCACAGTTTATGGTGTATAGCTTTTTTTGAATCTATATGAATCTAATTGTGTAAATAATTTGGAGCATTTTGTTTTTTGATTTATGAAGGTTGTTTTACTGAGACTGAGAAGGTTGGATAGTAGATACTGAGAATAAGTAAAAGTTGATACTTTATTGCAAGTCTAGTGTTACTTTGATGATCCCTGTAAAGTCTGAGCTCATTTAAAGTAAGAATGTGATTGGTTGAGAGTTTAAGTGAAAGTCTTGGTATTTGATGAGATTATATAGAGCTGAACCCACGGTAGGAATGTTGGTGCAGGGCATGTTTTAATGCCCTACTGAATCATGATATTCTTAGAGTATTAAATCATGAAAATGTATATGTGGACTTTCCTGTGCTTAGCCTGCGTGATAAATCTTGTCTAACTGCCCCTTGTCTTGTCTAGATGTAAATCAAGATGCTTTTAGTGCTGTTTCTATCATCTTCAGACGTTTACTGGTTACCAATTTTTATCTCCTGTCTACTTAATCCATGAGAAATTTCTACCTCATCAGATATAATAAATTGGTTCATCTTTTTCAAAAAAAATAAATAAATTGGTTCATGCATCTGGCTCTTGCTATTTGTGTTGTGCCCCGTGCCTTCCCATCTGGATCAGCATATAATGATCAAATTGATTATGGCAAGTGTCATATTACATGGCCTATATGATTTCTTTATTGAACTTCAGTTCATAGCTGAATTCCGCTATCATACTAGGTACCCTTTTTCAGATTAATGTATTCCAGTATTCATATCTTTTGTCCCAACATGTCTTAATTTCTTAATCATCGTCTGATGTCTTCTTAACGAATGTTAAATTGCAAGTACATACATGTAAGTGATTTCGTCTTCATTCTGCCTTGCTGAGTTTATTTTCTTTATATGACTGCTATCACAGAGGGCAGAAAGTATATAATGTGAGATTGTCTTCTTCCAACATGAAAGAGACCCAGAGATTAACGCACTTGCATCTCCAGACCATGATTTTCATCCATCTCTTATGTAGGAACTAAATTCCTGGAATTAGGCGATTATGGTTTAACTGGAATTAGGCCTTTATGCTTGAGATGCCACTGTCAAACGTTCTAGTTTTTTTGCATCTATAATTACCAGATAATAGAGATGCTTCTTTCTGTGTAGGTATGGCAGAGAAACCTCTGAAAACATGATTGACATAATGGACTAGAGTTATTCTTTCGCCTTCATGGCTGTCCAGAAAAAAGAACTGCATATTATTATAAGAATGATAAAAAGAAACTTTGGAGATGACAATTAATAATTAACTGGGTATGATGGACGACAATAACTGTAAATGAGCTGATTTTGAAACTTCAGTGGCTTCTCCTCTATCCTTCAATGAACTTCCCATGTAAACAAATGTTGGACCCCGATCTTTCAGTGGAAATTAGAAATATGAAAGTGAAAAATTTGATAAGAGTTTTTATATATGAAGGGAGTTATAGATATTTTTGCCTTAAGGAAATTGATGAGAAAAGATTTGTTTGATTGGATAACTTTGGGTTTCAAATAGATTTGTATGGATTATGAAAGTTCAAGTGGATTGAAATGGAAGTTGAAATTAAGAAATAGAAAGTGAAAGTGTAAAATTTTGAAGAAATTAGAAAGCAAAAACATTTTGGTTGGTTATGCATGTGGTGTTTTAAGTTAGATTATTGCAAGAATAAGATTTCAGTCATATGTGGAGAATGATGGAGTTTTGTATCTTTTGTACTTGGACTTGAATACTGATGTTGTAATATGGCTTGGAATGCCATTTCATTTTATAAACATTTATCTTATGATGTTAATGAGACATGGATTTATATATGGATATGAAAGATCAATTATGTATGAATATCAATTGTGTATAGATTTGTGTGTATTGTGTTTGAGAGGAATTAGTTGAAGAGTTTGTGGTGATGTGTTGATATGTGAAGTTGATGTGTTGGAATGGTGTTAGAAACTTCAATGACAAATCTGTACTGATCTAGATATATTTGGCCAAAGTGGTCTTCATGAAAGTTGTAGTTCATGTTTCCAGCTTTCTAACGCCATAAAGTATGCAATTTTTCGATATCGGGGCAAGAAGTTATGATAAATTGAAGTTTAGATATTGCTTAGGTGATTGCTAAAAGGGCAGAAACTTTGATTGAAAAATTGACTTAACTAGAGGTTGAAGTTACTTTGGAATTCTTTATGAATATTGTAGAGGTTGTTTTATCTTTCCATTGATATAAAGCATGAAAATATTAGACAAGAGAGTAGAAAGAGTGATCTTGGTATGAGTTGTGATAAGGAAAGACTTGGAGACAAGATTGGTAGTGATCTGAAAAATGTTCACTGAATATGTTTCAGTATTTTAGCCATAACGTTTTCTCTAGTAATCCAAACGAGATGATTCTTAATTTGGATTAAACTAGAGATATATGGCTACATTTTGTAAGAAGATATCGAATCTCAATTATGTGCCTAAGAGTCTCAAATATTGTCATGAAGTTAAGAATTGGGTGCAGTGTTGGTGCAGGTATGAAAGTCTTATCTTCTGAATTTAGGGGCAATTTTGGGATTGCTAAAGATAGATTTTGGCAACATTTCCTTCTGGAAAGTTATAGATTTTTCTCTTAGCTTTCCAACGAATCAAACCGTGTCTTATTTGGAGTTCTGAGTAGAAAGTTATGCATCTTTTAAGTAGAGACGTTCTGGGAAGAAGTGAGACGCAGTTACTGCTTCTACGTCTCAGTTGACTTTTTGCGTCTCAGTTGACTTTCTGCGTCTCAGTTGACTTTCTGTGTCTCAGTTTCATCGTCTGCGTCTGTGTTTTTGACCCCTCTTCCTTCTTTTGGCCATAACTTTTTGTGTAGACCTCCGATTGAGTCGATTTTCAAAGCGTTGGATTCCTAAGGCATTTTTCTATCTTTTCATACTATATAGATCATTTTTGGAATTAAATGGAGAAAGATAGCTCGGATTTTCGTGAACTGATCGGTTATAAAAGTTTGGACAGTGTTCAGTATTTTAGAGATATCTCGATCGGTAGAACTCCGATCGATTTGATTCTTTTTGCAAATGAAAATAGAGACATGGGGCTAAAAATGTTATGAAGGAGCCGATCGACAATGTAGCCTCTAAGACTTCCAAATTCGGGTCGGAAGTTAGGTGTAGTGTTCAGCCTCGGGTCTGAAGAACAGACTTCAGTATTTTAGAGATATCTTGAGCTATAGAGCTCGGATCGATCCGATTCTTAAAGCATTGGATTCGTAAGACATAGAGGAACATTTCTCTAGAAGAAAGTTTTGTCAAATGGCTTCATTTATCTGATCAAAATAATCAGACAAGATGTCAGTTTTAAAGACCAAGGAAGGGGCAATTTTGGAAGTTTACTTAAAGGGTTAAGTTTATAGGCTTAAATGGAGGGGCTTATGGGTCATTCCTCATTCATTAAATGACATGGCACTATAAAAGCGAGTGGGCTGTCATTTTAAGAGGCAACCCACGACACTTAAGAGAAAAGAATGAAAGAAATAAGAGAATAAGAGAGAAGAGAGAAGGGAGAGCAAGTTTCGGTGGAGAAAAGAGGAGAAAGCTAGGGCTCGATTTTTCTACCACTTGAAGAGATATTTTAATGTCATTCCAAGAAAGAAAAAGGTGGAGGATGAAGAGAGCTTCCCCTTGAACCAAGAAAATCCGAAAATGGAGGAGAAATGAGGTAAGAGCAATTTTTAAGATTTAAGTTTCTCTTGAAGTTTTGGTTTAGAATCATGGAAAATGGAATGGGTTTGTGGATTATGAAGTTAATTTTGTTGATTTCTAAGTATTATGGGTTTAATTTTGGATGGAAATTAATTAGGGTTTATGCCCAAATTTAGAATTTGGGGATTTTGGAAATTTGTGATTTAGAAAAGCTTGAATATATGAGGGATTTATGTTTTCTAAGTTCAATTTGAGGATTTAGTTAATTATGATATTGAATTTGTGTGGGATTGCTTTAGGTAAAGTTAAATTGGAGGAAAGAAGGAATCAATGGACAAATTGGAGCGAGGAACAAGTTTCTAGCATCGATTTGAGGTGGGTAATGTGTTTATAATTTGAATTTATAAGCCACTACTGCTTTCTTTAAATAAAGAGATTTTCTAATTTCAATTGCATCGTAAATGTTGCATCATTGTATGAATATTTTGAAAAATCACTTTTGATTCAATACATGGACTTTGAATGAATTGCAGCATACATTGTGTTATGCCTCGGAAGATTTCATGGCATTGTGTATATTCGTAAAAGAGTATTCGATTAATTGATTTGAGCATGATATGTGCTTTGTTTGGGTAAGAGAGTTATGGATGGAGTCACGTGCACGTCGACGTATGAAAATTATAGCCTTCTCCGCTGCTGCCGCTTGTGGGCCTCTGAGATCAAAATCGGACTCATTGTGTTTACGGTATAAACTTGGTTTATCCGTCGCATTCTGAACTCTCGAGCCATTTGTGTGCATTGCATATGTGATATGACATTGCATCTATGAATTGTCAAGTTGATGCATTCACGTTTTATAAACTTATGAGTTTATGGTGAAAGCCTAAAAATCATATGTTTTGCAAATGGAGATTTTGGCTACAATGAGGAAAGAACCTTTGAAAATGTGCTTACTGATTTCAAAGAAATGTTTTCTAAGACCAGAAAAGAAAAAGAATTTCAAGGATTTTGCTTATATATATTCGTTATAAACTGTTACCCACGGGCTGTAAAGCTCACCCCCTTCATTCCCATCCACAGGTGATGAGAAGAAGATCGGGTGAAAGAAAATGAAGATTTCTGTTTGCATGTGTTTATATTGTATTATTGTTAAGTTAGATGGTTCTTTGAGAAGTGCGGAATTGTTGTGTATTGTGTACTTTGGTTTAGGGTTATGGGAAATGTATAAGGCTTGAAAATGCCACTATGATTTGTATAGAGCTTTAATTTATGAAATGGTGTATAAGTCGTAATTGAATTTATGAGGTTTGGATGAGGCTATTGAGTTATGGTATTGCACATGGATATGTTATATAACTTGTGTATGTCCAACTGAGATATAAGCATGATTTGTATATGGAGAAATGTGAATGAACGGGTATTGGACGATGGATAGTGCGATTTTATGTGAATGTTATTGGATTGAGGATATTGAAGTCACTTGTAAGAGATGGAATGAAAATGAAAGAAAGAAAGAAAAAAAATATACACGGAATGGATTAGTTTTGACTGATAGTCTTAAGGTTTCCAACGCAAACGCTTTCTTTGATACTTGTTCACGGATGTCGGCTCCGTTTTGTTACGTATCAAAAATTGTATTCGATTCGTTTGATTCGACACCTTCATATTTGATTCGAAGTTTGCTTCGTATCTGATTTGATTTCGCCTTGTGTTTCGTTTCCGCAATGTTGTGATTCGATTTATTCGATTTGAATCCTTCATGTTTGTTTCGCTTTGTTTCGATTGGGATCCGGTTCTCGGATCGGGTCCCAATATTTGTGGTATCAGAGCCCAGTAATATGATCTTACTTGGGCGTATGTGTATGAGTATGCTAAGTGATCGTTTGCTTTTGATGACAAGAAGTATGATTGAATTAGTGAGAGTGTGAAATTGATGTGGATAAGTTGGCTTTGAAGAACAAAGGTGATTATTTGATTGATTTTAGGAATATGTCAATGAATGAGAGTGAAATTTCATGATGATTAGGCTTCGGAAATTTTGTGAATAGATTTTGGGCATTGATGATTTGACTAATGAGATGGTGATGGAGATATATGTATAGAAAGTCAAAGGATTAATGTGAAGGATGATTTGATTTTGAATATTTGCGAGATGAAATGAGAAATGCTAGAAAGATGAGATTAATGATAGAAATATATGTATGGAAGATCAATAGGTTGATTTGGAATGATAAAGATATAGATATATATATGGAAGTTCAAAAGGATTAAATTGAATGGTATTGGTCCATATTAAGGTTATTAAGAATTGGACCATTGACTTGTGTAAATCTGTTAAGAAATATTGATATGATATGATATTGGTGGTATTCGATACAAGAAGTGATAAATTGTGAGTAAGTTGAGAAATATGTATGATGAGAAATTAGTTCAGAAAGTGATTGAATATGATTAATTGAAGAGATTATTTGAGAGAATAAGTTACTTGGTGACTCTTTCGATAGGAATTTCGAGGGAAAAATTCTTTTAAGAGGGGGAGAATTGTTGGACCCCGATCTTTCAGTGGAAATTAGAAATATGAAAGTGAAAAATTTGATAAGAGTTTTTATATATGAAGGGAGTTATAGATATTTTTGCCTTAAGGAAATTGATGAGAAAAGATTTGTTTGATTGGATAACTTTGGGTTTCAAATAGATTTGTATGGATTATGAAAGTTCAAGTGGATTGAAATGGAAGTTGAAATTAAGAAATAGAAAGTGAAAGTGTAAAATTTTGAAGAAATTAGAAAGCAAAAACATTTTGGTTGGTTATGCATGTGGTGTTTTAAGTTAGATTATTGCAAGAATAAGATTTCAGTCATATGTGGAGAATGATGGAGTTTTGTATCTTTTGTACTTGGACTTGAATACTGATGTTGTAATATGGCTTGGAATGCCATTTCATTTTATAAACATTTATCTTATGATGTTAATGAGACATGGATTTATATATGGATATGAAAGATCAATTATGTATGAATATCAATTGTGTATAGATTTGTGTGTATTGTGTTTGAGAGGAATTAGTCGAAGAGTTTGTGGTGATGTGTTGATATGTGAAGTTGATGTGTTGGAATGGTGTTAGAAACTTCAATGGCAAATCTGTACTGATCTAGATATATTTGGCCAAAGTGGTCTTAATGAAAGTTGTAGTTTATGTTTCCAGCTTTCTAACGCCATAAAGTATGCAATTTTTCGATATCGGGGCAAGAAGTTATGATAAATTGAAGTTTAGATATTGCTTAGGTGATTGCTAAAAGGGCAGAAACTTTGATTGAAAAATTGACTTAACTAGAGGTTGAAGTTACTTTGGAATTCTTTATAAACATTGTAGAGGTTGTTTTATCTTTCCATTGATATAAAGCATGAAAATATTGGACAAGAGAGTAGAAAGAGTGATCTTGGTATGAATTGTGATAAGGAAAGACTTGGAGACAAGATTGGTAGTGATCTGAAAAATGTTCACTGAATATGTTTCAGTATTTTAGCCATAACGTTTTCTCTAGTAATCCAAACGAGATGATTCTTGATTTAGATTAAACTAGAGATATATGGCTACATTTTGTAAGAAGATATCAAATCTCAATTATGTGCCTAAGAGTCTCAAATATTGTCATGAAGTTAAGAATTGGGTGCAGTGTTGGTGCAGGTATGAAAGTCTTATCTTCTGAATTTAGGGGCAATTTTGGGATTAATAAAGATAGATTTTTGCAAAAGTTCCTTCTGGAAAGTTTTACATTTTTCTCTTAGCTTTCCAACGAATCAAACCGTGTCTTATTTAGAGTTCTGAGTAGAAAGTTATGTATCTTTTAAGTAGAGATGTTCTGGGAAGAAGTGAGACGCAGTTACTGCTTCTGCGTCTCAGTTGACTTTTTGCGTCTCAGTTGATTTTCTGCGTCTCAGTTGACTTTCTGCGTCTCAGTTGACTTTTTGCGTCTCAGTTGACTTTCTGCGTCTTAGTTGACTTTTTGCGTCTCAGTTGACTTTCTGTGTCTCAATTTCATCGTCTGCGTCTGTGTTTTTGACCTCTCTTCATTCTTTTGGCCATAACTTTTTGTGTAGACCTCCGATTGAGTCGATTTTTGAAGCGTTGGATTCCTAAGACATTTTTCTATCTTTTCATACTATATAGATCTGTTTTGGAATTAAATGGAGAAAAATAGCTGGGATTTTCGTGAACTGATCGGTTATAAAAGTTTGGACAGTGTTCAGTATTTTAGAGATATCTCGATCGGTAGAACTCCGATCGATTTGATTCTTTTTGCAAATGAAAATAGAGACATGGGGCTAAAAAGTTTATGAAGGAGCCGATCAACAATGTAGCCTCTAAGACTTCCAAATTCGGGTCGGAAGTTAGGTGTAGTGTTCAGCCTCGGGTCTGAAGAACAGACTTCAGTATTTTGGAGATATCTTGAGCTATAGAGCTCGGATCGATCCGATTCTTGAAGCATTGGATTTGTAAGACATAGAGGAACATTTCTCTAGAAGAAAGTTTTATCAAATGGCTTCATTTACCTGATAGAAATAATCAGACAAGATGTCAATTTTAAAGACCAAGGAAGGGGCAATTTTGGAAGTTTACTTAAAGGGTTAAGTTTATAGGCTTAAATGGAGGGGCTTATGGGTCATTCCTCATTCATTAAATGACATGGCACTATAAAAGCAAGTGGGCTGTCATTTTAAGAGGCAACCCACGACACTTAAGAGAAAAGACTGAAAGAAATAAGAGAATAAGAGAGAAGAGAGAAGGAGAGCAAGTTTGGTGGAGAAAGAGGAGAAAGCTAGGGCTCGATTTTTCTACCACTTGAAGAGAGATTTTAATGTCATTCCAAGAAAGAAAAAGGTGGAGGATGAGAGAGCTTCCCTTGAACCAAGAAAATCCAAAAATGGAGGAGAAATGAGGTAAGAGCAATTTTTAAGATTTAAGTTTCTCTTGAAGTTTTGGTTTAGAATCATGGAAAATGGAATGGGTTTGTGGATTATGAAGTTAATTTTGTTGATTTCTAAGTATTATGGGTTTAATTTTGGATGGAAATTAATTAGGGTTTATGCCCAAATTTAGAATTTGGGGATTTTGGAAATTTGTGATTTAGAAAGCTTGAATATATGAGGGATTTATGTTTTCTAAGTTCAATTTGAGGATTTAGTTAATTATGATATTGAATTTGTGTGGAATTGCTTTAGGTAAAGTTAAATTGGAAGAAAGAAGGAATCAATGGACAAATTGGAGCGAGGAACAAGTTTCTAGCATCGATTTGAGGTGGGTAATGTGTTTATAATTTGAATTTATAAGCCACTACTGCTTTCTTTAAATAAAGAGATTTTCTAATTTCAATTGCATCGTAAATGTTGCATCATTGTATGAATGTTTTGAAAAATCACTTTTGATTCAATACATGGACTTTGGATGAATTGCAACATACATTGTGTTATGCCTCAGAAGATTTCATGGCATTGTGTATATTCGTAAAAGAGTATTCGATTAATTGATTTGAGCATGATAAGTGCTTTGTTTGGGTAAGAGAGTTACGGATGGAGTCACGTGCACGTCGACGTATGAAAAATTATAGCCTTCTCCCGGCTGCCCGCTTGTGGGCCTACGAGATCCAAAATCGGACTCGTTGTGTTTACGGTATAAACTTTGGTTTATCCGTCGTGTTTACGAAACTCTCGAGCCATTTGTGATATGACATTACATCTATGAATTGTCAAGTTGATGCATTCATGTTTTATAAACTTATGATTTTATGGCTGAAAACCTAAAAATCATATGTTTTGCAAATGGAGATTTTAGCTCTGAAGAGAAAAGAACCTTTTGAAAATGTGCTTTACGGATTTCAAAGAAATGTTTTCTAAGACCAGAAAAGAAAAAGAATTTCAAGGATTTTGCTTATATATATTCGTTATAAACTGTTACCCACGGGCTGTAAAGCTCACCCCCTTCATTCCCATCCACAGGTGATGAGAAGAAGATCGGGTGAAAGAAAATGAAGATTTCTGTTTGCATGTGTTTATATTGTATTATTGTTAAGTTAGATGGTTGCTGAGAAGTCTGGAATTGTTGTGTATTGTGTACTTTGGTTTAGGGTTATGGGAAATGTATAAGGCTTGAAAATGCCACTATGATTTGTATAGAGCTTTAATTTATGAAATGGTGTATAAGTCGTAATTGAATTTATGAGGTTTGGATGAGGCTATTGAGTTATGGTATTGCACATGGATATGTTATATAACTTGTGTATGTCCAACTGAGATATAAGCATGATTTGTATATGGAGAAATGTGAATGAACGGGTATTGGACGATGGATAGTGCGATTTTATGTGAATGTTATTGGATTGAGGATATTGAAGTCACTTGTAAGAGATGGAATGAAAATGAAAGAAAGAAAGAAAAAAAATATACACGGAATGGATTAGTTTTGACTGATAGTCTTAAGGTTTCCAACGCAAACGCTTTCTTTGATACTTGTTCACGGATGTCGGCTCCGTTTTGTTACGTATCAAAAATTGATTTCGATTCGATTTGTATTCGATTCGTTTGATTCGACACCTTCGTATTTGATTCGAAGTTTGTTTCGTATCTGATTTGATTTCGCCTTGTGTTTCGTTTCCGCAATGTTGTGATTCGATTTATTCGATTTGAATCCTTCATGTTTGTTTCGCTTTGTTTCGATTGGGATCCGGTTCCCGGATCGGGTCCCAATATTTGTGGTATCAGAGCCCAGTAATATGATCTTACTTGGGCGTATGTGTATGAGTATGCTAAGTGTTCGTTTGCTTTTGATGACAAGAAGTATGATTGAATTAGTGAGAGTGTGAAATTGATGTGGATAAGTTGGCTTTGAAGAACAAAGGTGATTATTTGATTGATTTTAGGAATATGTCAATGAATGAGAGTGAAATTTCATGATGATTAGGCTTCGGAAATTTTGTGAATTGATTTTGGGCATTGATGATTTGACTAATGAGATGGTGATGGAGATATATGTATAGAAAGTCAAAGGATTAATGTGAAGGATGATTTGATTTTGAATATTTGCGGGATGAAATGAGAAATGCTAGAAAGATGAGATTAATGATAGAAATATATGTATGGAAGATCAATAGGTTGATTTGGAATGATAAAGATATAGATATATATATGGAAGTTCAAAAGGATTAAATTGAATGGTATTGGTCCATATTAAGGTTATTAAGAATTGGACCATTGACTTGTGTAAATCTGTTAAGAAATATTGATATGATATGATATTGGTGGTATTCGATACAAGAAGTGATAAATTGTGAGTAAGTTGAGAAATATGTATGATGAGAAATTAGTTCAGAAAGTAATTGAATATGATTAATTGAAGAGATTATTTGAGAGAATAAGTTACTTGGTGACTCTTCGATAGGAATTTCGAGGAAAAATTCTTTTAAGAGGGGAGAATTGTTGGACCCGATCTTTCAAAGGAAATTAGAAATATGAAAGTGAAAAATTTGATAAGAGTTTTATATATGAAGGAGTTATAGATATTTTTGCCTTAAGGAAATTGATGAGAAAAGATTTGTTTGATTGGATAACTTTGGGTTTCAAATAGATTTGTATGGATTATGAAAGTTCAACTGGATTGAAATGGAAGTTGAAATTAAGAAATAGAAAGTGAAAGTGTAAAATTTTGAAGAAATTAGAAAGCAAAAACATTTTGGTTGGTTATGCATGTGGTGTTTTAAGTTAGATTATTGCAAGAATAAGATTTCAGTCATATGTGGAGAATGATGGAGTTTTGTATCTTTTGTACTTGGACTTGAATACTGATGTTGTAATATGGCTTGGAATGCCATTTCATTTTATAAACATTTATCTTATGATGTTAATGAGACATGGATTTATATATGGATATGAAAGATCAATTATGTATGAATATCAATTGTGTATAGATTTGTGTGTATTGTGTTTGAGAGGAATTAGTTGAAGAGTTTGTGGTGATGTGTTGATATGTGAAGTTGATGTGTTGGAATGGTGTTAGAAACTTCAATGGCAAATCTGTACTGATCTAGATATATTTGGCCAAAGTGGTCTTAATGAAAGTTGTAGTTTATGTTTCCAGCTTTCTAACGCCATAAAGTATGCCATTTTTCGATATCGGGGCAAGAAGTTATGATAAATTGAAGTTTAGATATTGCTTAGGTGATTGCTAAAAGGGCAGAAACTTTGATTGAAAAATTGACTTAACTAGAGGTTGAAGTTACTTTGGAATTCTTTATGAACATTGTAGAGGTTGTTTTATCTTTCCATTGATATAAAGCATGAAAATATTGGACAAGAGAGTAGAAAGAGTGATCTTGGTATGAATTGTGATAAGGAAAGACTTGGAGACAAGATTGGTAGTGATCTGAAAAATGTTCACTGAATATGTTTCAGTATTTTAGCCATAACGTTTTCTCTAGTAATCCAAACGAGATGATTCTTGATTTGGATTAAACTAGAGATATATGGATACGTTTTGTACGAAGATATCGAATCTCAATTATGTGCCTAAGAGTCTCAAATATTGTCATGAAGTTAAGAATTGGGTGCAGTGTTGGTGCAGGTATGAAAGTCTTATCTTCTGACTTTAGGGGCAATTTTGGGATTGATAAAGATAGATTTTGGCAAAATTTCCTTCTAGAAAGTTGTAGATTTTTCTCTTAGCTTTCCAACGAATCAAACCGTGTCTTATTTAGAGTTCTGAGTAGAAAGTTATGTATCTTTTAAGTAGAGATGTTCTGGGAAGAAGTGAGGCGCGATTCATCGCTTCTGCGTCTCGATTGACTTTAACGTCTCGATTGATTTTCTGCGTCTCAGTTGACTTTCTGCGTCTCAGTTGACTTTTGCGTCTCAGTTGACTTTCTGCGTCTTAGTTGACTTTTGCGTCTCGATTGACTTTCGTGTCTCAATTTCATAAATCTGCGTCTGTGTTTTGACCTCTCTTCATTCTTTTGGCCATAACTTTTTGTGTAGACCTCCGATTGAGTCGATTTTTGAAGCGTTGGATTCCTAAGACATTTTTCTATCTTTTCATACTATATAGATCTGTTTTGGAATTAAATGGAGAAAATAGCTGGGATTTTCGTGAACTGATCGGTTATAAAAGTTTGGACAGTGTTCAGTATTTTAGAGATATCTCGATCGGTAGAACTCCGATCGATTTGATTCTTTTTGCAAATGAAAATAGAGACATGGGGCTAAAAAGTTTATGAAGGAGCCGATCAACAATGTAGCCTCTAAGACTTCCAAATTCGGGTCGGAAGTTAGGTGTAGTGTTCAGCCTCGGGTCTGAAGAACAGACTTCAGTATTTTGGAGATATCTTGAGCTATAGAGCTCGGATCGATCCGATTCTTGAAGCATTGGATTTGTAAGACATAGAGGAACATTTCTCTAGAAGAAAGTTTTATCAAATGGCTTCATTTACCTGATAGAAATAATCAGACAAGATGTCAATTTTAAAGACCAAGGAAGGGGCAATTTTGGAAGTTTACTTAAAGGGTTAAGTTTATAGGCTTAAATGGAGGGGCTTATGGGTCATTCCTCATTCATTAAATGACATGGCACTATAAAAGCAAGTGGGCTGTCATTTTAAGAGGCAACCCACGACACTTAAGAGAAAAGACTGAAAGAAATAAGAGAATAAGAGAGAAGAGAGAAGGGAGAGCAAGTTTCGGTGGAGAAAAGAGGAGAAAGCTAGGGCTCGATTTTTCTACCACTTGAAGAGAGATTTTAATGTCATTCCAAGAAAGAAAAAGGTGGAGGATGAAGAGAGCTTCCCCTTGAACCAAGAAAATCCAAAAATGGAGGAGAAATGAGGTAAGAGCAATTTTTAAGATTTAAGTTTCTCTTGAAGTTTTGGTTTAGAATCATGGAAAATGGAATGGGTTTGTGGATTATGAAGTTAATTTTGTTGATTTCTAAGTATTATGGGTTTAATTTTGGATGGAAATTAATTAGGGTTTATGCCCAAATTTAGAATTTGGGGATTTTGGAAATTTGTGATTTAGAAAGCTTGAATATATGAGGGATTTATGTTTTCTAAGTTCAATTTGAGGATTTAGTTAATTATGATATTGAATTTGTGTGGAATTGCTTTAGGTAAAGTTAAATTGGAAGAAAGAAGGAATCAATGGACAAATTGGAGCGAGGAACAAGTTTCTAGCATCGATTCGAGGTGGGTAATATGTTTATAATTTGAATTTATAAGCCAATACTGCTTTCTTTAAATAAAGAGATTTTCTAATTTCAATTGCATCGTAAATGTTGCATCATTGTATGAATGTTTTGAAAAATCACTTTTGATTCAATACATGGACTTTGGATGAATTGCAACATACATTGTGTTATGCCTCAGAAGATTTCATGGCATTGTGTATATTCGTAAAAGAGTATTCGATTAATTGATTTGAGCATAATATGTGCTTTGTTTGGGTAAGAGAGTTACGGATGGAGTCACGTGCACGTCGACGTATGAAAAATTATAGCCTTCTCCCGGCTGCCCGCTTGTGGGCCTACGAGATCCAAAATCGGACTCGTTGTGTTTACGGTATAAACTTTGGTTTATCCGTCGTGTTTACGAAACTCTCGAGCCATTTGTGTGCATTGCATATGTGATATGACATTACATCTATGAATTGTCAAGTTGATGCATTCATGTTTTATAAACTTATGATTTTATGGCTGAAAGCCTAAAAATCATATGTTTTGCAAATGGAGATTTTGGCTACAGCAAGGAAAAGAACCTTTTGAAAATGTACTTTACGGATTTCAAAGAAATGTTTTCTAAGACCAGAAAAGAAAAAGAATTTCAAGGATTTTGCTTATATATATTCATTATAAACTGTTACCCACAGTCTGTAAAGCTCACCCCCTTCATTCCCATCCACAGGTGATGAGAAGAAGATCGGGTGAAAGAAAATGAAGATTTCTGTTTGCATGTGTTTATATTGTATTATTGTTAAGTTAGATGGTTGCTGAGAAGTTTGGAATTGTTGTGTATTGTGTACTTTGGTTTAGGGTTATGGGAAATGTATAAGGCTTGAAAATGCCACTATGATTTGTATAGAGCTTTAATTTATGAAATGGTGTATAAGTCGTAATTGAATTTATGAGGTTTGGATGAGGCTATTGAGTTATGGTATTGCACATGGATATGTTATATAACTTGTGTATGTCCAACTGAGATATAAGCATGATTTGTATATGGAGAAATGTGAATGAACGGGTATTGGACGATGGATAGTGCGATTTTATGTGAATGTTATTGGATTGAGGATATTGAAGTCACTTGTAAGAGATGGAATGAAAATGAAAGAAAGAAAGAAAAAAAAATATACACGGAATGGATTAGTTTTGACTGATAGTCTTAAGGTTTCCAACGCAAACGCTTTCTTTGATACTTGTTCACGGATGTCGGCTCCGTTTTGTTACGTATCAGAAATTGGTTTCGATTCGATTTGTATTTGATTCGTTTGATTCGATACCTTCGTATTTGATTCGAAGTTTGCTTCGTATCTGATTTGATTTCGCCTTGTGTTTCGTTTCCGCAATGTTGTGATTCAATTTATTCGATTTGAATCCTTCATGTTTGTTTCGCTTGGTTTCGATTGGGATCCGGTTCCCGGATCGGGTCCCAACAACAAATATAGATCTAAAGCTGTTGGGATCATTAGAGCTAATGCTTAATTGATTAGCAGACATTTAAGGAAATGACCATTTCTTTATTGAAAACTGAGAATAGACTACGAAAATGACCTGTTGCTTTTCGTGACAGACATGTCTACTGAAGCTTGAGGCAAGTGAGGTTTCTGTGCCCTTAGTACATCGATACTTCTTGTAGATCCCACATACTTCTGTGCCATTAGTCCAGCTGCACCATCTTGTAGATCATAGTTAAATTGTACCGTGACACTATAAAACAAATTGTCACATTGATCGTAATTTGTTATTAAACACCATGACACTTACTGAGGAAACTAGTAGTCCATTTTGTTATGCTTATTATGTTTTTTTCTATGTCATTCTTGTTATGCTTTTAATATTAAAGTGGAGTGGAATGATAGAAGTTTTGAAATTTTAATCAAAATTTGTGAAAAATTTAACGTCAAATGCCCAGTTTTTCTTTTCCAAAGCAAGTTAAAATTCTAATTGTTTCAATGGCTATTCATAATTTTATGAGGTTAAATGCTCTAAAGGATGAAAAGTTTTCTCCTTACAATGAAGATGATGAATTATTTCCTATAAATGAAGAAATCAATAAAAATGAAGACGTTGAAAAAAATCATTTAGACGAGCCACAAAATAACTAGATGAATGATGCGAGGAAACATATTATAAATCTTATTGTATTACGATAAAATGCATAGTTTATTATATATTTAACTATTTACTCAACTTGAATATTTATTTTGGATTATAATATTATTTAACTTTTTACATGTTTTAATATTTATTTTCATACTAATTTTATTTCCTAAAAAAAAGAGACATCTCTTAAAATAATTTCTTATATGATGGTTATGTATAATTTCCTATAAGATGGTTATCTATAATTTCCTACAAGATGGTTATCCAAGAAATAAGTATTCGTAAATATAATATATTATACTTAATTTGCATATTGTTTAGTATACTTTGAATATTATTTATATACATAAATAATTTTATTATAAAATAAAATATAGTTAAAACTAATAAAAGTGCTTTTTATTTTTATGTTGCCAAACAATCTACTGCATGAAGCTCTTTTTAAAAAGCTGTTTTTTTAATTGACAGCCAAACAATCAACTAGCTTTTTAAAAAAGCTCTTCTAAAAAAAGCTCTACTGACAAAAGCTCTACTGATATAAGCTCATCCAAACAGGCACGAAGTTGGAAAGTAGACGAAATTGGAAAGTAGACGAAGTTGAAAAGTAGACGAAGTTGGAAAGTAGACGAAATTGGAAAGTAGACGAAGTTGGAAAGTAGACGAAATTGGAAAGTAGACGAAGTTGAAAAAACAGACGAAGAAATGAGACGATGGAAAAATGAGACGATACATAAGGTAGAAGATAGAATTGGCCTTTGAGGCCTTCATGAAAGTTTTATATCTAGAAGTCCTCTTTCCAATGGTCCAAAAACGAAGTCAATCAGACATCTGTAGCAAAAGTTATGGCATTCGTACTGAGGCATGTACATTCCAAGTAAGAACAGAAATGTGTTGGAGTCTTTTGGCCAAAACTTCTTCTCTAGACCTCCAAATGACCTGATTCTTGAACCATCGGATTCGTAAGACTTTTCTCTACATCTCCACCAAAAATAGAAACTATCTAAAATTTAAGGAGAAAGATTGAGCGGAAAGAGTGAGACGGGTACAGTGAGTGTGTTCTTCAATCATATGAACTGGGGTTATCTCACTGAACATACTTCAGTATTTTAGAGATATCTCAATCGCTAGAGTTCCGATTGAGTTGATTCTCATTGCTAATTAAACTAGAGACATGGGGCTACAAATGTTATGAAGGAGCCGATTGACAATTGAGCCTCCAAGACTTTCAATTTCTGAAGTGAAGCACGGTGTAGTGTTCAGCCTCGGGTCTGAAGAACAGACTTCAGTATTTTGGAGATATCTTGAGCTATAGAGCTCCAATTGATCTGATTCTTGAAGCGTTAGATTCGTAAGACATAGAGGAACATTTCTCTAGAAGAAAGTTTTGTCAAATGGCTTCATTTACCTGATCGAAATAATCAGACGAGATGTTAGTTTTAAAGACCAATGAAGGGACAATTTTGGAAGTTTACTTAAAGGTTAAAGTATTAGGCTTATGAGAGAGGGACAATTAGTTCATTCCTCATTCATTAAATGACATGGCAATATAAAAGACAGTGGTTGTCGTATAAGGCATAAGGAAGCACAGAAATAAAAGAACAAGAGAAAGAAGAGAGAAGAGAGAAGGAAGAGCAAACTTCGGTGGAGAAAGAAGGGAGAGCTTAGGGTTTCGGATTTTTGGGGGTTCAAGCTCAGTTTTCGTTGATTCATGAAGGAAAAAGATGGAAGGAGAAGAGAGCTTCCTTCCAAGTCCAATAAATCCGAAAATGGTGAAGAGTTTGAGGTTAGAGAAAAGTTTGAGCTTTGAGTTTTTCTTCGATTTATGGTTTAGAAATATGGAAAATGGTATGGGTTTGTAGAGTATGAAGTCAACTTTGAGGATTGCTAAGTGTTATGGGTTTAATTTTGAATAATGGTGAATTAGGGTTTATGCCCAAATTTAGAATTTGGGAATTTTGGAAATTGTGTTTTAGAAAGCTGGAATAGATGAGGGATTTGTGTTTTCTAAGTTCAATTTGAGTAATTATGATTTTTATGATGTTGAATTTGGGTGAAATTGCTTTAGGTAGAGTTAAATCGGAAGAAATAAGGAATCACTGGACAAATTGGAGCGAGGAATAAGTTTCTAGCATCGATTCGAGGTGGGTATCTGTTTATAATAAAATTTATAAGCCACTACTGATTTCTTTAAACAAAGAGATTTTCTGATTTCAATTGCATCATAAATGTTGTATCATTATATGAATGATTTGAAAAATCATTATTGGTTCAATACATGAACTTTTGATGAATTGTAAAATACATTTGTATTATGCCTCGAAAGATTTCATGGCATTTTGTGTATTCGGAAAAGAGAATTCGATAAATGGATTTGAGCATGATTATGTGATTGTGTTTGGGCGAGAGAGGAATGTTGTGTTAGTCACATGCACGTCAACGGCCTTCTCCCGGCTGGCCGCTTGAGGCCACGAGATCCTGAGAAATCAGACTCGTTGTGTTTACGGTATAAACTTCAGTTTATCCGTCGTGTTTACGGAACTCTCGAGCCATGTGTTGTGCATTGCATATGTGATTTGCCATTGCATCTATGAATTGCCAAGTTGATGCATTCATGTTTATAAATTTATGGGTTTATGGCTGAAAGCCTAAAAATCATATGTTTTGCAAATGGCGATTTTGGCTACAACAAGAAAAATACTTTTTGAAAATGTGCTTTACGGATTTCAAAGAAATGTTTTCCAAGACCAGAAAAGAAAAAGAATTTCAAGGGTTTTGCTTATTTATTTGTTATAAACTGTTACCCACGAGTTATAAGCTCACCCCCCTTCATTCCCATCCACAGGTGATGAGAAGGAGATCGAGTGGAAGAAAATGAAGATTTCTATTTGCATGTGTTAGAATTATTGTGCATTGTATAATCTGGATTTTGATCAGTGGAAATTGTATATGAGACCTGAAAATGCCACTATGATATGTATAAAGCTTTGATATGTGAAAGGGTGTATGAATTGTAATTGAATTATGAGATTTGGATGAGGCTATTGAGTTATGGTATTGTACAGGGATATGTTGATGATTGATGTATTTCATGTAAAAAATTTAGTTTGTGCATGATTATGAAATTGGGTTATGTAAGTAAATTATAGATTTGGGTATGGAATTGAGTTATAGATGGATTTGAATATGATTATGGGATTATGAAAGATAAATAGTAATGGTATATGCTTATGACGAGTTGAAATTGGATTGGATTATGAGATTGGTATATTGAATTGAGGATAATTTCCAAGGAAAAAGGGAATCGTATGGATTTCCATGAGTTTGAATAAAAATGGTTATAAAGAAAAGAAAAAGACAAATTTATACCGGATTTTTCAGATTGGACAGTCTAGGTTTCCAACGCGATCATGTTGGGACTCGATCCGGGAACCGGATCCCAACCGAAAAACGAAGAGAACGAAGGAAACGGTCATCGAATGGGAACGAAAATTTTGCATCGAAATATCGAATCGGAAACAAAGCAATAGATGTCGCAAAACGAAAAACGAAACGGAACCTAATCGCATCATACGGAAACAGAATAAAACGAAAGCGGAACGAAATGCAAATCGGATCACAAAGCGAATTGAATCAAATCAAACCGAATGGGCTGAAGCAAAACGAAACGAAGCGGAATCGATACTTAACAAATGTCCGACATCCGAGAACAAGAAGGAACACAGGATCACAATCGCGTTGGAAACCCTAAGACGTTCTAAAATCCGGTATAAATTTTTTTTTCTTTCTTATTCTCATTTCTTACATCGATCACATCCATATAATTTCCCATAGAAAAATTCATTCTTAAACCCAAAACTCAACAATCATACAAAATCTTATACAAATCCATACGAATCTCAAATTACACTTTATTCTCATTTTATCGAAATTTCGGCAGCATAACGGCTGCTTTTATCCTAACCCAAACCTGCAAGAGTTCAAAAATACACTTCTAAAAGCCCAAACAATCATACACACATCAAAATCAACCGGACCCTCCGTCCGGGATCTCAGCAGATAAACACAAACCTATTTCTAAACTGCTTCAAATTGTAATCCAATTCACTAGTCTCATCAATCATACTCATTCCCAGAATCAAACATAAATATATATTCCAAAAATCATACACAAATTCATATACAATTTCCAAAATACTCAAAATCTAACTTATACAAATGTCGAAACTGACGTCTTTACATTCTTTCATCCGATCTCCTGCTCGAAACCTGGAGATGGGGATGAAAGGGGGGGTGAGCTCGGAAGCTCGTGGATAACACATTTATAAAGTGACAAATAAGCCGAAATCATTTTTCATAATCTTTCGCCAAAAGGGCTAATTTTTTTCAAACTTTATAATTTTTCAAACAATTTCCTCAAACCCTTTTTTTCATATTTTTCAAACTTTTCATAGTCATCTCAGTTTTTCTTATTTTTCAAAAATTCTCGAATTTTCATAAATATGAATGCAACATACATAAACAAAATTGAAAACACATAACATATCATAATGGTGCAGCTAGGTCCAAAGAGCGTCTTGCATCCGATAATGGCAGTGCATGCGGAATTAACGAAACGTCTACACTTTTCAGATAGCGGTCCAGTGTAGCCGTGAAGGGAGTCCATAATCGGAGCTCCGTGCCACTAGCGGGCAGCCGGGAGAAGGCTATACACATAGAGACAGCGCTGACTCACCAAAGGACCTACCAAACTCACATAACACATATCGAAAACGGAAATTCAAATTGCCCGAAGGCACCTTCCAAAATTTTACTTTTCTAACATTATTTCATCAACTTAAAACAATCTCACAAATTCACACATATCACATAATTCAATTAATTCAATCAATCAATAATTGCAACAATATGCATAATTTGTCAATGCATACACAACAAATGCATTTTCAGAAATTTCTATCAATTTATCAAATCAGCTTATAATAATTTTTCAGAAAACCTTCGGAAATCAAAATTTCAAACTTTTAATCAATTCGTATTTTCAAACATTTACAAACAATAATTTATCAAAATCCAAACTTTTGCTTTCTTTCATTTTTGAAAATTCGTATATTGCCTATAAATCAAAATATAAATATGCTACCCACCTCGAATTATTGCCAGAAACTTGATCCTAGCTCCAATTTGATCCTTGCTTCTTTCCTTCATTCAATTAACATCGACCTACGCCATAATCATTCAATTTCATCATTATAATTTGCATAATTCTCAAAATTAACTATCGAAATTTCATAATTATCATATTTCCAAGCTATTTCAATCTCCAATTTTGAAAATCCCCAATTTTCAAAATTGGCCTAAACCATTACACCCAAATTCAATCTCATAAATAACTTAATTTTCAAAACTAACTTCACAATTCATCAATTCACATTAATTCCAAAATATCTACACCACCAATTTCAAAAATCCCCAATTTTCAAAATTGGCCTAACCCAATTTTCACAAATTCTATATCATAATTCACAATTTTTTCAAAACTAATTTCATATTTCACAAACCCATATTATGATCTTTAATTCTACACCAAAAATTCACCAAATCCTCAACCATAAAATTTTGCCTAAACTTTAAACAAATTTCCATCCAAAATTAAACCCAACCTAAAATATATATATCAAAATCAACTTCATAAATCACAAACCCATATCAGTATCTATATTTCTCAATCAAAAACTCAACAAAAACTTAAAGTTGAAAATTTTCTTTTACCTCATTTCTCCACCAAATTCAAATTTTCTTGGTTCCTTAGGAAGCTCTCATCATTGTCCACTCTTTTCCTTCTTGGAAAAATCCCAAAAGCCTTAAGAATTGAGTAGAAAAATTAAAACTTACCTTTCTCCCTCTTCTTTTTCCCAAAACCGAAACTCCTTCTCCATTCTTCTTCTTATTTTCTTCTTCCTTTTTTCTGAATTTCTCAGCCACTTTCGTGGCTTTTAATATGCCAAAAACGACATCACCATATGTGTTTCATTAAATGATGGTTAATTGACCATTTTACCCTCCATTTAAAGCTTAAAGTCATGCTTACTTGCGGGTTGATTCGCACTATCAAGATGAAGGAATTTGTCAAAACTTCCTTCAAGAGAAATGTTCCTCTCAATCATACGAATCCAACGCCACTGACCGCGCTCAATTCGGATCAGTACACCAAAAGTTATACGTAAAACAGTTCAGGTATATCCACATTCTAACATATTTTCCATGTACGATTATTTCCGTCCAAAATTTCACATTCTTAATCCCAGAATTGAAACTCGATGTCTTCTTAACAATTGTATCCTTATGTCTCTAGTTTAATTCAAAACAAGAATCGCCTCATTTCGATTCCCAGATCAAAAGTTATGCGCATAATACTCTCAGGTGTTCCTAATCCAAAAATTTCACCCTAATCCGAACTTAAATTCAGAAATTAAAAGTCTTAGGGGAAAAATTGACATTTCATGTCTTCATATGATTTGCCTTTGTCTTATCTTTATTTTTCCTCAAGAATCACTTCAATCGGATCTCTACAGATCCCGAATTACACAAAACACTGAACTATGCTCGAAAAATTTTCCGACACACTTTGATTAAATTAATAACCATTAATTTAATCTCATAAAATTACAAATTTCCCATGAGGATGTAGGGAATTGTTTTAGGAATCCAACGCCGCAAGAATCGACTCAATCGGATGTCGGACGGAAAGATATAAACAAAATAGTGAACAAAGGTCGAATTTGTGAAAGGAAACTAACAAAGGAATCAAACGGCGCCGTATTGGATAAACAAAACGGCGTCGTTCAAGCAAACGCCAGCGTTTGGCGAGGCGAAGACGCCGCCACTGGCGATCAGCGTTGCCTTAGCGACGCGAGCCGAATGCTCGCCATCGCTATGGCGATCTGCGTCGCCGTAGAATATTTGATGCGGACGTTCGCCATCGCTATGGCGATCTGGCGTCGCCCTAGCGACAATGACTGACGCTTCGCCATCGCTATGGCGATCTGGCGTCGCCCCTAGTGACGGAATAAATCATTTTCTCTTTTTTTTCATCTAAACTTCCAAAATTCATAATTCTCAATCCGAATTCCAATTTTGACAAACTTAGTCTCTATAGAAAGCTTGAGGGAAGCTCTACATCTTTCACGAAGGACATAAAACTCAATTCGACTCCTACGGAAGTCCATTTTTTTGGTCAAAGATACTATCCTCTATACAAACTTGTAAAAATCATAACTTATTATGCCGAGATCGAAAAATTGCATACTTTATCTCGAAATAAAGATCAAAACAAACCCTTCAATTTTCTTGAAGAACATTAAAACTCAATTAACCTCTCACTAGGTTAATTTCTCAGTCAAAGATTCAGTCATCATAATTAAAGTCAAAAGTCAACCTTATCAAACATAAACTTTGACTGATCATAACTTTCACTCCCAATATCGAAAAATTGCAAACTTTATGTCTACAGAAAGCTCTTAACATAATCTACAAGTTTCATGTAGATCACTTTATCAAATTTTGCCTCAAACAAAAGTCAACTCTCAAAGTCAAACATTCTCTCTCCAAAAAGTCAAACTTTCTAACTCCTTCAAATTTTCACACTTTTTCTTTTTAATTCTTGCTATATAACTTCATTTCAATCAACTCATCCACTTTCCTCTCATATTCCATATAAATTCATTCAAATATCAAAGTCCTCTAAACGAAACAATTCTTTTCTCCTACATTTTTCTTAAATTCATCACATTTCCTTAAATTCATTCTCATTCTCACCAATTCTTTCTCACTTAAATTCATTGTAATATTTCTAATTTTTATCAAAAGTTCGGGGTCCAACATTTCTCCCCCTCTTAAAAGAATTTCGTCCTCGAAATTCACACTTACTTAAACTCCAAGTAACTCATCCTTGCATAAATTGCTTTTTAAACAAAAATCATCAAGTACTTTCTTACCAATTTCTTTCCAAAACTCATAATCAATTACTTTTTCATCAAATTTACTCATCATACATATTCTCAATCTCTTCACAATTTTCACTTCCTTAAATCATATACCACTCATATCATATCAAAACACTATATTCATAATTTACTTTTTCTACACCGATGGACACAAGTTAATGGTTCATGTAAATTTCTCCCAATTCATCACGAAATTCAAATCTTAAGTTCCACAAACACATATTTCTAATCAATCGTATTCTTAACACCCAAATCACATAATCACACAGATTCATGTAAATATCATTCGCATCAAAATCACATTCACTATATAACCTTACATACTCTTCCAATTTCTTACTCATACACATACGCCCAAGTAAGATCATATTACTGGGCTCTGATACCATCTATGTTGGGACCCGATCCGGGAACCGGATCCCAACCGAAAAACGAAGAGAACGAAGGAAACGGTCATCGAATGGGAACGAAAATTTTGCATCAAAATATCGAATCAGAAACAAAGCAATAGATGTCGCGAAACGAAAAACAAAACGGAACCGAATCGCATCATACGGAAACAGAATAAAACGAAAGCGGAACGAAATGCAAATCGGATCACAAAGCGAATTGAATCAAATCAAACCGAATGGGCTGAAGCAAAACTAAACGAAGCAGAATCGATACTTAACAAATGTCCGACATCCGAGAACAAGAAGGAACACAGGATCACAATCGCGTTGGAAACCCTAAGACGTTCCAAAATCCGGTATAAATTTTTTTTCTTTCTTATTCTCATTTCTTACATCGATCACATCCATATAATTTCCCATAGGAAAATTCATTCTTAAACCCAAAACTCAGCAATCATACAAAATCTTATACAAATCCATATGAATCTCAAATTACACTTTATTCTCATTTTATCGAAATTTCGGCAGCATAACGGCTGCCTTTATCCTAACCCAAACCTGCAAGGGTTCAAAAATACACTTCTAAAAGCCCAAACAATCATACACACATCAAAATCAACCGGACCCTCCGTCCGGGATCTCAGCAGATAAACACAAACCTATTTCTAAACTGCTTCAAATTGTAATCCAATTCACTAGTCTCATCAATCATACTCATTCCCAGAATCAAACATAAATATATATTCCAAAAATCATACACAAATTCATATACAAATTCCAAAATACTCAAAATCTAACTTATACAAATGTCGAAACTGACGTCTTTACATTCTTTCATCTGATCTCCTGCTCGAAACCTGGAGATGAGAATGAAAGGGGGGTGAGCTCGGAAGCTCGTGGATAACACATTTATAAAATGACAAATAAGCCGAAATCATTTTTCATAATCTTTCGCCAAAAGGGCTAATTTTTTTCAAACTTTATAATTTTTCAAACAATTTCCTCAAACCCTTTTTTCATATTTTCAAACTTTTCATAGTCATCTCGCTTTTTCTTATTTTCAAAATTCTCGAATTTTCATAAATATGAATGCAACATCTGAAACAAAATTGAAAACACATAACATATCATAATGGTGCAGCTAGGTCCAAACAGAGCGTCTTGCATATCCCCGCATAGCGGTCCTGCGATCGTGAATAAACGTCTACACTTTCCATAAGCGGTCCATTATAGTAGTGAAGGAGTCCGTAATCGAGACTCCGTGCCACTAACGGGCAAAGGGAGAAGGCTATATACATAGAGACAATGACTCACCAAAGGACCTACCAAACTCACATAACACATATCGAAAGCAGAAATTCAAATTGCTCAAGGCATTTTCCAAAATTTTACTTTTCTAACATTATTTCATCAACTTAAAACAATCTCACAAATTCACACATATCACATAATTCAATTAATTCAATCAATCAATAATTGCAACAATATGCATAATTTGTCAATGCATACACAACAAATGCATTTTCAGAAATTTCTATCAATTTATCAAATCAGCTTATAATAATTTTTCAGAAAACCTTCGGAAATCAAAATTTCAAACTTTTAATCAATTCGTATTTTCAAACATTTACAAACAATAATTTATCAAAATCCAAACTTTTGCTTTCTTTCATTTTTGAAAATTCGTATATTGCCTATAAATCAAAATATAAATATGCTACCCACCTCGAATTATTGTCAGAAACTTGATCCTAGCTCCAATTTGATCCTTGCTTCTTTCCTTTATTCAATTAAAATCGACCTACGCCATAATCATTCAATTTCATCATTATAATTTGCATAATTCTCAAAATTAACTATCGAAAATTCATAATTATCATATTTCCAAGCTATTTCAATCTCCAATTTTGAAAATCCCCAATTTTCAAAATTGGCCTAAACCATTACACCCAAATTCAATCTCATAAATAACTTAATTTTCAAAACTAACTTCACAATTCATCAGTTCACATTAATTCCAAAATATCTACACCACCAATTTCAAAAATCTCCAATTTTCAAAATTGGCCTAACCCAATTTTCACAAATTCTATATCATAATTCACAATTTTTTCAAAACTAATTTCATATTCCACAAACCCATATTATGATCTTTAATTCTACACCAAAAATTCACCAAATCCTCAACCATAAAATTTTGCCTAAACTTTAAACAAATTTTCATCCAAAATTAAACCCAACCTAAAACATATATATCAAAATCAACTTCATAAATCACAAACCCATATCAGTATCTATATTTCTCAATCAAAAACTCAACAAAAACTCAAAGTTGAAAATTTTCTTTTACCTCATTTCTCCACCAAATTCGAATTTTCTTGGTTCCTTAGGAAGCTCTCATCATTCTCCACTCTTTTCCTTCTTGGAAAAATCCCAAAAGCCTTAAGAATTGAGTAGAAAAATTAAAACTTACCTTTCTCCTCTTCTTTTCCCAAAACCAAACTCCTTCTCCATTCTTCTTCTTATTTTCTTCTTCCTTTTCTTCTGAATTTCTCAGCCACTTTCGTGGCTTTTAATATGCCAAAAACGACATCACCATATGTGTTTCATTAAATGATGGTTAATTGACCATTTTACCCTCCATTCAAAGCTTAAAGTTATGCTTACTTGCGGGTTGATTCGCACTATCAAGATGAAGGAATTTGTCAAAACTTCCTTCTAGAGAAATGTTCCTCTCAATCATACGAATCTAACGCCACTGACCGCGCTCAATTCGAATCACTACACCAAAATGCATAAAACAGTTCGGGTATATCCACATTCTAACATATTTTCCATGTACGATTATTTCCGTCCAAACTTTCACATTCTTAATCCCAGAATTGAAACTCGATGTCTTCTTAACAATTGTATCCTTATGTCTCTAGTTTAATTCAAAACAAGAATCGCCTCATTTCGATTCCCAGATCAAAAGTTATGTGCAGAATACTCTCAGGTGTTCCTAATCCAAAAATTTCACCCTAATCCGAACTTAAATTCAGAAATTAAAAGTCTTAGGGGAAAAATTGACATTTCATGTCTTCATATGATTTGTAGCCCTTTGTCTTATCTTTATTTCACCTCAAGAATCACTTCAATCGGATCTCTACAGATCCCGAATTACACAAAACACTGAACTATGCTCGAAAAATTTTCCGACTCACTTTGATTAAATTAATAACCATTAATTTAATCTCATAAAATTACAAATTTCCCATGAGGATGTAGGGAATTGTTTTAGGAATCCAACGCCGCAAGAATCGACTCAATCGGATGTCGGACGGAAAAGATATAAACAAAATAGTGAACAAAGGTCGAATTTGTGAAAGGAAACTAACAAAGGAATCAAAACGGCGCCGTATTGGAGAAACAAAAACGGCGTCGTTTCAAGTAGAAACGCCCGCGTTTGGGCGAGGAGAAGACGCGGTCGCCAGCCTTAACGACGCGAGCCGAATGCTTGCCATCGCTATGGCGATGCGCGTCGCCGTAGCGACGGCGGCTGGACGTTCGCCATCGCTATGGCGATACGCGTCGCCCTAGCGACAGCGGCTGGACGCTCGCCATCGCTATGGCGATACGCGTCACCCTAGTAACGGGAATAAATCATTTTTCTCTCTTTTTTTTTCATCTAAACTTCCAAAATTCATAATTCTCAATCCCGAATTCCAATTTTGACAAACTTAGTCTCTATAGAAAGCTTGAGGGAAGCTCTACATCTTTCACGAAGGACATAAAACTCAATTCGACTCCTACGGAAGTCCATTTTTTCGGTCAAAGATACTATCCTCTATACAAACTTGTAAAAATCATAACTTATTATGCCGAGATCGAAAAATTGCATACTTTATCTCGAAATAAAGATCAAAACAAACCCTTCAATTTTTATGAAGAACATTAAAACTCAATTAACCTCTCACTAGGTTAATTTCTCAGTCAAAGATTCAGTCATCATAATTAAAGTCAAAAGTCAACCTTATCAAACATAAACTTTGACTGATCATAACTTTCACTCCCAATATCGAAAAATTGCAAACTTTATGTCTACAGAAAGCTCTTAACATAATCTACAAGTTTCATGTAGATCACTTTATCAAATTTTGCCTCAAACAAAAGTCAACTCTCAAAGTCAAACATTCTCTCTCCAAAAAATCAAACTTTCTAAATCCTTCAAATTTTCACACTTTTTCTTTTTAATTCTTGCTATATAACTTCATTTCAATCAACTCATCCACTTTCCTCTCATAGTCCATATAAATTCATTCAAATATCAAAGTCCTCTAAACGAAACAATTCTTTTCTCCTACATTTTTCTTAAATTCATCACATTTCATTAAATTCATTCTCATTCTCACCAATTCTTTCTCACTTAAATTCATTGTAATATTTCTAATTTTCATCAAAAGTTCGGGGTCCAACAGATCATGTTCTCTACTCTTAGTTCTCGGATGTCGGAAATCGGTTTTGATTTGATTTGAATTCGATTCGATTTGATTCGATGTTTGCTTCCGCTATGTGATTTTCGTTCCGTCTTCCGGTTGGGATCTGATTTTCGGATCAGGTCCCAACACATAGGGTATATTCTCAGATAATTTATGGATGTTTAGGCATATGCACTATGGTAGTGGTGTGTTGCAGTAAAGGATGTAAGAGTTACAAGATCGAGAAATTGACTACATTTGGACAAATCTTGTCAAAAATGTTCACACTTTAGAGAATGTAGCTAACATATTAATAAATATGTTACCTGTAGAAAAGTTCAGGCATAAAATAGACTTGGTAAATGTTCACATAGCTTTAGGACATTGGGGCTTATATAGCAAGGACTAATTCTTAGTTAGACATTGAAGAATTCAAGTCAACATGGAAATTTATGAAATATGCCTTAAATTCTTGTAAAATAGAATTTTAATAACCTCAAGCTTATGTGGAAGTAGAATATCAATGACTTTAGATTTCTATGATAATAAAGTTTCATTGTAATTAAACTTTTTACAAGTAATCATAGTTTATAAATAGTTTGATAAGGGTTTTTGTAAGTTTTTTTTTGATAAATCAGTAACTTTTATACAAATAGAAAATGTTATGTACACCCCTAGAGATTTGCTTAAGGAAATCTCTTATCAACCAAAAGACATAAGGTAATGCAAAATATTAATAAACCTAGATCAAGATAAACAGCACTACCACCAACACGCCTCCCCTATTTCCTACCATAACACCTTAAAAATGTAGCCCTTCTCCCTAGTAACCTAAAACTAGTCACAAGCATTCCAATAACATAACATTTCATCACTCATATACACAACCCAAGTAATAGACCACAATCAAATTTGGTAAAAGAAGATTGAATTCAATATAAAACTATCAAGGATGCCTTCATCGTATATGTCATTCCCGAAGGAGCTTCCATAGGAAATGATTCTCTAAGTATTAAGCTTCTGAACATCTAACTTGCAAGCATAGGAAAGTTGTGCACCTACGACACCAAAACCATTTCCTGTCAAAACTTCATGCTTACTGAGACGTAGTAGAATTGCCTACTGTTTCCATCCTCTCTTTTGCCCATCTGATGAGTATATGTGTTGATACCATATTTGAAATAGAGAATCTACAAAATAGTGTTAGTGTATGATTCTTTTTTCCTTTATTTACCTTCCCAATGTGTTTGGGCTAAGATGCTCCAAAACTTGGAAGATTAAGTGTAAGCTCTCCACATCCATGGTTGCATCCTTGAAGGTTCTTGAGTTCCTTTCAGTCCAAGTGTTGTACACAATAGTGGACAGTAGAATAAGGAAAGGTTATTGTCTAAGGTTATATGGTTAAACCAATTGAGGATGGATTGAAGGCTCATCATGTTGGGAATGAGAATTTGGAAGAGGTTGAGGCAATGTTCCCATACTGCTTTAGAGAATGGGCATTCAAAGAACAAATGCTCATTGGATTCATAGTCCAATATACATAGAGAACAATGGTTAGAAGTATAGAGAAAAAGAAGTTTATCCCTTGTTTGCAGTTTTTTAAGGACATGCAACTACAGAATGAAGGAACACCTGGGGCTATTGTTTTTTAAGCAAACCAGTTATGACCTTCGAGGATCTAAGAGGACCTTTTAAAGGTTGTAAGGTTATGTTTATCATACTTCTTTTTAGATCTCCTTTCTCATAAAAGAATTATGTCTCTTTACTTATGGACATAGATTACATAAATTAGACGAATCACGTAAATGTTTGTATTTTGTTTCTTTATTTTCTCTCATAGTTACTTCCATTTTTCACAATAATTGGTATCAAAGTAATTGATATCATAACAAGTTGAAATATCTTTTTAGAAACCTATTTAAATCAAGTGGCGAGGTTGTTAATCTTAAAGATCACCTGTCAGACATTACCTTGAATATAAGCATTCATATAGTGTTATGGATGAAGTACACAATGAAAAGTGAAAATGATAGTGAAATTGCCACGCCTAAGGAGTTAATAGAAAAGCTTAATGAGTTGTTGTTGCTTAATTAAGGAAGTATTATCTAAGAATTGACGATGAGAGAGCCAAAGAAGGGTCAAACGATGTTGATCAATGCTTTGATGGGTCGAATAGGTTAGATTACACCTCAAGCTTGAACGGCATGAGTTAGGTTGGAATGAATTTCAAACTGCGTTGCGATCCTTATAAGGGACGTTAGGCTAGGCCTAAGTAATCATAGAGCCCAATTCAACTCAATCCATAGTTTAGTCTGATCTTTTAATGTAATTATTTACGTGAAGTGTCACATATCCAAAAATTATCACGTCAACTAGAGTTAATAGTACAACTTAATAGAATCAAAAATTTTGGACATTTGACAAAATATATCCAAAAAAGTTTAAAGCTCAACTAATTTTGATTATAATTTTAAAATTTTAATTTGATGCTCTTCATCATTATTCATTGTCACTTATATAAATAGAGGTTTTTGTAAGGATTGCTTAACAATTAAAAATGATCTTTTTATATTTTAATTAAAATAAATAAATATTCCGAAACTATTATTTTTAAGAAATTAAATATTCCATTCCAAAATAAATAAAATAAAATGGAGCTACAAACTTTCCTATAAAGGAAGTTCTATCTGAATTCTTGCATAATTTGAGTGAGAATAATTTCACAGATACGTTTTTTTGCTTTATTTCTTTATATCATTAGGCTTATGATGATCTTTTATTTATTGTTGAAATGACTTTTAATTCTTTCCCATTTTCAAGATTTGCTAATTAATTTGAAAAGATGATTCTAAAATATTAATTATTAAATTAAAGAACTTTGGAGACAGTAATCTTCTAATTTAGATGATTGCATAATTCTGTACTAAATAAATCTATCCTATACCAAACGTTGTAATGGCATAAAAAATCGAATTCAACCCTAGCTGATTCTAAAATCATAACATTTACTTCTATGGATTGTTCTTCTTTATAATTTATTCCAACCTTTTGATTATTATTTTCTATAAATTAAAGAAATACAACTCGAGGACAAAAGAAATTAAAAACACTATAAATTTCAAATCCTAGTCTTTTACGCTGATTACTACACTGCCAACGCTATTACCAGCATGGCCGCAACCTCTGAAACAAAATCATGGTAATTTGCATAGGCCCATTACTCCCCTAATCTAAGTAACCGCATCATTCCCTCAAAATGCCAGTGAAATTGTCACCACTATAGGAAACCTAAAGAATTTGCTTGGATGATTCAATATTAATTAAACTACAGGAACTTGAGCGCCAGGGACCCGTCAACCCTCTTCCCATCCTTTTCAACTTACAAAGAAGTACGTGCCTCCTCCTACCGAGAAAAGGCAAGTGAATGTTTAAGGGAGCGACTGAAGATTGTACAACAAAATTCTTACTACAAACAAAATTTTAGTAGGATTTGTGAACATGCTCATCTCATGCTACCAATAAATTAGAGCATATTAACAGTGTTAGCTGATCCCCTCTAGCCACCCTAATAGTAGTTGTTACTCGTCTTTAAAATAGAAAGGTTCAAGTACTTCACACACTTCTTGAAAGGACACCAGCGGCAAACAGAAGATTCCTTCTTGAAAACTGCTACCAACATGAGATGCAAACGTTACAACAAGGAATGACCAATTACAAGATAACATAACTGACATGGACAAGGCAATTACCCTCAAAGAGTAGACTGGGGTAGACTTTGTTGGAAGAGTTTTCAGCGATCTCAATCTATTTACATTCCCAGTTTTGCTGATCAAAGGAACATAGCCATTAAGTGGCCAGCACAGAAACAGTTGAAAAATATGAGAAAAGCAATTGCATGAGATTTTTTTACACTTACTTCTCCTCAGTTCTTGCCACTTTTGCACTTGAAGCTACATCCCATAATTTCACAGTACAATCAGCAGAACCAGACGCAAGAAGTGAACCTTCACAACTGACGACAGAAAAATCAAAAGTTTAGAAATTATTCTAAACTTACAGTCGCTAACTAAAACTTCTATTGCCTAAATGCCCAAGAATTTTTAAGGGCTTTATAGCGGGGGGAAAAAAAAAAGCACCTGAAAGCAAGGGTCCAGACACATGAATTGTGGCCCACCAAAGGTGAAACACAGCGGCCACTTGACAGGTCCCACATCATGATTGTACCATCTTCATCACCAGATGCCATATAACGCCCATCAGGAGACAAAGCCAATGATAAAACCATACTACGGTGTCCAATAAATATTCTAACACATTCTCCACTCTGTACATCCCAGAGTCGAACAGTTTTATCACTAGAGCCCGTAGCAATATAGTTGCAGTTGGCATGCCATTGAATACACTGTCATTATACCAAGGTCAAAGAATTAGTAAGTATACGGAGCAAGTTGCCCCAAAAACCATTTATGTAGCTTAAAAAAGAAAATTAACAAAACCAGGCTATCCATTAAGTTACCAATCATGACTATATCTTTACAGAAATTTAGAAATATGAGGATGATAAACTACTTTGAAGCAGCTACTAAGTAAACAAAACATTTCAGGAGTCTATATAATGTAACAGATTCAGGATGGCACAAATATAAATGATAGGATAATGCAGAAAATACTAACATCAACATCAGACAAGTGACCAGCCATTATCCTTAAAGGTTGAATTTTGTCCATAGACCAAATCCTTGCGGTACGATCATGCGAAGCACTTGCGAAGTAATGTCCTACAGGACTAAACTGCAGCACCAAATTAGAAATTCATGAGAAGTTTCCAAAGGAACTTTTTCAAACTGTCTCTAGTACCATCTATGGCCATCACTCCCCAGCTATGAGGGCTCAACTTTCAGCTGTTAAGAGATGCCACCGTCCAAAGACAAGGGCCAACCAGACATAATAATGAAAATAAAATGCTATGCTGGAGAGTAAAATTCATACCTGAACATCCCATACTGGGTAATTATGGCCCTTGTAGCATACAAGATTGGCATTTAGTTTTGTGCTCCATAATCGAACTGTAAGACAGTAAAATAGTATTTCCGCAATAAATTTATAGGCAAAAAAGAAAAATAGAACTACCAAGCAGAATTTAAAAAGTGGATGGGCCCACACAGATATAAAATTAAATTGACAGTCAGGACATACTTGTTGTGTCTGCTGAAGAAGACAGCAAAAAGTCCCCAAGGGGACTAAAAGTGGCTGAATAAACAGGTCCTGAATGGCCCTGAAACAATGTATACGATCTTTTATCACCATTTGGCGCCACACGATGCTCACTTGGGGCAGAGTCTGTTTCAACCTGAATATTAGCTGAAATTGAAAACTAGTTTAGCAAATGTTCCTTTTTGCCCAGAATGTAGACTCATGTATAACAGACTGTTATCTAACTGCAGCTGCAATATATGTAACAATAAATGGAAAAAATGATTGTAAAGTTTAAGCATAAAAAAATGCCACATGTGCTGAAATAAATGAAAGACCAACCCAATGCTAATATGTGACAGTATTAAGCTCCTTATCACTTTCTTAAAATGATTTTAGACCCTAAATGATGAAAAAAAAAAAACAGCAGAACAAGTAAAGTTTTACACTGATAATTACTTAAAGTGGTCAGTAGCAACATGTTTCAAAATCCAAGATAGATGAGACGTCTAAAATTCTTAATTTTTCATTTCCTAAAATGAAGTACGAACATAAATATGAAAATCTTTCTGTCTAATATATTGCAATAAATCACTTATAATTGTTGCTGTAACAGAGATCATACGCTGGACATGTTTTCATTTATCACGAAGCATCAGCATATTCCAAACCTTGAACATTTCTAATAGAATCACATTTCTGAAAAATCAGCACATAAAAACTAAGTCCTAGTTGTCTAGACTTACAACTGCCAGCCTGTTGACCAAGTTTTGCCATATCCCAAACCTGCGGAAGCACAGCTCAGGTTTAGCAATTTCTTTTCATTAACATGGTACTTGTAAGCTTTTATTATGATCTAAGATAAAACCTTCAGTGAGGAGTCTGAGAATCCACCAGCAACCAAAGATCCATCATGGGATATTGAAGAGCAATTTAGACTGAAACGGATGTCAAACAACAGAATAGGGAATTAGAAGTCATACTTTTAAGAGAAACATTATCAAAAAATAACTTGAGAAAAATATGATAGGAATTACCCATTATGAGTGTTGATAAATGTATAAAAGCTAACAGATGGCAATGTTGCACTACTCAACTGCACACGGTTTCTCAAGTCCTCAAGGATGGACTGCTCAACCTCTATTGGCCTGGAGCAATTATGGGTTATCAGATACAGCACATTAACCCTCTATTACAAACATTGTTTGATTCTGCACAAAATATAGTCACCATGTGTGTGTGTTTAATATATCTGAAATGTGATCGACAGCCAGTGAAGAATCACTAATATCAAGTTGGCCATTAATGACTAAACAGATCAAGAAATGTACATAAATCAGGTTTCCGGTACAAGGATGGAGCAGTAAAACCTATAAAAACACACTTGCAGTTTGCAGGGGGACTAGGGGGGAGAAAAAAACTTCCGAGATTAGATTCATGAAAATCAAAAACCACTATATAATACTCGATTCCACAGAACTCTCTACAAACATCACCCCATCATATCAAAAGCTATGTCATTCGATTTTATTAACCATAACTTCCTAACAAAGGGAATGGACATCAAGCATCAAGGCACGGCAAGCCCAAGATACTATCTGCAGAGTGAACCATGCCTAGAAAACTCAATTTTGAAACTTTCATTGCAGGACAACATAGCCTTTCCTACAGCACACATAAATGGATGAGCACATACAGTGAGGGAAGGGATATAGGGTATCTAGAAAATACATTACTGGCAAAGGAAGCTCTGGTTTAACTCGCGGAGCCATAGATGTGGCATTAGTCTCAGGGCGTGCAACCTTTGCTGTAGCATTAGCAGCTTTATCTTTTTTCAACTTTTTAGCTGAAGGACCTTGCTTTCCGCCTTCTACATATTTTTTCTGAATATCAAACAGAACATCAACATGGCAAAATTACGTCTAGACCAGTCAAAACAAGCTACAACGGTGAGAAACACACCCTTCCCACCACTAATACCTTCCCCCTCTGTCACCCATCAAATGCACTTGTATTAAATCATGCAACTACAAAGAAATCAATTAATCCTACCTTGTTGTCCTCCATTTCTCCGTCTTTAGCATCTCCTTCTGGCTTTTCAGAATCTGAAAGCAGACCCCCTGCTTTCTCTAAGCGTTCTTCTAAAGAATCTTCAAGCAACTAAAAACAACAAACAATGTACTGTTAAAAGAATCTTACAACCAATCAATATAAAATGTAAATAGAAGCAAAAAGTTTTGCTGCTTAAAAGTCTGGCTTGCTTGATATTGAAACTTCGTCTATGTTGTAGATAATAACGAGTAGCTCCTACATTCACAAACCTTACCTAACAAAAACATGCAAAATCAGCAAAAAAATGACAAGATCTGCCTTAGAATTGAAATGTATTGGCCACAGCTCTCACTCAACCACACTATAAACATCAATACTTTTTCAACACTGTCATGAACAGCTTGAATATGTTCTCATTACATGGATATATAAAAGATATCTGTAGATGTGCTCCAAGTGAAAAGATCTCAACATTATACCTTCTAAAAACCTAAAGCAATAATCCATTCAGTTTTTCTTATTCATCCAGACCCAAAAGTTTCTACTATCATGTTTTACTGAGATATTCTGCATTCATGGAGACATTTCAAAGATTCATACACAGTTGAATAATAAGACAAACAAAACTACAATTAAAGCCGTCTAAAACTTGGAAATAAATAAACCAAAGAAGCACAACTCTTAATTTTCATACATTTTGCTTTGAATTGCCAGTCACAACATCCACAATGGAACTGCATATTAGTTGTTTCTATTGCTATATAGCAACCAGATGCTTCTGGAATGTCCCTAAACTTGGTGATAATAAGGAAAAAAGATCTTGCCATACAAGCAGTATGTTTTGCCATCCCAAAATACACACGAGTTCATGTTAATGACATTAAGATCCAACAGATATCTAAGATATCCAAGTTCTTTTTAATAATCAGAAGTTTCACATACATTTCAAAAGCAACAAATTGTTTTCGTTTTTAGAAAGGAAAAACTTAACATTTAGCGACTTAGAACTTCCATTTACTCACCCCCCAGTGGATTTCTCTTTTATTTATCAGATTAGCTGCATCCTGATTACTTCCAATAAGTGATACAGCCTCAGCATCATCAGAAATTGAGCTAGGCTGTCCAGGAGAAACTGCCAATGGAAGGAAATTTTTGTGAGTCCAGTAAGTTCTATCATGATTAAAAAGATTCACATGTAACTGCATTTACATATGATTAGTTACACCTTGGAAGTTTATATGCTCATTGACAATTCCCAGCATCAGAGTGGACTTTGTTTTCCGTAGATATTGCATCAGGAGCTCATTGGAGTACTGGCAATTCAATTAACAGTACATCATCAAGAGCTTATTCGACAATAATGAGACTCCAACATTGTGCAAAGAAAAACAAAATGTTTGAAAACAAGCAATTTGATAAAACTTATCAAATCTAAACTTTCATGTCACCAGTATGTGGCACTGAGCTCATAATCCTCTCATATATTTAATAAATATAGGACCTGAAAGAACATATCAGAACAACTCAAGTTGTAATAATGAACAGGAACACTTAGCAGTATAGGGTTTGGTTGTGACTATCAATCAACCGTAGTTAGATAGAGATATTGAAAGAGCTCCTCAAACATTGAACATTGCAAATGTTTTGAAGATACTTCTGGGCCACGATCAGAGATCAATTCAGAATTTGGATCAGTAGAGCATGTAATGTTCTTGGAGATCAGTTCAGAATTTGGATCATCAGATCATACAATGTTATAGGAATCCAAGAACGTTATATGCTCTAATGATCCAATCACCCAAAATGAATGAAAAAAAAGTACTGTGTTTTAACGTAAGTTGACATCTAGATAAACACTTAAAGTGTGAATGATTAGATAACCTAAGATCATAAAAGAGAAAGGTATTACCTGGCATAGTTTGATATTAACTTTGCAGTGTCTAAGAGAATGTGCAAATTCCATTTCCTGAAAAAAGTAAGAAAAATAAGGCTCGAAAAAACGGTTCAACGAGAGGAAGGGTGAAATTTTTAAAAAGAGTTTTTTAACCTCGAGGTGAGAGGGAGAAAGAACTCCTTCCAACTTCTGAAGGTCTCGTGAGTGCATCATTTCGTGGTCCTCGCGGAAGGTATTGAAAAATGTTCTAGCTGGGGACAAATTCAGTAAACAAGGCCACACCTTCTGTTGCAATAACAGTAGAAAAGTGTAGAGACACAAGAGCAATTACCCTCTTGGACGTATCCTTTAGCTACCATATCAATGTAACTGTGGATAAAAACTGGATAGAGCACCCGAAGCAACTCGTGCTGCATAGTTTGTTGAAAAGAAAGATATACACACAAAGTAATTCAGCGAGATATGGAGAACAAAAAGAAAACAGTTTAGAGTTCAAAAAAGCTTTAAAAAACATAGGAGTAAACGTAACCTTGTACAAATCAAGTGAACTATAGGCCCAAGACCGTAGCTTGCTGTACTCATCGTGGTACTTTGCAGGAGTATCCTCTGACCTGGAAGGAAATAAATATGTGAAAAATCAAAAGAAGAATGTGGATTGAAGAAGGGAATAGAGAGAGCTAACTGGTAGAGCGAGAGGAGGAGAGCGGAGAGGTCGGGATCATGGAGAGAATGAGAATTGGAGGAGGAGTTGTTGTTGTTGTGAAGCTCGTCTTGAAAAGCAAGCTCCGCTTGCTTGAAACCCTTTTTCCTCAGGTATGTCTCCACAAACTTGACAATTTGCTCTTCGTCCATCGTCCTGCTGCTTCGTCTTCAAAACAAACGCACACCACTTTTCCCCTCTTTTGAAAGACCTACGTGTGTGTATCCGTTGAGGATGATGAACCAACCTTAATCAGGGCAGAAAGCCCAATTTTTATGCATTTGCATGGGTAACGGCCCAAGGATAGAACTAATTTTTTGAAGAATTCGAGCCTAGGCCCAAAATCCCGTGAGGGAGTTCATGGGTTGTTTAATTAATCAACCAATGGATAGTTACACATGAGAAGGATGATAATGAACTGCCAAACCAAACATGTATTGTTTGGTCCCCCGCAATGACTTGCCAAAGCATAAAAAGGTGACGTTTAATTGAGTTATTGATTAACTTCGATTTATGATATGTTCATAGCAAGGCGAGTTTCTCGTGTACAACTAACTCATCAATTTGATGTAACGTGTTGCCCATAAAGGTTGCTGCATTGCATCCATGATCCATTCATTCTTAGTTACGCTTTCCGTTAACACTTTATATACTCTCATGCACTTTAACGTGCTCTTGTTGGAAGCTTGGGAATTTATGTGAAAAAAAAAAAAAACCAACTCATTTAATACTATTAAGTTCGAGTTTATACCGACTCGAAGCTTAATTATTTTAAGTAAAATGGCATCATTTTATTTTTAAAAATAGCTTAAAAGTTGAATAACTCAAACTTGAAACCAATTAAAAGCATACATTATTTTACAAAATTTAATTTAAAAAATATTAAGATTCGATGTTATACCTATTTTTGGTTAAAAGCCCTTTACAGGACTCAACCCATCAATTAGACCAATCGTAAAGGACGTTGGTGCTTCTTTTGAGTACGTTGAAAAGCCGAAGTTGTCTGACTAGCAGCCGTACTCAAGGGAGAATTGAACCTCAAATAAGTGCTTTTGGCTCTCATTATAGGGCGCTAATGATGGATCGTAGATTCTAATGTCAAATTTACTTTGTTGAATGAGAATAAAATATGCAGTGCCACCAACTGCAAACACGTATAACTAACTAAAAAAAAGTTGGATCAATTCGTGTGGTCCCTTAATTCATTAGTAGATCTTCGGATAACTAACTAAAATAATGCAGATTAACAAAACTAATATAAAATTAATTGGTATGTTTATATTTTTGAAGTGCCAAGAAAAAAGATAACAAAAACATATGTTAAGCATCGTATTAAATTTAAAGATGGACAGACTAAATTGAAATAATCTGGAATTTGAAAGGGAAATTGATATTTTTTATTACTTATTTATAACACGTAACATTGAGGTTTCCACACCTATAGTTTTAGGTTCTAAGTGAGTTTATAATCAAATTCTTAATAATATATATAGTTTGATTGGCAGGGAAGGGAAGGGAAACCTTATCCCTAATGGGTAATCTCAAAGAGAATTAAATAGTTAGGTTTCCTACTTCACGAATGAAACGATGAAAAGTCTTGGAATTGACGAAACGGCACGGAGGCTTTCTTTTGACCTTCCGGGAAATTGTCGGGTTAGGTATCTACATATGGGCCCCGGCCTACAGCGAAGCTAAGCTGACTCAGAAAAATCTTTCTCTTCAACGGTTCATAGTGGGAGTGTGTAACTCATGCATGAGGTCACTCTAACTATGTCATCAAAGAGGTGTGTTCTTTTCTTTTGATTTTCTCCGATCTACGTTTCCAAATTCTTCTACGAATTTATTCAGTTTTAGGGTTGGATTGAGCAACATTAAAAAGATAGAAGCAAACGTTAGTTACTATTCAATAGATTTTTTTTTTGTTAGTCCACGAGATATCTTAGGAAGGTTTTAATTATGAGAAAGTACTTTTAAATCATCCACTTTCAGATTAATTCTCGCTCGCAGCGAATCAGTCCGTAAGAAGTAAAGTATTGGTCAAACAGATTTCTCCATTCTTAAGACTCGAACTTGAGATCTCTAAATAAGGGATGAAAGTGTTAAATCATTCACACCAATCTATTTGGTTTTACTCTTCAATGGATTTGGTCATACACCACAAAGTCTAACACGCTCGACCTTTCAACGTGGGCAAACGCCATTACACCATGTCTCCAAAAGACATAACCCGAAAGACACTTTCCAAAGAAAATTAGGGGAAACTTCAATTATGCAGACGAACCAAAAACACGAAACACAACACAAATGCAAATAGTTCAGCAATCAATTGGTTATCACACTTGGCACTCGGTCTTCTTCTTCTTGTTTTGATAACAATTGATTGTGAAAATTCCTTTAGGCTTGCATCACGAGTGACACGCATGGGTGTTGATGTCATGGATTTCCACCAAAATCTAATTTGCTCCAAGTGGTAGGTTTAACGACTTCATCATCAAACTCTTTCCTGTTGACTCTGCAACTAGAGTCCTCCTCCTGCACATATTCCAGCACGCACTGGACCAGCAGTTGGAGCCCCCTTCTTTTTTGTCCTGCTCGTGTGTTTACTTTTCAAAATAACACAAGTTGTGGAAGAAGCAGAAGTTGGGTAGCTAGAGAGGTTAGACCTTGTGGATTGGCGGTTTCTCGGACTTATTAATCACAGTGAAGTTATCTAAGATGAACTTCAAATTTAAGTCATAATTATTTATCTTTTTTTTATTATTAAACCACCCTGACATCATATAAGCAACCGACTAATCTAGATTCGAATCGGATAGGACGACCTTTACTGATTGCAAAGGTTTCCCTTGCGAGATTTAAAGTGACTTTATTTTTAAAACTCGAACTAAAATCCTTAATTGACGATGGAGAAGCCGGTGCCACTCAGCTACACCGTGGTTGGTATGTTAGAAATAAAAAGAAAATTAGTATACTAAGTAGTACGACTGCTAGCTAGGACAAGTACAACATATTCTCTTAAATATTTGTCAATGAACTCTAGTAAGTCACACTTTTAATTATTTGCAGGTGTCTAACTGGATCAGATCTTCTGTTTGCGTTATGGTATTCTTATTATATTTTATTAAATATTATCCACATATTTATATGAATCTCATATAAATATATAGATAAAATTTAATAAAATATAGTTAAAACAAAGTAGTTAGAAAAGAGGATTTGATGTATAGCATAACAATTAATTATGTTGTAACCATTTGAAAACTCCATAATTATTATAATTAAAAAAATTTAATACATCAGTAAATAATTTAATTAATTGAAGTACTATTAGCCTGCCAACGATAAAATACAGGTGGAGTTTAACGTATGCTCTTAAGAAAATATCTCACCTGGTTGAAGTCTAAAGATGACGAGGAGTGGCTTGTGGCAGATGACGCAACCATCACACCATCAGCAACATGTTGCAAGACTTCGTCACCATTAGGTGCGGTGGACATTGACAAGCTAACTGCTAGCTCCATGCCGTGCTTCTCTTGCTTTAATCATATTGCGCATGGGGAATGAATGACTTGAGTGGTTGAGAAGCCCCCCCTCAGCCGCCCCTCTTCTCACGAGAGAAGAGAATGGTCAAGCAGGACAAGATCTATGTTGCTGGTCACCTTTTTTTTTTTTTTTGTTGAAAGGCTCTTAACGATTTTGCCACTATATTGCATGGAGTGCGAGGTTGAAACTTGTATTTTCATTTCGATTTGTACTGTTTACTTGCTTAGACATAAAATACAAGTTGGGTAAAAGTTTGAGGTGAACATAATCATCATATTTTCATTGACTCAGCCATGATCCCGGAGTCTCTTCAAACTTGCAATCGTTCTTGAGGGAATAAAAAAGATAAAAGTGGTATGCATGATTGAACCCATAAACTTCAAATACATACAAGTTCTTCAAATAAGTTGATTAACACCTTCTTTTTGACTAGTATGCATTCCAAATTAGCATCAAGTAAAATGAGTGTGCCCCATATACAGATGAGTTTAGATAAGAAATTTTAATTGATGCAAAAGTTTTAAATTTTAATAACTCTTTTTTATATTATAGGAAATAGGGTTAATTCCATGAAAGTTCTTGTACAATTTAACTGTACTTTATGAAAAAAATGGTTTGAATTTGATTTCCATCAAAGTTCATGTAGTTACATTAATATTTTTATTTTTTCAACATAATGTTTAGTGCAAACTTAATTTTAATAATTCATATTTTAGTTTAACAGAAAGTAAAATTTGATTTTATGAAAAATTTAATTATTATGATCAAACCTTTATGGAAAAACTTATAAGTGGTGATTATGGGAGACATATTTTCGTTTTACCAAAATTTTAGTAATTGAGATATGACAAAGTAGATGTAATGTCCAACTTCTTGGTTAGTTGACGGACACAAGAAACATGGCAAAGGCATATACTGTATCTTGGTAAGATTGTGACCTCAAGTATCTATGTCCCATTAGCGTTAACAAATATAGAAAGTCATTAGGTAAATGTTGTACATAGGTGATGTATGTTTTAGCGAAATGGATCTAACAGTAATTACTAAATTATATGCTGGTAAAATAATTTACCCCTACTAGCCTAGGTTATCCGACGTATTTCAAACTAGATTTAAAAAATGTATATAAATTAGTTGTTAATACGTACGAGCCAAATGGTGTGAAAACACCTCTAGATCAAATTGTTGATGGTTGAATTTCATAACTCTACTATGCCTTTGGACATTAGTCTTTTAGTTCTGTCTCCAGTCTACACTCTCCGACATGCTTGCAAACAAGAAATTAAATATAAAATAAACCCAATGATATAATCATCATTCAGTGATTATTATTATTAAATAAGAAATTTTTATTTTATTAAAATATTTTAAGTATTATTTATTATAGTGATGAGTAATTACTAATAACTATCGAATAAGCCCTCAAGAGGAATTACTCGATGGTTGAGAGCGGGGCTTGACTTTGGTTAGGTCCCAGGTTCGATTCCATGCTAGCCTCTCTTGTAATTAAGAGTTTGAGACAATAGGGTTTTATCGTAGATGGAGAAGCTAGTTGGCCTCAATAATGAGGTGTCTACTGCTTGGTCCCTGTGCAGGGTGGTCTTGTGGATTAAGCTTCAAAGAGGTATGTTCGTTTGGCCCGCCTACAGAGTTTCCTCGAATCCAAAAAAAAACTATCGAATAACAGTCATTCAATTTTTTTGCTTTGTGTTCACCATGGATATTAATCATTAACACAAAAGTACAAGTTTAAATAATTTGAAAGACTATTACCAAATTCACTTCTTTTGTAATGTAAATACTCAAAAGAATTATAGACTTAGCATAGTTTGTGTAGAGAGTTGAGCTCCCACGTACAACACACAGCTTCTACTATTTACACAGCCACCAAAATCAAATGTCGATCTCTTTTCCTCAGAAAATTAATGGTAACTCGAAATCGAACTGCTTAAATGAGAACGGGGAATGTTGCCAGCAAAGCCAGAACATGCATACCTTAGAGATGAGCTTAGGCAGGATAATTAAGAGCATAGCCTTCTGGAAGTTGTAACCCTATCGATTTTGCTTTCGAACTTTGGTAGGGTTCAAATCTTTTTTATTTCTATTAGCTTGTTCGAACTCTCTCTCTCTTACATAAAACAACATCATATTAGGACAAAAATAAGGTTAAAATAGGCTAATGACAACAGTGGATATGAACCCGACCTTCATTCATCTACAATTACTGACGGAGATACATGGAGTTCAATAGTGTCTTCTAAAATTTTAAAAAATTAAATATTTAAAGATTAGTGATTTATTGGGTCCCTCAAAATTTAAAAAAAATAATTGTTTAGACCCTTTTATTTTAAATTCTTGACTTTGTCACTGCCTACAATGCTACCAATTCGCACTGTTGTAAAATATATTACACAGAAAACCTTCATTTTTCCTAAATCTCATTCCATCCAAGTAAGATTTTGAACTCAAACAAGTAGGCTATTTTTATCAACTTCTTATTGTTCACCTCTTCATAATTGTGTTCCTATTTAGGTTAAAGCATCAAGCTAGCTATTACCACGAGTAACAGAGTTGAAGTTATAGTTCCTCACTTTTTCGCAGTAATTTATGAAGGTGATGCTTGCTTATATCAGGACATTATACAACTTGTTACATGTAAGGTCGGAGAGTGATTCATTTATATAATTCTATCATTGTACTCTTTCAACCTACTTTAAAAATAATCTCTCTATTAATTAAGTGTAAAATCGTGTATTATTAAATTTTTTTATACATTACTTATTATCGAAATTTTTATTGAGTTATTATTATTATTATTGTTATTATTGTACTCTTAAGAAAGCTTCTGAATTCAAAATATCATGTATGATTCAAATATGTCGTGGCAACTTAAGATCCTTGTTAAGTGATGTTAGTTCATTGAACAGAAAATGTTGAGACACTGCACCCTGCTTTTTGACATATGTACACATTAGGACACTATGTTTATGCTGAAATTGAATTTTAAATCGTAACATTGAAGTATAGCTGCATATTATTTGAATTTGTGGCTTTTTAATCAAAGGATTTAATATCATTGAACGTGGCACTGTTTGGTGAAACATAATTACTTACAACTGTACGTTATAACACAAGAGAGCTGCGTTTTGTGCCCTTTTGACACCGTTTTCTATTGATAACCCACGTAGGTGAATGTATATTTCATCCAATGCTGGGGCTTCAGTTACATTATTTCGTCCAAGTACATGAATATGTTTATAGTGGCACGTTCTGCGATCTGCATATTGAATGTATGGTTAGCGCGGCATATGCTGAGTCGATGGAGACGCTACTTCTCTTGTTAAAACAAGTAGAAAATGTCAAAAAAAGCTGTACATTCATTGAATTCCTTGACTAATCAAGAAAGCAAGATGTGAAACTGAAACTTTATTGAAGGGCGCTATGAATGATTCCACACCTGACATTGATCTTCCTCGGAGAGTAGCCATCAAATATCTCATGTGCTTCTTGCATGACGGTAATTTAATTACATATTTTAGATCGAACGTGCAAGAATAAAAAATAAAAAATAAAAAATGTAGAAAATGCTTGTTTTCAGTCTTTGTAATTTCAATTGACCTTTTTGAAGTTGAAACGAATGTAAATCTACCGTTGTCTTCATGAGAACTACTCACTAAGATGCAAGTAAGGTTTTTCTACAATTTTCTCAAAGTATAAGCTCTCTTAACGAGTCATAAATCCTTATGTTTATGATTGATATGAACAACTGTAAGAGACCTTAACCTTTATGTATAACTTTCATATTGAATTTTCCCATCACAGGCTCAATATAGGTCCGGTCTATACTGATTGAGATTTATTTTCTAGCCGAACTTTAACCCATTAATTTAGATCATTTATTGGGTTACTTTATTATCTTTATCGAAATCAACTTACGTAACTTAACTGATAAGTTAATTAAAAACTGAAAATTGCAATTAAATATTATCCAACTTTATGAAAAATTACAAAAATGTCTAACAATCTCCTCCTTGGATTTAAAAATAGTTTAAAATTTTGATTAAATCATGCTACTGTATTAGTCAATTAAGTTTAAAAAACAAAACATTTGATCCAAAGATAACGAAAATCCATCATTTCGTCCTGTAAAGCTTTTGATACTGAAAAGTATCAAATGCATGTGTCACATGCTATACAGATCCAATACAATCACGTATACTTATTACCTTACTAATATAAATGGAAAAATAAAGTGTGACAAATTAGGATGATACTTTTATGATCTAAATTTTATATCATCTTCGTTTACAGGTCTCAATTTCTCTAACTTTATGCTAACCACATATGCTAAACTACATTAGAAAAATCCTATTTTCTCTCACTAAATGCTAAACAGCATTAAAGAAAACTTATTTCCTCTCACCAAATGCTAAATTGCATTAGAGAAAACCTTTATGTTCTCTTAATGAATGCTAAACTGTATTAGAGAACCTTTATGAGAATTAAAAAAACTTATATCCTCTTATTTCATGTCAAATTTCTTGGATATCCATTTAAAATCGTGTACATCTAAATGACATAGACACAAGGTTAATTTGTATATATTCCAATGGCCTTTAAATAAAGTTGACACAAATATGAAGACTTTTATATGTATTATGACATTATACGATAACATGTATTGCTGAGGATAAATGATGATTATCTTTATTGATAAACCATCATACCTTCATAATACATCAAATATATAAATGTACATGGACAAACATAATGATTCCCTAACTAATAGTGTCTAAGGACATCAAAACACTCATACTGTATAATTGTGTCACAAACACAAGTGGATGAAGTTCTTTAGTTAAAGGATCGACGATCATTTCCTCAATCTTTAAATGCTCCAAACCTTAATGTCACCTTTTTGCATCAACACCTTTATGACCAAATAATTGACTTTTAAATGCCAAGACTCTATGATATTCTTTGTTGTTATTAAACAACACAGCAAGAAGATTACCACAGTACAACCAAGTAGGTCTAGCTACTGAATCAATCATAAACAACTCAAAAATCAAGTTTTTGAGCTAAAACTATCTGTGAAACAGCCCCATAGCATACACTTTTCATGCATAGTCAAGGAAGTTATCCTTGTCTACTTGACACACTTCCACGACATTGTATCATCTGAAAAATTAAAACTATAAACTTAAGTAGACTTTCAATCATCCAGACACATGGCTAAAATCTGAATCTAAATTCCCTACGAGGTTTAGTTTGTTGATTGTGCTATATGTCAGCATATAATCCTCAGTTCCTTTAAGTATCTCAACACCCGCTCGACTGCATTCCAATGGTCTATACCTGAATTAACCAGATATTGACTAAACAGTCAATGCAATGTCCCACCTAGTATATAGCTAAGCATACATCAGGCTATCAACCGTACTAGTATACGGAATATTACTCATAACCTCTCTCTTTACTTTATTCTTTACATACTGTGCCAAAGATTATCTCTCACTGTGAGAGATAAGTGCTATGACAGGTTTACTGTTAACCGTATTAAACCTTTATAACACATACTTAACGTATGCATTCTATGAGAGACCTAATGAGTGGTGAGGTCTGTTCTGGTGAATCTGAATACTTAGGAAAAAAGATGCCACGCCAAGGTCCTTCATGTCAAAGTTCTTGACCAAAAGTTGCTTAACCTTATACAACATGGTCAAGTAATTTGACGTGAGCAATGTATCATCCACATTCATTAATATGAAGATAATTTCGCTCCCACTGATCTTATAGTACAAGCATCTTTTAATTTTATTTTCCATGAAACTGAAAGAGGTCATAACCTCATCAACTATAAGGTATCACTTTTGGAAGATTTGATGTAAACTATATATTAATCTACACAAGGCGCAAACCATGTCAGTTTCATTTGGATTCTGAAATCCTTCAGGTTGTACCATATAGACCTCTCATAAAGGTCTTTACTCAAGAAAGCAATTTTGATAGTCATATGATGTAATTCTATATCATAATGAGCTACAATTGTCTTAATCACTCAAAATGTATCCTACGAGGATTCGAGAGAAAAGGTAATATAAAGTCAATCTTTCTCTTTAAGTGAATCATTAGGCAACTGAGTGAGCCCATAAACTGCTAAACTTTATCCTGAAATTTTTTATGTCTAATCTTCATTTACAACTAACGAGTTTGCAGATTCTCTGTAAATCCATTGGCTCTCAAATCTCACTATGCTTCTTGAATTACATCTCGTCATTTATTGCATCCCACCACACATACGTATTGGGTCCAAAAATAGCTTATGTAAAACTAACTAGATTCGAAACATGTCTAATATCATAGTCCTGTACACCTGATAGACTATATAATTAGATGAGATAGCAAGTTGTCTCACTCTGGTGGATTTACCTAACTACATTATATCTTGTAACCCCAGGAATCTCTGTATGTATATGTATGAGTTTCTATTCCTATACAGACACGATACAGAGACCTAGATCTAACGAATCTAACTGTATGAGTAGCGGATATATAATAACTGTAGTATCCGCCCTGTTATCATTTAAAGGGTCAAAGAGCCCACCATCATTATAAACATTGTATTCCAGAAACTTAACTGTCTATGATTTCACTATTTTAGTCCCACCTTCTATACAGTAAAAGCTATAACTTTAAAATGGTCGAGGTATCTTACTAAATATCATTGAGTAGAACAAGCATGCAATCTTTCTTTATAATGATTATACTAACTCAATAAGGCAACCCATACATGAATATGTGCAAGGTTGAGTTTCCAAACTTTTAGATAATCAGGTAGAATAGCACTATTCTGCATCGACTTGTTCAAGTCCTTTAGGATGTGGTTATACCTTTTGGTAATACACCATTTTGCTTAGAACTACCCGGCATAATGAATTAAGTCATTATTCCAACTGATTCCATATATTTGGCAAGCTAACTTTTTCAAGTCTTGAAACACCATGTTTTTCGTGATATTCTCCTCCATAGTTAAATCTGACTATCTTGATGATTTTTTTTCAATTGGTTCTCAACCTTCAATCTTTAACCAAGAACACTTAACTATAATGAGAATATCATCAACAAATGTCATAATACATTTAGAATTGATCACTGATATCTTTAGGAATCAGACTCAACAAGTCAAAAGCATGAGTTGACCTTAATATCCTTATTAATCAACTTACTTTTGCAGCAGCCAACACATGTTCCCAGATTATCCTAATCTAGAATTGAGAAATGCTATCCTTGATCAATCTCTCAACCCTAGCTCTGGAAATTTGGCTTAAACTTTTATGCTACACCATGTATGACTTCTCATTTATTAGGGTTCTTCATTTCATAACTTGTTTGGCAAGATACGAAGAAGCATATATCTAATTCGAGCTAAGACATATTCTATACAAACTATATGACAAGAAAGTTATTTTGTTATATGTTACATTAAACAAAAACTGTACAACAAAAGCATTAAATACAAAACATTAACCTTCTTTGTCAAAAATTGATCAAAAGATCACATATAAAATGTCGTGTAAAATCGAAATGAACCTTACTACAAGGCTCATTACATCTTCAATCTACTATGAAGATGAATCATTCTTAATATATACGTCATTACTCCCCTTTCTCATGTACACCTTATGGAGAATAATTCTTTCATCAAGGCACTTGTCTCAACATTAGGTGAGACTGTGTATCTTTGGGAGACTGTGTATCTTTGGGAGACATTAACAAGAAACTCCTTCACTATGTCTGTATTCGGAAGTCCACTTAACAAATAGTCATATATGGATCTCTTAATAGTTATCAAACATAATCTGTTAGACCAATCTCAGGCTTCATAGGTTGCTTTATGAGCTCTTGAACTCATGGGCATAGGTGGAGATGGCCTATTTATCCACTTCTTCTTATTGAAATTGGTCAGGGTTTCAATGATGACACTGATTTTATTGACCGAAAACGTGAACATAAAATGATAATGTTTAAATCAGCACAAATGTAGGACAACTGTAACATCCCAGATCACCCACTTGCAGATATTGTCCGCTTTGAGCCTTGGCCCAACCAAGCCCTCACGGTTTTGCTTTTCCCGAGGCCTTCTCAGGAGGTCACCCATCCTAGAATTACTCTCACTCAGGCACGTTTAACCTCGGAGTTTTGATGGGATCCCGTGCGTTAGGCTATGAAAAACGCGTCTGCAAGGGAGAGGTATCCATACCCTTATAAGGCATACTTCGTTCCCCTCTCTAACTGATATGGGATCTCACACTCTCCACCCCTCTTAGGGCCCAGCCCTCTTTGTGGTCCAACCTAGTTGGCACAACGATTCGAGTACTAGCTCTGATACCATCTGTAACATCCCAGATCACCCGCTTACAGATATTGTCCGCTTTGAGCCTCGACCTCTAGGGCCTCGCACCCTCACGATTTTACTTTTCCATAGGACTTCCTAGGAGGTCACCCATCCTGGTACTACTCTGGCCTTACAACAACAGTGATACTAAAAGTTATAAAGAATCTATTCACACATATTATGAAACACCTGTGAGCTAAATATAGAATATATGTAACTAGACCTTTACATAAAAGCGATCAGAGTACAATCATCAACTCTCACGACACTACCATTTGTGGGTGAATAGATCATTCAAGCAATGATTTTCCTCTATCCAATGCCTTTATGCACATGTCAAATCTCATGTAAGGCTTGCACCTATGGGCAGAATACTCAAACATGAGACTGGAGACATCCCTTAACTTTTAAGCAGAAGAATTCAAAATACTGAATCGAAAGGACACTGTGATGATTACATCCTCATCAACACTCAAAAATTTCACAAACACAAGGGATACATCTTTATATTATCCTCACATTCTTTATGGGCATATGATATGTGACAATATAGCATCAATAAATGTAAAAAACTGAATACACAATCACATTGTCACACACTCATGTTGAAGACATTCTTTGGAACTTCATTTGAGACTTTTGTAAAGGAAAAATCTCATTAGAGCGACTATCGTACATCACCGGATACTGAATCGACCATCTGAGATACAAAAACCTCATGTATCTCCCTTATAACAAGTTTATTACACGAAAATTCACTCAAAAATAGCTTTAGAATGTCTTAAAATCTTTTCTGAGTAACTATCATGCAATCTCAAACAATGAACAAGAGACTTGGGATATAAAAACTTGAAGTATCTCCCTTAAGTGATGCTTGAAACATGAAAATTTACTCGAAATTGGATTCAGAACACCTTAATTCCTTCTCTTAGAGTTAGAAAAGTGGAAATTTTTATTTATGAGTTTCTCAAACCTAAAAACTGATCCATAACACTCCGGGATACCCTCACAAGAAATGTAAAACTTTTGTTTTTTTAAAAGCACTGTAGCAATTTCATAAGGCTGATGTCAGTCGCACGTGTCGCGGAGGGCGTGTGAAGGATATGTCAGGCACATGTCGAGCACGCGTAGCGACGCGCAAATGCGCCCACTGATGCTGGCACGTGCATAGGCGTCACACAACTATCTGGTTAGTATCGTGCGACGTGTTTGGCACATTTGACACATGCACCCGATTCATCTCACGCTCGCGCACGCTGTTCACTACACATGCCCAAAGATAAGGCTCACCCTCGTTGAAAAAAGGTGATTTTTGATGAGTTTTGGGTCAATTTTTTGCACTTTCGGGCTTGTTTTTACCCCGTTTTTTAAGGTTAAACACATGTATACTACTTCTATGCAATAAAAAACAAAAACAAGCCAAAAAAGAAAAGTTAAATCTCCAAAAACTTTTTGGAGAGAAAATAAAAAAAATCTTTGTTTTTAACCACCCGATTCCGTCATCGCTCTGATATCACGTATAATATGTAAAGATATCTTTGTTACGAATCCCGGTTCGAACGTGAAAGGACAATAAAAGAAGAAATGCAGAAAATACCCGATTTTGGTCTCCATAACTTCAAACGAGCTTTTTGAAGTCGAAATAAGAGCGAATCTACCGTCATCTTCACATGAACTACTCACTGGGGCACACATAAGGTCTCTCTATAATTTTCGCAAAACGTAAACTCTTTTAACATGTCAGAAAATCCTTATGCTTACGATTGATATGAGCAACTGTAGGAGATCTTAACCTTTATATATAGCTTCCATATTTCGGCTTCCTCATTACAAACTCGATATGGGTCTAGTCCATACTGTTTGAGATCTATTTTCTACCCTGACTTTGACCTATTGATTTAGATCATTTATTAGGTCACGTTATTATCACTATCTGGATCAAATTACGTTACTTAATCGATAAGTTATTTGAAAATTGAAAAATACAATTAAATATTATCCTACTTTATAAGAAATTACAAAAATATCCAACATTCCTTGCATCTGTTTCTATGCTAAACCTCATAATTGTCGAACCTAAACAATCACTTGTTTTTTGTTTTTATTTCATTTCTATTGATTTATTTATTTTTAATTCATAGGAAAGAACATTAACGTGTACATTTATTGCATTATTACATCTGACCATTTTCTAGATACTATCAATAACTTATTATAACTATATATTACTTTGACTGAAATTTAGAAGGAAAAGAGTAACAAAGACAGAACCAGGAAAAGAAGAAAAAAAGGAAGAAGAAGAAAACGACAGCTTGTATTAAAAGGGCATACTTTCTTGAAACTCGTTTAGTTTTTAAGAGTGACTTGCAACTTCCACACGGATTCCACGCGGCTTAATATATCTTTTGATGTACATGTTTTCGAGAAAAGGATAAGACCCAGTGGCCTATTAATTAACAAATACAATTTCCTAGAGACTTGTGAGTTGAAATTTCCTAGATACTTGTGAGTTGAACTTATAGTCTTTGTATATTACATGGCATGACTTATTTGGTAGGTTACCCTTTCATCCTAGTGTGATATGGCTGATTAATTTCAAACTTGCGTCAAGAATACATTATATCAAGTTTCATTTGTACTTACCAGTATGGTTTTGAAATCCGAACCGGACCGATCGATCGACCAATGATCGATTGATTGGTCGATCAGGTTATCGCCCAAAATCGGTCTTCATTCGACCGGTGTGAGCCGGTCGAAACCGATCAATTGATGGGATTTTGACCGATCGGATCGATGCGGTTGAATGATTCGATAATTTTTATTTTTATTTTTATTTTTATTTATTTTTAATTTTTAATTTTTTAATATTATATATAATTAAATATAATTATTCGTAATTATTACGTCATATTGGATTAAATAGGTGGTTGAACCGGTCAAATTGATAACTAGTAAGGTCACCGGTTCAATAATCAGTCCAAATTTTAGAACACTGTTTACCAAAAAAGCAGAATTTATGGGATCGACGTAGGACCGGCAGCCTAGCTAGGACGTCTACAACTTTGTCAAGGTCTGGTTGCGACCGGAGTCAATATATCTACTCTTAAATTTGTCCAATTCCTAGCTGTTAGCATCAAGATTCTGGAATCACTTGATCATGGCCACGCCAAATTCCTAGGCCTAAATTCATACACGTATTTAGATGGTGATTCAATTCCAACTTTTACTTACGAGTTCACATCTACTTTTCAAGGGAAGCTATGACGACATGAACCTTATTTGGGCTGGTCACTTACGTTTCCTAAAAAAAATTACAATAAATGACGAGACAGACCTAATTGTTCGAATTCTCACAAGATGTTGCTTTTTGAAGCCCTAATAACGGAGATGTGATCCTCTGTACTTTATAATTTGTACCAACCCTATATCAAGTCATCCCAACTCTCCATTTACGTAGGGGACACATAAATGAAAGGTTGAGATGACTTGACACAAGATTGATATAAGTTATGGGGTATTGAGGATTTGATGCGCTAATAACGTGCCTTAACTGTCAGGCAATGGACTAAAGATACACTCTTCATTAATTTGATAAGAAGCTAATTGTCTTTTGAAATAAAATTTATGGTCTTCCCAATATTCAAATTCGATCACTTTCAAGGTATATAATTCTAATCCAACAATTTCAAAGTCTCTAATCTTTAGACACCTACTTAATCAGTTGCCACTTTGATCAAATGCCAATTTATTTATGAAGATTTGGTATATAAATATCACTTAACACATTATTACATTTTCATTTTTTTTTTGGATATTATGCGAATAAGATTTCATAAAGATTAAGTTGATATCTTGCTTTGGATTGATAAGGTTGCTTTACTTTGATGTAGAGATTGGTTGTTTTTAATTATAAATTTACTAGCATTTGCCAAGAAGATTCATGGTAAAAATCGTCACATTCTTGAGAGCCCGTTGGCTTCAAGTTTAACACACGGATCGGGTCAATAGGTCAAGGTCTTCGGGCTAAGTAATGGTCAAGGACTCTCAATGGACATCCTATTGGATTAGGTTAAACTCTGATGACTATTCCTTCATCAGTTGGTAGTTGGAAATTACACTTCACGACGCCGAAAGCTACTAATCGTTCTTTCTAGTGTGAACAATGGAGATCCTTTCTTCACGCGTCTCTAGAGAAAATGTCTAAAGTATTTAATTTGTTGAATCTTAATTAGTATCCATACGCTTGACCCACATTTCCAAACATTTTACAACCGATTTTGTTGAACTCAATGGAATTTTATGATACTTGCTATGATAGTGAAACCTGAAATTATTGTCTTGTTGACTTCTTTGATTGTTATGCCAAGTTAAAGTCTCTTCTTCTTTATGATTATAATTAAATTGGAAATTTTATAGTATAAGAAATAAATCATCCTTTAATACAAAAGGATTAGCATGGTTGTAAAAAGGTTCAGGCGTCGTAATTAACACCACAACCTTATCAATGACAGTAAAAAGTTCAAATAAAAAAGAAGATGGTGGTAAAAGAAAGTCGACACCAAAAGTCCCCCATCAAGCCAATTAAAAAAGCTTACTTCAGTTGAATATTGGGGTCTCACCATTTCAATTCAATACCGCGTTTGACATTATTGAGAAGACGAACACATACTTTGGACATTGTATCGAAATACCTTCTCAAAATTCGGGCTACCCAACACGTCGGTTAACCCAAAACAAAAAACAAAAAACAAAAGACAAGACCCGGATCCTCCACGCCGGTTAACCTTATATTTACCCAACATTGAATATTCAAGATGAATCTAAGGGACTGTTTGTTTCTGTTTTTTTTTTTGTCGTTTTTGTAAAAAAAAAAAACATGTAAGTAAAACGTATTTGGCTAATTCTGTTGCGATTTTTTGTTTCTGAAAATAAAAAAATCACAACAGTTTTACAGAAACCAAAAAACATCGTTTCTTTGAATTTTGACAACATGTTTTCTTCGACAAAAAACCAACATAACTCTGATTTCTATCTCAAAATAATAATAATAATAATAATAAATAATTTTATAATAATAATAAGATAATTAATTTGGTATAATAAAATTAATAATAAAATTAATATTATTAAAAATAGTAAGTAGAAAATTTATAACAATAATTAATAATAATAATACTATTATTAACAATAAAATAATAATAATAATAATAATAATAATAATAATAATAATGAGTTTAATAATAAAAAAAGTAAGTAGAAAATTTATAACAATAATTAATAATAATATTATTATTAACAATAAATAATAATAATAATAATAATAATAATAATAATAATAATAATAATAATAATAATGATGATGATGATGATAATGATTTTAATAATAATAATAATAATAGTAAGTAGAAATTTTATAACATTAATTAATAATAATATTATTATTAAAATAAATGATAATAATAATAGTAAGTAGAAATTTGATAACAATAATTAATAATAATATTATTAAAATAAGTAATAATAATAATAATAATAATAATAATAATAATAATAAGTAGAAATTTTATAACAATAATTATTAATAATATTATTATTAACAATAAATAATAATAATAATTAATAATCAGAATAACTTATTAAAATTAAAATTAAAAAAAATAATAATAATAATAATAATAATAATAATAATAATAATAATAATAATAATAATAATAATAATAATAATAATAATAATAATAATAATAATAATAATAATAATAATAATAATAATAATAATAATAATTTATTAGAAATCTCAACCAAACAGATTTTTATTTTCAGTTTTTATGTTACAAATCTCAACCAAACAGGTTTTCATTTGTTTAAGCAAAAAAATAGAAATCAAAAATAAGAAACAAAAATTAAAAACAACAACAAAAAAAATAGAAGTGGAACCAAACGGCCTTAAAAGTTTTGCTTTTACTGTAAACGACGAAACCAATTCATTGACAAAATAAGCACAAATGTACTTTATTTTACTTGCCTGATTGCAAGGATATAGGAACAGGTCTTCATTCGTAATAGTTCTAGTTCTTACAAATCATGGACGTGAAAAGTTATGAGCAGTTGACTACATGCAAATAAAAAGTATAGCGACAACTTGTTGGTTTTTCACAAATTCCTGCAAGACTTTAGATGAATTGATAAATCTTATTTAAATTACAGCAACATGGGGGCGATACTCATTCTTATCATTAGCAAGATGTTGCAAGCATTCAAATTGCTATATTCGTTAGAATCTCGATAAAATGTAATAAACATGCATCTCGTTTATCTGGTATGTACACATTATGCTATTTGTTGGACATTTTTTACTTAGTTCTACAAAGTTGGACAATATTTAATTATATATATATATATATATATGGTTCTGCTAGATTTAGGCTGAACTGTACGTTACCGTTCGGATCCATAAGTTGGCTACTTTCTGTGATGAATCAGATGTGAAGATACTTGCAAAACAAAGAAGGCTTGTCGGGGGTTGTGTCCCGATTAGCCCCTTCGACGCTCAAGTCAGTCTTTTGGTAAATGTGAGGTTGATGAATACAGAGAAAAGAAATTAGGTTATGATTGCATACCTCAATTATGAGAGAATTATACCTTATATATGGTTTTGCAGTTAGGTTTAGGTCTTTACGTGTTTGCATGAGAGACTTCCTTCTACGGATGGGCCAAGGAGGACATGGGCTTAGGCATAAAACTGATCTCTGAAGAATGGACCGATCGGCCCATGGGTCGTTTTGACTGGATTCGGGCCCAACACGGCCGATCCGACCATAAGCCCCCTACTCCTTGAGTCTGAGCAAAGAGAAGGGTCGAAGGAGTATGTAGAGGTTTTATAGCTCGTACATAGAACGACTCGTGATTGGGACGATCGGTTGAGCATTGAGATGTAGCTCGTTTGTAGGTCAGCTAAATGAAGTAGTCGATCGGTCAAGCACTGTTGTTGTAGCTCGGTCATGGGACAGCCCGGGTAGTCCCTGTCGGTCGGATGCCGACTAGTTGTGGGTATTTGCTTTCGTCTCGGGTTTCGGTCGGTCGGTGAGTGCCCTAACCGGTCGACCTCGGCACTTATTCTTGTGACTACTAGCGCTAAAGCGGTCGGTGGTCATCATTATTAAGCGTGAAGGTCTTGAAGCATTTATTATTTGACGCGTCTTATCGACAACTTTTCGAATCTGAATCGATCGTCTTTGTAATCGTTCTGCCGTATCCGACGATCCTTTCAACTGTTCGCGTCACTCCAGATTTCGATTAACCCTAATTTATCTCCGCTCAGATCGTGCCGCGTGTTCGGGAGTAGCTCGGATTTTCTCCACCCGTCGAGTTTTGGCTGGATCGCAATTCGAACGTTTCCCTATTAATGTCCAGGGTCGACAGACGGTTTGGTTTTCTTCACGCTCATCTCATTTTTGCTTTCATCTTGCTTTTCTCTGCTCTTTCTTATTCTCGGTTTCTGGAAGTTTTCTTTGGCGTTGCACAAATTTCTGATCTCTTACCACTAAATAGGTACGTCCCTTTTTCTCATTTTCCTCTTCTAAATTTCCTCTTAGTGAGCATGTCGTCCACCGGTTCTCGGGTGGGGTTTTCTGAGGATGATGTTGTGAGAGGTCGTCGAAGTTATGGCTGAAGCGACGGCGATGTCGAGGTTGGGAGATGTTGAATAAATTACGACAAGGGAGCGGAAAGATGTGCTGGTAGTAAAGGAACTGCCTAAAGGCAAATCGAAGATGTCCACGGCGGAGTTGAGTCGGTCAATTGTTAGGAATGGTATCCCTCGGTCCTGGGAGCCTAGGCTGGCATCGGGGGATGAAAGAATCGACAACAGCACAGGTGGGTGGTTTGCCGTCTCGGAGTATTTCTTCTCGGTCGACGGCCTGAGGCTACCGTACGTGCCGATCGTGGATGAAGTGTGTGCTGACTATCAATTAAGGTCGAGTCAGATTCCTCCGTATGGGTGGAGGTTCATCAATGGACTTGCTTTGCTGTGCCACCAATTTGGCTGTCTGCCTTCGGTCAATATCTTGCGCCACTTCTTGAGAATGAGTCAGAGTCCGAGCTCTGCGGGTGGGATCCCTTCCCTAATGTATAAGGATGTCCGGTATCGCCCATCCGGGACGGCTGGCAAAATTACCGACTGGCGAACGAAATATTTCTTTGTGAAGCCTCGGGGGTCTTCCTCCGAGTCCCAGCCGTGGAGGTATCCCCTAGCCGAGCGATGGAATGACTCGTCAAGTCTATTCCTTTCTAGGGAGGAGCGGGAGGTGGTCGGCCGTATAAAGGAGCTCGACCAGTATAACTTCGCTAGGCTTATTTCGGGATACGGCGGGGGGACCTCGGCCAACTCTCTTTTGATTGACCCCCGCCACAAGTTAGCGGGCTATGAGAGGGAACCGCCCCGCCTGGTTGACCCCTCATGGTTGAATTATTTTTCTTGCTTGTAGGTTTTGGTTCGATTTCTAACATGCTTTCTTTGTTTGTGCAGCCATGGTCAAAGTTAATACTTTCACCGGCCCTCCCAAGTCTACCAAGGGTAAGCGCAAGGTCGCGAGGCCTTCGGGAGCCAAAGGTCAGGAGGATAGGGGAGAGGCCAGTTCGGTTGTTGTTCGACCCATTGCTTCCTGGCAACGATATGTTCCTCCCACCGTCTCCGAGCTGTCTGCGGCTTTTCTTGTGGTCGTCACTTTGGTGGGTGCTTGGTTGTGATCGAGGAAGAGGAGGAGGTCGAACGACCTTTGAAGAGGAGAAGGGGGGCTCAAGTAGTCGACCGATCTCCTCAAGTAGCCGACCGGCCTTCTCAAGTAGTCGATCGGCCTCTTCGTCCCTTGAACCGAAGCAAGGGGAAGGAGAAAGTGGGAGATCGTCTTGCCGTCGCCCGCCAGGTAAAGGGAAGAAGCTAGCGAAGTCTTGACAAGTAGGGCCGCGATTAGCCTCGAGAAGACTGCCTCGATCGCCGATGCCGAAGTGGCTCTTCATCTCGCTGAGAGGGTCATTCCTCCTTTGGACGAGGAGCGCTTTGACGCGTTAAGTGTTGAGGAGCAGATGAGCCGTGTCATCCGCAATTCCATGAGGGATGTGGCTCTCACTTTTTCCACGCATCAGCGAATCGAGCTGCTGAATCGGGAGGTCCATTCCCTCCTGGAGCAGGTGGACGGTTTGAACACCCAGCTCTCGGAGGTCAGAGAGGAAGGAGACTTCTCCCGGGCTCAACTCTCTTCCTTGGAGGAGGAGGAGCGTGACGTCTTGAGAGCTCAACTAGCTTCGGGAGAGGAGGAGAGGAGCTCCTTGAAGGCTCGACTCACTGGGGAGGAGGTCGAGAGAGTAAGGGCGATGGCAGCGAGGAACAAGCTGTCCGAGGAATATACGGTGTTGCGAGGGCAGCTTGAGTCGGAGAGAGTGCTTAAGGAGAAATCCCTCCAGGACCATGCCCAAACCGAGGATACGCTGAGGAGAGTGCGAGCCTCCGTAAAGGAACAAAGGGTCGAGGCGATCATGAGATGGCAAAGGCGATTCTTGCAGGAGGAGCGCTTGGAGTACTCCTGCGACTTGGCCCTCATGATCTTGAAGAATTGCAATGACGCCTGCGTTCCTGAGGGGTCGGACAGTCCTTCGTTTGAGGGGTTCGCCGAGCCGCTGCTTCCTACCGCCCTTGGCCTCTCTCTGGAGGAAATAAAGGAGAGAGCCTTGGAGGATCGGGAGCCCATCCCGATTGAGGAGCTGGACCTTAGCTCGGCTGAGGAGGACGAGCTTCCTCGTGATGATACTTCTGCGGCCGCTTCCTTGGACCCTGCCCCCGCTTCAACTTTTTCGCCCGCTTCTGAGGCTTCCCCTGGGTAATCACCCACTTCTCCTTCTGTGGACTTTTGAAGCTCACCTGGTCGGGCTTGTGACCAGGGCAAATTTAATGGAATGAAAATCTTTTCTTTTGCCTCATTTTTTCTGATGTCCTTTTTCGTGTTTATGCTCTTTACTTTCGATGTATGATGAATTTTGATGAAGTTGCTCATAGTCTACCGGCTTCGAGGTCGACTTATAGTAGAGTCCGAACCGGGGTCCCAAGGATCTCGTCTTGGCGACCGATCGACCGTAGTCGATCTGTGTCGATGCCGAGCGAGGGTCCCAAGAGTCTTGTCTTGGCGACCCGACCGACCGTAGTCGATTTATATGAATGCCAGGCGAGGGTCCCAAGAGTCTTGTCTTGATGACCTGACCGAGCAATAGGCGAGGGCGATCGATGGTCCCAAGGATCTCGTCTCGGTGACCTGGTCAATCGATAGTTGAGCTATGTGGATGCCGGGCGATTAAGAGCGAGGGTCCCAAGGATCTTGTCTTGGCGACCCGACCGACCGTAGTCGATCTGTGAAGATGCTGGGCGATGGCGAACGAGGGTCCCAAGGATCTTGTCTTGGAGACCCGACCGATTGTAGTCGATCTGTGGAGATGCTGGGCGATGGCGAACGAGGGTCCCAAGGATCTTGTCTTGGCGACCCGACCGACCGTAGTCGATCTATGGAGATGCCGGGCGATGGCGAACGAGGGTCTCAAGGATCTTGTCTTGACGACCCGATCGACCATAGTAGTCGATCTATGGAGATGTCGGGCGATGGCAAACGAGGGTCCCAAGGATCTTGTCTTGGCGACCCGACCGACCGTAGTCGATCTATGGAGATGCCGAGCGATGGTTGATTGGATTTTTTACCCTTTGCCACATATAATGGAGCTTTTTATTGCCAAGAAATATGAAAACCCCTTTATTGATGATAATGAGGGCGTGGGCCGTTAAAAAACTTGTCTGGCAGGGACAGAAAAAAGGTTCCCACATGTATACAAAAACGGTAATAAGTAAAGATTAACTAAAATAGAACTTATCTATTGGTAGAACGCCTTCAAATTCCGAGAGTTCCAAGGTCTTAGTAGAACCTTCCCTTTCGCATCGCGTAGGATGTAAGAATCATGTCTGACTTGCTTAATCACCCGGTAGGGTCCTTCCCACGTCTGCCCGAGCTTTCCAGGATGCTTCCCGGTAGCTTCAGCCTTTCGTAGGACGTAACCGCCTACCTTTACATCGCTCGGCTTGACCCTTCTGTTGTAGAATTTGGTCGCTTTTTGCCTGATTGCTTCCGAACGAGCAGCTGCCCTTTATCCGTCCTCACTGAGGAGAACGAGTTCCGCTCTGCGGGCTTCATCGTTCCGCTCTTCTTCATAGCCTGAAACCTTTTGATTATGCAATGCCACTTCTATTGGAACCAGGGCTTCTGCCTCGAAGGTCATCCTGAACGGTGTTTCCCCTATGGCTCCGTTCGGTGTGGTTCTGTATGCCCACAACACTTCGTCTAGTTCTTCCACCCAGGTCTTTCGGCCATCTAGGCGCTTCTTGAGAGCATTCATTATCTTTTTATTGATGTTCTCCGCGAGACCGTTGCTTTGGGGATGGGCTACCGAAGTCAGTTGCAGCTTGATCTTTAGTCGGTCGCAGAAATCTCTGAACTTGTCGTTATCGAACTGCAGACCGTTATCCGTAATCAACACCATAGGCATCCCGAAGCGGGTAAGTATATTTTTTATCACGAAGCTCTCCACCTTCTGCTCGAAAATTGTAGCGACCGCTTCCGCTTCTGCCCATTTGGTGAAGTATTCCACCGCTACTATCAGGAACTTCTTCTGCCCAGGACCGTGAGGGAAAGGACCCAGTATATCCATTCCTCATTGAGCGAACGGGATAGGATGACTCACAATTTTTATCCTCTCGGTTGGTTGGTGAGATAGGCTGCTGTTTCTCTGGCAGGCCTCACATCGGTCGACCTTCTCCTGGCAGTCTCTTCTCATTGTCGGCCAGTAGTACCCCTGTCGGATCAGTCTATGCGCCAACATTCTGCCTCCTACATGGTTTCCACACATCCCTTCATAGACTTCGGCCATTGCCTGCTCGGCTTCTTCTTCATTCAGGCATCGAAGCAGCGGCCAGTCGTAAGATCGCTTATATAGAGTGCCATTAACAATCGTGTACTCGGCTGCCCTTATTCGTAGTTTCTTGGCCTCCGACGCGTCTTCCGGTTGTTTTCCCTCCAAAAGGTATTGTATGATCGGTTCTGTCCAACTCGATCAACTGGTACTTACGTCGAGAGCTTCCTTGGCTTTCTGAATGCTAGGCCAGTCAAGTCGCTCAACCAGAATGTTATTTTTGGCATCTCGATCGGAAGCTATTTTGGAGAGCGCATCCGCTTTTACATTTTGAGCTCGTTCTATTCTGCTGATCGAGTACTGTTCGAAATTGCTCAACTCCTGCTTTACCAGCTCCAGGTACTTGATCATGCTGTCCCCCTTGGCCTCATACTGCCCGGTGACTTGGCCGACCACCACTTGGCTATCGCTATAAATCTTTAGGTGCTTCACCCCCATCTCGTTGGCTAGTTAGAGGACGACTATCAGAGCTTCATATTCTGCCTCGTTATTGGAGGCCTTGAATTCTAGCCGAAGGGCGTATTCCACCTTTTCTTCCATATTTGGGTCGATTAATATCACCCCAGCTCCGCATCCTTCAGCGTTGGACGACCCGTCAACGAACAAGCTCCAGGTAGGGAACTGTTGGTCCTTCGAGCTGGGTTGGCTCATCTCTGCGATGAAGTCTGCCAACACCTGCGCTTTAATGGTCGTGCGGGGTTTGTATTGTATGTCGAACTCTCCCAGCTCTACCGCCCACTTTATTAGTCGACCGAAGTTTGGGCTTTTGAAAACCGCCGAGGGTTGATCGGTCCATACCTCGATGGTATGACTTTGAAAGTAGGGCCTTAGCTTCCGAAATGCCATTATCAAGGAGAGGGCTAGTTTCTCTATAGGCGTATATCGCGTTTCGGTCCGATCAACCTTTGTCTTGGCGTAGTAGAGTGGTGTTGTTCGCTTCCTCAATCGAATAAGGACCGCGCTGATCGACCCCTCCGTAACCGCCAAGTACAAAATCGGGTTTTCTCCCTCTACCGGGCTTTGCAGGATAGGCGGGCTGGACAAGTATTGCTTTAAGTGTTAAAAAGCTTTCTCGCATTCGTCCGGCCATTGGAATTGGGTCACGTTCGCTTTCCTCAAGATTTTGAAAAATGGGAGGCACTTGTCTCCCAATCTGGAAATGAACCTGCTCAGAGAGACTATCCGACCGGTCAATATCTGCACTTCTTTTAAGCATTGGGGTGAGGGCATTTGGATGATGGCTTTGATCTTCTCTGGATTAGCCTCAATCCCCCGTTGAGTGATCATAAACCCTAGGAATTTTCCAGATGCCACCCCAAAGACGCATTTTTCCGGGTTCAGCTTCATCTGAAATTTATTCAGAGTCTGGAAGACTTCCTTGAGATCTTCCACATGCTCCGTGACCGTCTTACTCTTGATCACCATATCATCCACATAAGCTTCCACCGACCGGCCGATCTGTTTCTTAAAGACCTCCGTGACGAGTCGCTGATAGGTCGCCCCCGCGTTCTTCAAGCCAAAAGGCATTACTTGGTAGCAATATGTGCCTTGGTGGGTTATGAAGGCGATCTTTTCTTCGTCTTCCAGACTCATTTGAATCTGATGATAACCCGAGAAAGCGTCCAGGAAGCTGAGAAGTTCATGCCCTGAGGTAGAGTCTACTAGCTGGTCAATCTTGGGCAAGGAAAAACTGTCCTTTGGACATGCTTTGTTCAAGTCGGTAAAATCTATGCACATTCTCCACTTCTTGTTCTTCTTTTTCACTAAAACCACATTGTCGAGCCATTCGGGGTACTTGACTTCTCGGATGAACCCGGCCTCGAGTAATTTTTCTACTTCTTTCTCGATCACCCCCTGTCGCTCCTTGCTGTGCCATCGCTTCTTTTGTCTGATCGGCTTGTAGTCATGCCGAATACCGAGGGAGTGCGACGCGACTGATCGGGATATTCCAGACATGTCGCTCAGTACCCAAGTGAAGACCGATATATTTTTCACCAAACAGTCTGTGATTTCTTTAATCAGGTCGCCCTGCAGCTCGGAGCCTAGGTTTGTAAATTTAGAAATTGGCTTCGTCCGATCCGACCATTGTGTTTCTTCCATCGGGTTTATTCTATCCATCTCCTCGTCGGCTCTCACATCAAGAGAGCTCGTCGGGACTACATACAATCTAATGTCTTCGTTTTAGCTAAGTAACATTCCTGGCGATTCTCTGCGACCGACAACACCAACTCCGTGGGGTGTCGGAACTTCATAACTTGGTAGTAGGTGGAGACGACCGATCGAGGGCATTTGAGTAGCCCGCCCGATTATTGCATTGTCGCCCTTGAAACTTGGCGACTAGGAACTCAGCGTCCTTTTCTATCGACACAACTTCACTGAACTTCACTTTCAAATACACCGGGCGAGCAGGTGGTGACGCCTGATTACCCCTTTGATGGGGCCGTCAATAGGTAGTAGTCGATCTTGGTACCTTCATCCGCTTGAAGGCCTCATGTCTGACAAGTCAATCGATTTGCCGTATCAATTATCACCTGCTTCACCTCGTAACCGTCCATGTTCAGATTTACCACGAGGGCGTCATCATGAGGGTAACTCACTTCGTCAAGGTCGGACTCATCGAATGATATATCCCGTCGTTCTCCCTCGGCTTTTTGGCGGATGAGTCTCTGCCGACCTGTTTGGCATTTCTTTTTCTCCCTTTAGTGGTGGATCCCCCTGCTACATTTCTACCGAATATCATGTTAATGACCCCAGTCAGTCGGTCGTCTTGTTGCCCGGCGTTTTCGTTGTTTCTTTCCCTCGATCTCCCTCTCTCTTCTCATCGATTATCTGTATTTGCATTCTGCCTCCCTCTATCATTCCTGTCATTTCGCCTCTAGGGTGGTCGCCTATTGTCTGGTCGACCTATCCTGCGCTGATTATCTCGATCGGTATTTTGTTCGTGCTTCACGAACCGACCTAACCTTCCCCTTTGTATGAGGGATTCGATTTCTTTTTTCAACTGCCAGCAATCTTCCGTGTCATGACCGACCTCTTTGTGGAAACGACAATATAGATCCAGGTTCCTATCCTTGTATGGGGTCTTCATTTTATTAGCTTCTCGGATAGTTTCCCCATCCGCTCTCATGGCCGCCATTACTTTTGCATATCGTTTGTTAAGCGGGGTGAAGTCTTGTTGATGCCACTGCCGACCGATCGACTTTCTCCAGGTCGACTGATCCCTCTGTCTTTTGTGAGAGTCATCGCCTACCACTCGACCATGATCATCCGCCTGACGTTTTGTATTCTTTAATACTTCTTGGTGAATGTACTTATCGCCCAATATCGATCTCTGAATAGATCGGGGCTGATCGAGGGCTAACGACTTCTTAAACTCCTCATCCCTCGTATTGCTCATAAGTCGGCCAAGATAGATGAGCAAGTGAGGTCGAGGACCTCGACCAACCGTTATTGAGCAAGTGATGAACTCTATAAACTTTCATTCATTCCTTGGGTAAGTGCATCACCTCCAAAGTCGTCTTCATGGGCTTCTTGGTGGCGACTCGTTGAGGAAAAGTAGCTGAAATCCTCAAGCAATTGATCTGACCGGAGGTAGATTGTTGAACCATCGTCGGGCTCCCTCTTGAAAGGTCGTGTAGAAAGCCTTACATTAGATGGCATCTGGCACACAGTGCAGATTCATGATCGACTGGAAGTGTTGTAAGTAGCCCAGAAGGTCGGTCTTTCCAGTGTATTTTTCTGGCGTTGGTATTTTGGTTCCGGGTGCTGGGAGGCTATCCAAAATTTTCGGGGTAAAGGGAGAGCTGTATTGTGCCGTCGGACGATCTGGGCGAAAGCTCATAGCTGCGTTAATCCGATCGTTCACGATTTTTTCTAGGTTTTCGGTCGGGTGGCGATCGGTTGCCATGCTGGTCTGCCGTGCAATTTGCTGTGCAGACGGATGTTGTTGTGGCAGCTGAGACTACAAGATCTGGCGAATCAACAGGTCAGCCGCTTCCTCAATCTGTTTTCTGGTGAGGGAGGTGTGCACAGGCGGAAGAGGATCTGCATCCGATCGGTGTCGGAGAATCGGGTGCATATTGAGTGCAGCGTTATCCTCTAAAACGACACTCTGTTCTTCTTGTTCCAAACCCTGAGGTTGTGGTTGATCGTTAGGATCTGAGGATTCCGTCTTTGGAAACATGTAGTGCGGTAGCAGAGTTGCGAGTAGGCTGCAAACTCATGCGTTACATCGCCAGAGCCATAACAATGCTATATCGAGGTTCATCGCTACTTTGACCGATCTGTGTTTACGGGCGTGGTGCCTCAAGTCGAGCCCCACGGTGGCGCCAATTGGTTCGCCAGATTTAAATTTGGCTATGCGTTGCCGTTCAGATCCATAAGTTGGCTACTTTCTGTGATGAATCAGATGTGAAGATACCTGCAAAATAAAGAAGGCTTGTCGGGGGTTGTGTCCCGATTAGCCCCTCCGACGCTCAAGTCAGTCTTTTGGTGAAGGTGAGGTTGATGAATACAGAGAAAAGAAACTAGGTTATGATTGCATACCTCAATTATGGGAGAATTATACCTTATATATGGTTTTGCAGTTAGGTTTAGGTCTTTACGTGTTTGCATGGGAGACTTCCTTCTACGAATGAGCCAAGGAGGGCATGGGCTTAGGCATAAAACTGATCTCTGAAGAATGGACCGATCGGCCCATGGGTCGTTTTGACTGGATCCAGGCTCAACACGGCCGACCCGACCAATATATATATATATATATATAAATAACTTATCGATTAAGTTACGTAATTTGATCTGAATAAAGATACTAAAGTGACCCAATAAATTATCTACATCAATTGGTCAAAGTTCGGGTGAAAAATAGATCTCAATCAGTGTGGACCGAACCCATATCGGGTCTGTGAAAGAGAAGTCCGATTTGAATATTATATATAAAGGTTAAGGTCTCATACAGTTGCTCATATCATTTGTAAGCATAAGGATTCTCTTACTCGTTAAGAGAGCTTACGTTTTGAAAAAACTGTAGAAATACGTTGACTCTGTTTTGGTGATTAATTCCTATGAAGATGATGGTGGATTCGTGCTCGTTTCGGCTTCAGAAAACTCGTTTGAAGTTATGGAATCGAAATAAGGTATTTTCTTCATTTCTTCATTTAGTGTCCTTTCACGTTCGATCCGAGATACGTAACTAATATATCGTTACGTGTTATATATGGTATCAGAGTGATGATGTGATGGTGTTTAAAAATGAAGATATTGCAGGAAAGTAGTATATATGTATTTAGTCTTGAGAAATGGGGTAAAAACGAGCCTGGAAGCTCAAAAATTTGACCCAAAACTTGCATTTTCTTGGCAAGGGAGTGACTCACCATCGGGCGTGATAGGCGCGGGTGTCGTGACTAGCGCAGATGATATATGCACCAAACTTATAGAGAAATACCGACTAGACGGGTGTAACACACACACACCAGTGTCGATAAACGCGTCTGCTATGGCACGTGTCTGACATGCACCTTTCATGCTAATGCACGACTAACGTGTCGGCTGACGTCAGTTGTATGGATTTGCTATAGTAAACTAAAAAAATCACACACAAAAATTTCAGATTTCCTGTAAGAATGTCTCGAGATATTTTGGGTTAGTTTTCAAGTCTGAAAAATGTATCAAGTGAAAATTTCCATTTTTTGATTTATTACATTAGTAATAAATTAAAGTTTAATTATAGAAAAAGAATTAAGGTGTTCTGAATCTAATTTTGAGTGAATTTTGCATGCTTCGGATGTCACATGAGGGAGATATTTCAATTTTTTATGTCTCAGGCTTCATGTTAAGTGTTTAGGATTGCATTATAATTACTCAGAAAAGGAATTAAGACATTTTGAAGAATTTTTAGTAAATTTTTGTGCAACAAACTTTTCATAAGGGAGATACATGAAGTTCTCGTGTCTTAAGAGGTCAGTTGAGTGTTCAGTGACGCACGATAATCACTCTAATGAGATTTTTCAGTTACTAAAGTCTCAAATGAAATTTTTAGAGAATGTCTTCAACATGAGTGTGTGACAATGCGACTGTGCATTCAGGTTTTTTTTACATTTATTGATGTTACATTGTTACATACTATATGCCTATAAAGAATGTGAGGATATCATAAAGATGTATCCCTTATGTTTGTAGACTTTTTTGAGTGCTGATGAGGATGTAGTCACAACAGTGACCTTTCGAATTAGTATTTTAAGTGCAATATTAAGGGATGTCTTTGGTCTCATGTTTAGTTATTTTGCCCACAGTTGTTAGCCTTATATGAGATTTTGAGATGTGCATAAAGGCATTGGATAGAGGAAAGTCGTTGCTTGAATGACCTATTCGCCTACAGGTGATAATGCCATAAGAGTTGATAGTTTATACTATAATCGCTTTTATGTGGAGGTCTAATTGCATATATTATGTATTCAACGCACAGGTGATAATATGCGTGACCAGATTCTTGATAAAAATACTATTTAATGGCTTTGAGTATCATTGTTGTCTTACATTTGTGCTGATATAAACATTATCATTTTGTAGTCACCTTTTCGGTCAACAATATCGATGTCACCGTTGAAACCCTGACCGGTTTCAATATGAAGAGTTGGACAGAAGATGTATCGAATGCTATGGAGATAGCTGAGGTTGATATGGCTACATGGACTGATAGGCCATCTCCACCTACATCTACGAGCTCAAGAGCTTATAAAGCAGCCTATGAAGCTTGGGATTGGTCTAACAGATTAAGTCTTATGACCATTACAAGATCCATACCTGACCATCTGCTTAGTGGGCTTCTGGGCACAAACATAGCGAAGAGTTTCTTGATAATGTCTCTTAGAGATACACCGTCTCACCTAATGTTGAGATAAGTACCTTGATAAAAGAATTATTTTCTATGGGGTATATGGGAGAAGGAGGTGATGGAGTACATATCAAGAATGATCCATTTTCACAGTAGACTGAAGATGCTGAATATTCCTTTTCCTGATGTCTTCATAGTTCACTAGACTCTGAATACACTTCTTCCAGAGTTTAGTAATCTAGTGATGAAATATTACTCACTGGATGAGGAATGAGACTTCAATGCTTTGATTGCCCATTGCGTTGCTAAGGAGGAGAAACTCAAGCTTGCTACTGCTATGGCCCTCGAAGAAATTAAAAGGAAGGCAAAGACTGAGCCCACTAAGATCATAGGTAAAAAGTCTAAATCTTCTCCACATACTGATGTTGGTCAATCAAATGCTGGTAAAGGTCCTACAGACATAAAGAAGCCAGCAGTATGAGGCCTACAAAGAAAGACTGTGACTATCAGGTAACTCTATGGCTTATTAATTTATGAATCTAATTTTCAATGGTCGCATTAAGTTCTTGGTGGCTATATAGTGGAGCATCTGATTATAGTGCTTCCACGATACAAGAGTTCATATCCAAGATAGAGCCAAATAAAGGAAAGGAGAAATTGATGGTTGACATCAATGAAGAAGTGGAAGTAATATCTATAAGGAATGTATGTACTGAACCTTATTGCAAGGTTCATTTTGGTTTTTTACACGATACATTTTATATGTGATCTTTGTATCAATTTTGGACAAAGCAGGTTAATATTTTGTTTTTAATGCTTATGTTGTATAGTTTTTGTTTAATATAAAATATAATGGTACAACTTTCTTATCATATGGTTTGTATATAATATTTCTTACGTGGAATTAGATATATGTTCCTTCATATCTTGCTAAATAAGTCATGAAAAGCAAAACCATAATGAATGAAAAGTCATATATAGTGTGGCATAAAAGTTTAAGCCATATTTCCAGAGCTAGGGTTGAGAGATTGATTAAGGAAAACATTTTCTCAATTCTAGATTATGATAATCTGGAAACATGGCTAACTATTGCAGGGATAAATTGACTAATAATAAAGGGGTAATTCTGGCTTGTTGGGTCTGATACATACGAATAACAGTAGACCCTATACAGTTGCATTATACAATTCTAAATATATGCTAACATTTGTTGATGATTATTCTCATTACATATATGTGTTCTTGCTTAAAGAGTGAATGTTAAAAACCAATTGGAAAAATTCATCAAGAGAGTCAGATCTAATCATGGAAGATAATATCATGGCAAACATGGGGTTTCAGGACTTGAAAAGGTTCGTTTACCATATATATTGAATTGATTGAAATATTGATTAAGTTCACTATGCTGAGTAGTCCTGAGTAAAATGGTGTGTTGTTCAAAGACATAACTGCACCCTAAGGGACTTGAAGAAGTCAATGCATAATAAAAATAATCTACATGATTATCTACCAGTGTGAAAACCTAACCTTACACACATTTGTGTATGTGGCTGTTTTGCTGAGGTAGTATAATCCTTATAAAGACAAATTGCATTCTTGTTAAGTTCATTGCTATTTAGTCAGATATCCTAACCACGTTAAATCTACAATTCTTACTGTCGAGAAGGTAAGACCAGAATAGTGAAATCACAAGCAATTAAGTTTTTGGAATACAATATCTATGATGATAATGGTTCCTTTGACCTTTCGGATGATAACAAGGTGGATACTACAGTTATCATATACCTGCTACTCATATATTTAAATCTGGTGGATCTAGGTCTTAATACCATGCCTGTATAGGAACATGAACTCATTCCTGTATATATAGAGGTTTTTGGGGGTACAAGATCTTATACAGTTGTATAGATCAACTAGAGTAAGATGACCTACTATCCCATATGATATCATAGTCTATTAGGTAAGCAAGACTATGATGTTAGACATGTTATGAATCCAGTTACTTATGTAGAAGTTATTTCCTGACCTAATGTAAATTTGTGGGGGGATACAATGACTGATGAGATATAAGTCATGAAGCATGATAAGGTCTGGGAACTAGTTCACTACAAATCCGTCAATTATAAATGAAGTTTTGAGACCTAGAGGACTTTGGGATAAAGTTTAGCGATCTATAGGCTTGTTCAGTTGCTTGATGGTTCACTTAGGGAGAAAGTTTGACTTGAATGTTACCTCTCGTATCCTCGTAGGATATATTTTGAGTGATTATGACAATTGTAACTCATGATGATATAGGATTACATCAGATGACTGTCAAAACTGTTTTCTTGAATAAAGACCTTTATAAAAAGGTCTATATGGTACAACCTGAAGGATTTCATGATCCAGATAGAATTGACATAGTTTGCACATTAAGTAGATCAATATATGGTTTACATTAAGCCTCCTGAGAGTGATACCTTACATTTGATGAGGTGTGACGTCTTTCAGCTACATGGAAAATAAAGTTAAAAGGATGGTTGTACTATGAAGTCAAGAGGAGCAAAGTTATCTTCCTATTATTACATGTAGATGATATATTGCTCACGTCAAATTACTTGACTAGTTGTATGAGGTTAAGCAACTTTTGGTCAAGAACTTTGACATGAAAGATCTTAGCGTAGCATCTTTTGTCCTAGGTATTTAGATTCACCGGGATAGATCTCAACACTCATAAGGCCTCTCATAAAGTGCATACAAAAAGTATGTGTTACAAAGATTTAATACAATTATTTGTAAACCTATTGTAGCATCAATCTTTTATAGTGAGAGATTATCTTTGGCATATTGTCCAAAAAATAAAATAAAGAGAGAGATTATGAAGAATATTCTTGAAACTGGTATAATTGATAGCTTGAAGTATGCTCGGGTAACTACTAGGTGAGACATTACATTTATTGTTTGAATGTTTGGTCAATATCTAGTTAACCTAGGGGCAGGACATAGGAATGCAGTCAAGCAAGTGTTAAGATACTTAAAGGGAACTAAGGATTATATGTTGACATATAGAAAAGTCAATAGACTAAACCTTGTAGATAATTTAGATTCAAATTTAAATGGATGATAGAAACTACACTTAACGTTACAATTTTAAGTTTGTAGATGGTACAATGTCGTGGAAGAATGTCAAGAAGACATGGGTGACTTCCTAAACCATGCATGTAGAGTGCATGCTAAAGGGCTGCTTCACTGACAGTTTGACTCAGAAACTTAGTTTCTGAGTTGCCTGTAGTTGATTTAGTGGCTAGACCTATTCATTTGTAATGTGATAATCTTGTTGATGTGATGTTTAATAACAACAAAGAATATCACAGGGTCTTAAAATTTGGAGGTCAAAGAGTTGACCACAAATGAGTTGATACAAAAATGTGACATTAAGGTTTGAAGCATTTAAGAACTGAGGAAATGTAAGTTGATCCTTTAATTATTGGGCTATGCCTACTTGTGTTTAAAATATAAGTATACAATATGAGTGTTTTGAAGTTCTTAGGCATTGTTAGTTAAGGGGATCGTTATGTTTTCTCCATGTACATTTGTACATCTATACATTTGATGTATTTTGGCAGTATGGTGATTCATCAATAAAGATGATCATCGTTTGTCCTTAGTAATACGTGTTATTGTATGTTGTCATAATACGTGTAAAAGTCTTAAGATTTGTGTCAATCTTAAGCATTTAAAAGTTATTGGGCATATATACAAATTGACCTTAAGCCTATGTCATTTGAACGCATATAATTTTATACAGATATCCATAAAATTTTTATATGACATAGGGGATATAATTTTTTAATCCTATAAAGGTTCTCAAATGCAGTTTAATATTCAGTTGGAGAACATAAAGATTTTCTCTAATGATATTTAACATTCGATAAGAGAAAACAAGTTTTCTCTAATATTGTTTAGCATTCGGTAAGAGAAAACAAGATTTTTCTAATGCAGTTTAGCATATGTAGTTTAATTAATATAAAGTTGAAAAAATCGAGACTTACAAACGAAGATGATATAATTTTAGATTATACAGGTATCATCTTAGTTTGTCACACTCCATTTTCCCATTCAGGTTAGTGATGTATTAGATATGCGTGATTGTATTAGATTTGTGTCACATATGACACATATATTTGATACTTTTTAGTATAGAAAACCTTGTAGAATAGAATTGTGGACTTTTATGATCTTTGGATCAAATGTTTTGTTTTTAAACTTAGTTCACTAATACAGTAACGTAGCTTAATCGAGCTTTTAAACTATTTTTAAATTTGAGTAAACACTGCAATTAAGTATTCTCCAAGGGGAAGAATGTTGGATATTTTTTACTTTTCTCATAAAGTTGGATAATAATTAATTGCATTTTTTAGTTTTTCAATGATTTATCAGTTAAGTTACGTAATTTGATCTAGATAAAGATAATAAAGTGACCCAATAAATGATCTAAATCAATGACTCAAAGTTCGAGTAAAAAAATAGATCTCGATCAGTGTGAATCGGACTTATATTGGACGTGTGATGAGAAAACCCAATATAGATGCTATATATAAAGGTTAAGATCTCTTGCAGTTGCTCATATCATTCGTAAGCATAAGAATTCTTTAATATATTAAGAGAGCCTATGTTTTGAGAAAACTGTAGAAAGACATTGACCTCGTTTCGGTGATCAATTCCCGTGAAGACGGTTGTAGATTCGTGCTTGATTTGATTTCAGAAAGCTCATTTGAAGTTATGGAACCAAAATCAGGTATTTTCCGTATTTTTTTTCGTTTATTGCCTTTTCAAGTTCGATCTGGAATACGTAATTAAGGTATTGTTATGTGTTACACTATTAACTAGTTAAAATGGACACTTTGTCAAATGTTGGGACTTACGTTATAATTATAGCAACAAAGCAAGCAACTACAATTATACTTTACTGATGCAATTACGCCACTACGATGGAACAAATTTTATAGGAATAAGTTAAAAATGACCTAGATTATGGGTGTAACAGTGTCAAATAAAAATTTACTAACAACCCAGACGGACTGATGGCGTGAATTCAAGTTAACTAAATTAAAATACTTGAATTTATATTAATGTGGCGTTATCTTTTAATTTGAAGATTTCGTATGGCCAAAAAATATTCGTCTTCCTAAGGTTCGACCTTAGAGTCGGTGCATTTAATGAAGTCTTTTAACTTGGGGGGATGAACTAATACAAGACAATCCAAGTCTTAAAAAAAGGGAATGAGTATCGAATGAAAGATTAAGTTTCGTAAGGAAGTATTATTATAGGGTCATTATTTTCATTACTCATTTTTTAGTAATACCCCATTCTCCTTTTAATATAGAGGAATGAGTATTATTGTTATGTAAGGATGTGGTTATTATAATTAATTAAAATATAATTATTAATTAATTAAAATATTGTAATTAATTTAACTACAATATAATTAATTAAAATATTGTAATTAAAATATAATTATTTAGTTACAATATAAGTAATTAAAATATAATTATTCATTAATTAAAATATTATAATTAAAATATTATTAATTAGTTAAAATATAATTACTTAATTAATTATAATATAATTAATAATAATAATATTTATTTCTTATTATTTTACAAATCAACCATTGTCAATGATAATGATAATAATAATCATTCATTCTTTTAATCATCTATCATAATTATAATAATAATATAAATTTTTATTTTTTACTATATTTATTTTCATTTTTATTACTATTTCTTTTCTCTGAAAAAAAAAACCAAACGCACCTTATTATTATTAGCCATTAGTTAAATGGGAACCCAACGGAAAGACAACAAATAGTTGTTAGATGGACAAGTAAATGACTGAGGCCGACACCATTCAGTGTTATCGAATTCAAACCCCAACAGACTGCTACGTTAACCGAGGCCGACATTATCGAATTCAAATCAAACCCCAATAGAGTCCTATGTTAACCGAGGCCGACATCATTCGGTGTTATCGAATTCAAACCCCAACAGAGTGCTATGTTATTAAATACGGATTTTTTTAATTTTCTGGTAAGTCTGATTAGAAACATTATTCATGGATAGTTGGAGCAGTAACTTAGCGTAGCAAGTAGTTAAATAAAGTTACAGGTTGAAGTCGATCGATCTTTTCTGTGTACGTGTATGTGAATGTTTATGTATGCATATATGTAACATGAAAATAAAAAAAGAACATTGCATGTTGTTCATAATATGGTCCGTGGGCGTTTGATATTGACTATGCCGGTTAACTTGGGCCCACAAGTCTTGACCTGGGTGTCGAATTTCAAAGTTATCGACTGTTCTGTGCTGACAAGTAATAAACCTTTCCTTTCTAATTAAGCTGTCATACTGCGCACTTATATTTTCCTTTCTATATGTAAAACGAAATAGCGCCCGCCTACAAGATGATGCCCCACAGCTGACGGCTATTTTATTCTATTGCATATCGTGTTACTTCCTCGCACTTTCCGAATTACCCGTCAATTCATTGGCAACTCCCTCCCTCCTTCTCACTTCTATATAATCAATCCTATTATTGAAGACTTTCTCTCATCCACTTGACCAATTTCAGACCTCTTTTGTTACGCTCCCATTTCCCTATACCAAGTTGCGTACAGTTTGTTTCAGAGCTCCAAATATCTACCAATGGACTCTAAAAGGGGGAACATTTCGCTTGACCTCAACCTCAATCCTTTCAAGGATATCAATCCAACTCCAGTGAGTGTTCTAGCATCATAACTGTTCGTTTTCCGTTCTAAATATCTTTCCATATCTTGCTTGCTTTATATTGTCAGTTATTTACAAATTGTATGTATTCAGAAGAGAGAGTTTAACCAAGTTAGCCAGTTGGAACAGGATCTCCCAGTTAAAGATGAAGTGAGTTCTAATTCTTTTGCTGCAACTTGCAAGTCCTCTTTCTGGCTGCTCAATTTGCTTCAACATGCTTGTTCCTTCTTTCGTTCCTAACTCTTCTTGAGATTTTACTAATGAAGAGGTGCATAAGATTTCAAGTTTCTGTTTGCTTTCCAAATTGAAACGAAATGCATGGTTTACAATTCCTTTACATTATATTGACATGTAGATTTGAGGACCATCATAGCTGTTTAGTCCACATTCCATAAACTGGAGAGCAAACGAATAAAAACATTAGGATATAACTTATATATTACCTAGTGACATTTTCACTAATGACATGCAGGCTATATATAATTCACTTCAGTTTCCTGATATCTTTGAACATTAGAATCAGCCTCGAGATGTCTGTGATAATTTTAAATTCGGTTCTAGCAGATCACGGGCGTTTTGGTGGAGGAGTTGAATCGGATGGCGACTGAGAACAAGAAGCTAACTGAGATGGTTACCTTGGCTTACCAAAGATACGATGCTTTGCAGAGACAAATCAATGATTTGAGGAGCAAGAGTTCGGAGAAAGAACATGTAATGTCAAGGAAGAGAAAAGCTGAGAGTGAGGACTACTATAACAACCTGACTGGAATTAATAAGAACACAGAAAGCAGCTTTAGTGACGACGAGGCCTGCAGAACGCCAAGGCAAAATATCAGAATAAAGAACTCAACGAGTTATTTTCGGAATACTGATCCATCCGATAAAAGCCTTGTAAGTAGCTTGACGGAACTTGCCACTTATTTTGATCGTGAGAAACATCCTGATATTCTTCTTCTACACGTTTATGAATTTGTTTGTCATTTAGGAATTATAGATAGCTAGGGAACCTTGTATCACTCCTAAATTACTATTGATAAAGCAACTGGCTTTGTTTTAGGTTGTGAAAGATGGATATCAATGGAGGAAATATGGCCAAAAAGTCACCAGAGACAACCCTTTTCCTAGGGCTTACTTTAGATGCTCCTATGCTCCAAGTTGCCAAGTTAAAAAGAAGGTAAACCGACTTTCTCTTTTGTCCTAATTAATGGTGCTATATAAAGGTTGATGTTAATTTCAATTTTCATCTACAGGTCCAAAGAAGTGCTGATGATCCTTCCATCTTAGTAGCCAGCTATGAAGGAGAGCACAATCACAATCACAAACACCATACTCAAGCTGCACTAACATTTAGCTCCACAACCTGCGACCCTGCTCTAGTTCCTGCTCCAACATCTATAGCAGTTTCCGGTGGAAGTTGTAAAAATTCAGATTTGAGTCATGCTGGAATTTCAAATAATGCTAAAATGACGGCCCAACAACTAGAAACCCCAACAGTACAGCAAATATTGTTGCAACATATGGCTTCTTCATTGAAGAGAGATCCAAATTTCGCTGAAGCACTTGCAACAGCTCTTTCAGGAAGATCATACAATGCCTGGACATAGAAATATGGTGAATCCATAGTTGTACTGTACGAGTTCTTGCAAATTTGATACAGAGATCTTAGTGCAAGTCACACTTGCATGTACATAAGCGATTGAAACTAAGGCCAAAACAAACAAAGAAAAAAAAACAAAAGGGGTTTCTTCTTCTCCATACTGTGTAGCAGTTGCGTAATTTTGATCGAGCTCAAAGTAAAATGGATAATTGCAGTTACTGAAAAAAAAAAACCCAAGCAGGCAATTGATGATAAACTTGAGTCACAGAGTGAGCAAATCATCAAAGGATTCGAAGACAGCAACTACCGTTTCAAAGATTTTCGATCTCCAACCGCAAGAACGTATCTAAATAAGAAAGATAAAGAAATAAATTTGCCAAAAGAGGATCGCTGAGGGCGAATACCTTGCTAGAGAAGCTATTATTCGTAATTACGACCTTTTCAATACTTAAAGGTTTATGTACGATATGTACAAACAAAGCACAAGTGTTAAGTAACATCCTCAAATATAATTTAGCAAAAGAAAAACACTAAAATGAGCAGAATTTTGCTGTCTAAAGTGAAAATGATATATAATAATAAATCAATTTACTTTTTCATGTGAAAGTATTGAGGAGGCAAATTATAATACAAGAAAAATGTGGATTAGCGACGGAAATTTAGCGACGGAAAAATTACCGTTGAAAATTAGCGACGGAAAGCATATGTCCGTCGCTAAAATTGAGTGATTTAGCGACGGTAGTACTATTCGTCGCTAAATTTGGAGGGAATTCTCCACGGCAAAATTAAAGACGAAAAAATATGGCCGTCGGTAATCACTACAATTTAACAACGAAAAATTAGCGACGGAAAATATACCGTTGGTAATTAGCGACGGAACGCATATTTCCATCGCTAAAATTGAGTGATTTAGCGACGGTACTATTATTTGTCGCTAAAGTTGGAGGGAATTAGTCGTGACAAAATTAGCAATGGAATTTAGCGACAAAAAAATTGATTTGCAAAATATGGAGGGAATTTTTGCCGGAATAAAAAATTTTGAATTTACCTACGGAAAATTTCGTAGGTAAATTCCGTTGGTAAAAATGATTTAGCGACGGAAATTTTCGTTCCATTGGTAAAAAGGCGGGAATTTTTAGCAGAATAAAAAATTTTGAGTTTACCTACGGAAAATTCCGTCGGTAAATATGATTTAGCGACGGAAATTTTCGTTCCGTCGGTAAAAAGGCAGGAATTTTTAGCGGAATAAAATTTTTTGAGTTTACCTATGGACATTTCTGTCGGTAATTCCGTCGGCAAATTCTTTTTAAATTCCGACATCTCCTTCCCACTTGTGTCTTCTTCTTCCTTCTTCCTGTGTCTCCTATTCGGTTTTTTTGGAGCCCATTTCTCTATTGTGGACTCCTTTTCTGCTCGTCGGCGTTGCCTTCTCCTGCCATTGTCATCATGTCTCTCGGTGGAAGTATTTTTGCAACTATTGTTGTGTTTTTTCGTATATTGGATGAAAGTTAATTTGGGTATTTATTACTTTCGTTTATTTGTGTATTTTGTGATTGGAAAATAACTTTAAGGTATAAATATTAGTGATAGAAGGGACAAGACGTAATTTTAGTTGTGATATTGGGATAAATTTCTGATACATGTAACGTGTTTGATGAAATGTTTGTTCTTTAAAAAAATAATTTCAGTTCTTTATTTTCGGATCTTTTTTAGTATGAATTTCATTATTTGAATTCTTTTACTTGAAATAATGAAGTTATCTTCAAGGTAGCTTTTATAGAAACTAAACACTTTGCAGGTAAAATTTTAAAACTAGTTTTCAGCAAATTTACAGATGGAAAAAATTTCCATTGGTAAAATATTGGATTTTGCGACGGAATTTTTTTTCGTCGCTAATTACCGACAGAAAGTCAAATCCGTTGGTAATTTTCTGACATAAAAATTTTTATTTTATACCGTCGGTAATTCCTACAGCTGTATCTCCGACGACTTTTTTTGTCAGTAAATTCCGTAGCTAAATAAGGTTCCCGACAAAATATGTCCAAATTTTGTCGGTAATTTTCGTCGCTAAATTTCATTTTTCTTGTAGTGTTAATTAAAAATCAATCAACAATAAGATATTTGGTTAGTCATATCGGTGAGTGAAGTTAGTAAAATTCATCATCTTTTATTGGATCTACGCCGTGATCTATAGATTTAATTATCGTAATTTAAAGCCTAAAAAAAGAGGTATTTTATACATCTTAACAAGTGCAATATCACAAGTATGTGACAAATCTACGATTGTACATTGTATAACATATGAGACCATATGAATGTGTGTTTGTATCTTATCGAATGTGATATTGCAAGATTGTATGTCTCATTTTATCAAGCTCGTGAATGAAAGTCTTATTTTATATCAGGTTGAGCATGAGACCATATGTTGGACCCGAACTTTTTTTAGAAGATTAGAACTAATAAATGAGAAATGTGAATAAATTCATGTCTTGCTTTGGTATTTTTGTGGATAAGAGATTTCGAAATGGAAAGAATTAAGGAGAAAGTTAGAACTAGAATGAAAACAAAAATGAATTCGAATTTGTGTAGTAAGTTGATGAAGAATATATACATATGCGTATGTTTTGTTGTTGGTTTTCATGATTAATCATGGACTATATATATATATATTTGGATGATATTGAATTGTCATGAAGTTGAGAATTGGGTGCAGTACATTGGATGAATGTAAGTTCGTGTTCTGAATTCGAGACCAATTCTGGATCGATCTAGGTTAGATTAGAGAAAGTTATGCCAATTGTAAAACATCTTTTGTGTTACTATTCATAAACTTCTTATGGGTTACCGTTTATCTTATATCTTTTGTTCTATTTTTCATCCTTCAGAAGATGAAATTTGTCTTCGAGGTCTTCACGAAAGTTGTAACTCTTGAAGTCTTCTTTCAAACCATCCAAAGAACACCTAAATCCGATATCTGTAGAGAAAGTTATGCTAATTGTAAAATATCTTCTGTGTTTTGTTCCTTCTGTGTTTTGTTCTTTCTGAGTTTTGATTCTTCTGAGTTTTGTTCCTTTTGTGTTTTGTTTCTTTTGAGTTTCGCTTCTTCTGAGTTTGGTCCTTTTGTATTTTGTTCCTTCTGAGTTTCGTTTCTTCTGAGTTTTGTTCCTTCTGTATTTTGTTCCTTTTGAGTTTTGATTCTTCTGAATTTTGTTCCTTCTATGTTTTGTTCCTTCTGAGTTTCACTTCTTCTGAGTTTGTTTCTTCTGTGTTTTGTTCATTTTGAGTTTTGCTTCTTTTGAGTTTTGTTTCTTTTGTGTTTTGTTCCTTCTGAGTTTTATTCTTTTTGTGTTTTGTTCCTTTTGAGTTTCGCTTCTTCTGCGTTTTGTTCCTTCTGAGTTTCACTTCTTTTGACTTTTGTTCCTTTTGTGTTTTGTTCCTTCTGAGTTTTGATTCTTCTGAGTTTTGTTCCTTCTGTGTTTTGTTCCTTATGAGTTTCGCTTCTTCTGAGTTTTGTTCCTTCTGTGTTTTGCTAATTTTGAGTTTCGCTTCTTCTGAGTTTTGTTCCTTATGTGTTTTGCTCATTCTGGGTTTTGCTTCTTTTAAGTTTTGCTGACGTGTCTTCTTATGTGTTTTGCTTCTTCAGAGTTTTACTTCTTCCGTCTTTTTGCTTCTTCTAAGTTTTACTTCTTCTGTCTTTTTCTGCTCGGCCATAACTTCTTCTCTAGACACCCAAATGACTTGATTCTTTAACTATTGGACTCGTAAGACATTGCTCTACATCTCCACCAAAAATCGTAGCCATCTGAAATGAAGTGAGAGAGATTGAGTGAAAAACTTGGGACGGGTACAGTGTGTGTTTTTAAATACTATAAACTGGTGTTATTCTACTGAATATACTTCAGTATTTTGATGATATTTGGATCGGTAGAGCTCTAAATAAGATGATTCCTGATTTGGGGTGAACTAGAGACATGGAGCTATAAATGGTATGAAGAAATTGGAATCTAATTCAATTTTTAAGATGTTTGAATTTCGGATAAAAGTTGTGCATAGTATACTGATTTAAACAAGAGCAGTCCAAAAATGTTTGAAGTATATCTTTCGAATCACTGAACCAAATGGATTGATTTTAGTGTCATTAGAAACTTAAGACAAGGGAGAACACTTTTCTAGAAGAAAGAGTTATGTCAAAATATTCAAGGCTGCTTTTGGCAAGACACTTAAGTATAAAAGACATAAGACATAAATGGAAGGGCAAATGGGACATTTCTCAATCATTAAGGACATAATTGGAAGAAGTGTTATCTTGTTTATAAATGAAGAAGAAAAACGTGAATGAAAGGATAGGTAGAAGAGAATAACGAAATGAGAAAGAAAGAGAAAGGGAGTTTGATTGTTTGAGAGAGAAGAAGAGAGTTGAGCTAGGGTTTAGCTTTTTTTAGTCTTCAAAAGAGATTTTGGAGTTGTTCAAGAAAGAAAAAAAGGAAGAGGAAGATAAGAGCTTCCCTTTGAGCTAAAGATCTCTTCAATTGGTGAAGAATCAAGGAAACCAAGAGAATCCTACCCAAGAGCAAGGAAAAAAAAGACAACCTTGACTTGGATTTTTGCAAGGAAATGAGGTGGGTAATGTATTTACAGTTATTGTGTGATTGGGAAAATTTTTGCCTATGTGTGAATATGTGTTAAATTTTTTGAATTTGACTTGTTGAAAAATACATGATGATTTGATTTTGTTATACCATGAAAGAAGCATAATATTTTGATATAATTAAATTGTGATTTTGATCAATGTTATGCCTTGAAATTAGTCATGGCATTTTGTATAAATAGAAAGAAAAAGTTTAAAAGTATAAAAGCATTTTGGTAAAATAATTCTGAGCATGATTTTGTGCTTCTGTTTGGGCGAGAGTGGAACCATTCTGTGCGTCATGTGCACGTCGATATGAACCTTCTCCCAGCTGCCTGCTTGTGGCATATGGGCTCCAAAAAATGAACTCATTCTGTTCATGGGGTAAACTTCAGTTTCCTCATTCTGTTTCATGGAACCCTCGAGTCGTTTGTTGTGCATTGCATCTTTAAATTGTCAAATATGAAGCATATTGAGTGTTATGTGTTATAAATGGTTATGTGATTTGAGCTAAATTTGATGAATGTTTAAATTGCTTGAATAAAGTATAAATGCTAGACATATATATATACATATGCTTGACTTTGGTCAATTGTCAATGGCTATGAATATATTAGCCACTGAGCTGTGTAGCGCACCCCACGCTTCCCTCCTCAGGTGCAAAAAGAGAGGATTAGCGATTCTTGCAAGGCATTACAACTCCAAGATAGTTAAAGACTTTTGTAATTAAGTTAGTTCAGGAACTTTTTTGTATTTTTGGAAATCATTTTAAGCATAAGCATTCAATTGTATCATGTGTAGTTGTATTTTGTATTTTATATTTGTTTTAAGGCAAGGGGTGGTTTTTGAAATGTAAAGATGTTTTGAAAACAAGCTTTGTGTTCTGTGATGAGCCCAGGTAATTACTAAAACTCTGATAAGTTTAATAATGTTTGCATCTTTGTGACAAAAAATTGTTTTAAATAAATCGGGCCGTTGTGATTATCAATTTTTTGCATACGTTTTAATTGTTTTAAAAAAATTTGCAATGAGTTTCGACTATTTAAATGTCTTCGAATGATGGGCTCCAAAAATAGGGTCCAATACCATATGCCTGCGGTTGTGCTTCTTATTGAGTGTGAGACTACATGTTTACAAATGTGTAACTTATCGGTTACACGACTACAAGTTTGCCTCTTATTAGGGATGGGAACCTATGTTAACAAATTGGTGTGCTGTAGAGCATAATATCGCAAGTTAGTGACTTTAAATGCAACTATGTTGAGTATCCAACCCTATTTTAAGACTTTCGGTGATCGTTGACACTTTTATAGTTCATAAGAATGAAGACTGAGTGGAAATAAGACACGTGACATTCGGATGAAGCTCTTTTGTGGAGACATAACTGTGTAGGTTACTACAAGCTCATGTTCTTTATTTATACGACCATATATATCAACAATATAAGTCTCTAGAATATTGTGAAGAAGGACGTAAAGGGTGAAGACAGGTATGGTTGTGTACAAGCTCGTGCTCATAACATACACTACCATGTATAACGATCGTGTAACTCTCTATAACTGTGTATATCTACGAGTTAGGCAATGTTAAAAGAGACATAATTACTTACATAGTCTTGTATGTGATTGTGTACTGTGCAAAACAACTTATTTCGGAATATAAAAGAGAAAAAACGTTGGTTTAAATACGGTGTACATCCAAAACATAAAAAAGTTGGAAAAAATAGAGAGAGAAAGTAAAATGATATTCTCATCTTTTTTAAATATTTTTTGGATTGCCAACTTTAGTTTCAATCTTGAAACTTGGTGAGACAACTTGCATTTGTGGGGTGAGATATTATTTCAAACAAAGTTCAATTGCTTGAAATTAAACTTTGTAAATTCTTGTTTGAATTTAGTGGATGTACTTGTCAGTTTAGCCTGTAACTTTTCTCTTTATACTGAAGGGTTTTCAAAGTAAATCTTGGTGTTTATTTCATTATTAAGTTTCTTATTCTCATATTGATTTGTTAGTTAAAGTTTAAGAGTGTTTTTGTTGTTAATCTTTAGTTGATTTTTAAAGAATTGTGTTATTGACACCCAACAAGTGGTATCAGAGCCATCGTGATGGAAGGTATAAAGCTCTATAGTCAAGTTGACCTTAACAAACTACTCTATTTGGAGGCTTGTGATGGAGGACCTTGTATGCTGTAAGGATCTCGTCGATCTTATTGATATGGACAAAGGTGTTAATGATGATATTTTTTTCAAAACCTAAGAAGATGTTAGATAGAGAATGAGAAAAAAAGAAAACAAAAAGCTCTGGGAATGAATTGACAGTGGATTGATATTATACTAGTATATTTAACTATGTGTCTCAAGAAACCGCTCTTTTTGAGCTATAGAAAAAGCTAAAAGGTCTCTATAAAAGGAAAAATACCCATAATAAGGCCTCTCTAATTAAAAGGCTAGTAAACTTGAAGTTGAAAGTTGAGAAATCTATGCTAGAGCATCTAAGTGATTTCTAGGATATAATTAATAAACTTACAATAATGAAAATATTTTTTATTGTTAAGTTCGCTATCGGATAATTGGGAGACATTATTGGTGACAATTAACATCTTAGCTCTTGAAGGTGTGTTTAGTAGTCAAAGAGAGTATTTTAGTGAAGAAATTAAAAGAAAAGAGATGAGAGAAGACAACGTGTATAGAGATGTCAATGGGTCAGCCCGACCCTAGGCTATGATGGCCTATAGCCTGGCCCACCATAACTTTTCTTAAAGAAAAACGTAAAAATGATGTCAATTTATAGGGATGGGCTGGCCCGTGGCCTGTCCAACCTTGGCCTTTGGTGACCCGATTAACCCGGGCCCGGTCGAGTAGGGTAGGTCGAACCTTTTTTGACATTCCTAAACATGTAGGCTTTCATGATAGAAAGCAGAGGAAGGAGTAATAGCAGAGATCCTAAATGGCATGGCAAGTTTAATAACCGATCAAAGTCTAAAGGTGACAAATAGATGAAGACATGCCACTACTGTGACAAGCTAGGACACGTCAAAAAATTCTGTAACAAATGGAAGAGGAATAAGAAAAAAAATCATCAAAATGATAGAGATGATAAGAATATAATCACAATTGCTATAAGCACAGATGATGAGATGTCCCTAGTTTATACGATAAGTGAATGTCTCCATGTTAGTGAATTAGGTTTTGAGTGGTTGATTGACATTAGAGCTTTGTATTACTATGTTCCAAAATAGAGTACTTCTCAAAATGTAAGAGTGGAGACTTTGACAGCATATAGATGGGTAATCAAAGTTTTGCTAAGATTGCCAGTATAGGTGACATCTGAGGTTAAACAAACATTGAATGTTTATTCACTTTGAGACATGTATGAGACATCCTTGATTTAAGGCTAAATGTGTTATTGGCAAATGTGTTAGATCAAGAAGGATTCTAACACATTTTCGAGGATAGGAAGTGGAAATATCTAAGAGAGTAATGAATGTTGCTCAAAGAGAATTATGTTGAACATTGTACAAATCATCTTGAAAGGTGTGTGGTGGTGGAGAAGTATACACAGTTGAAAAGGAAACTTCTCCAAATCTGTGACATCAAAGATATGAGCATATGAGTGAGAAGAGATTAAAGTTGATGGCTAGTAAATTCTTTATACCATTAAAAAATACCCTATTGCTTAATTATTGCAATCATCGTTTGACAAGAAAGCAATATATAACCTCTTTCAAGAAAAGATTACAAGGAAGATAAAGATATTGGAATTGGTGCATTTAGATGTTTCATTCTCATACATTAATGCATTTAAGTCATGATTTTCATCAATGATTATATTTTTAGATGCTTTAATGCTATGCAATTTAATTTTCATTTTTTTATTCTCACTTATACATGTATTTAAGTACTTTTGAGCCTTTTTGAATTTGGAGGATAACTTTTCTTTTCATACTCATGATTTTAAGGCTCTTAACCAAATTATTATATGTTAAATTAACATCAATATCATTATCACAAAATTAGGGTTAATTGAGTGTGTAAAATTTAACTTATACTCTAACCAATTTACTCAATTAGCAACAATTATGTAAATAAGGATGAAGAAGTTTCTTAATATAAATCAGTTAAACAATTAAAAATAATTAAAGAGGAAAAGAGAATGCAAATTGATTTATAGTGGTTTAACAAGCAACCCTTGCCTACATCTACTCATAAAGATCTTTTTAGAATTTTACTATAATTCTTCTTTTAAGGCTAATAATAACTTTTGTATAATTTTTCTAGCTATGTAAAGAGAAACCCTTATTGCAATCTTCTTTTAAGGTGAAGAGGAACCTTAATCTCACTTGTATAACCCTCAAGTACAATGATATATTCCCTAAGTCAAATATTATAACTAAAATTCCTCACTTTATCACTTGATAACTCTAAAATAACTCACCCACATAAATATGAAATAATGATGCTCCAATGTTAAAAAGCACTGTTAAATGTGTGTATACGACATCCAAAACCTTCACAATGCTAAAACCAATGAGAAAACATCTATTTATAGGTTTTGGTTCCCTTTAAAGTCATTGGTGCTAGATATTAGCCATTACAACAACTAAATGCAGAACACTGGTCAACCAGTATAGCAGATTGATTGACTTATATGTATTAATAACACTAGATTTGATAGCCATTGGAAAACTGGTCAACCAGCAAGCATATTGGTTGACCGATAGGATACATTGATTTACTAACATCAACAAATACAAAACTCACAATACATCAAATTTAATAACTTTAACCTATATTGGTCGACCATTAAATCATATAGATCAACCAATAACCCCTAAAAATATGATTTTAAAAACTTTAAATGCTCAAAATCAATTTTTAATCCAATTATGATTTTTTAAAAAATCCCAAAATGTTCCCTAAAGAGTATTTGAAATATCAAGAGGTTTTCTTATTAAATTCAAAAGATGAAGTGCCTTTTGATGAATATGAAGACTTATGCAATAAAATGAAATAAAATTTTTATGTATGGTGAGCCTTTTAAGACATCAAATTAATAAAGTGAGATTACGATAAATATTACAAACTAAAGAATGACCTTAATAGGCCTTGAACTTGTTTTGCCTTTAGTTTGATCTTCATTTCAATGGTTGTAAACTTCAAGTTTTCTTTATCAACTTTATAAGATGTCTTCTTGAGTTTATAACTTCATTTTGTTCTTATATTACTTTTTTGTCAAAATAATAAACTCATTAATAGTAATTATTTTTTGTTATCATTAAAACACCGATTGGAACATGCCTTGGTTCAATAACCTTAATGTCTTTTATAAGCTCAAACTTATCGCTAGCTAAGATTTTAATGTCAGTATAAATAAACAGGGCAATAAAATTAAAACCATTAAATTAAAGGAACAAATAGGAATTAACATTGGCCTGTTGAAACCCTTTTGTAAAAAATTGTAGTTGATATATTTGAATACCACTTTCGACTGGCTTGCTTACGACTATAAAGAGATTTTTTAATCTTACAAACTTGAGAGATTGAGCTAAAAAACCAAGAGGAATTTTCATGTACACTTCCTTAATCAAATTTTCAGGCAAAAAGGTCTTATCTGTGTCAAGTTATTCAAGATGTCAGTTATAAATAGCGACAGGTGTATATAGCATACACAATTTTGTCATTTTAACCATAAGACTAAATGTATCAAGATAGTCCTCACTGTGTTGTTGTATGTATCTCTTAGCTACAAGATATGCTTTAAGTCTCTTAATGGAGCTATAAGCTTTATGCTTGATCTTATAAACCCATTTGCAGCCTATGAGTTGTTTATTAGTTGGTAAAGTAATTAACTACTAAGTGTTATTAGTTTTAAGAGCTTGAATTTCAGCTTCCATGGCAACTACCCACTCTAAAGATTTAACTACCCATTTATAAGTTTTAGGTTCTGTTATGTAGAAAGTGATATGGAAAAATTTTGTGATTATGAAAAGTTTGGAATAAGATAGAACAGAAGAAAGAAGATGGGGAGTACTTGATAACTATAGTTAAGAATAGGATGAATGAATTGACCATTCAATGTATGGATTTATAGGTTGATAATGGTAGTCTTGTAAGAAAAGGCTAGCTAGTGTATTATTTGAAAGCTCTTTAAAGCTTAAGATGAATCAGACATAGGTAAATATAAAGGTAAAAGTGATGGTGTTTGGATTAGAGAAGATGGTATGTGATTTTGTGGAGGAATTGTACGTGTTTAATCTATCATAAAAAGTTGTTCACTTAAAAAACCTAATTTCTTAATCCTTCTCCATCAAAAGTTAGAAATTGAATCAGGTAGGAAGGGCATAATTATTAGCTCATTAAAATACTCCAAAGTGGAACTTGGAGGCTTTCTATCCTCTTCCATTAGTTTTAAGCTATGATTCCTCTCCAAGTGTAACTACATTATGAGCTCTTTTAACTCATCAATTGATCTTTCATCCCTTACGCCTTCAAATTCTCTTCCAGTTTTTGCAAATCTTGTGATCTCATTCCTTTTACCATCATTTTCCTAAGAATCGAAGTGCTTTGGTAACAAATTGACACGATTTAAATTGTGCATAATGGGATTTTTGATCTTTAAAGTGAAATAATTGTTAACGAATCACAAGAATTTCAATAATCAAATAAAAAGGCGAATAGAGAGAGAAATAAGCACAAGAGAAGTCGTTTAATTTTATTCTTCTATTCATTATAGGCAAAGCAATGACTATTATAATCGTTGTTCATCAAAACCTACATTGTGAACACATGTATCCATCTAATGACACTGTTTCATTGATTCTTTGTTATGTACAATTCAACACCATTTTACCTTTATCCTACTGACTCCTTTGATGTCGTTTCTTCTATCATCTTCCTTCTCTTATCTTTTCTAGATAAACTTGGCTATGAGCTATCTTTTCTAACTAAATTGAGTTATAAGCTGTAACAAATATTATATGATCTCTTATAAAAGTCGAATGTTTATAAACTCGAAAGCATTGCACAAAAAACATACAATTCCACTCTAACAAAAAGCTTACCAAATTAGGTCATATTGGGAGGCTTCTAAAGTACAGTTTTATTTTTTCAAAAAATAGAAAAATGATGTTGTTTCTGCGTCTTGTTGAGGGGCATGTGTGAGATTTTGGTAGAATGCAGGTATAACATTTATGGAAATATTAGATAAAACCATGATTTTGGGAATATAAGATTCCTTTACACTACATTGCTCCTCACTTTTGGGTTTCTAATATAATATTTTATTCAATATTATATCAGAATCAAAATGAAATTACATACGGTAAAAATGAATGTAATTATCTTGCAAAAACTTCATAATTTTGCAATTCTTTGAAACAATTCCACATAATTTTTCTATGAAACTTGGAAGGAGGGTTTGAATAATAAAATATGACTTTACTTAGTCTTAACTTTTCTAAAAGTTTAGATTTATGGATTCACATTGTTAACTCAATATGAAAATAACTCTAATATAAAAAAGTCAAAAGTTTAAAGATTGAGTTAGATTAGGTCATGAATCTTTTATTTTGAAAAAAGATTTACTCATGGAAATTTTATTTTTCATTTTTATCTTTTAATACAATAATCTATTATATGATCTTAAAGTGTCAATCAATGAATAATAAGGGTTAAAGTCAAATTTAGATTTTTAAAATTTTAAGGTTCATAGTTAATATTTTCAAAAATTATTTGCTTTCTTTTCAACTCTCGTAAGATGTATTCTTAAATTAAAATATTATATGGAATGAATTTTATCATCTTTAAAATTAAAATTATGCAAAAATATTTTATCTTAAATTTTCATTATAATATAAATGAGACTAGTATATATTTGCATTGAGAAATCTTTTTAATGTAAACATTGCCAGAAAGTAATATTTTCTTAGGACCTCAATAGTGAAGAGAATTAAGTGCAAGTTTGAAATTATTTAGAACAATAAATATATTCTAAAACGAGCCATTGTCACCTCTAGAACTTTGGTCTTGAGGATCATAAGTTACTAAAAGTATTTGGAAGTATGCGTTATTGTTAATGTCAATCCATCAAACAAAAGGTATTAAAGGAATGAGCAAATGTGAAAGGCATCTTTTTGAGTTTAGATAATTAGATCTCCCAGGTAACCGCGTTTTATTGACGTTAGTTCATAATTGAAGATTTTCAGAACTTTCGAATCTAAAGCGCCGTTTGAATGTTTGAATTAGAGTTGAAACCTAATCAGTTTCAATTCTAACAGCAGACCGTGGTAACATGATCGAGGAGTTGATGAAATTTGGGATAACTAGTTTTTTGATGATGTGTTCCTTTGACGCTCCTACATACTTCTAGGCCACTCATGCGCGTATGGCCGAAATTATTGACACAAGCAACACTCCCTGATGGTTTTTGGGTTTACCTGAAGTCTTTTGATCTTCTTCCCGGAAACTACCCATCAATTTCAATTTAAAGGTCAACTTGATTAAATTCTCGGTAGCTTTCAGTATTGCTGTATTGCCTCTTAGGGATTGACAAAGATCATAAAACTGCCAAGTTCTAGTGTTTTAACCAAGGAAGAAACAATGACAACTTCTTAGAACCAGAGGTTTAGGCTTTAACAGTTAAGGTTCAAACCTGCGGCTTGGGTCAGGGTCAGATATAACTACATAAATGTCTGGTCTAATGGTTATTTCTTTTCTTCTTCTTTTTTCCCCCTAAAGCACAGATTTAGGGAACCCCCACTTAGAATGGAGGAAAGACTTCCGCTTGAAAATTTTAACAAAATATTGGAACCATATAAATTTTATTAATTAAAAGAGGCATTAATGAATTGAGAGTCAATTTATCTTATCAACTCAAGTTGGAAATATAATAAAATTTCTTTTTTTTATTTATCAAGTATTAATTTATATAGGTTTACTTTTATCTTAGGACTAATTTTGAAAAAAAGGTTGAAGTGACTTGAACTAAGAATTTGATTGATTGAATGTATTAATTTATGATAACAATTATCATTTGTTTTCGTTCTATCGGTAGTAATTTTGTAGATCACGTTTTAATTAACGGAAACCTCAATATCATAAAATGTTTATTAGAATAAACATCAATGGATTGAAAGGATGGAGGAAAGGTAACTTCCCCTGATGGAGACCTTATTTGTGTAAACGTAAAGGTAACTTCCCCTGATGGAGACCTTATTTGTGTAAACGTTTTTGAAGTATTTGGAAGACTCCAAAAACTTTCAATTGTTGTAAAACCTTGTTCCTAGAATTATATACATTAATGTATAAAGTGAGCATTGTCCATGAGTAAACAAGATCTTCTACAGTTTGAAGATTATGCTATAATTCTAGAAAAGTGGGCATAACTTGTATTAGCAAATCATATTTCTAGTGATTCAAAATTAAAAGATTTGATTCTAGAAAATATTTTTCTTTCAATTTTAACTATTGATGAGTGTTTTGGAAATAATCTCTTTGCTAATTAAGAATAAGGCTGTGTATTATTAGATCTACCCAAATCTCACGTCTTAGTAGAATTTTTACTTAGGCGTCGTTTGGTTAGCTACCAATCAGCTATTTTTTCAGCTGATTGATATGCTTCAGCTGTTTGACTATTCAAACAGCTATAAAAGCTGTTTGGAGAGCAGGTGATCCCATGGTATTTGTCTTCAACATTAAAATGAAAACGCTCCTATAGAGGCGTTTTCATCAAACAACTAAATTAATTTTTTCAATGCCGATTTTGTCCTCTTTGTTACAGTCTCATTCCATTCATTTTCTCTAGATTCTTTACTTTCTATTGGGATTGTTAAGGATTGCTGCTTCGGATGAATGATTCAAAGTTGCTCTCCATGTTGTGATGAGACACGGTTAAATCGTTTGAGTAAGTATGCATTATCATTGTTGATGTTTTCGTGATACCCTTTTGATTTTCTTATTATTTTTGTTGTTGTTAATAATAATAATAATAATAATAATAATATAATAATAATAATAATAATAATAATATTATTATTATTATTATTATTATTAATATAATAAATAATAAATAATAATAGTACTAATACTAATACTAATACTAATAATAATAATAATAAAGAAATTATTATTATTATTATTATTATTATTATTATTATTATTATTATTATTATTATTATATGTTCTATGTTTTTATTAAAGTTATAAATTTAATTTTTGTAGAATTAAATATCTAAAATCTAAATTCTTATAAGAATATTTATTGAAATACTAAAATATATAATATTTATATTCTTATATTTTTTTAAAGTCATGTCCTTATAAGTCATTTTACACTTAAACAGCTAATACTAAACAGCTAATTTTACCAAACATATTTAACAAACAGCTAATGTAATCCGCTGGTCAAATCAGCTTATATAATCAGCTATCAGCTAACAGCTAATAAAATCAACTATCAGCTATCAGCTATCAGCTGATTGCCAAACAGGACCTTGGTGTTATTGTTGTTGTCTATTGATGAGTGTTCTTTTTGGAAATTGTCTTTTTATGAATATTGTTGAAATCTTAAGCATAATGATATTTATAGATACATCTCTTTTTGTTAATTAGCAAGTTCTCTCAGACATGAAGTTTATGGATTTTCATTATCATCAATTAGCAGTTAGCAACTAACTACTGTTAACATCCACCAATGATTAGCTTTTATCTCTTTTATAAAAAAAATCATATATTAGTTTTGGTAGAATATATAAGAGACGGAAAAATGCTATATTTACTCTAATTTTGGCTTTTCTCTAATAAAAGATCTTGGAGTTTCTAACAGCGGATCTCTTATGATTTTACTGTCTTAACTCCCTTACATGCGCTTGCAATGGCCTACTTAATCTTCGTACAATTAGGTTTTGTTTGATAAATAGCTTATCAGTTATTTTTTGACATATTAAAAAGTTTTAGCTGTTTAACTATATCAAACCGTTAATAATTATGTTTGGTAATCAGCTAATTAGGCTAGCAAATTGAACTTAATCCGTTGATTTTGAAAGCGCTACTATAAGGAGCATTTTCTTCCAAGTATTGAGAGGACTTTCAGTGTTTTTAAGGCTCAATGGAAGATATTGGAGAAAATGATAGTATTAAATTCTTTTGCTCCTTTTAAATTCTAACGAGAATATTCAAAGACATACTAAGATATAAATAACTAATACTTGTGTTCCTATATTTTTTTTAAAGTTATATCTTCGTAAATCATTTTACATATAAACAACTAATACTAAATAGCTAATTTTATCAAACGTCATTAAATAAACTGCTCATATTATTCGCTGGTCAAATTAGCTATAATAATCTACTATTAGTTAAGCGCTGATAGAATCAGCAAACAGTTAATGTAATTCGCTAATTGCTAAGCAGGGCCTTATTCATTTTTCATAAAATTTGAGAAAAATAAGAAGAAGAAAGGACTTGAATAATTAATAGTAACTAAAAAATAAAAGTAACGTAGTCGAAAGAATTTATTTTTCTTAATCTAATGTATCAAAACAAACCATCTAATATCTCTATTTATAGTTTCATGAAAAGGTAGTGGCCCTTGCATATTATATAACTTTATCAATTCGGACATTCATATTACATTAATTTCATGAATAATGTCCTAGTGTTATTATTGAATTTGATTTTAGTATTATACGTATAGATATCGGTCAATATATAGTATCGCTTTGAGTGATTTTTAAAATTACACAAAATCTCTAAAATTTTAAATTTATAAAATGGTCCCTAAATTTTTAAATGTTGCGAAATGATCCTTTAATGTATTGTGTTATATAATTGTTGATTTTACACCAAGCCTATCCCAAAAATCATAATCATATAAATTTAAAATAACAACTATCTCTTTATTTCTATTAATATTACTTTTCACATATTTATATAAATAATAACTACAATTAATATAAGAAAATGATCATTTAATAATCATACATATATAAAGCTAAGAATAATGCAAAGTACTAAAATGTTACAATTTACCTTATATAATAAAGAATAATGACTTCAAAATATCATATAATAAGAATAATGTAGGTTTATGATATCATATTTACAACAAAAGTTCATGTTAAGGAACATAACCAAGTAAAAGTGAAACCTGAAAAAATACTTATAGAAAAATTGTAAATTTATATTACATATATAAAACTATAGTCAGCACCTTAATGGTGAAATTCTGGTTTATTATAATAGTAAAACTATTAAAATATCTGCATCTGGCATCATTTATCAATTAATACATGTAGATGGCTTTCGTAAATCCATAAGGATAACTTACCAGATTTCTTTCATCAATGCTCACAATAATGTATATTAGAGAAGTCAACTTTGGATGTGATTAGGAGACTCTCTAACCATACATAACCATCATGGTTGCTTACTGGAGGTTCTAATGTCATCATAACTCCAAAATAAGTAGAGGGCTCCAAAGCAACTAAAACTCATTTGGATTTAAGACAACGTTTGTTAGATGTTGAAATTTTTTATGTTGCTTTTGGGGGAAAGTTTTTCAGATAGAATAATAATCAACATGGATAATTTCATCAGGAAAAAATTGGATAGAAGTTTAGCAAATTTAAAATGGTTTTAGTGATTCTAAAATAGTTACACCATATTTCCCAACACATGTTTATCCAATCACTCACTAGCAATCACCATCATAGAATATGTAAGCTTCATGATCCTTTTAGATTTAACGATTTCCTTGTTGAGGTACTAGGTTTTAAAGATGCATTATGGTCTAGTATAAGTGCTACAATTTATGGCTTCAAATACACAGATGTGTGTAGAGAATGAAATTTTCTAAACATAATCTCAAGCAACTGCACAAGGAAAATGTAGGCAATTTATATCATCTTGTAACTATTGCTAAGAAGGTTTGAGTTCATCTCATGATTGTTAGGACCCGATCCGGAAATCGGATCCCAACCGAAAAGTGAAAACGGATACGAAGAACGAGGCGAATTCAAATTGGATAAATTGAATTCGATAACGACAAACGAAGCGAAAGCGGAAGCAAATCGAAAACAGAATCGAAAGAAGCAAAACGGAACTGTTACAACCAAAGGCGAAACATATACGGATCGAATTCAAACTTACAATCAAAGTATACAAATGCAGCCAAATCGAATAGCATAACAAGTGTCCGACATCCATGAATACAATACAAAGACAACAACGATCGCGTTGGAAGCCTAAAACTAATCCAATACGAAAATTCGGTATAATTTTTTTTCTCTTTCTTTCTTTTTCTCATTTCTTACATCTTTATGCAATCTCATTCAAATCAAACAAACAATTTTCACTTTTGGAAAATCATTCTCATGCAAATCTCAAAACTTGATCATATTCTTATATATCCGTACAAATCCCAAATTACATTTTTATCCCAATTTTATCGAAATTTTGGCAGCATAACGGCTGCATTTATCCTAACCCAAACCTGCAAAGTATTCAAAATACACTTCTAAAATTCCCAATCAAATATACAAACATCAAAATCCACCGGACCTTCCGTCCGGGATCTCAGCATACACAAACGCAAACCTAATTCTAAAACACTTTCATAATTATAAGTCAATCTACTAGTCTCATAATTCAATCTCATTTCCAGACTCATACACAATTTCATATACAATTTCATACTCTCATACATCAATTCGTAATACATGCTTGTAATACATCATAATCACTTACTTAACAGAAATTCAAGCCATAAACAATACTAATATCCAATCTCAATTCACATAAAAATACTGACGATGCAAAATCGGACCAAACATCTTCACATTCTTTCATCCGATCTCCTGCTCGAAACCTGGAGATGGGGATGAAGGGGGGAGGGGTGAGCTCGACGGCTCAGTGGATAATAAGTTTATAAATTTAACCATAAGCAAAAATCATTTCTTAAAAATTTCCCAATTTTCCAAATAATCATAAACAATTTCAAAACATTTGACAGTTGAAAAATTCCTTTGCTTATTTCTCAAAATTTCTCACAGATTCCAAAATTTTCACATTTCACAATTTCTCATAATTCTCTCAAACCATAAACAAATTTTCAAATCATGAATGCATCACATTAAAAATGTAGCTCAAAGTAACAAATCAAAAGTGCATAACATATCAAAATAGTTTGGTACGGTCCAAAACAGAACGTACTGCACATTCCCACATAGCGGTCCTGTGCAGCCGTGAACAGAACGTACTACACTTTCCCGCATAGCGGTCCAGTGTAGCCGTGAGGGGAGTCCAAAATCGGAGCTCCGTGCCACTAGCGGGCAACCTGGAGAAGGCTATCAACGAATAGAGACAGTGCACTGACTCACAAGGGACCTAACCAAACCCACATAACACATAAGCGAAAAGGAAATTCAAATTGCCCAAAGGCACTTTTCAAAAATCTTAATTTTTCACATTTTCATATCTCGACCACATATCCAAGCATGAAATCATATAACAATCCACATTCAATCCAAATTCATCAATTTGATCACGTATCAATCCAAATCATAAATATGAACGCAATGTATTTCTTTAAAACATAACTCAAACATATATGATAAGTCAAATTCTGTAGATGCGTGGGAATGATTTAGATTCAATTTGACTTATTTTATTTGATTGGAATTGAAGTTTGTTCAGCAAATTCGCTCACATTTCAAGTTTATTACCTTGTAGGTACAAATGCTCGATTTTGGGAATTAAGGGCATAACTCACCTTGGAGATACTGGACCCAAGCCAATTGAGGACGAGAGTAAGGAGAATCCCGAGTTTTGCAACTTTCGAGAAGACTCCGAGAAGAAATTATAGCATTTGGAAGGTCAAACGCATGAAGAGCCAAAGACAAGGTCATGTCCGTTAAACGGACATGTGTGTCCGTTTAACGGACACATATGGCTAAAAGACACTCCTAGACCCGAGAGTGTCCGTTAAACGGACACACATGTCCGTTTAACAGACACGCGGCGGCATCAGACTTTTACTTGGAGAAATTAATTCTTCTGAAGGGGGGAGATATAAATAGAAAGGGGGTTGACCTAAAGAGGGAAGGACGACAGTGAGAAGCACAGAAAAAGAGGAAGAAAGGAGGAATTAGGGGACTTTTCCAAGAGGATTGAGACTTCATTCTTTGAATTTTCTCTGCTACTTTCTCTCTCTCTTCTAATGTTGAGCTTCTCATTGTGTATAATGTTTGTTGCCATGTTTAGGAGCTAACCCTCACTTAGGGTGAGGGATGTAACTCTTTTGAAGGAAGGTTGATACAATGTGGATGATTGAATGTTAATGAGAATTACTGGGCTTTGTTTATCTTCTTGCACTTCATTATGTTTCTATGCTTGATCTCCATAGATACATTTTTTAGGAATCATTGGGTATACTGAAGAGTAACTCATGTTTCATGCTCTAGGAAGATGAACACCTTGAGTTTAGAGTTAGAGATAACCTGGGCTAGGGTGAGAGCTTGAAGTGGCTTGTGCTGAGTAGATTTTGTTAGAAGAATATTACATTGAGAAATGGGTATTTCTAACTAAATGCTCCTTTATACCTTGAGAAAGGTTATAGGTTTATTAGTGCCACTGCTTTCTTAGCCAGCATTCAACCCATTCCATGCTGTGCAACTTATCCTTTCAATTGAGTGAATCCCTCTCCCTAGTTTTAATCATTAATTAAACCAATTTTCTGATTGTTTGTTCAGTTCTTGCAATTCAATTGATCAATCTACTTCCAATCATTTTTACACTTTTCTGTTGATATAATGCAATTAGTTAGGTAAAATTGACGTGTAAATGAATTGGTCCTTGAGGGAGACGACTTTAGAATACTCACTGTGCGGGTATTAGGACGATTCTGTGCACTTGCAGAAAGTCTCGATCAAGTTTTTGGCGCCGTTGCCAGGGACCTTTTTGTTTAAAGTCTCTTTTAGTCTAGCTATTTGTATTATTTGTCTGTCTATTGTTGGAATTTCTTCTCCTCTACTGAATTCTGAACCTTGCCTTTGTTGGGTTTCAGGAATTACATGCATTTGAGGCATTCGCGAAGAACGAACGATGAATCCTTGGTTGAATTCAATCCGAAAATTGAACGAACGTGCAGGAGGAACAACGCACAAAGGAGAAGAGAAATGGCTCACAACAACCAATTCCCAGAGTTGCACGAAGAACCTGAATTAGGAGATGAACAATTTAATGGGGAAAACCTAGCTGAACCAGTGGTTGTCAATCCAACGGTTAGGAGGATTAGGGATTACCAAATGCCTTTCATTGCAGGGAATCCGTCGTGTATTAGGTTGACTGCGGCTGCACGGAACTATGAGTTGAAGCAAATCCACTTGTCTATGTTGACACAATTTAATGGGATGCCTAGTGAAGATGCGTTGGCATTTATGAGGGATTTTTATGCGACAGTCCAAACACTTCCATTGTATGGACTGACGGAGGATGAATTGAGATTAAGGTGTTTCCCTTATTGCATGAAGGGTTTAGCTAGAAATTGGTTGTTGAGTTTGGAAGTGGACTCCCTTGATACTTGGGAGAAGGTAATGGAGACCTTTATGATGAAGTGGTACCCAGCTCATAAAACTTTGGAACTCCGGAAAATGATACATTGGTTTTCACAGAAAGACGGAGAAAAGTTTCATGAGGCTTGGGAACGATTCAATGATCTCCTCAATCAATGCCCTCATCATGGATTTGATATGTATTCGTTGACTCAGTTTTTCTATTATGGATTGTCTGATCATAACCAAACTTTGGTGGATTTGAATGCTGGGGGTAATATAAGTGATCTGAGTTCTCAAGAGCTATGGAATATCTTCAAAAAGGTTGCCGAGAACTCACATTGTAAGGTAACCCGCAGCAAGGCAGTAACTTTGAATGAAGTAGGGTCCAAGTCGGATATGGCGTATCAAGTCGCCGAAATCAATAAGAAGCTGAATGTGCTGATGAACGATAATAAGTCCAGTCACGACCCGTGTACTCTATGTGGGAGATTTGGGCATGCAGCAGCGGGATGTATGAACATTGAGACCGCTCTGACTGAAGAAGAAGTGAGCTATGTGAACAACACTAGGCAGGGTCAAAGGTTAGATCCCTTTTCAAACACATACAATGAAGGTTGGAGATTCCATCTGAACTTCTCTTGGAAGAATCAAGGGGCATCAAAACCACTGGGGCCACAAATGGGGCCACTCGGGTTCCCACCACCACCCAAGCAACAGTTCTCTGGCCCATCATCTTCTGCTCCACAACAATTTTCGTCTCCATGGGAGAAAAAGGTAGACCGCCTGGAAGACATGTTCACTCAGCTTATGGGTAAAATGGATCAGAGTACTCAGGCCAGTTCGCAAGCAATGAGTAGAATGGAGCAGAATATTCACTCAAATCAAGCTGCCATTAGAAATCTGGAAGTGCAAATAAATCAAGTGGCAAGAGAGGTCAGCGAAAGAGGAAAGGGTAAGCTGCCTAGTAACACTCAAGTAAATCCAAAACAAGATTGTATGGCAGTTGTTTTGAGAAGTGGTAAGACAGTAGAGGATGTAAGCCCAAAGAAAAAGAAGGCTCTGGAGAAAGAGGAAGAAAAGATAGAAGAAGGGGAGGAACTTAAGGAAGCACTTCCAAGGAATGAATTGCCATTGGGGTCGGACCTGACTTTTGTACCACCTATCCCGTATCCCCAAAGAGTGAGGAAAAGGACTGACGAGTCTAAATTCCAGAAATTTCTAGACTTGTTCAAAAAGATTCATATCAATATTCCTCTTACGGAAGCACTAGCTGAGATGCCAGCGTACACAAAATTTTTGAAGGAAATGGTCTCGAACAAAAAGAAGCTGGAAAAATTCACCACAGTAGCCTTAACCGAGGAGTGTAGTTCTATTCTACAGAATAAACTACCTCCCAAGTTAAAAGATCCAGGGAGTTTCACTATACCTTGCCATTTTGGAGAATCTAACATTTTCCAATGTTTATGTGACCTTGGTGCGAGCATTAATCTTATTCCTCTGTCCTTGTACAACAGGTTGGGAATTGGAGAACTTAAACCGACAACAATTTCGCTGCAACTTGCCGACAGATCAATTCGATACCCTATTGGGATAGTCGAGGACTTATTGGTAAAAGTCGGCAAGCTTATAATTCCTGCTGATTTTGTTGTGCTTGAGATGGAGTTTGACTTGCAGGTTCCAATAATTTTAGGAAGACCATTTTTAGCCACAGGGAGAGCTTTAATCGATGTCACAGAAGGTAAGTTAACTATGCGGGTCGGTGATGAGAAAGAGGAGTTCAATATTTTCAAGGTGCTGAAGGGACCCTCTTTTGATGAAGTGACTTACCGAATTGATGTCGTTGATTCCCTTGTGAATGAAACTGCTCCTCAATTACTGAGTGAAGATGTGTTGGAAGTGTGCTTAACCTTGGAAATGGAACCCAGGGAATTAGATGAGGAATTAGCTGAATGCATTTTTAGGCTGCGGGTAGTGGTCTTAGACACAAACCTCAAATTGAAGACTTGGGCCCTCCAAAACCCAAGCTATTGCCTTCTGCAGTGAGCCCGCCACATCCTGAACTTAAACCACTTCCAACTCATTTGAGATATGCATTTTTGGGGGAAGCAAATACCTTCCCTGTTATCATTTCTGCCTCTTTGGATTCCTCACAAGAGGACAAGTTGTTAAGAATATTACGTGAACACAAATTGGCCATTGTTTGGAATATTGCGGACATAAAGGGAATTAGCCCTTCTATTTGTGTTCATAGGATTTTGATGGAAGAGGTGTTGGAGTTATGTAAATATAGTGCCCTGGAAAGCAAGTGTATTTACATGTAACTTTATCTTCTTCAGTTACAATTTTGTAATGAAAATATTTATTATTAATAAAACAAAAGAGTTTGGTTTTATCTGTATGAGCATTATATATCTGGTCATAAGGTACCAAGATTCATTTGTAAGTAATATACATATACATAGAGATGTATGGGAAACATGTATATTATTAGAATCTGAATTAATTGATTCACAGTTGAATAATCAAGTTGGTCGTTTGATTATGGTTTAGACTATAGTGTTGCGATTTATCTCCATATAAGTAAAGGAGTTTACTTAAAGGGAATGATGATTTTCATATCATGATAGTAGTAGACTATCGATAATGGCACTATTAAATGAATCTGGAATCAAGTATGTTTTTAAGAATAAAGTGGGCCGTTACTTTAATCTTAAAACATACAACTTAAGCATTCGCTTATTATGAACCACAATCTTGATGAGTGGTGAACTCATATGTGTTTCATTATAATTCTTGATATGATCGGAATGGATTTTTACAGGTATTAATCCGATTATCCGTATGTTGGAATTATTAATTGAAACATGTATCGTGGAACATTCACTCAAATAAAGAGTTTATAGTGTTATCATCTCTTCAGATGTTTTAAGGAGATTTGGTGATTAAATGGCGCCGATAGTTTGATGGACTAGCTACCATCAAGTCTTAACACTAAGATGAGATCTTATGTGTTAATCACCATATAAAGTAAAATGAGAGATCTAGAAGGAAAAACCAACATAAGGGCAAAACGGTAATTTTACCCTTTATTGTGCGGATGGCTATAATAAGGTTCTAAATAGGGTTTGCAATTGGACATATTCTCATAATATTTAATAATTCAAGAGTTCAACTAATTGTCTTTAGTGGAATGACATTTAGTTAATAAGCTAGAATTAATTCCAATGAGATTGAATTATTTCTGGGCTTATTGGAGCTTGAATTATCAAAGTCCAATAAGATTTCCCACTTGGCTTTAAGGAAGGTTATCAAGCTAAGTAAGAAGTAGTTTGGAGGCTTTAGAAGTCCATAATTGAATGATGTGCTTATACTAATTAATGGTTAATTGGAAGCCCATATGTTCATTTAGAAATGGGCTTGTTTTGGTTTAATGTAATTGATTAGATTAATTATATTAAAACAATTTTTTTTAATGGAGAAGAAGCAATTTTGAAATTGTGTTAGGTTAGATGTGTAACCACACATTTGACATTAAAATACTAAATAAAGATGGTCTTTATTATGGTTCATCATTATTAAATGGAGTTATGAACTTACCATTAAATGGTTTAATGGTTGGCTTTTAATGTTGGCATGTAACCTATTTGTATTCATTAGATTAAAGATGAAAGATGTGCATTAGATGGACCATCTTCCTTCTTTCTTCTTGCCAAAACCGAAATGGGTATTCAATTATAGGTTATGGTCTTTTCAAATAGCCATTTTAAAGATAAATGAAGTAAGTCTCATTTATTGGCTATTTGATGAGTGATTAATGTAAGAAGTGATGCATTGGATGCCTCTCACTCTTTCCATTGATGCATATTTCGAAATTGAGATGTAAGAAAGGGTTCTTGCATGTTTTTTAGACATTCTCTCTTTCATGCAAGAGAGAACCGAAATTCTAAGTGAAAAGAATTGAAAGAGTTTCAATTTTGGTTCTTCTTCTAAGAAAATCTCCTCCAAATATTTCTTCTCCTTTCCCACCAAAGGATTTTGTTAACCTAGTTGTCCTTGAAGAACAAGTGGTAAATCTAATTGGTAGAGGATACTACTACAAGGAAGAAGATAGATTGCTAAAGGAAAGACTCAAAGGCAAAGGATTTGGATACAAGAAGGAGAGGATAGCGCAATGAGGATTTAAAGTCATGGCGAAGGAGTCGGTAATTCCTTTTATCTTGTTCTTGGTTTTATTATCCTTATACCATATCATGTATGGATTAGCATATTGATTTGGATATATTGCTTCCGCTGCAAGATGATTTCTTAAAAAGTTTTGAAATCTATCGTTTCTCCAAACTAAGCATGCTTTCTTTTCCGATCCAACAATTGGTATCGAGCCGCTTTTTCATGCATGATTTCGGTTCCTATATGGTGGATGCATGGGTTGGCAATCTTTTATGTATACTGCATATTTTTATGTGATAGAAATATATATGGTGTATGTTGCTCTTTTGGTTGTCCATAGAAGTTAAATTTTATCTTGTAAGATTTCTTCATTTGGTTGTAACAAGGAGGGTGGTCTATCATCACCATGTTTCCTCCTTGGTTTCTTTTTTATATTTTATTTGATTTTGTAATGTACAAATTGATGTAATGATGAAGAAGGAGCAGCCATGGATTGAAGAAATGGAAAGGTAAAATTTTCGGTGTATCCTTTTGTGTTTTGGCATAAGTTTTGTGAAAACAAAGTTGCTGGAATTTTTGTTTCAATGAATCATATTTCAGTTATGATTGGAAAACAAGTGCTGGTTTTTTGTTTCAAAGAATCCAATTTCGGTTTTGCTAAAATACTAAGTGCTGTGTTTAATTTTCATGAAATGAGTTTCGGTTTTAATAAAACAAGTGCTGGAATTTTTTGTCAAAACAAAGATTTGGTTTTCTAAAAATCTAGTGCTGGAATTTTATTTTTCAAAATAACAAAATTCTAATTTCATAAATGCCATTACATTTTGTTTACCGAATGGGCCGGATCATGTTAGCGAAGAGTTCGAAGCGGAAGATCCAAGATGAAGAAGCATATTTTGGGCCTAAAAGGCTTGTAATTATTTTATGTTTCTAGGATGGACAATCAAAAGTGGCTTTATTAGTTCATGTGATGAATGGAGAAATGAATGCTTGTAATATGTGATATTATGTGATTGCATGTCATTTAGAAAATTGCCAACCCTAGGCCTTGCCATGCATTCATTATGTATGAGATATATAATGAAACAATATAGGATGGATAATAAATTGTATCTAGACAAGATGGTATTTAAAACTTAAAGCCCAAAAAGATTGAGTGGGAGAGGATGCTCCTGTGAGAGTCCACGGTCTCCAAATGATGGCCCGTTTGCATGTAGTGAAGTGTTACTCCCCATCGGAGGGCATGGATCCTAGATCTTGCATGGTTTGGGTCTCCTTAAGGATAAGTCCACTTAATGATAGCAAATATGACCTCCAACCGAGGCATGATTTGTAGGTATCTTTAGTGAATGAATCAAATGGTTATACACTCAACATTTTTTATTAATAAACTGCCCACCGTAGCTCTGTTGGTAAAAGTATGGACTAAATTAAGACGCTTCTTAAAAAATTGAGCATGAGATGCTTGGTAGTTTTTTGAGTGGGAGGGTCCTAGTTTTTCTTTTAATAGATAAGATGACCCACCGTCACTTAGTCTGTTATAGATAAGAAAAATAACCATCGTATAATATTTTAATTTTTTAAGTTTTGTTAAATCTATCATCATGCATACATGCATCATGATTTTATACAAAGTTCCATAAATTGTTGACTACTATGCTCATGTTTTAATAATTTATATTTTCAGACATAATCAACCACAAAATGAATCCACTCACCCTGCTCTTGACTAATAACAAATTGGAAAATGGAGACAAGCTTAATTAATGGAGACGTAACCTTGACATTGTTCTTCAATATGAACGTATTTCATGGGTGTTAACTGAAAATGAGCCTACACCTCTAAGTGGAGATGCAACTCTGAGCAAGTCCAACAATATGAGCGTTGCTAAGAATCTTGACAAGACTACTAAGTGTTATATTATGGCTTACATCGTGGCGTCTGCAAAAACAAATTGCTTGTATGAAAGCGCTAGGTAATGGTCCATCACCTACATGAGATGTTTGGTGTGAGGACTAGGTCTGCAAGAGTGAAAGCTATCCAAACCTTTCATAATCTCGCATGAAACACAGTGAACCAGTGCGGGATTACATGATGAAGGTAATCTGCAGTTCATCGAGGTGAGATGCTTGGGAGGATATGGATGCGAACACGCAGATGATTATGATCATCAATAGCTTAAACTCTTCTTTTCAGCAGTTTAAGTTGAACTATGAGCTCAACAAACAAGGATTACACCTTGAGTGAGTTGATGAATACCCTCCGAGCACGGAGGAAATATTGAATATTAAGGCTCATGGGCCGAAGTTAATGTAGCTTCTTCTTCTAAGCCCAAGGATAAGGGCAAGGAAAAGAAGAAGGGTCCAATGAAAAGAAGGCCCAAATAGGGTCAAGGCCAAACCCATGAAAAGAAGGCCAAAGAGAACATCAAAGGAAAGTGTTTCCTCTGTGATGAGATGGGCCATTGGAAAAGAAAGCTGTCGATCTACTAGAGTCCCTCAAAAGGAAACAAGGTATGGGCTTCCTAAGTTTGTTAGGAACTAGAAATGTGGCAGATTTATCTACTTCTTGGATATTAGATTCAGGAGCCACTAACCATGTTTGTAATTCTTTGCAGGGGTTCCAGCAAAGGAAAAGACTTCCTAAAGGCCAGTTTCAAGTTAAGATAGCAGATGGTTCCTATGTTTCAGCAGAATCAGTGGGAGTAGTTATCTTGGACTTTCCTAGTGGTCATAGGTTATATTTGGAAGATGTTTATTACATGCCAATGATTGTAAGGAACATGATTTCTATTTTTTGTCTAATAAAATCTGGCTATTCCTTATATTTTGAAAAGGTTGTTTCAATATATGAGACTAAGGATTTTATTTATGAAGCGATAATTAAACAGGGATTGTTTTTTATAGAACCTATGAAAGGCTCACTAAACACCACAGAATTGATAAAACCAAGACAATCCAATATCTCTAGCATTAATTCAAAGTATCTGTGGCATTTAAGGATGGGTCATATCAATTAGAAAAGACTTGACAGGCTAGTAAAGGATGGGATCCTTATGGGCTTGGGTAGTGATCCATTACCCACCTGTGAATCTTATATTGAAGGAAAAATGACAAAAGCCTCATTTCCTTCTAAAGGAAACAGATTTGAATCTACATTGGACATGGTACATACTGATGTGTGTGGGCCCATGAATGTACAAGCTAGAGGAGGTTATGAATATTTCATAACTTTTATAGATGATTACTCAAGACATGGCTATTTGTATTTGATGCATAAAAAGAGTGAATCTTTTGAAAAGTTCAAAGAATTCAAAGCTGAAGCTGAGAAGCAACTTAGCAAGCCATTAAAATAGCTTCGATCAGATCGAGGTGGTGAGTATTTATCTGGAGAGTTCCAACAATATTTAATTGACAATGGAATTGTTTCCAATTTGTCAGCTCCTCGTACACCTCAACAGAATGGTGTAGCAGAGAGGAGAAATAGAACTCTATTGGAAATGGTAAGATCAATGATGTCCTATGCTAGCCTTCCAAAATCGTTCTGGGGATATGCCATACAAACGGCAACATATCTTCTTAACTTTGCTCCATCCAAATCGGTGCCTAAAATACCTAGGGAGTTGTGGACTGGCCGAGTGCCTTCATTGAGGCACTTGAGGACTTGGGGCTGTCCAAATTTCATGTTCTAAAGCCTGAATCCACAAAGATGGAACCAAGGTCGAAGTATGTTTGTTTGTAGGATATCCCACGGAACTCGAGAGTACTATTTTACAATCCTCATGATAGGAAGGTATTTGTGTCGACAAATGCAAACTTCTTAGAGGAAGAGTTTGTGAGAAATCACAAAGGAAGAAGTGAAGTAGTACTAAAGGAGTTAGCAATTTCATCCAAACCAAGAGTTGTTTTGGATATGATGTAACAAGATGTCGAAATGGATTCAAGAGTTGAATCGAAGTGCAACCCTGAACATCAAGATGTGCCTAGGCGTAGTGGGAGGGTTGTGAGACAACCAGATAGGTATTCGGGTTTAGGAGAAGGCTTAATTGCCATCTCAGACCAAGAAGAAACAGATCCCGTTACGTATACACAGGCTATTAATGATGTTGATGCAGGAAAATAGCTCAAGGCAATGGAATCGAAATAGATTCTATGTATACTAATGAAGTTCAGGTCCTTGTAGATCTACCACCGTGTCTAAAAACCATAGGGTGTGAATGGATCTACAAAGGAAAAGGGATCGGATGGAAAGGTAGAGACCTTTAAAGCTAGATTGGTAGCTAAAGGTTATACTCAAAAGGAGGGTATAGACTACGAGGAGACTTTTCTCGGTTGCCATGCTTAAGTCCATCAGATTCTTTTGGCCATAAGAGCCTATTTCGATTATGAAATATGGCAAATGGATGTCAAGACCGCATTTCTGAATGGAGATCTTGAGGAGACCATTTATATGGCCCAACCAGAAGGATTCATTGAGCTAGGTAATGAGCATAAGGTTTGCAAGTTGCAAAGGTCCATTTATGGACTTAAGCAAGCATCTAGGTCTTGGAACATTAGGTTTGATAAGGCTATCAAAACCTATGGGTTCATACAAAACCTAGATGAGCCTTGTGTTTACAAAAGAATACAAGAAGGTAAGGTTACTTTTCTAATCCTGTATGTTGATGACATTCTACTCATTGGGAATGATGTGGGAATGTTATCTGCGGTTAAGGGATGGCTGAATGAACAGTTTTCAATGAAGGATTTGGGAGAGGCTACCTATGTTCTAGGGATCAAACTTATAAGGGATCGTAAGAACAAGAAGATAGTTTTGTCTCAACTAACTTACATTGAGAATATGCTCAATAAGTTCGCCATGCAAGATTCCAAGAGGGGTTTCACTCCTACTAGACATGGAATCAAACTTTCAAAGGAACAAGCACCTAAAACCCAAGAGGAGGTTGAACGATGCGTAACATTCCATATGCTTGGCGAGTTGGTAGTTTGATGTATGCAATGCTGTGCACTAGACCAGATATCTGTTACGCAGTGGGACTGGTAAGCAAATTTCAGTCCAATCCAGGAATGGAACATTGGACTGCGGTTAAGTGTATACTTAAGTATCTTCGTAGGACGAAGAACTTAATGCTTGTTTACTCGAAGTAATCTTATTCCGACGGGATATCGGATTCGATTTCCAATCGATGTTGATTCAAGGAAATCAACTTCGGTTCTATATTTACTTTAGGAGGTGGAGCCATAGTTTGGAGGAGTGTCAAGCAATCTTGTATTGCTGATTCGACTATGGAGGTTGAGTATGTTGCTCGCTTGTGAAGCGTGAAGGAAGCGATCTGCTCAGGAAGTTCCTAAATGATTTGGAGGTAGTTCAGAGGCGAAAAAGCCATTACACTTTATTGTGATAATAGTGGGGCGGTGGCTAATTCTAAAGAACCTCGGAACCACAAAGTCGCCAAACATATTGAGCGTAAAGTATCATCTCAAAAGGAGATAATATAACGTGGAGAAGTGGATGTGGTAAAGATTCTACAGAGCAAAAACTTGCTGATCCGTTCACAAAGACATTGACTCAAAAGAGCTTTGAGGGTCACCTAGAAGGATGGGAATGAAGGATATGTCAAACTTGCTTTAGGGCAAGTGGGAGATTGTTGGAGTTATGTAAATATAGTGCCCGGAAAGCAAGTGTATTTACATGTAACTTTATCTTCTTGATTCTGAGTTTTGTAATGAAAATATTTATTATTAATAAAACAAAAGAGTTTGGTTTTATCTGTATGAGCATTATATATCTGGTCATAAGGTACCAAGATTCATTTGTAAGTAATATACATATACATAGAGATGTATGGGAATCATGTATATTATTAGAATCAATTAATTGATTCACAGTTGAATAATCAAGTTGGTCGTTTGATTATGGTTTAGGCGTAGTGTTGCGATTTATCTCCATATAAGTAAAGGAGTTTACTTAAAGGGAATGATGAGTTTCATATCATGATAGTAGTAGACTATCGATAATGGCACTATTAAATGAATTGAATCAAGTATGTTTTAAGAATAAAGTGGGCGTTACTTTAATCTTAAAACATACAACTTAAGCATTCGCTATTATTAACCACAATCTTGATGAGTAGTGAACTCATATGTGTTTCATTATAATTCTTGATATGATCGAATGGATTTTTACAGGTATTAATCCGAAGGTTCGCATGTTGGAATTATTAATTGAAACATGTATCGTGGAACATTCACTCAAATAAAGAGTTTATAGTGTTATCATCTCTTCAGATGTTTTAAGGAGATTTGGTGATTAAATTGGCGCCGATAGTTTGATGGACTAGCTACCCATCAAGTCTTAACACTAAGATGAGATCTTATGTGTTAATCACCATATAAAGTAAAATGAGAGATCTAGAAGGAAAAACCAACATAAGGGCAAAACGGTAATTTTATCCTTTGTTGTGCGGATGGCTATAATAAGGTTCTAAATAGGGTTTGCAATTGGACATATTCTCATAATATTTAATAATTCAAGAGTTCAACTAATTGTCTTTAGTGGAATGACATTTAGTTAATAAGCTAGAATTAATTCCAATGAGATTGAATTATTTCTGGGCTTATTGGAGCTTGAATTATCAAAGTCCAATAAGATTTCCCACTTGGCTTTAAGGAAGGTTATCAAGCTAAGTAAGAGGTAGTTTGGAGGCTTTATAAGTCCATAATTGAATGATGGGCTTATACTAATTAATGGTTAATTGGAAGCCCATATGTTCATTTATAAATGGGCTTGTTTTGGTTTAATGTAATTGATTAATTATATTAAAACAATTTTTTTTAATGGAGAAGAAGCAATTTCGAAATTGTGTTAGGTTAGATGTGTAACCACATATTTGACATTAAAATACTAAATAAAGATGGTCTTTATTATGGTTCATCATTATTAAATGGAGTTATGAACTTACCATTAAATGGTTTAATGGTTGGCTTTTAATGTTGGCATGTAACCTATTTGCATTCATTAGATTAAAGATGAAAGATGTGCATTAGATGGACCATCTTCCTTCTCTCTTCTTGCCAAAACCGAAATGGGTATTCAATTATAGGTTATGGTCTTTTCAAATAGCCATTTTAAAGATAAATGAAGTAAGTCTCATTTATTGGCTATTTGATGAGTGATTAATGTAATAAGTGATGCATTGGATGCCTCTCACTCTTTCCATTGATGCATATTTCGAAATTGAGAGGTAAGAAAGGGTTCTTACATGTTTTTTAGACATTCTCTCTTTTCATGCAAGGGAGAACCGAAATTCCTAAGTGAAAGAATTGAAAGAGTTTCAATTTTGGTTCTTCTTCTTCTAAGAAAATCTCCTCCAAATATTTCTTCTCCTTTCCCACCAAAGGATTTTGTTAACCTAGTTGTCCTTGAAGAACAAGTGGTAAATCTAATTGGTAGAGGATACTACTACAAGGAAGAAGATAGATTGCTAAAGGAAAAGACTCAAAGGCAAAGGATTTGGATACAAGAAGGAGAGGATAAGCAATGAGGATTTAAAGTCATGAGCGAAGGAGTCGGTAATTCCTTTTATCTTGTTCTTGGTTTTATTATCCTTATACCATATCATGTATGGATTAGCATGTTGATTTGGATATATTGCTTCCGCTGCAAGATGATTTCTTAAAAAGTTTTGAAATCTATCGTTTCTCCAAACTAAGCATGCTTTCTTTTTCCGATCCAACAGGAGGATCATAAACTGAGGGTGGAAAGTCAATGGAGGCTCAACCCTAACATGAAGGAAGTTGTGCGAGCCGAGGTACTCAAATTGCTCGACGCAGTTATTATTTATCCTATTTCTGACAGCTCTTGGATTAGTCCAGTGCAGGTAGTGCCTAAAAAGGGCGGCATAACTGTTATATCGAATGAGAGGAATGAAATGATTTCTACAAGGGTTGTGACGGGATGGAGAGTGTGTATCAACTACCGGAAGGTAAATGCAGCCACTAGGAAAGACCACTTTCCTCTGCCCTTTATTGATCAAATGTTGGAAAGATTAGCGGGGCATGAGTATTACTGCTTTTTAGATGGTTATTCTGGCTATAACCAAATTCCGATTGCCCCAGAGGATCAGGAGAAAACAACATTCACATGCCCCTACGGTACATTCGCTTACCGAAGAATGCCTTTCGGATTATGCAACACTCCTGCTACCTTCCAACGATGCATGATGGCAATATTCTCGGACATGGTGGAAAATATAATTGAGATATTTATGGACGATTTTTCTGTGTTTGGGTCATCCTTTGATGCATGTTTGTTCAATCTAGAACAGGTTCTGCAGAGATGTGAGGACACCAACCTGGTGCTCAATTGGGAAAAATACCATTTTATGGTGCAAGAAGGAATCGTCCTAGGGCATAAAATCTCCAATAACGGGATTGAAGTCGATCCGGCTAAAATTGAAGTCATCAACAAACTACCACCCCTACTTGATTAGGGAATACGAACTTTCTAGGGCATTTGGGTTCTATCGTCGGTTTATAAAGGAATTTTCAAAATCTCTCGACCTCTTCATACTCGTTGCAAAAAGATACCCCTTTTGAATTTACTGATGAGTGTCTTGTTGCGTTTGACAGGTTAAAGAAAGAACTGACGTCAGCTCCTATCATGAACAATCCGGATTGGACCCTCCCGTTTGAATTAATGTGCGATGCTAGCGATTTTGCACTCGGAGCTATTTTGGGACAGCGACAGGATAAGAAACTCCATGTTATTTATTATGCTAGCAAAATTTTAAATGATGCCCAGCTTAATTATGCGACAACTGAGAAAGAACTGTTAGCGGTAGTCTATGCTTTTGACAAATTCCGATCTTACCTAGTTGGGTATAAAGTTATTGTGTATACAGACCATTAAGCCCTGAAGTATCTTCTCACTAAAAAGGATGCAAAACCGAGACTGATTAGAAAGATTTTACTTTTGCAGGAATTTGACTTGGAAATTAGAGACAAAAAAGGGTCAGAGAATGTTGTGGCTGACCATTTGTCGCGGCTAGAACGGGAGGACAAGTGCGTAAGAGAACGGATCAACGATGCATTTCCCAATGAGAGTTTGTGGTCATTACAGGATAATCTTCCTTGGTTTGCAGACTATGTCAACTTCCTGGTGTCCGACATTGTGCCCACAGATTATTCATATCATAGGCGAAAAAAATTCTTAGCTGAAATACGACACTACTTTTGGGAAGACCCACTATTATTTCGAAGATGCGCCGACGGGGTAATCAGAAGATGTGTACCCGAGGATGAAATGAGGTCAGTGCTTTATCTCTGTCATGCCTCCTTATGTGGAGGCCACCATGGGGCTAACAAAACAGCAGCAAGGATTTTACAATCTGGGCTCTATTGGCCGACTCCTTTTAAGGATGCTAGGACATTTGTCATGACGTGCGACAAGTGCCAAAGGACAGGCAATATTAGTAGGAAGCATGAGATGCCTCAATCTGGAATTCTTGAAGTAGAGCTCTTTGATGTATGGGGTCTGGACTTTATGGGACCATTTCTAAAGTCATTTGGAAATGAATATATCCTAGTAGCTGTGGATTACGTGTCGAAGTGGGTAGAGGCTATGGCACTGTCCAATAATACCGGGGCGAGTGTAGTCAAATTCGTCAAGAAGTACATATTCTCCCGATTCGGTGTCCCAAGAGCAATAATCAGTGATAATGGGGTGCATTTCCAGAACCACCACTTTAAATCTCTGCTATTGAAGTACGGGTGTCAGTTCAGGTTTGGCACCACCTACCACCCACAAACCAGTGGGCAAGTTGAGGTTTCGAACCGAGAACTCAAGCAGATTTTAGAGAAGACGGTAAATACTTCTCGGAAAGATTGGGAATTAAAACTTGATGATGCTCTGTGGGCGTACAGAACTGCATTCAAGACTCCTTTGGGAATGTCACCCTACAGACTTGTTTTCAGAAAATCATGCCATCTCCCCGTTGAAATTGAGCACAAAGCATTGTGGGCCATCCGGAAGCTGAATTTTGATATCAAGGTAGCAGGGCAGAAGAGATTGTTAGAACTAAACGAGGTGAATGAATTCCGGAGGGACGCTTTTGAGAACGCTTTGATTTATAAGGAAAGAACAAAAGCTTTTCACGATAAGCGTATACTGTGGAGAGAATTCAAACCCGGCCAGAAGGTGTTATTGTTCAACTCTAGGCTCAAACTCTTTCCGGGAAAATTGCGATCCCGATGGTCGGGGCCATTTATGGTGACAAAGGCATATCCCCATGGAGCAGTGGAGATCAAGAAAGATGATCAAGAGCCCTTTGTGGTCAATGGGCAAAGATTGAAACACTATTATAAGGGGGAAATGATGGGATGCATTGCCATCGCCACATTCCAACAATAAGAATCACTTGACCAAGTCCAGCTAAGGACTTTAAAGCTAGCGCTTGTTGGGAGGCAACCCAATATTTCTAGTTTTTCTTGTTATTGTTTCCGTTTACTTTGTGTTTTATTCATCTGGTGGTTTTCCCTTTTGTTGTTTTACAGTCACCTTGTCGGTACACGGAGGACTTTTCATGGACATTCACAAATGTTTGGAAGAACAGAGGGGTTGGTTCAATTCAGAATTTTTGAGGTGAGATTAAATTTGACCATGGGAAAGCAGGTACGTGAATCTACAATTCTTTATTAAGCTTCTGCCCCATTGTGCACATAATTTTTAGTAATCTCATAGGAGAAGGAATCGATTGAATTTGAATATGATCATGAATTGCCCTGTCTCTTAATTCACCCGTATGTGTCCGTTAAACGGACACGCATGTCCGTTTAACGGACATGAATCTTGCAGAGAGGCACAATGACCCGTACGTGTCTGTTAAACGGACACGAATGTCCGTTTAACGGACATGGATCACCCTCTGGAAACAAAATGACCCGTACCTGTCCGTTAAGCGGACACTTATGTCCGTTTAACGGACATCGTCTGTTTTAAACCTAAAACCCTATTCTTTTCCCGCATCTTTCTTTTTCCCTTCTCTCTACCCTAGACTCCGGAGACTCTATTCTTCTTCTACTGATTCCGACCACCACAATTCCCCCACACTTAAAGGCCACTCCTTTCCTTTCTCTTCTCCTCACCTCCACCTCTGGTTCTGCTCACCTATAGTAGCAGCTGCGTGCTTCACGTTTGGAACTCTAAAGCAGATCGTGTACGAGGGCCAACTTCTGGTCACAAGGTTGTTCTATCTTCGAAGAGGAAAGTACATCATGTCCAGGTTCAAGCAAACAGTCCGGAAAAATGCTGGGAAGTCCTCTCGATCAGAAAAAGGGAAAAATGTAGGCCCGGAGGAACCACTTGTCGAGCCCACATTATTTATCAATGAGCAATGTGAGGCCTGGTACCTGAAAAAGCGGAATAACAAATTTGTAGTTGAGGTGTTTGTGATTGACTACATTAACGAGAAGCACAGGGTGCAGGCTAATCTAGATAAATTTCATTGGGGCAAATTATTGACTCTTACAGGTACTTATTACCCCGAGGCCGTCAAGCAGTTTTACGCTAATATGAGCTCAGTCACAGGTAAACAACCACCAGTGCTCACCTCGCGGGTCAATGGGGACGAGGTCATCATTACTGAGGAACTGATTTGTAGTCACCTGGAGCTACCTCCGGGAGGTAATGTCTTGTCTTTTGATTTGCGAACCCGATGCTCTAGTGATGAGGCGTGGTCCAAAGATGATGCTATGGATCGACTGGGAGTCCGCAGGGTTTGGCGACCATCGGGGCAGCGGTATTTTGTGCATTGCAAGCATCTCGATGTTGCCCCCAGACTCATTGCTTATGTAATTGCTCATAATTTAATTCGAAGGCCGGTGATTGAGATTTCTCCGCATCAAGACATATACATTTCGACAAGATGTTTTTCATCGACGAGCAATTCGTGGTATCGCGGCGGCTAAACTGATAATGACGGCCATGTGGCAGGTGGTCCACCACAAGGCTGATACCAAGGCTTTTGTTTTCCCGGTATTATTAAGTCAACTGTTCCATAAGCTGGGGGTCATAACAAGGACTGAAGTGGTAGCTCTTCCTGATGTGGGGGATGTGATTAATGCTGATAAAATGCATCAATTCGAGTTCGATGACAATAGTCCCTACGGTTGGGTGAACCCACGCAGAAGACGCCACGAGGATCGCGCACCACGGGTACCCTCACCTCCTGACAATACCCCCAACTGGCAGCAATTGAATGCTAGCATTCTTACCCTCCAAGGGGAAATGGCAGAGATTATCGCTTCGCAACGGCGACTTGAAAGCATGATGAAAATGTTCGTGGAGGCGCATCACCCACCGCCACCGGAGACTTGACGTTTAGGGCTTAGGATGATATCTTTTGCCTTGTTGTGATATCTTTTGCCTTGTTGGGTTGCTAAATATTTTGCTTCTTTCAAGAAAATGCCTCATCGACAATACACTATTCAGGGAGTTCCCTCCTCTTTGCTGTACTTATTCTCAGATACATTGTCGCTTTCCTTCTGTTGAGGCCATTGAGGACAATGTCACTTCTAAGTGTGGGGGAGTAGTTGATTTTAATCTATTAGACCTTTTTTTTGAGATATTTGCCTAATCTTTATTATTGGTCTAATTTCTAACATCTTTTATGCCTAATTGTCATTATACTTTTATTTCTTGAGTTAATTGTATGAGAATTGAGGTTGGCTTTGAGTAGGATGCATAATATGATTAATGGGGTTTGCATGTCTTGCATTAATGGAATGTATAATGTCAAATCGATTGAATAATTGTGCTTTAGAATGAGGAAACATAACCGAGAAAGCGAAATTGAGCCTAGAGGATTGCACTCAATCCCATTTTCTTGTGAGTGATAAATTTCTCTTCCATGTATGCCCACTTCTAGAACTTGCATCACATCTCTTCAAGGTTACATAATCATACTATGGTATGTCTTAGAAATGATAAAAGGCAGTAGGAATGAGTTTGAGCCAAACAGCCAACCCTTCATATACACCCCTAGTAAACCCCCTTGAGCCTAGGAAGTGCAGTAAAACCATGTTCCTTGTAAACCCACTAACCCAAAGAACCTTGAACCGAGAAAAACCAATTTACCCTTGTTCAACGGTTAGGAGAGCTGTCAATGTTGTGCATTCACTACCTCTTTGGTTAGAAATACAAAGGAAGAAGTGTGGGGGAAATCAGGTTAGCCAAATCAATAAGCATGAAAAAGCAGCATTTGTTAAATTTTTTTTTTTTTTCAAAATTCAAACAATTTTGGGGGAATATCAGGAAAAAGGAAGGGAATCTGTCAAAGACATAATTTCATGCTACTTTCAGTCTCCATAGTAAAGAAATGGGAAAAATCGAGACAATAGCATTGGTGAAATGTTCCACACTAAGGAAGAAGGTAGGAATAGAAAAATCGGCTCTACTAACTGTTAAATATTTGACTTCCTATCCCTTCATTCATAAACCACTTCACCATGGGCCCCATTAGAACCTAAGAATTAAAGCCCTTTTTGATCCATAGATATGCCATAGATGGGAGTAGTGGAGAAGTAGATCAAATGCAAGCTTATGGTAAGTGACATTCATGAGAAGATGATTGAGAGTGATCCTAAACACTATTTGGTGTGAGCATGAGCATTGCATGAGAGACTTCATTCTAAGCACATGATTTTGATCGATTGAAGCATTATGGAATTTCATTGTTGCTGAATGCGATCGAATTTATGATGTATTATGTCGTCTTAATTCCAAATCCAATCTTCACCTTTCATGCAGTTGACTTCTCGGAATGAACTATGGTGATGACTAGGTGTAAACTGATGGCAAGGAAATGTTTGTGGGTACCATTCGTTTTAAGTAAACCCCCAGGAGACTATAGCTCCTCCATTGTGGACACATAGTGGTTTAAAGGCTTGTGACATAAGTTAAATGTCACCGTACACCTACGATAGTGGAATCGATAATTTGGTTAGGTCTATTAGAAGTTTTGTTGGTTGCTTGGGGACAAGCAATGACTCAAGTGTGGGGGAATTTGATAAGTCAAATTCTGTAGATGCGTGGGAATGATTTAGATTCAATTTGACTTATTTTATTTGATTGGAATTGAAGTTTATTCAGCAAATTCGCTCACATTTCAAGTTTATTACCTTGTAGGTACAAATGCTCGATTTTGGGAATTAAGGGAATAACTCACCTTGGAGATACTGGACCCAAGCCAATTGAGGACGAGAGTAAGGAGAATCCCGAGTTTTGCAACTTCTGAGAAGACTCCGAGAAGAAATTATAGCATTTGGAAGGTCAAACGCATGAAGAGCCAAAGACAAGGCCATGTCCGTTAAACGGACATGTGTATCCATTTAACGGACACGTATGGCTAAAAGACACTCCCAGACCCGAGAGTGTCCATTAAACGGACACACATGTCCGTTTAACAGACACACGGCAGCAGCAGACTTTTACTTGGAGAAATTAATTCTTCTGAAGGGGGGAGATATAAATAGAAAGGGGGTTGACCTAAAGAGGGAAGGACGACAGTGAGAAGCACAGAAAAAGAGGAAGAAAGGAGGAATTAGGAGACTTTTCCAAGAGGATTGAGACTTCATTCTTTGAATTTTCTCTGCTACTTTCTCTCTCTCTCTTCTAATGTTGAGCTTCTCATTGTGTATAATGTTTGTTGCCATGTTTAGGAGCTAACCCTCACTTAGGGTGAGGGATGTAACTCTTTTGAAGGAAGGTTGATACAATGTGGATGATTGAATGTTAATGAGAATTACTAGGCTTTGTTTATCTTCTTGCACTTCATTATGTTTCTATGCTTGATCTCCATAGATACATTTTTAGGAATCATTGGGATACTGAAGAGTAACTCATGTTTCATGCTCTAGGAAGATGAACACCTTGAGTTTAGAGTTAGAGATAACCTGGGCTAGGGTGAGAGCTTGAAGTGGCTTGTCTTTGAGTAGATTTTGTTAGAAGAATATTACATTGAGAAATGGGTATTTCTAACTAAATGCTCCTTTATACCTTGAGAATGGTTATAGGTTTATTAGTGCCACTGCTTTCTTAGCCAGCATTCAACCCATTCCATGTTGTGCAACTTATTCTTTCAATTGAGTGAATCCCTCTCCCTAGTTTTAATCATTAATTAAACCAATTTTCTGATTGTTTGTTCAGTTCTTGCAATTCAATTGATCAATCTACTTCCAATCATTTCTACACTTTTCTGTTGATATAATGCAATTAGTTAGGTAAAATTGACGTGTAAATGAATTGGTCCTTGAGGGAGACGACTTTAAAATACTCACTGTGCGGGTATTAGGACGATTCTGTGCACTTGCAGAAAGTCTCGATCAATATACATATTCATAATGCACATTTCTCACATTTATCTAATAATTCAAAAACCATGAATTTCTTCAATCTTGTAATTTCTTAAAATCATTTCTAAAATAAGGAATTTAATCCTTTGAAATCATAATCTTTCAAACATTTACATGAACAACAATTTTTCAAAGCTTTTCTTCCTGATTTTTCAAATCACATGCTTATGCTTAAAATTCAATAAATAAAAGTACTACCCACCTCGAATTATTGCCAGAAACTTGTTCCATGCTCCAATTTGACCACTTCTTCTTTCTTCCTTCCAATTTAAAATAACCTAAGCCATACATATCCAAATTCAACATCATAAAAATCTTAATCTTCAAAATTAACTATAGGAAACCCAAATTCATCACTTTTCCAAGCTTTCTAAAACCAGAATTTCTAAAATCCCCAAATTCCAAATTTGACCTAAACTAATTCACTCAAATTCAATCTCATAAATAACTTAATTTCCAAAATTGATGTCATAATTCATCAATTCATACTAATTTCAAGAAATCTAAACCACCAATTTCAAAAATCCCCTAATCTCAAAATTGGCCTAAACCAATTTATCTAAATTCAATATCATAAAATCACAATTTCTTCAAAATTAATTTCATATTTCACAAACCCATATTCTCATCTATAAGTCTATACCAAAATTTCACAAATTCCTCTAACACAAAATTAAGCCTAAACCTTAATTAATTTTCCATCCAAAATTAAACACAACCTAAGGCATATACATCAAAATTGACTTCATAAATCACATACCCAAGTCCTTTTTCATGTTTCTCAACCAAAAACTCACTAAAAACTCAAAACTTAAAAATTTTCCTTACCTCTTTTCTTCTATAATTTCGAATTTTTATGGCTAGAAAGGAAGCTCTCTACATTTCCCACCTTTCTTTCTCTTGAATCAACAACAAAATCTTTATTGAAACCCCAAAATTTTCGAAATCTCCCAAGCTTTTCTTCTTCTTTCTTCTCCACGGCCATGCTCCTTCCTTTTCTCTCTTATTTCTTCTTCTTTCCTCTAGAATAATCGTGATTCTTCCTTCCCCAACGACATCCTTTTACTTTATGCAATGCCATGTCATTTAAATGGTGACTAAAAGACCAAATTGCCCTTGAACTTTACGTTAAGTTATTCTCACTTGCGGACATGATTCGCACTATCAATTTGAAGGAATTTGTCAAAACTTCCTTTTAGAGAAATGTTCCTCTATGTCTTAATTTTATAATTCCACAAGAATCATCCAATTCGGAGCACTATATCAAAAGTTATGCTCAAAACATTTCGGGTATGTTCATGTTCTAACACATTTTTCAGCACTTTATTTCCATCCAGAAATTAACATTCTTAATCCCAAAATTGACATTCGATGTCTTCATAACAATTGTAGCCTTATGTCTCTAGTTTAATTTAAAATAAGAATCGCCTCATTTAGATTCCCAGATCAAAAGTTATGCTCAAAATACTCTCAGATATTCCTAATCCAAAAACTGCACTCTAATTCGAACTTCCATTTATAATTTGAAGGTCTTAGGGGCAAAATTGACATTTACTTTCTTCATATGACTTGTAGCCCCATGTCTTAATTTTATTTCGCTTCAAGAATCACTTCAATCGAATCTCTACAGATCTCGAATTTCTCAAAATACTGAACTATGTTCAGAAAATTAGTCTACTCACTTTGATTAAAATAATCATCTTTAATTTAATCTAAAAAATTTACACATTTTTCATAAAAATGAAATTCATTGTCTTAGGAATCTCACGCTTCGAGAATCAACTCAATCGGATGTCGGACGGAAAAGATATAAGCAAAATAGTAAACAAAGGTCGGATTAGAGGGTGAAACCAAGCAAGAAAATCAAAACGCGTCGCATGGAGGAGTACCAAAACAGCGCCGTGCGGAGTTGAAATGCGCGCGTACTGAAGAGGCGAAAAAGAAACGACGTCGCGTGGAGAAACGAAAACGGCGTCGCATCAACGGAAACACTCGCGCGTTGGGCGAGGTGAGGGCTCGCTCGCCCTCGCGAGGGCGCTCGCAGGGCGAAGCGCTCGCCCTCGCGAGCGGGCGCATGGACCAAAACTTTTTCCTTAAAAAAAAAAAACTGAATGAATATTTTCAAAAATCATATCTCCTGATCCCGAACTCCAAATTTAACAAACTTGGTCTCTATAGAAATCTTGAAGGAAGCTCTACAACTTTCATGTAGAACTCAAAAATTAATTTCGTCTCTAAAGGGGTCAAAAATTCAGTCAAAGGCACTGCCCCAATTTAATATATCCCTAAACAAATGCCAACTTGGAAAATTCATATCTTTCAACTCCAAAATCTAATCATATCATATTTTATATCAATGCGAAGATCAGAAAGTCACTTACAACTTTCATGAAGGATATAAAAATCAATTCGACTTTTAAGGGAGTCCATTTTCTGGTCAAAGATTCTGTCCTCTATTATTCATGCTAAAACCATAACATAAACTTGTAAAAATCATAACTTATTGTTCCTTGATCGAAAAATTCCATACTTTATATCGAAATAAAGATCAAATCAAATCCTTCAACTTTCATGAAGAACTTCAAGGCTCAATTTACCTCTAACTAGGTAAATTTTCCAGTCAAAGCTTCAGCCATAATATAAGTCAACCGATATCACATTCAAAATTTGACTGACCATAACTTTCACTCCCGAGATCAAAAATTACAAACTTTATGGCTACAGAAAGCTCTTAACATAATCTACAAGGTTCATGTAGACCATTTTCTCAAATTATGCCTAAATCAAAAGTCAACTCTCAATGGTCAAAAAGTCAAACTTTCTAAATTCTTTAAATTTTCACATTTTTTCTTTTTAATTCTTGTCATTTAACTTTATTTCAATCAACTCATCCACTTTTGCATATTTCTTATTTTTACTTAAAAAATCGGGGTCCAACAATGATGAATTGACAAGAATCTAGATTGTAGTGTACTCAAGTAAAAATAAAAACATGCAATGTATAACCTGTTAAAGGCTATAACCTATGATCACTCTTTGATAAAGCAAAGATCAAGAATATAATGACTTAAAGTTGGTGAAAAGGGTTCCTCATTCTTTCATAAATCAGTGATGTCTAGAAAATGATCTAGTATAATCTCCATCTTGATAATTAATAACCAAAGGTTGTGAAAAGGGTTCCTTATTCATAGATCAATGATGTCTAGCAAATGATCTAGTAGAATTTCCATTTTGATAATTAATAACCAAACTATATCTAAGCAATAACTTCTTATTGAAAAGGCTTATAATTACTTTTTTAGTTATATAAATGCTCCTACTCATGCTTAGTCTTCAGTTGGTTCATTAAAGAATATTATGGAAGGGTGCATCTCCCCATAAGAGGCAAAAATACTTTCTAAACCCATAACCAGACAAGAATTGATCAAGTGGTTAAATGTTTAAATCCTTACAAAGTACCAATACCATATGGTTTCAATAGTTTTTTCTTCATAAAAACCTGTCCAATCACCAAAGATATGGTACATCATGTTGTTCTTGAATTCTTTGAGAAGAGGAGATTGCACAAAGAGATCAATGGAAACTTTATCACTCTCATTCCCAAAGGTGGAGAGCAAAAACATTTTGGCAATTTCAAGCATATTGCTTGTTGTAACTCCATTTACAAAATTATTTGTAAAATCTTAGCAAATAAGCTTAAAGAAATTATGATTAATTATTTTGATAGTGCACAAGGGCTTACATACCTAGTAGAGGAATGTGAGACAACATTCTGCTCATCTAAGAGATTATGAAGGGATATTCCAACAATAATGGTGGAAAGAACTGGATCCTGAAAATGAATTTGAAGAAGGCCTATGATAATGTCAATTAGTCATTCCTCTGTGACATCATAAAAGCCTTGGAGTTTTTGGAATCCTTCATAGAGTGGATGAAATTGTGTTTCACCGTCCCACGTTTAGCATACTCATTAATGGAGAGCCCACAAGGACTTTTAAGAACTCTAAAGGAATTATACAAGGTGATCCAACATCACCATCTATCTTTGCTCTTATCATGGAAGTGTTCAACAGACTATTGACAAGAATTGCTGAGAGAACTAAGCATTTCAAATTTCATTTGAAATGTAAAAGAATAGGTATACCTCATTTTTGTTGATGATCTAATAATCTTATCTAAAGTAGATAAAACCTCATTAATAGCAGTGATGAAGGCTATTAAGATGTTGACCAGATTATCTGAACTACATGTTAATATTGGCAAGTGTTCTTTCCACATTTCCTATAGTTTATGGGATCAAGAGGATATGGTGAGGCATTACTGGATTCAAAGTGTTGCCTTTTCCTTTCACTTACCCTGGAAGCCCAATTGTTGTGAATAGATTGGCCTATGCAAGCTTCAAATTATTAATGGTCAAGATATAGGCAAAAATATCTAGATTGAGTATAAAACATTTATCACTTACTGGTAGATATTATTTAATCACATATATCTTGAGTAAGGATGGAAACGGGCCTAGCTAGGCTGCCTGACTCATGGCCCAGCCCCCAACCTGACTTGATTTATTAATTTTTAAAATAAAATTAAAAAATGATGTTTGTAACAAAATGACATCATTTTGTAGCTCTTAGTTGGGCCCCGGGTTGAGTCGAGCTTGGACAACCCTGACCTAAGCTCGGCCCATGGTCTAATCTAGTTAAGAAATCCTTACCCGTGGCCCAACTTATGGCCCATTAACTTTAAGGTAGTTCAAGTTGGGTCGAGAACAGATTGTTATCCTTAATTTTGAGTTCAATTAATATACATTAGGCTACATATCTAGCTATTCCTAGATCTTTGAACAAAATAATTGATAAAATCCTCAAAACGTTTTTATGGTCTGGGTCAAATAATGGTGAATATAGAGTTGCTATCAAATGGTATGAGGTGTGTAATTCAATAAGGCATGGAGGTTTAAAGATAGTTCCTTTAAGGCTATTGAATGCATGCTTGCTTGTCAAGAGATTATGGAGATTAATTGATGACTGTAAATCTTTATATTGCAAATGGGTATATGAATATTACGTAAAAGGTAACAAAATATGGGAAAATGATCTTTTAATAAGAAATACCTCATCTACTCTAAAAGAAATTATCAAGTTGAGAAGAATAATCAGACCTCACATCAACAAGAAAGTTGGGAATGAATATAAGACCTTATTCTGGTATGATAATTGGAATATATGAGGACCCTTAAAGAATGTAGAAGAGTTACAAGTTTTGAAAGATATAATTCCTAGTAATTAGAATATTACAGATACTCTACTTTGCAATAATGAGATTCTTTTAAGAATATACGACAAGAATATTTAGAATGAACTCAACAGGTTGGTGTAAATAAGAATATGTAAGGTAGGGAATGGTGGCTCTTTTTTGTCGATGGAAGTTTCAGCAATGCATCATGTAGGATGCTTTTTCAATAGAAACTTAATTAGGTTCTGTGGCATAAGCATGTTTGATGCAAGTTTAATCTTCCTAGAGCTGTTACTACTTTGTAAAAAGCCATCAGAGATAGATTACCCATCATGGAAAGTCTGAATAAGTTTAACTATTTGACAAACTAGTGTAGTCCCTACGAATGCCAAATGGAATGTACATCTCATCTATTTTTCAAATGCAACTTCATTAAAGGAGCATGGAATTTAGTGTTTCATAAATGTGCCATCATTAATCCCCCAGATGAGTGGCAAAAAATTGTTAACCATAGTTTAAATTTGCAGCATATCAAGAAAGACTTCAAATGGCATATTTACATTGCAATATCTTAGTTGGTGCTATACATATGGGATGAAAGAAATAGGCGAATTTTCAGCAACAAAGAAAGGAGCTTTGAGCAATTCACAAAGGACTTGCTTAATGCCATTAGGCTTCATATTAACACATTTTTGACAAGCTCTCCTTAGATCCAAAATGTATTGATGTATGGGGCTACTGTGCAATTTTGTTTTGTAACAATTATTGGTTGTTAAATAGTATGTTTTTCTATATTTTATTATAGAACTCTCACTATAAAGAGAGAGTTGTAATTAAACTTGATTTGCCTTTATTTGCTAAATTTAATTTCATTAAAAAAAGAGATAACTAATCTTAAAGTGCCTAACCTTTTGGGATTTTTCAATCCAGTGCGAAAGTTTTTAAAATTTTCAATCGAGTAACTATCCTTTTTAAACCTTAATAGTTTAGTTCAAAATGTTAGTTCTGTCCGTAATTTTTTTGATTTAGCTAATATTTTCTTTGTTATTTATGACATATGGATGTTCACCTGCAAAAACAGTGGTCATGGTTAGAAAAAGTATAGATAATATTTTTATGGAGAAACCTATATATCATGAGCATTAATGATTTCATTAGCCAAATTAGCAAATTACTAACAAAACTAATATTTTGAACTAAATTATTAAGGTTTTAAAAATTGATCACTCAATTGAAAATTTAAAACCCTAGCTAATAAAATGAAAAAATCGTAAAAGGTTAAACACTTTAAGATTAGTTATCCTAAAATTTAATATATAAAAAATTATAAGTAAAATTAAAAGAAAAGAGAAGAAATAATAAAATTGGAACTACATACAATGGAATATTAACTCAAATAACATTAAACCTAATTTTTATTTGGTACAAAATTCTTACGTTAAGAGTAGTCTTATCATTACTATCATTCAAATTTATTATACTAAATGACATGTCAATAATTTTTCATCCAAGATTTTCTTCCGTGTCACTCTAATCTATCTTCTTGTTTCTTAAAGGATGATCATTTTAATTCTTAATAATTTGATACTTCATTCTTAATCCAAGATGATCAAGATGATTATGCCAAATACCAAGTGTTTCTAAGTCAATGAACTTTTAGTTCATGAGTATATTAATCTCAATTGTTCTTATTATTATGTAATATAATCCAAATGGTAGAACATGTATATATTCTAACACTTTATTGATGTTTGAATTACTATGTGTACTACACAAAATCTCTTTGTTATTCTTGTTTATAATGTGAATAAGAAACCCACTTAAGCCAATATCATTGAACTTGACAAATTTTTATACATTTCACCAAGTATAAAGTATATAGTATATTAATTTTTACTAGTTAACAAAATTGCAACGCTTCTAGAGCCTTCAGATATAATAGATATGCCAAAGACCATTGTTACATAAACTTTTTCAAAGTAAATTTAGGAAATTTTAACTATGTTACATAACTTAGCTAACCTTTTTATCTTATAAAATAAAATAAAATATGATTTTCATCTTCTAAATAACCCATGAAGGTTTGTAGTAAGTAATTCTCATAAATTCCTTTGACTTATAAGCTAAGGAGAATAATAATAATGGATAAAACAATATTAAAAAGAAGAGAAAACATCTTCATTTACCATAAATTTTATTATTTCATTTAATGACGGTCAAAAGTAACACTAGAAAATTTTATTATTTTAAAATAACAACCAAAACTAAACTTCAAAAGTTATTGGAACTAATCTTTAAAAGCATTGTCAATTTAAGTTAGATGCTCAGTTTTTCCTTCTAGGTGACTAAAAAATTTAAAATATTAAGCTTGGACACATTAAGTAAACATGATTATCACAAGTCCTATAATCCTTCCAAAATTGAAATATACTAAAGATGTGTTTTTAGATACTATGTTCAACTAGCACACTCCAAGAAACACCTTCAAGATTACACATCTATATATAAGTGATACATAGTTATCTTTACCTTGATGAATATGCTCTATATAGGTTAGGTTAAATAATGCATAACATTTTAAGGAAATAATCAAGTCCAAGTAATACACGAAATCCTTTATTATACCATATTTATCAAAAGTTAGTTGTATCATCTGAATTGTGAAATTATTCTAATAATATCTTTCTAATTATAATCAATTTCTTGATCTTATAAAACCTTAAAATTTTAACCATAACATTTATCCATCTATCTTTCTTATGGAAAATCATTAGTCTCCTAAAAGTAGTTAGATCTTCATCACTGATGATAAGATTATAAATGACTAAGGGGGTATTTGGTTTACAGAAGGGAATCAGAATAGGAATGGGAATGAACATAGGGAGCAATGAGAATGGATATAATCATTATAATTATGATGGTTGGTTAAGATGAAGGAATGATTACCATTACCTTTGATGGTGGTTGGTTTGTTAAAAATCTTGAGAAATAAAAATTTGTTAAAAATTTGTTTTATATTAAATTTTAAATATAATTTAATTAATTATATTTTATGCACCCTATTTATAATGACATAATGTTTAAAATAAAGTATATTACAGTATTTCATTTCCAATAGCTCTTGAAAAAATACTCCAATATTTTCTTGCATCAACATATCATTAGTTACATAATCCTCAAAATATAGTTTAACAATCGAAAATATTGTACAATTCATCAACGCAACGTAATATCCACCATTCCATTGCTATAGTAAATTCAAGTAACATAGTTTAATACAATTTACATTCCTCTGATAATGCAAATGATGTAAAATATCTGTCGTCTACATAATACCTTAACCAAAAAACTTTAATTAATACAAAATAACCAGGTTAACACTACAAACATTGTTTGCATTACAACTACAAAAGACCCAACTAATACAAAATAACCTGGTTAGGCAACATCAATTGCATTATAAGTTTATAATACTTGCAAAAATATTAATAGGCTTCCTCTAATGATTCATAGACTAGATTATGGATAGAGGAATCCAAGTACAAGAGACTTTTTAAAATGACTTGGCAAAACGAATAAAACCTGAACTTTGGCAAGATCATTACATAATAACACAACAGCCTTACCAACATCCATTTGAGATATGCCAATATTAACAAGCTCACTGATGAGCTCTTGCATCTTCTCATCAGTTATGGAATCAAATTTAGACTCCGCAATCAAAGCATTTGTAACAACTGCATATTGTGAGGCCATTTGTTCGCAAATAGACTCAAACTTAGTAGTGAAATTGTCTAACCTTGACTCAATAGTATTATGAAGTGTTGCTGGTCTTTTTTTCTTGTAAGAACTTTCCTTTCTTGGTGACAGTTTGTATCATCGTTTGCAAATAAGGTGGCGAGCCATATTGTTCTCCATTAAAAAATTCAGAAAATAATTGTCCAACATATAGATAGGGCATATTGAAAAGCTAGGTAATAACAGTGGAAAAGAGATAAAACAAAAAGCGAAGGTAATAGAGAAATGGGACATGTTTGTTTTGATGTATTTAAAATTATGAATGACAATGATGTTATGCAAGATCATTCCTAATGGATTTTTCCTAAATATGATTTAAGTAGCTAGACATCAAATGGCTCGAACCTGGGACCGCTACATGCCATGTTAAAATGATAACTTGACTATCCTGTTGTATTCTTTGCTAAGGATATTCTCTTTTGAAACAAAATAGGATGATCAATTTATTTAGTTGGCCAATCCACTGAAAATGTCATCAGCTATAATTTTCCTGTTGGGTTACGCAAGTACCTACTATGGTTTCTGATAAATGACAAACCAATAGTTATTTCTTCCATGATTGACCATCAATAGATACTCAAATAAGAGATGCCAATCAATGCACCATAATTAACAATCATATCAAGCATATATATATTACGACATACAAAGATGAAAAATTCCACTCTTTATTGATGTCATGTTCTAGTAATTCAAAGTGTAGTTCTTTCTGTAAACTCAAAATAACCTTATAAAAATTTGAGAAAAGCTTACCATTTGCATCATGAAATTGAACAAAATTGAAGACCTTAATTTTTAGCATAACATATGTATAAATTCGTATTAGTTCAGTTACCTACAATCATGCAACTCCTTTTTCAGAAACTTATGTTGATGATAAATGGTTACATATGTATCATTAAAACAGAACCAACGAGCAAGAGGAAATATAAGCATATAGTTCTTTCCAAGGAAGTGGTTTGTAAAGTCATACTAAATCTGGTGAGAAGTATAAAGAAGCCACTTGTCAAGGTCCTTAATGTTGTGCCTCAATTACATATCTCTAGATGCCAGGCTGCATATTATTGACACAATTTCTGCTAAAAGTTAAACTTGAGTTAATAAAGTGGGAAATAACCCTATCTACCATATGGGTCAATCCTTTGCATTAAGACTCAAGTTTAATCCCTAGTCATAGTGATTACTGAGCAACCGGGCAATTCAGCAGAAACAATATATAGATAGGTAACTCCAAACTACTTATAGAAAACGTAGTGTGCTAGTCCGCTATGTCATGCTTTCAAGATGACTCATTATGTATTATCAGTTTCTGATAAAAGTGGAGATAACAAATCTTCATTATATATGTTATAACTTGTTTAAGAATCACCTGTTCATAAGGCTATAGGATATCGCAAGAGATATTATTATTTTAAATATTTACATGAGCAAAATTTTGAGAAAATCCTCACTACTGATAAGATTCAAAGAGAAGCTGCTGAACATGAAAAGAAAATAGCAGCCATAGCTTCCAAAAGCTTGAATATGGTAACCATTCTATATTCTAAAACAAGAGATTTTAACAAGCAACAAGTAGCTTGCTGAGATTTCATGTGTTTAAGAGGTGAATGGGCTAAAAGTAGAGAAAACCATCCTCGGGCATCATCAGTAGCATATTATTATCGTGTTTCTAAATGCAAGCAATAGAGGGAAGTGACATCTTCAATAACAAAATAGTGGATTTGGTTAGCCTTAATCCTAAGGTAACGTGGTGGGATAGTTTTTGATGTACCCCGTTTCTGAAGCCCAACAATTGTTCCAAATATCATAAGACTTGAGCGTATTCCAAGAAAATCACCTTAGTCATTATTGGTTAATCTTCCTTCTTAGATACCAAACATGAAGCTCTATGTCTCTTGTTCATTTTGAAGGAAGAATCATCTCAATCGGAGCTCTACAGCTCAAGATATGCTTAAAACTCCAACGTATGTTCATAACCCCGTTAGGCTCTTCCAATCGACCTCTCATTTTCTTTAATCAAAAATTTTAAAATCAACACAAAAAGCCACCAATTTTCATGAAGAGATAGCTATATGTCTTAGGAATCTATCTCTTCAAGAATCACTTCATTCGGGGGTCAGATAAGGAAGTTATGGACAAAAGAATCCAACATGTTTCTGTCCTAAATCATTTTGTACTTCTCTTGGCGCAATTGTCATAACTTTTCCCAAAAATGTCTGATTGGTTTCATTTTTAGCTCATTTGAAATAGAACTTCGATATCTAGAACTTTTATGAAGATCACAAATCGAGATTCTGGGTCTAAAAAAATTTCAATTTATAGAAGCTGACCAGTAAACGGGTATCCATGTCCATTCAACGGACATCCATGTCCGTTTAACGGACATTGTTGGGGTTGGGAGTCCATTTTGGCCGCGAAAGTCCGTTAAACGGACATGGCTTAGGAGCCCTTTTTCACCCGATAAGGTCCGTTTAATGGACCTAAAGTCCGCCTAACGGACATAGGGGTTCCCAAAACCCCTCCAAATCCTTTCCAATGCTTCCTACATCCAACATAACATCATATTCACTCATAATCTTCCCAATTTCACTTCTTCTAATGCAATAACATGCTTAAAACATTCAATTACCAACTTTGGTGCATGAAACTCCCAAAATTCAACTCAATTTACTCATCACAAACACAAACTCTCATCATTCACCATGATTGTCATGTTTAAACTTCCTATGCAGCATCATCACTTATGATGCCCATATCTGTTAACCCCGATACTCGAATTTTTGCATACCTTATAGTGTCGGAAAGCTAAGAGGATAAGTTACAACTTTTCAGAAGACATCTCTATCTAGTTCTATCTAGATTATTCCATATTTTCCCTGGAGTCAGTTCATAAAATTAACCCTTATGAAATACTTGAAGTTTATCCCAACTTCACTTCCTCTATTACACATCATTCATAACAATTCAACTACCAATTCGAATTCGTCAAACTCTCAACCTCAATTTGTTTGACTCTTCATATCCAACAACCTCTCATCATTCATAATTCCTATGTGTCTTTTCCATAACATCTCATGATGATATATATATATATATATATATATATATATATATATATATATATATATATATATATATATATATATATATATCAACCATTTATGCTCAACATTCATCATGATCGTCCATATACCAATTCACATTTCATTAACATCACCATTTAAGAATTTACAAAGCTTTATTGGCATTTCAAGCCACAATACAATATTTTGCAAAATCCCAAAATACATAAGATGCTTGAACTATAATTGCCCAACATGCGACTACAACCTTATCTTACATAAGTTAATCCGAAATAAAACAAAACATGCAAATTCGAATTTATGTCCTGATTCATTTCCACTTGATCTCTTGATCATCACCTGAATAGGGGAAAGAGAGTGGGGGTGAGCTTTACAGCTCGTGGGTAACATGCTTATAACAAATAACAAGCAAAATTGTTGAAAAAGTTTATTCTCATTGAACATTTTCATAAACATAGTCAATCCGCATTAAAATCACAAAACTCTTATTTCTTCAAATTCTCAATCAATTCACAATAATGCAAATCATGTATGCATCAACTTAACAATTCACAAATGTAATGCACAACAAATGGCTCGAGGGTTTCGTGGAACAAAACGGAGAAACCGAAGTTTACATCGTGAATAAAACGAGTCCATTTTTCGGAGCTCGTGGGCCACAAGTGGACAGCCGAGAGAAGGCTTTACGTCGACGTGCATATGACTACAAAACGGTTCCTCTCTCGCCCAAACAAAAGCACATACCCATGCTCGAAATCAATCATTCACAATTTCATATTCTCATGCTTTTTCTTCTTTCCATTCAAATCAAAACACCATGACACAAATTCAATGGCATCACATGATCATATATCTCAATGCATTTTTCCACATTCATAACAATTCAAATCCAATCCATTTAGCATATACATATAAATGAGCAAAATCTTAAAATCATTGAAAAGCAATATATGCACATTGATGAAGTAATTGAAATCATTTCATTCTTTTGATTTGGAAAAGCTTTAATAGCTCATTGTTCAATTATAAACATGAAACCCACCTCATTTTGCTTAGACATCCAACCTCAATGTTCTCTTCCTCTTGCTCTTGGATAAGGTTTCTCTTGTTTTCCTAAAACAAACCAAAATTTTCATTCAATTCCAATTCAAATGGAAATCTCCCAATTTCCACAAAATCTCTAAAACTTCAAAATCACAACAAATGAAATTAACATAAATCAAGCTCAAATCTAACTTACCCATAGTCTATCTAGGTTAGAAAACCCAAAACCTAGCTTAGCCTAAAAATCAAATGGGTTCTTAAATCATATTCTTCCAATCCAACACCCATTCTCTACACAAACACTTTCTCTTTCTAACACTTTCTCTAACAAAGCAAGAAGAAGAAGATAAACTTACCTTGGCAAGATGATTCCCTTTCTTTTTCTTCTTCTTTCCTTCTTCTCTTCTTTCTCTACGACTCTCTGTCTCTCTTCTCTTCTCTCAATTTCGTGCTTCCCTCTTCTTTAAAAGCCAAACAAACCTTCGTATTACAATCATGTCATTAATGATTGTACAAAGACCCCTTTACCTTTCCTTTGATGCCTTATAACCTTAATGCTTCAATGTTCTTCCCAAAATGCCCTCTTACATATATACTCTTACAAGACTATTTCATTTCAATTGAACCATATGATAAAATCCTACAATCATTTACATACTAATATCTCCAAAATAATCCATCAAAACCTCATAATTAACTAGTCTTTTCATATTTACCCTTCTTTTGTCTTTATAACTAACATCTTATACTTCTAACTTCTTGACTAATGATCATGGAAAAATTGAAGGAATTTAATAATATTTCCTTCTAGAAAAATGTTCCTCATTGTCTAAATTTCCTATGACACCAAAATCATTCAATTTGGTTTAGAAATTCAAAAATTATATCCCAAACATTTCCAAACTACTCTTATAATGAAACAATAATCTGTACTCAATTTCTATACAAAAATTGAAATTCTTCAAGACCACATCAAGGCATACTCAGTGAACATGTATGAACTACAATTTTCCACCTTATGACTTCTAACATTTCACATACAATTTTTCTAACTTCCAAGACAAGTTTGGGGTCCAACAGTTTTGCAGGTGACATTTCAATACCTAAGATGGAGAAATGCCACTTGCATTGCATTGTAAGTGGTGATTTGGTCCTTAACAGGCAAACCAATATAAGCATTAACACGTGAACATTTATATACTAAGACTATAGTGTTTGAAATTATAAGACACCAAGTAAAGATCAAGGCATACTCAGTGAACATGTATGAACTACAATTTTCCACCTTATGACTTCTAACATTTCACATACAATTTTTCTAACTTCCAAGACAAGTTTGGGGTCCAACAGTTTTGCAGGTGACATTTCAATACCTAAGATGGAGAAATGCCACTTGCATTGCATTGTAAGTGGTGATTTGCTCCTTAACAGACAAACCAATATAAGCATTAACACGTGAACATTTATATACTAAGACTATAGTGTTTGAAATTATAAGACACCAAGTAAAGATGGCTAAAGGATTCAATCAATTCTTTATATAGTAATTACATTTATTGACAAGATGATATCACATTTGCAATTAATCCTATTATTCAATTGATATAGTAAATAAAATTTTCCCACTACATATATAAATATCCATAACTCAACAAAAGGAATAGAAGTTCAATAAAAGATATTATGTGAATTTAACGTAATTATATGATCATCGATATATATATATATATATTGGCATCAATGTTTTGATCCATATTGGTGAGTTACTAGTACGAACTTTTATCCCATATTGATAGATTATCAAATGGTGAGTAGTTTGGTCGTTATAAATAAGAGCTATCCTATATCAAAAGTTTATGAGTTTGGAGGGGAGGTTGGTAGTTATAAAAGGAGCTCTCCCCCTCCTATTGGAAATATCCCAAAATTTGTACCTCTTCTCCTATATTAAATAAAAGCGGGCCATTTGAGTAGTGCTTCGGAGATATAGGCATAATTGGCCAAACTCTGTTATCAAATTTTCTGGGTGCGTTCTTTCCTTGTTTCTTTTATTCTGCCTTTATTGTCTTGTTTCTTCTCAAGTTGTAGTATAGTATTCAATATTATTTGTTGAGTATATTTGTAGTGCTGTGTTCAATTATTTGGGTGTATTTACTGTTCGTATGTGTACAGGGGTTAGGTTGTGATAAATACACCATGCATGTAATTTCTATTTAGGAGGCCGAGTTTTAAGTGGGATCGTTTGTGACCCCTTCGTCTTTTCCTAGGATTTTACGAGAATAGTAATACTATCTTAGGAGTTTGTTTGACAGTCTTTCCTAGGTATTACCGAATCGATTCACTTCACTAGCTGTTTATCTTAGAGAGAAAAATTATTCGATTTTTCCAACAAATGGTATCAGAGCTAAAGGTTCATCCTTAGTTTGTTTGTAATTTTTGTTATATTGAATCCTATATTTTGAGTCTGTAATGGCACATAATGATCAAGAAACACTAGGGATATCGGCTTCCTAGTCATCATGGTCAAGGATTCCATTGTCAAGTTTGAAATTGGCGGTGGAGATATTTGACGGTACTGGCCATTTCGGCATGTAGCAAGGGGAGGTTTTGGACTCCCTTTTCCAGTAGGGTCTTGACATTGCCATTGAAGAAAAGAAACCAGAAGATGTTGAGGATAAGGATTGGAATATCATAAATCGGTTGGCATGCGGAACAATTTGATCATGTCTGTCTAGAGAACAGAAGTATGCTTTCCAGAACGAGACTTCTACACACAAATTGTGGAAGGCATTGGAGGGCAAATTTATGAAAAAGAGTGGTCAGAATAAGCTCCTTATGAAGAAAAGATTGTTCCGATTTGATTATCGACCAGGTATAACTATGAATGAACACATCACTATGTTTAATCAGTTAGTAGCAGACTTGTTGAATTTGGATGTGAAATTTGAGGATAAAGATTTGGCTTTGATGTTGTTATCATCTCTTCCCGATTAATTTGAACACTTGGAGACTACGTTATTTCGTGAAAAGGAGAATGTGTCTTTAGATGCTATATGTTCTGCTTTGTATAGTCATGAATTGAGAAAGAAGGAGAAAATGAAAAACAAAATAGCTATAGTAGATGAAGCATTAGTAGCAAGAGGTTGTCAGCAAAGCCAGTCAGAAGGGAAAAGAGGAAGATCCAAATCAAAAAGTCGAGTTGCCAAAGATGAGTATGCTTTCTATCATAAAAAAGGACAATGAAAGAAAGACTGTCCAAAATTGAAGAAGAAAGGGAAGGCTCCGAAAGATGCAAATGTTGCAGAGTGTAAAAGTAATGCGGAATCAGATATCTCTTTGGTAGTTTCACCTTCAACATCGCATCTAGATGAGTGGATTTTAGATTCAGGTTGCTCCTATCATATGTCTCCCATACGGGAGTGGTTCTTCAATTTTGAAGAACTCGATGGTGGGGTTGTTTACATAGGTAATGATAATCTATGTAAAACAATCGACATAGGTTCAATTAAGCTACGGAATCATGATGGATCCACCAGAATTTTAAGGGATGTGTGGTACGTGCCGAAGTTAAAGAAGAATCTCATCTCTTTGGGGACTTTAGAATCAAAAGACCTAGTTGTAATGATGAGAGATGGAATTCTTAAAGCAACTTCAGGAGCATTGGTAATGTTGAAAGGCGTTAGGAAAGACAATCTGTATTATTACCAAGGTAGTACAGTGATTGGGATGGTAGCAGCAGCAACTTCAAGTAGTAAGAAGGATGTAAAGACAACAAAGCTATGGCATATGCGATTGGGACATGCTAGTGAAAAATCCTTGCAAACTCTTGCAAAGCAAGGATTGTTGGAAGGTACGAAGACTTGCAAATTGGAATTTTGTGAGCATTGTATTTTGAAAAAACAACGAAGAGTGAAATTTGGCACTACTATCCATAATACCAAGGAAATTCTAGATTATGTGCACTCAGATGTATGGGGACCTTCCAAGACTCCGTCACTTAGAGGAAGGCATTATTTTGTCACTTTGTTGATGATTTTTCCAGAAGAGTGTGGGTGTTTACTATAAAGAACAAAGATGATATGCTTAAGGTTTTCCTTGGATGGAAAACTCAGGTTGAAAACCAGATAGGAAGGGAGATCAAAGTTCTTCGAATAGATAATGGTGGAGAATACAAGAGTGATCCTTTTCTGGAAGTATGTCAAAAGTGTGGCATAGTTCGGCACTTCACAATTAGAAAAATACCACAACAGAATGGGGTGTTGGAGCGTATGAACAAGACATTAGTGGAGAAAGTTCATTGCATGCTGTCTAATGCTAGGTTAGGCAGAAAATTTTGAGCTGAGGCTGTGACATATGCTCAACATCTCGTAAATTGCTTGCCTTCATCTGCTATAGGTGGCAAGACTCCTTTAGAGGTATGGTCTGGGAAACCTGTAACAGATTATGATTCTTTGCGTATTTTTTATTCTACTACACATTATCATATGAATGATTCAAAGTTGGACCCACGAGCAAAGAAGGCTCTATTTATGGGTTTCAATGCTGGAGTTAAGGGATACCATTTATGGTGTCTAGAGTCATAGAAAACAATTGTCAGCAGGGATGTTACCTTTGATGAATCTACCATGTTAAATAAGGTAACTCCAGAAGGGGTTGATGGTACTTTCCAGCAGGTGAAGAGTATGCCGAAGCAGGTGGAGTTTGAACAGACAATGGTGATCCCAACAAAAAGCACTACTAGTGACTCTCCTATGGCAGAAGAAGAGTAAGATGAGGAAGAGGTTCTGACCGAAGAACCTCCGCAGCAATCAGAGTCAATTGCCGCTAGAAAGACGAGACGAGAAATTCAAAAACCTGCTCATTTTATTAACATGGTAGCTTATGCACTTTCAGTTGTTGATGATGTTCCATCTACCTTCCTAGAAGCAATCCGAAGTTTAGAAAGTGACAGATAGGCAAGTGCAATGGAAGAGAAAATGCAATCTTTTGAGAAAAACAAGACATGGAAGCCGTCACAACTACCGAAGGGAAAGAAGGCAATTGGATGCAAATGGGTATTTGCAAAGAAAGAAGGATTTCCTGACAAAGATGATATTCGCTACAAGGCAAGGTTGGTGGCTAAAGGCTATGCTCAGAAGGAAGGAATTGATTATAATGAGGTATTTTCTCCAGTTGTTAAACATTCTTCCATTAGAATTATGTTGGCCTTGGTAGCGCAGTTGAATCTGGACCTAGCTCAACTTGATGTGAAGACCGCATTCTTACACGGTGACTTGAAGGAGGAAATCTATATATCTCAACCAGATGGATACCAGGTTGCAAGTAAAGAAAACTGGTTTGCAAACTAAACAAATCATTGTATGGAGTGAAGCAATCCCCAAGGCAGTGGTACAAACGATTTGACAAGTTTATGAAGGGTCAAAAATACACAAGAAGTAAATACGATCATTGTGTATATTTGTGCAGACTTCAAGATAGGTCCTACATCTACCTACTCTTATATGTTGATGATATGCTAATTGAGGCAAAGAGCCAAAGTGAAATTGATATATTAAAGGCTCAGTTGAGTAAATAGTTCTAAATGAAGGATTTTGGGGAAGCCAAGAAGATTCTCGACATGGAGATAAGTAGAGACAAAGAGAGAGGCAAGCTTTGGTTGTCACAGAAGCAGTATTTGGAAAAGGTATTACAACGTTTTGGTATATATGAAGACTCAAAACCTGTTAGTACCCCACTTACTCCTCATTTGAAACTAAGTAGCCGGTTATCTCCAAAATCATATAAAGAGTGAGAATACATGGCAAAAGTTTCATATGCTAATGCAGTTGGAAGCTTGAGGTATACAATGGTGTGTACAAGACCAAATATTTTACAGGATATTAGTGTTGTAAGCAGGTACATGCATGATCCGGGTAAGGTTCATTTTCAAACTGTGAAATGGATTCTACGATATATCCTAAATACTGTAGATGTTGGTTTAGCATTTAAGCAAGATGATGGATATTGTGATTCTGACTATGCAGGTGACTTAGATAAGCGACGATCTACAATTAGTTATTTGTTCACTTTAGCAAAAGCGCCAGTTAGTTAGAAGTCTACTTTGCAATCAACGGTGACTTTGTCTACAACATAGGCAGAGTATATGGCTATTACAAAAGCTGTGAAAAAGGCAATTTGGCTTCATGGGTTGCTTAAAGACTTGGGAGTTGGTCAGCAACAACTTGAATTATATTCTGACGGTCAGAGTGCTATTCATTTAGCAAAGAATCAAGGCTTTCATGCAAGGACGAAGCACATTGATGTTCGCTATCATTTTGTGCAGGATTTTTTAGAAGAGAAGATACTTATTCAAAAGATTCAGGCCACAGAGAATCCTGTAGGTACGCTGACCAAGGTGGTTACAAGAGCCAAGTTTGAACATTGTTTAGACTTGGTAAATATCCTGCGTATTTGAGTCGACGCATGATAACGGAAATCTGGAAGCACTACAAGGACCGTTTTATTTTTGATTGGTTGAGAAGATTTGTATTTGGTGGGACCAAAACATTGTGCCAAGGTGGAGATTTGTTATTTTTGGCATCAATGTTTTGATCCCACATTGGTGGGTTACTAGTACCAACTTTTATCCCATTGATAGATTATCAAATGGTGAGTAGTTTGGTCGTTATAAATAGGAGCTATCCCATATCGAAAGTTTATGAGTTTGGAGGAGAGGTTGGTAGTTAGAAAAGGAGCTCTCCCCCTCTTATTGGAAACATCCCAAAATTTGTACGTCTTCTCCTATATTAAATAAAAGCGGGCCATTTGAGTGGTGCTCTGGAGACGTAGGCATAACTGGCCAAACTCTGTTATCAGATTCTCCAAGTGCGTTCTTTTCTTATTTCTTTTATTCTGCCTTTATTGTCTTGTTTCTTTTCAAGTTGTAATATAGTATTCAATATTATTTGTCGGGTATATTTGTAGTGTTGTATTCAATTATTTGGGTGTATTTATTGTTCGTGTGTGTACACGGGTTAGATTGTGATAAATATACCGTGCACGTAATTTCTGTCTAGGAAGTCAGATTTTAAGTGGAACCGTTTGTGATCCCTCCGCCTTTTCCTAGGATTTTACGTGGAATGGTAATACTATCTTAGGAGTCTGTTTGACGGTCTTTTCTGAGTATTACCGAATCAGTTCACTTCACTAGTTGTTTACCTTAGAGGGAAAACTTACCCGATATATATATATATATATCCTTTTTCGATGAACTACCTCACTGTGATCCTAATAAATTTGGAATGAGTGAATCAAATTTGAAGAGAAAATGTATAAGCACACACACACACACACACACACACACACACACACACACACACACACATATATATATATATATATATCCTTTTCCAATGAACTACCTCACTGTGATCCTAATAAATTTGGAATGAATAAATCAAATTTGAAGAGAAAATGCACGCTTACATTTACTCTTTCCACTCTACGCATCTCATCTTCTAGCAAAGATAGCTTTGCCGCATATACTGAAAACAACATGAGTATAATGTAAAACAAGTCTTGTTTTGCAGGCAAAGATCATTTTAGTACTAAGAAAGAAGTTGCAGGAAACGAAGGTATTGAGGAAAATCAGCCTGTAAGGACGTCCAGTGGAGTTTTTAGGAAGATAAGAAATATGTTGGGTTTCAGGAGGAAGCATAAATAGATACTCTTGGAGATAGATGCTAGTCCATCACTCTTAAAGCTGTGTTCTATGGATTTTATGCTTCTTTTTTAATGCTCATATACGTTTTAAGTTATGTGTAGATTATATTCAGAGAGTTTTGAATCAACTCTATGTTTCTAAGTTTAAAGATTGAAACTTTTTTGCCTAAATAGATTTGTTGAGAAATGCTCAACAAAATGGAAAGTCTGTGTGTCTTAAAATGGGGTTTGGATTTAAAACATAATTCAGGCCTATTCTTTAATAGTTCTTACATGAAATATTTGTGGAATTGAAATTTAGGTAAGTAGTTTGATATGCTTTTTTCCTTGAGAAGTTAAAATGAATTAATAAAAGGAAGGAGAAAATACAAGTACAAATAAGCAAAGTATAGGTAATAGACTCAACTATGTTAGGCAAAGCCACAATATTACAACTATTGCTATTACCTTGAAGATCAACTATAAAAGCATTAACTAGAAAGCTTAGCAGTAGCATTATCTTACTATATGTGAAGGGTTTGGTTACTTTGGTCATTCAACATCAACGTTCATCATCTAGACAACTAAATTCATTTTAATGAGTCTATATTGATAAGCAGTTGTTCTCTAATCCAATGAATACATTCCTCCTAAATCCACTGTTTTGGTTTCTCTACACCCTTAAAGAACTTGTTATTCCTCTCCTTTCTAGATTTTGTATACATACGAGCAAGTTTTTGAATACACTTTCTTCTCCAGTCAACAATCTAATTACCAAAACAACAAAATCTAGATCAATAGTTCTAAAGCAAATCCCAGATAAATCACCCTGTCTGCTAAAAAATCAAAATTTCGGACAGAAAATGAGTTGGCAAATAAGTGCTAGCCTACGGTTAAACAAAACTGACAATTTTATCAGCCATTGATACTGTCACGACATAGTCATTGTTTCTCACTTCCATCTTTGACTGTAGTTGTAATGTGTACTTGCTTAGTTTTAATGCTCATATTTTGATAAAAGGAAAACACACACATACATATGCTTTGGTTTTCAGACATTTGAAAATCTCTCTGTACATTTAGCATATAAAAAAGGGCCTAAATGAAGATTAGTAATGTAACATATTGACAAAGATTAGTACTTTTTTTTCATAGTCTAGCAACTAGAACCCTAGGAAAACATAACCAAACTCACCTAAAAATATATATCAGCTTTGCCGAACAATGAACTCCTGGGTCTGCATTTTATGGAAAACAAATTAATTAAACTCATTCGATATAAACTTGCGAAAACCAAAGGCCAAGGTTTTCCAGCACAAAGCTTTGCTTGGTGAAGGCTACAGTTTGCTATGATGGATAGAAGCGAGCGTCATTTTTTCAATTGGAGTTTTGATGAAGGAAGAGAAGCAATTGATGAAAGAGAGTTGCAGGAGTTGAGGAAAAACCACAAATACCAATCGTCAAAGCATGAGTTTAATGGAACAAAAAAAATTAAAGAAGAAAGAAACAAAGAAAATTACCGATGCTAATTCTTGGTTTTAGATGTTGTTGCAAGGATTGTTTATGAGTCTCACGTAATAGGTAAGAGAAAAGCTTAAGAAAAACAATATGTTATTAGTAGAGAGTGAACTTGGAGAGATTCGCGGCAAAACTGGCGCGAAAAAACGTAAGAATCACTCATATTCCTCTGGATTATAAGAGGAATGGAGTATTCCTTAAAACCAAGGAATGAAATGATACCTCTGCAATGATACTTTCATACCGACCATTATTTTTATTTCCATACTCATATCTTCTTTCTTATACCCTCCAAAAAAGCACCTCCTAAATCTTCCTAACTTTATCTACTTAGCAATACGATGGTCAGATTTTGCTCTATTCAGAGTTATACCATACTAATTCTCTCTTCTTAACATTATTTTATTTTTAACCAAAATTTCTAACTCTTTCAACATCTATTACAATTTGTTCTAGTTCTACTTTTAATAATAATTAAGCATTTACTCAACCTACATAAGCATCAAAGTAAGGGAACTATAAAGAGGGGCTTAGACATATTTCTAATAATTAAAGTGCAACGCTAAAATTTGCTAGAAATCCATTAAAGAACATTATAGAACTATTGATAAGGAGTAGACTAAAGACGACCAAAAAAGTTCTCCATAATCTAATAGTTGACGTTTATGTAAGAATTACCTCTTTTCTACTTTAAGAGATTGAATTCAAGCTTATGATATTGATTCAAATGAAGGAGAAAGCTTTAGAAAAGGGTTATAAAACATAATTGGAACCAAACTCTAAATTAAATAAGTACTAGTCTTTCAAGGGATTTGTAAACTTGATAAATAGAAGTAAATTAGCTTCAAATTTAAACTTGTAATTGACACCTAGATTCATTCTTGTTATGTGCAAAGAAAGTTCTAGAACAAAACTAACCCTGGTATGTTTTTAGGACATATATCAGTCAAATATTTCAATTATTTAGGATTTTGTTATTTTAAAATGGGTATTTCCTTTTGGGACTTTAGTTTTATGTTTATAAGAGGCTTCCTTATTATTATACTTGATAGCTTATCATTATCATTGATTAATAAATCCTTGGAATTTTTTCTTCAATCTTTTAGAGTAACTTTTTTTAGGTTATCTCAAAACTTGCGACCTGATCTAGCTTGGTATTATGGATCAAAATTGTTAGTCCCTTGTGGCACTAAAAAGGGGGTGAATTAAGTTTTTATGAGATTCAAAGATATTTCTAACTAATGGACTCAATTGAATAATAATTTGAAGATGATAGGGTAGAGAAGATGGAAACCAATTTATAGTGGCTCGATAAGCAACTCTTACCTAGTCCATCCCCAAGACTTTTCTTGAAATTCCACTATAATTCTTCTTTTAAGGGGAAGAATATCCTTTTTATAATTTTTCTCGAGAAAGAGAAACCTATCTTATAATCTTCTTCTAAGGTAAAGAGGAAACTTAATCATACTTTAAACACCCTTAACTATAATATTCAATACCCTGTAAAGGATTACAACTCAAAATTATCTCAGTTGTTCACTTGATTACTCTAAAAAGGCCCATCCATATAAATATGAACACAATGATACTCAAATGATTGAAAATCATTTAGAAATGTGCGTAAATACACCCAAACACTTCTTGATGCTAAAATTAATGAGTAAACATTTATTTATAAAGTTTTAGGACCCCTTTTTAGCCATTAAAGTCAAGAACTAGCCATTACAATAGATACATGTAAAGCACTGGTCAACTAGTTAACATTAAAGGCACCAGATTTACTTGTTGTTAAAATAATGGTCAACTAGTAGGCATATTAGTTGACTAATATATCAACCAAAATTCTACAAAAAAAACTCAGTTTATTAAATTTAACAACTTTAACCTATATTGGTCAACCACCAACCCATATAGGTTGATCAATCACTAAAAAATATGATTTAAACAACTTCAAATGCTCAAAACTATTTTCTTTAATCCAATTATGATTTAATCAATTCCCAAAATGTTCCCTAAAGAGTGTATGAAAGATCAAGAGGTTTTTCTATTAAATCCAAAAACTCCAATGCCTCTTGATGAGTGTAAAGGCTAATGCAATAAAGTGAAATAAAATGTTTATATGAGCCATCTAAAGAATCAAATTAACAAAGTGGGAGTACAATCAATATTACAAACTAAAGGATGACCTTGATAAACATTAATCATCTTTTATTTCCTTGATTTGATCTCCATTTCAATTGTTATAAACTTTAACTTCTCTTTATCAATGTCATAAGTTATCTTCCGATTTTATGACTTCATTTTGTTCTTATATTGCTTTTAATAAAATAATAAATTAGTAGTAATTATGTTTTATTATCACTAAAACACTGATTAAAACCTCCCTCGGATCAACAATCTCTCCTTTTTAATGACGACAAAACACTTATGATAGCAAAGAACAATAATAAAATTAATCACATAAACAACTATCAATATAGTGATGAACATAATTCAATATCAAGAATAATGAAATGTTTAATATCAAACAAATAGCCACATATATAAATAGAAAAAATTTGCTCAAGCATAATACATAGAGTGCATGAAATATAAAAAAAATCCCCCTAATTATCATCACTCTCCTTAATCCTTAAAAGCATTGTCAATTTAAGTTAGATGATTAGTTCTTCCTTCTAAGTGACTAAAGAAATTTAACATATTAAACTTGGTCACATTAAGTAAACATGATTATCAGAAGTCCTATAATCCTTCCAAAATTGAAATATACTAAAAATGTGTTTTTAGATAAGATTATCTATCATAGACATGCCCTGGGATATGATCATATCCTAGGCCAGGTATCTCACTATTTTTTCCCTAAATATAGACACTGGTTTTAATATGCCTATGCCATAATTCCTTGATCTTACTGAATGTACATGGATGTAGGATCCAAACACTAGTGTTCTAAATTTTGAAAAATCATCTACTATTCCAACATGCTAATGTTCTAATCCATGTCTTCACCTTTGTATTATAAAAACAACACACGTTAGCATAGGACCATATTTACCCAAAGACTTTTTAAAATGCTTGTGTTCTTATAAAAATAGTCTAAGATTACACTTGTGTATATGAGTCATATGCAACATTCTTTACCTTAGTGAATATACTATGTTCAACTAACACACTCCAAGAAACACCTTCAAGATTGCACATCTATATGTAAGTGATACATAGTAATCTTTACCTTATGAATATACTTTATATAATTTAGGTTGAACAATGCCTAACATTTTAAGGCATTGATCAAGTCCAAGTAATACATGAAATCCTTTATTATACCATATTTATCAATATGTTAGTTGTATCATCTGAAGTGTTAAATTATTCTAATAAGATCTTTCTAATTACAATCAATTTCTTGATTTTATAAAACCTTACATTTTTAACCATAACATCTATCCATCTATCTTTCTTATGAAAAATCATTAGTCTCCTAAAAGGTGGTTAGATCTTCATCGCTGATGATAAGATGATACATGACTAAGTCTTCCTAACTATATCTACTTAGCAATATAATAGGCAGTTTTTGCTCTATTCAGAGTTATACCATACTAATGCTCTCTTCTTAACATTAATTTGTTCTTAACCAGAATTTCTAGCTCTTTCAACATTTATTACAATTTGCTTTAGTTCTACTTTTAATAGGAATTAAGCATTTACTTAAGCTACATAAGCTTCAAAGTAAGGGAACTATAAAAAAAAAGGGCTTAGACATATTGCTAATAATTAACGTGCAGTGCTAAAATTTGCTAGAAATCTATTGACGAACATTATAGAACTATTGATAAGGAGTAGACTAAAGATGACTCTCTAAGTCTAACATTTTATGTTTATGTAAAAAGTACCTCTTTTCTACTTCAAAAGATTGAATTCAAGCTTAGGATATTGATTCAAATGAAGGAGAAAGCTTTGGAAAAGGGTTACAAAACATAACTGGAACCAAACTCTAAATTAAATTTGTACTAGTCTTTTAATGGATTTGTAGACTTGATAAATAGAATTAAATTAGCTTCAAAGTTAAACTTACAACTGGGGTTTAGATTCATTCTTATTATATGCACTAAAAGTTCTAGAATAAAAATAGCACTAGTATGTTTTTAGGACATATATTAGAAAAATATTTTAATTATTTAGGATTTTTATTTTAAAATGGGTATTTCCTTCTAGGACTTTAGTTTTATGTTTATAAGAGGCTTCCTTATTATTATACTTGATAGCTTATCATTATCATTGATTAAAAAATCCTTGGAATTTTTTCTTCAATCTTTCAGAGTAATTTTTTTTAGGTTATCTAAAAACTTGCGACCTGATCTAGCTTGGTACTATGGATCAAAATTGTTAGTCCCTTATGGCACCAAGAGGGGGGTGAATTGAGTTTTTATGAGATTCAAAGATATTTCTAACTAATGGACTCAAATTAATAACAATGAATAAATTGATTGCTTAATATAAACTAATCAAACAATTGAATAATAATTTGAAGATGATAAGGTAGAGAAGATGGAAACCAATTTATAGTATCTCGATAAGCAACTCTTACCTAGTCCATCCCCAAGACTATTCTTGAAATTCCACTATAATTCTTCTTTTAAGGGGAAGAATATCCTTTGTATAATTTTTCTCGAGAAAGAGAAACCTATCTTATAATCTTCTTCTAAGGTAAAGAGGAAACTTAATCACACTTTAAACACCCTTAACTATAATATTCAATACCAGTAAAGGATTACAACTCAAAATTATCTAAGTTGTTCACTTGATTACTCTAAAAAGGCCGATCCACATAAATATGAACACAATGATACCTAAATGATTGAAAATCATTTAAAAATGTGTGTAAATACACCCAAAGGCTTCTTTATGCTAAAATTAATGAGATAACATCTATTTATAAAGTTTTTGGACCTTTTTGAGTCATTAAAGTCAAGAACTAGCCATTACAATAGCTATATGTAGAGTACTGGTCAACTAGTTAACATTAAAGGCACCAGATTTACTTGTTGTTAGAATAATGGTCGACTAATAGGCATATTGATTAACCAATATATCAACCAATATTACAAAAAAAATTCAGTTTATTAAATTTAACAACTTTAACCTATATTGGTCAACCACTAACCTATATAGGTTGATCAATCACCAAAAAATATGATTTTAACAACTTCGAATGCTCAAAACTATTTTTTTAATCCAATTATGATTTAACAAATTCCCAAAATTTTACCTAAAGAGTGTATGAAAAATCAAAATGTTTTTCTATTAAAATCAAAAACTTCAATGCCTTTTAAAGAATATAAAGGCTCATGCAATAAAGTGAAAGAAAATGTTTATATATAGTAAGCCATCTAAAGAATCAAATTAACAAAATGAGAGTACAATTAATATTACAAACTAAAGGATGACCTTGATAAACATTAATCATCTTTTGTTTCCTTGGCTTGATCTCCATTTCAATTGTTATAAACTCTAACTTCTCTTTATCAATGTCATAAGCTATCTTCCTGATTTTATGACTTCATTTTGTTCTTATATTTCTTTAAATCAAATATTAAATTAGTAGTAATTATGTTTTATTATCACTAAAACACTGATTGAAACCTCCCTTGGATCGACAATCTCTTCTTTTTTTATGGCGACAAAACACTTAGATAGTAGAGAACAATAATAAAATTAAGCACATAAACAACTATCAATATAGTGATGAACATAATTCAATATCAAGAATAAAAGAAATATTTAATATCAAATGAATATCTATATATATAGATAGCACAAATTTGCTCAAACATAATACATAGAGTGCATGAAACACAAAAACAAAACTCCCCCTAATTGTCATCACTCTCCTTAAATTTTCTTTTAAAAAAGGAGACATTGGTTAACCAATTGAAGACATCAGTTGACCAATCGACCAATGTTCTTTAGAAAAGTAAGAATTAGCAGCAAAATTTAAACATAAATTATTCAACACATAACAACTAACTAGATATCAATAAAAATGAGTTAAATCATATAAAAGGCCTTAACTAAATATAATTCCTACCAAATATAAATAATTTTCTTCTAATTGTGCAAGATTTATCCTTATTCAATGGTTTTGAGAAATTATTGCCTAATTTATATAAATTCTAACTTAATAATTTCATTTCACATGGTTTCTAATTCTAAATACTAAGGTACATACATATAAAGAACTGTTAGAAAACTTATTCATTACATAAACAATCAATACTGAGGATGTATGCTAAAATTGATAAATAAGATCAATTTGCAAAGAATTTGTATAATAAGAGCTAATAGCCACCTCTTGTTGAACATTACCCGTGAATTGGTTTGAATGATGAATCTTCTTAAATCCTCAATTCATTAATAGCATCTCATCCTTCTTATATTTCTTACTCAATTCAATAATTGAATCTTTTAAAAAAGTCTTGGTATTTACTTTTAGGAGGTAAATTCTCCATTCCTACAACACTTTAAGACTTTCTTGGAGGCAAGAATGTTAGATTCATTAAGTTAAAATGCATAAACTATTCAAAAACAATACTCAATTCAATGAACACCATTTCTACTTCTTACTATTTACTCCTAAAAAGTAAGTCAATCAATGTGTTTTAGGAACCTAAATGAGCTTGATTCCTTGATGGTTAGGGTCATTTTTTAACCTAAACTTTTATAGGTTTGTTTGCTATTTTTTGCTTGATAAAACAAAATCTATAAATATGTCCAAACTTACCATAAAAAAAAGACATATCATATTATATGAGTGATGATGATGAATAAATGCACTATTATATGTGCATGCATAATAAGGAAACTTCCTTTGGACATTAAAGGTGTTGAATGGTTTCCTAAGATAGTGAAATAAGCTACCATGAATATATATGTGATGTATACTATAAATGAAGCTTGATGTATGCTTCATTGAGGCCTAAAAGGATGTGAGTGGGAATGCATGTTATCATAAAAGTTATGCCTATTATTTCCTTAAAAGTATTGAACTCTATGCCTAGGTTGTAAGCTATGTATGCTTCATTGAGGCCTAAAAGGATGTGAGTGGGAATGCATGTTATCATAAAAGTTATGCCTATTATTTCCTTAAAAGTATTGAACTATCACATAAGTTAGGGTTAGATGTTACCTTATAATTATCTATAATGACAAAGAACATATGAGTTATCTCTTCTTTCATTTCTATATTCCTATATGTCATCCTTAATTGATGATTTAAGAGTTTTCTTCTTATCCTTCTTCTCCTTCTTATAGTTTTTTTTTTGTAGTTCTAATTATCTTTAAGTAAAGGACATTGATGTGGTTGAGTTTTCTAAATTTAAGGAAAATAATGTTAGAGGATCTATATTTAAATCAAAATTTCCTTCCTTAAGTCCTTTCTTTTAGTGAATTTCTTTTTAAGAACTTATTGAATTTCTCTAGTGGTTAAGGCAATATCTTCTTCATTACTTTTACTAGTTGATGTCTATTCCTCTTCACTTCATTCTTCTTTTGAGGAATAAATTCTTTTTCTTTGGGAGTGTCATTTCTTTTTCCATCTCTTGGAGCCCTATTTCAATTGTAAAAAGAGATCTAGTAAGCTCCTTTAAGTGTTATTATGTCTTTAGCTTCTTATATGGCCATCAATTTATCTTCTCACATCTTTGGAAGTAGCGTATTTAGCTTCCCACATCTTTGGAAGTAACCTAAGGAGTTTTTTTTAACCATTTTAACATTAGTATTAGTCTTTCCAAGACCTTTAAGAGTATTAATAATATTAATAAACCTAGTATAAATGTTAGATATAATGCTTCTTTTAAACAATTCACATTGATGTGTTAGCAAGCTTACTTTACTTTTATTTAATTAATTGGTTCCATTATATGTAACTTTTAAAGTATGCAAAATTTTATAAGTCGTTTCATACATAAAGACCCTATTGAATTCATTTCTTCCTAATGCACAAAAAGGATATATATGAACCTAATATTCAAGGAAACTAATATATTATCTTATGATTCTCATTCTTCCTTTAATCTGGATACCTTTTATTATCTATAATTTTTGTAGGAATAAAGGGAGCATTTAAAACTATTTCCAATAAGTTTACACTTTTGACCATTAAGAAGAATCTCATCCTAGTTTTCTAATAAAGGTAAACGTTTCCATCAAAGAATAATGGTCTAGTAATGCTCTGTCCCTCCTAGTTGAATGATAGTGATGATGCTCCTAAATATACCATTATGATCTTTAATATAGGATTTTGTTAAAATGATAGCCTAATAAACTTAATATAATAACTTAGCCCATAATGATACCCAGGGGATGAATTGAGTGTTCATAAAATTCAAAGATATTTCTAACTAATGAACTCAATTTAAGAACAATGAATAAATTAATTGCTTAATATAAAATAATCAAACAATTGAATAACAATTTATAATGGTTCAATAAATAACTCTTGCCAACGTCCACTCCCATGACTCTTATTAAAATTCCACTATAATTTATCTTTCAAGGTAATCTTTGTACATTGTTTCTCGATAAAGACAAATCCTTTATACAATTCTCTTCCAAGGTAAAAAAAGAATCTTAATCTCATTCTAAACACTCCCAAGTATAATATTTAACACCGTAAAAAAGGATTACAACTCAAATCTCACTACATTAGCATTGTAACTCGATGGAGCAATTCTAAGTTTAATTTGCTTGACATCATAATCATACACATTGGACTCTTTCTTGATGATATCTTCGCAAATCTTGAAAAGAAATTGTCTTAACAATGCTCTCTAAGATGATGAATAAACTCCATTAATTGGATTATGTACTCTTTAGGTTCCTAATCAGCTCAACTTTGATGGTTTATTCTCTTAAGTGGTTTTATTTATTGTTTAACTCTTAAACAATCATTTTTTTCATTCTTATTGTGACTTCAATTTCAAATTGAATGTAGGTTTTTTAAACTTTCAATTTAAACATTTTAGATATAATTAAATCTAATTTGATTTTAGAAGTTTAGGTTTTGTGATTTCAATTCCAAAATTTGGTCCAATAATAATCAAACAATTTTAATCAAGTTTAGAACAAAAAATAGCTTTAATACTATTGTTGAGAAATTAGAGTGAGATCCAATCTCATACACAATGAAACAAATACGAAACATTTTGTTATTTAACCTTTTAAAGCCAATATCACTTAAATTTTATAACATAATTAACGATAAAATATAATAATGCATGAAATTTATACATTTTAGCAATTTAATTGAAATAAAATTTTAATTTTCCTTTCATGACATAATGTTCGATTAGATATAGAATATGAAATTAAATTTTTCTTTATTTAAGTCCAATCATATTAGTGCTCTACCTTTAATAAGTAATGATATCTAAAGCTTTTTCAAATAGTCATTTTAGGTTAGCTAAGGATTTTCGAATCAATACTAATTTAAAATAATAGAACATTCTCCTTAATCACTTTAGGATAATGAATCATATATTGATCATTCACTATCTTCATATGATTCATATTATATCCACAACTATTTATGAAATAATTGGAGATCTTAACTCAAACGATTACTTATATATTTATTACATTTAGATTTTTATAGATATATAAGTAATATTCTAAATAGAATTCTTATATTAGGTCAATTCAATAAACTTATTCTTTAATAAGCATCTATATGATCGTATAATATCTCTATTCTTTAGTTCATAAGCTGACTAATTCTTTTATAATAAAGAAAGAAAGCTAATGAGTGTTAGTATTTTTACACATTATTAATCTCCGATCTCAATAGAAAATAGACTATTAATAATTTAGGAATAATACATAAATATAATATAAATCTTATAATTATGATCTCATTATAATTTTATTTTCAATACATATTTTTCTCTTAGATTATTTTTAAATAAGTATGTTATTAAACTAAAACTAATCAATTGATCACTATTATCTTTTTGGCTTAATAGTATATTTTCAAGTCTTATTGGTTGAAGATTTTGATTGAATTTTTTATGGCAGGATCCTTGGCATCCGAGAGGTATCTTGATGACTTACTCTACTCCTAGATTGATCAATGGGTTCGATCTTCCCATAAATGCTAGAGTATCAAAAGTAATCTGGAACAATGAATGGTGCTGGTAAGATACAACTATGGGGACTATTAGCAACCTAGAACCCCTACATTATAATCCAGGATCTTCACGAGAGGATAGTTTAGAATGGCTAGTAAGCCCTTCTATGCAGTATACCAATGTTTCAGCATACACTCTCATGAGACCGACAATCCAGACGGTTCCTTGGTATCCACGCGTTTGGCATAAGGGGAATAGTCCTAGGTGTTCTTTCGTCCTATGGTTAGCCTTTCTGAACAAATTGCAAATTAGGGATACATTAATGTACCTCCATACTCCAAACCGATGCTCTTTGTATGTTTTGGACTCAGAGACTATTGAACATTTATTTTTTGAGTGCCCTTTCTCAAGAACCGTATGGTTAAACACTCTCAACCATTTCCTAATTAGTCATCCTCAACTCACTGATCTCCAATCCATATTATTAAGGGTTAATTAGTCCCCACTCTCCAGGGATTATAACATAAATACCTTCATCATTATCCTTTCTGTAGTTTTGTATAACCTGTGGTATGAACAAAACCTTCGAACCTTCAAAGATGAAGTCTTGGATGTAAGAAGCCTTAACTCGCGAGTGATCTTTCAAGTTATAGAGCACCTCATCATAAACACCGTGAGCAGGTAAAATGTGTGTGTGTGTGCTTTATTCTTAATGACATGTTTGCAGGTTCATTCTAGATAAAGCAGTGGGTAAAGAGAGGAAGGTTAATCCTTCCTTGGCAACCATACAAGGATGATCAAAAGCTGAAGAGATAGCCTAAATTTTTACTGAGCATTGAAGAAAGATTTGTGGAAGCAAGGGGACACAAGCTACACGGTGAACTCCATCGGTAAAGTCCAATTCGAATGGTAGATGCCAAACTTTGCACATAGGAATCCGATTTAGGTAAGGACTTGTAAGGGGCTGGATTGGTGTAATGCTTATTGTGGTTGGATATGGCTTTTTATGTTGGAAGTTGGTTCTGTCATGGCAACTGATGTCATGGTTTGGCCTGTTATTGTTGTTGTGATTGAGGGCTGTATTTGTAGGGCTCCTGTTGCTCTTTTGTAAGTTAGAATTTTGATTTAGACAAAAGATTGAAGTATGAACAATCTTAAGTTGTACATAACTTCAAATTATTTATATACCTTCTGAATTACCAAAAAAAATATTGTTACCATAGAAGAAAAGCATTTGAAGTTTAACAAAAGCTAAGATCACTTAAATTTTATAACTTAATTAACGCATAAAATATAATAATGCATGAATCATAATTTGTACTTTGTTGTGAAGCTTAAACTTTTTCTTATTGTTTGCCTTAAGCCATTTCTAAAATTAGTTCATCACAATCCCCATAACTAGATACGTATTCAACGTCTAATAGTATCCTCATGAATGTATCGAGAAAAATTCTATAAGTGGTGTAGAGAGGGATAGGAAAAAGTATTAACTCCTTTAAATTCTAAGTGTATTTATAATAAAAGTTAGACATTTTAGTAATTTAATTGAAATAAAGTTTTAATTTTCCTTTCATGACATAAAGTTAATAGATATAGAATATGAAATTAATTTTTCTTTATTTGAGTCCAATCATGTTAGTTCTCTATCATTAGTAAGTAATGATATATAAAACTTATTTTCAAATAGTCAATTTAGGTTGGCTAAGAATTTTTCGAATCAATACTAATTTAAAATAATAAAACATTCTTCTTAATCATTTTAGAGTAATGAATCATATATTGATCATTCAACTATCTTCATATAGTTCATATTATATCCAATAACTATCTATGAAATAACGGAAATCTTAACTCAAACGATTACTCATATATTTATTACATTGAGATTTTTATAGATATATAATTAATATTCTAAATGGAATTCTTATATGAGGCCAATTCAATAAACTTATTATTTAATAAACATCTATATGTTTGTATAATATCTCGTGCTTTAGTTCATAAGCTCGACTACTTCTTTTATAATAAAGAAAGAAAGCTAACAAGTGTTAGTATTTTTTACATGCTATTAATCTCCAATCTCAATAGAAAATAGACTATGAATAATTTAGGAATAATACATAAATATAGTATGAATCTTATAATTATAATCTCATTATAATTTATTTTCAATACACATTTTCTCTTATATTATTTTTAAATTAGTATGTTATTAAACTAAAACTAATCAATTGATCACTATTATCTTTTTTAATTTTGAAGTACAAGTGATACTATCAATTTGGCCTTGTAGGTTAATAGCTTACAGGTATTTTTCTGTATCATTGTTAGTGATTATACTTTCCGTTTCCAATAATCCAAAAATAGTTATAACTATAATAAAATACAATTCCATTGGCAATCCTGTACAAGTGATCTTGAAATTTGCATAATTAACAGAACTACAGCTTATGACATAATAATAATACATCTTTAAAAACTGTACGATATACTACATTTCTACTACAAAATCATGGTCAGATGTCTTGTTTTGGTTCCTCTGAGACTTCTTATTCTTAATGCATCCTGTTCATTTCTTTCGGCACCTTCAACACTCAACTACTAAAACATTTATCTCTATCAGGCCAGCTCCTTCACCGATCACAAGACTTGAAGCCTTCATTTGGTCTTACCGCCAATGACTTTATGAGACTCCTTTTTGGAAGCAATCTTTTTTAGTTTTTCATTTTGTCCTGCATCCTTCTCCGCTTTTTTCTTTTCAAACTCTTGCTGCTTGCAGTTTTCCTTGTGTGCTTGGATAAACATCCTCACAAAGTTGAGTAGAGTAGAGACAACTGATAATGAAGAAAAAGAGTTTGAGACAATAATTGCCACATGCACAGGTTTGCATCAGAGTGATGGTGACCTTAAGTCTTAAATGGACATTGAATCTCACCTTGTTCAAATGGACAACGTGCTGGATCTTCTCCAAAATAAAGAGCTAATGCATCTGCATTTCTACCCTGAAACCAGCCAGTCCATTTTTAAGCACATTTTAAACTTCAAAGCTATTGAAAGCAAAAACCAGTACTTACCACAGTAGAATAAAGTGAGGCCAAAGATGCTGCTTCAGTTTCAGCACAACTCAGAAACAACTTTAGGGTCTGAACAGTTTCATCAAATGGGTATAATACCAGTGTCAATAAGAACCTCTTGTGCATGTGAACATTATCTAATTTTAACAAACTCAGTTTTGGCACAAATAAAACAATAAAGAAATATACCATTTTCCTATATGGTATCTTAAGCATTAAAAGACACAAACAAAATTTAAAGATGGGCCATTAAATGTAAAACAATTGTAAAGATTTAACACAAGAAACTTAAGACCCCTGACGACCATTTTCAAAAGCATGCCTTCAGACAACAGTTTAGTGCTTCAGTGGTTTAGAATCAACTGAAACACATATCCAACTAGAATAATTAAATGATTAAAGTCAGAAATAGCATAAATCAGAGCATGCTTGAAAAGTAGTGCACTTCCTAGGAAACATTTTTGATAAACTTCATTGACAAATATGAATAGTAGCAGTGGATAAGTAATTCCTACTTTGTAAAATGTTGCAGACACACGACCATCAGTCTCTGAGGCTGTCAATTCCTGCTTAAGTTTCTCGATTCCTTTATTTACGGCTTGCATTTCTTCTGCCAAATTTTTCAGTTGTATCTGCAAAAGAGACCGCATAGTTCAGGATAATTCTATATTAATTGAAGCTTCAGATAATACGCAGAAAGGAAAAGAAAAGTACTTTTGTTGCAGTCTCCAAATTCACAAGGTCCTTAGGAAAATCCAACAATTCTGGGAACTTGTCAGCAAGTACCTGTAACCACAAGTATTTTGCTACAGACATCACTTGTAAATGTCTACAATATTTAGAATAAACTGAACTCATAATTTGGCCCGTATATAAGGCCTTTTTGTTATACATTTTCATCCCCATAGTTCCAAAGTTTCTGTTTTGGTCCCTTAATTTAAAAACTGGTTCTTATTTAGTAATCTTAATATTACTAATTTAGGAACCAAATCTGAGTTACTTTTCAGTTTAAGGGACAAAAAGAGAGACTTCCAATAATGGGACCAAATCAGAATACTGAGTTAAGCATAGGAACCAAATTATATATTTTGGTCTCTAAAATCCTATTAATACCTAAGCACATATGCTTGTGGATCTCTTTTTCTTTTTGTTTTCTCTTGTGGATAAAATAAGATGTGTCCAAGAAGAAACAATCACGAAGAGAAGGACAAGCTATCCTCATTACAGACTAAATAAACTATCTTGCACCAATGAGTTGATCCAGCTTAGGCATCCTAAAATGTTAGGGACCAGTACTTTCTTCTCTCTCCCTATCACTAATTTGTTATGCTCTGGTAAGCTTTGTAAGAAATATAGTTGGAAGGAACATTGGTGCAGAAAATCACTACGTATATAGTTTTGAGTTAGGGTGGTAGTTATAGTCTTGGAGCGTAGTTGAGCACAAATAATAAAGATGAATCTGAGAGGAGTTAGCTTAGCGGATGTTGATAGCAATCTAATTAAATCATGAACTCAAGTGTGATACGAAGTGAATAGTTAAAAAGAGAAATTAGTGACCAATGAATTCTAGCGACAGGGAATAAGTTCAGTCAACTGGGTACCAAACTAACTTAAACCATGAGTAAACATCAGGCATACATATAGTTTTACCTTACAGAGATAATGCATAAGGGTCATCTTGCTGTCACAGGCTCGTGTATCAGTAAGTTTGAGAAGGCTATCTAACCGAAAACCAATAGCAGAACCTGAATGGAGAGCAATACAAATAACACACCGTTGGAATCAGCCAAGATGGGACTATGACACTTGCAAATGAGTTAATAATAGAGACACATGACTATTACCACTCACCCCTTGCAGTTCCATGGTTCAAAGCATTACCCAAGGAGAGAATGCTTTGCATGATCCTTTTCAACCTCAATGAGCTCCTGATCTGATCAAATAATCTTTATCACGTCCCATGGGAGGAAAGAACAAAAATATACCTTTTTCTGGATTAATCAATAGAAATTTAAAGAAGATTTGACTTGCCTCTTCGGAAGCTGAGTTTATGACGCTCAACTTGTTTCTGAGGTCAGAAACCTAAATGAGTCCAGGGAAAATCCCAGATCAATAATTAATTCTGAAAGCATCATAAAAACTTGTTAGACTCAGTTGTCTGTCCACTGACCTGAGGATGGAACTGTAGCTTAAAGGAAAGAATTCTCAGCTTTGATTCCACACGTGGCACTTTCATGCACTCTAAGAAGAACTGTGATTTTGTATCGGCTTCTTGATCAGGATGTATTAGAGAAATGAAAAGATATATGAATATTCAATAGATCATCCAACTATGAACTCATGTATGGATGGACTTGATGCTTCCACTAGTTGTATGACAAATAATCATGAGTACCATCTTTTACATTTCTCAATTGATTTATCAAGGACACATTGCTCAATTAAGGTGAAGACAAATGAATAATCCGATTCCTTACAATTCTGCTTGGTAAAATTAAAGCTAGAGAAGCAAGTTGTAAACACAAAGGAAACGACATTGACAAAATATTTTCACTTACCTGTTCACATTTTCCCAAGTTTTCTTTATCGCCACTATAACCCTGAAATTGTAGTATTTGTAAGCACACAGAAAGGTGAGAGACATTTTCATCATACAATTATTTACACACAAGATTGCCTTCCAAAACTATTCACATTTTTATAGAAACTTTACTTTTACTTGAGACTGAAAATGTTGTCTTCTTGGGATATTAATAATTGCTGGCGACAGAGTAAAGCTATCGTCATATAGGGAATGCGACAAGTGCAGAATATATACTTGAATACCTTGAGCAATTCCATCTCTTCCTTCGTTGGACAGAACTTAATAAGGTTATCAACCTGATCACCATCCAATGCTGAATCGTCCAAGGCAAGGACAAAACTCTGTCAATGTTTGAAAGCAAGCAAAATGTAAGAGTATCGCCCAAAAACTTCTGAATGGCTTAAAACAAGAATAAGTGGAGAAGGGGAAACTTGCTTCTCAAATGATTGTTACTTCTTACTTGGACATAGCGTACGAATACGATGGGAAAACAGTAAAGAAAACTCAATAAATACTAAGTCAGCACTGACTAAATAGCATACTCACTATGGTGACCTCTCCGTTAGACGCTACAATTGGTGTAATGAATTGAAGTCACGGGGAAGGTTGTAAAATTGAAGAAACTTAGACATGTTCATCGAGTGGATCACATATAACATGACATCTAAAGCATAACAAAATTTTCCTGGAAGTAAATAGGATTGAAACCATTAGGTGGACTAATGACAAACTTTAAAAGATATGTATAAACTATTAACATCAATTGCCACCAACAGTTAGTTCTTTAACTATCATGCTTTGCATCCACTCATGTTTGGTTTCTTATATTGGAGTCCTTAAACATTAGGTACTTCATAATTTAACCACAACCAAATCAAAAAAATTGAACTTATAAGCATTACTATAATATTTATACCCATGTTGTAGTCTCACAGAATATGGTGAAAATATGAACTTTATCCAAAATCCACAACAGACCAGTAGTTATGTAAGATAATTGCATGGGATTCAGCTTACCATCAGATCAGACAGAGGAATTTTAACCTTTGAAAGCATGATCTCACAGTTATATGCCCGTCTAAGATCAATCTGCAGGACCAGTAACTTGTGAGATAGCCATACGCTGATAATCAGTCATTGTTTTGGCTACAGGATGACAAAAGTAGGAATGTGAGAAAAAGACCAGAAATAATTGTACAGAGTAAAAGAATTCCATCAACCTATCAAGTTCTTTATCCATGTAAAGTTAAGCATAATTGCATGTTTAATTTGCACGTAGTCCTCTATCTCTTCAGTTTCAGAAGACATTGAAAAGCAATTGATTGATACTCAAGTCTGATTTGTTTCGTTGCATTCAAAGGAGACAATAAAACTTAAAACAGTAATCAAAAGTGAAAAATGAGAAGGAAAATAATGCAAGCAAGCATGTCCTAAGAAAGGTGCTACTCTTATTATGATTATTGGAAAACTTATGATACTTATTCATAGGATCATCGGATGGTAATACATAAAGTGATCATTGGATAGTAATAAATAAAGTGTTGGCTAGCATCACTAAGAAAAAGGCAGAAGATGATCAAATCACATAATGATAAACCATGTATTGATAAGACATACAATGAGCAAAATCCAGCATGGCTAAATCTTAGGCTGATAAAAGATATCTGTAGCGGGATTAATAGGGACGAGGCAAGCCTAACGAAATTCTAACCTGACCGATTAAAAAAAAAATCGAAGTTTTTGCAATAATAGAATCAGCAATCAATGGCACTTAATTAAAGACACACTATTACCAGCTGGACTTTATCAGATTTAGGTCCTGGCATGCACCGCTTCGGCTTGCCATTAGTGTTCCTATTATCAGAATTTGTATTAGACGCTGAGAAAAGACTCTCAAGTTCTGAAATGTCGAATTCAGGAGTCCTGTCAAATCGAATGGGTTAATACTAAATTCAGAACAAATATATGCTGATAAATTCAACAACAGAGACAACAGGTATGCATACTTAGAAGCTTCATCAGATTTCTGTGCCTCAGCCCATAAACTTCCTTGCAGGGCCCTAGTCATTTTTAGCCAATGATACGGCTTCAAGTTGGCCTTTCTTTGTTGCACCTGATTTCTTAAACTTGAACGTACGCCCCTTCCCTTAGCACCAAATGACGCACTAGAAGGTAGAGCAGGAACTCCAGGCACGTTGTGACTACCAACTCCAAAATGAGATAACGGCCTTGCATCACCAGCTTTTGGTAACCCCTTGGGAAAAGGAAAAGGAGGTGGTGGCACCGGAGGAATTTTGGAACACAGAGCAGAGGCACTAGATGAAGAATCCTTTTGAGAAGAACAAGAAGATTGAGGTAGTTGTGGCAATGAAGTTGCAGTAGTCAGGACACACCCAGTCATTTGGGGAGGAGGAGGTGATGCTATGTGAGGTGCAGATGTTATTACATAGTTTGAAGCAGGCAGCTGTGGAGGATCAGATATGGTAGCTGATAAGTCAACTGAAGAAGGAGGGGTAGTTGTACATAGTTCACTGACAGTCAAAGATGGAGATGTTCTTGGAAAAAACTGAGGTGGAAGGGGTGGAGGGGAAGGAAGAGAAGATGAGGATGAAGTGTTGACTGATAATGATACCCTAGAGAAAGAAACGGGTAAAGGAGGGGGCGGAGGAGGGGGGATTGAAGATGTACACTTGTAAGTAGAAGCAGATGGTTCAAAAAGAGAGGGAATTGAAGGAGGGGGAGTGGGAACTTGCACGGATTGGACTCTATCTGCCGATAGCACAGGATAGTGCTTGGATGAGGGATCTGCAGCTTCTGAAGGTGCCTGATGAAGAGGAAGAGGATGTGAATGCATTGTTCCTGCAGGTGTGAGAGCCACAACAGATGATTTCACTGAGGCAGGAGGTGGAGGAGGTAATGTTGGTCGCATCAGACTAGATACGTGACTAAGTTTCACCGCTTTTGGTGCATTAGTGACAGGAGACGGGATTGTTGATGAAGGTAGAGATAATGTAACTGGACTCAAAACTTCATCGGCACTATATGAAGCATGATCATGTAAAAGAGCGGTAATACCAATCGCTCCTGCTGCTTTATGGTACCTTGATGTAGGCAGCAGTGATCCTTGCAAGGAACTGCAATGTGAAACTGGAGATGATACTGAAGTCTGAGGGGCTCTCTGAGATATGATCTTAGATGCAAAGGGCCGTTGGAGACCAATCTGAGAATCCTGCAGGCGGCCCTTCCATTGAATAGAACTGGCATCAAGTGATGGTAAACTGATTGTTTGGCGAACAACCATTGATTCATCGGGTGCAACCTTTTCTCTCGTCAGTTTTTCATCAGAAGACATACTTGTGGGCGTAGATAGGGGAGAAATTGGTGTCACAACTTTCTCCCTATTTAAGTTCATATCTGAAAATGGTTTAAAGGTCATTGAAGGAGGAACAACGCTTTGTTCTAGGCATTCGACCTTCTCTCTACTTGAATTGTTATCTAACAATTCCTTAGAATAGGACATGTATTGTTCATCCGGGATAATGCATGGGGAACTGAACTCAACGCTCACGCTCTTTGGATTTGGTTCAGTTTGAACTTTCTCAAGAGTTGAGTCCACTAGCACATTGCTAGTATCTGCTTTATGATGTGAATCATCATCCAAGTGTTCTTGAGGTGCAGTGATATATTGAAGCATGGTAGGTGCTGCATCATTTTTTGCAGTTGTATCTAACGACTCCATACCGCTTTGAACTTTAGTAGATTCTCCCACAGTAAGGCAATATTTATTCTCTAAAGAAAGCATGTTGAATGACGGAATGGAAGTAGCAGAATCCACCTCTGAAAAGAGAATCTTCATCCATACACAAGAATGAATTACCATGAAATTGTCATTCAACTATAAAGATTATCGTATTGCAAAGGTAAATTGGTACCTCTGCTCTGAATTCTTTGGGAAATTGATCCTTAAACTTCCATAAAGTGTCAATTTCATTGCAAGTAAGTATCAAGATATTTGATCTTATAAAAGCTGTATTAAACATGACCCGAAACGTCATCAGTTCTGTTTCCGGATCACCACATAAACTGATACACTCCAAAACCACATCACCTTGAACATGAAGACCAATGTCTATTTTAACTGATTCCTCATTTTCCTGCAGAAGATATTAAGAGGCTAAGTTGAACACAAATTTACAATTTTTGACAATGGGCATAAATGTAGTTCCTTGACTACCAAATAAGATACAGGAGCATGATTTCAAGAAGCAAAATTTCAAATTAAGTTATATTATTATCTAAAAATAGTTTATGCTTGCAGCTAAGACGCCTACAATTGCAATAAGAACATATGAAAAGATGATACTCTTGTACCTTACAAAAGGATTCACCAATGTCTCCTGAGCTTATGTCTCGATAATATTGCCTACTATCCAAACCGTAATCACGGGTAACAGGTATAGTCAACATATAAAATAGATTTTTTTTGCCTCAATTTAGAAGCCTCTAACATTTGGACAAAGTGATTCAACGTCATTGTGATCCATACATGCCAAGCTTGCCTATGGTTGCAGCAAATTAATAGGTATCAAATTTATATAATGCAACAGGTTTCAAGTTCTCATGATATATATGTAAACAACTCGGATCTTATTTCTATTGAATTCCCTCAAATTTGACACCAGTGGAAGACTCTTTCCATGTAATCCTTAAACTTACAGGTCAGAAATAGCATCAACAACAGTCAAACAATCTGTTGGCAGCATTCTAATTGGAAATTTTACAGCCTCCATTACTTATGGGGCTACTCAGATCTGAGGAAGAATATCTCAGTCACGTACTATCAACAAAAATGCTTTCATTAGAAAGTTCATTAAATTGACTAAGCAATAGCACAAATTCAAATAACTTGATACCTGCATGTAATTACGAAGTTTTCTCGTTTTTGGTGGTTCATAAAGGACCTTGGGAGTCCGATCAGCAGCTATAGAAGGGTCTGGTCCATATATCTTGAATATTGGACAGCAGGGCCCCTTTCCATCCAGCGTAGGAATAACTCTAAGAATAACACAGTCCAATCTAAGTGCCCTATCAAGGGGTGGCCATCTTAAGTCCAAATTCTTTCTTGATATATACTGTAGATATCTCAACTGTGAAGGCAATGGATTAAGGGGTGATGTCATCTGCAAAAGCTCTCGAGGTGCTTGCTTGTAGATCATGTCCAGAGTTTTCTGTTCACTAGCAGATTGGTTACTATATATCAACAGTGCACTAAGCATGAAAGCCATAAGTGGCCACCCACCTTGTTCACAATGCATCAAGAGAGCATTTTGTTGCCCCAGCAACAACCAGCTCTCACTCGACCTCAGAAAGTGATGGATTATCTCCAATGTGAGCAATGGACAACGTTCATACTGACGAGGATAGTCCATTACAATTATATCATAGTTGGACAATATGCTAGCTACCTGGCTTGGATTCTCTTCATCACGGAAATTAAACACCATGAATGAAGCTTCAGGGAAGTTGCTTCGAAGCTGAACTATTGTATCTGCTATTTGACCTTTGTCTTTATCATCTCCTAAAATGTCCGTAGTAATGCAGCAAGTAAAGACTGCAGCAAAGCATCAACATTATTCCTAAAAGTGAGTCACGCAGAAAATTCTGACCAGACAAAATATGGAAGAAATAGATATTATTGTTCACTGGAAGGTAGAATAAAATCAAGTTCTCTAAACAAAACAGCATGGTTTATCACACTAGATAAGTGTGATATTGACTACTTAGCAAAGATATCCAGTTTCTGTATGCACGAGCCTCAAACCAATAATATGCAGAAACTACCTAGTTAATGTAATGCAAGGACATGTGCTGTTGCTCGAGTTTGCAAGTGTGATGGTCTAGGCACAGTACAGTCCCACGGGTTAAACTTAAACATCATTAGTATGGTTGACAATTTTTGGCACCACCAGTCACAGCAGGCTCCTGTTTTGAGCTTAAAAGTATTTCGACGAAAAGAAAAAACATGAAAAAGAAAAAGAAAAGAAGTCCATCTTTACCAATGTTCTGTTCCTGTAAGGCACTCCGAATGACCTAACATTTCGGCTGGGGTTATTATTCTGTGTCTTCTGAACTAATCATTCTTGAGATTTTTTTTTACCGAGATTTATGTATTTATTTAGTTCATATTTTCAATGGCAAAGTACATACTGGTACTTCACGCACCCATTACTAGCATTGAAATAAGCTAGTGAAGTTAAGAGGCAAAAACAGCAAAGAAAGAAAGGCATATTCTGACGGATGCATTCAAAGCACAAACACACACCCTAAACGATAGATAAGCAGAAGGCATACTAAGTTAAGCAAGAATGTTTCCTCAAAGCATACCATAAACTCTTTCAGAGATCTCTAGGAGTCCATCAGGAGGCTTCCGACAGAAGAACTTTCTAAAAAAAGCCATTAGCTCCTACACTCAAGCAGTCACCAAGGCAGCCTTGTCAGTGCACCAATTGAAGCCACATTGCCACTTAAAATGCAACTGTCTCACTCTCACACGAGCACATATAGAGGTTCTTGAGAAAAATCTCAATGATGGTGATGGGAGAGTGTATGGTCAGAAAGCAGAGGAAAGCATGGATCTTGCTGGGACTTTACGATACCCTTTTGTGGCGTTGTTATTGTCTTCAGAGTCACACTTTGTTGCCTTAGTCTCATCAGAAAAGACTTTGCTTTCAATCCACAGACTCTGATGGTTGAGAGGTTAGGAATATTCCTCTAGTTTTTTTGATAGAGAGAGACAGAGACAATGGCAGAGATTTGGTAGAGGTAGTTAGTAAGAGAATGTAAGAAAGATCCAAGGACACTGTACTAGATTTGTCTGTCTCTCTTGACTCTTTTGAGGTGTGTTTTTAGTTTGTTGTCCGTAGCTTGCGTTTATTCAGGTGTTCTTAATGTTCTCTTTCCGTTGTCCCAAGGGAAGGATTAGAGTCCGCATCTTTTTGCTTTTGCTTGGCCGCTAGTACTGCCACTAGTGCATGTGTTTGCATTACCAACGACAGGAATTAATTCAACTGATGAGAAGATTTCTTCAGATAATAATGGAATATGTTTGTTGAGTATAACCTTGAAATTGTAGTACTTTGACTTTTTTTTTTAATAAAAGGTGATAAATCTTAAGGATAGGGGTGTTAGCGAATATATAAAACCAATTAAGTTGGTCTCATATAACAGTTTAAGTTATTGTGATGAAGTGATCGCTTAACATGGTATCAGAGCTTTTATGACTAAACGGTCATGAGTTTGAATCCTACCACCCACCTATTTTAATAAAAATTAAACACAAGGTAAAGTGATCTGTGCAAGTTTTAAGTTTAAAGGGCTTTTACTTAAGGGGGAGTGTTAAAGAATATATAAAACTAATTGTATTAGCCTCACATAACAGCTTAAACTGTTGTGGTGAAATATTTGCTTAACAAGAGGTTTAAAAGAAAGATTAAACGACAGTAACGGCATGTGATGTGAGAATAGATGGAGTTGTGGGTGGCTTGCCCCACCCCATGACCATGTCCCTTCCATAATTCCATGCATTGCAGGGTGCCAGACCTTCCTTTCTTTCTTTAGCCTGTAATGTATACCAAAAAATGAAAATAAAGAGTATTTATAAACTCCCTTCACCCTTCACTTAGAGGAGTTTTGACTGATATTAGGAATACTGTATCAAAAATTGTATTGATTTGGAGAGTGATAAAAATACAATACTACTCGATAAATACAAAATATTATTTAAAATCAAATTTAAAAATATGGTATAAAATTTAATCTTTTAATTTATAAATTTTTAATATTAACTCTATATTTTGTCAGGAAGTAATATCAAATACTTTTATTTATTTAATAATAAAATTATATTATAACATTAAAATAAAACTACAATAATTTTATATGTTATTAAAATAAATTAAACTTACGTTCTTATATTTGAAAATTAAAAATCATTATGAAAAATTAAAATATTAAAACAAAATCTGAAGGATGAAAATGTTGTTTATATGAAAATTTAGTTTCCTATTAAAATTGAGTTCTATATTATGATTAAAACTTTAAAATATTTAAAATTTTAATTCAATAATTCTATTTATTAAAATTAACATAAAATAATTTTATCCGTAATAAATATTTAAAATATCCTTTAAAACATTTAAGCATAAAAATATATTTTTAACTTTAGTCCTTTAATTTTCTTAGTTTAAATGTTTGATATGATATTTTTAGTATTTGTGCGATCTTAGATATGAATGATGTAACCTAAATATTTTTAGTATAATTTAGTATTCAAATTGATATAGTATTAAAAAAATTGATATTATTTTTTTGGTTAATATAATCGAATTCAACCAGTAAAAGTATACAATCCAAAACACTGGTCTTGAGAATAATACATGGTTCTGACGGATTCAGTCTGAACGGTGCGTTGCCGTTTGGATCCATGAGTTGGCAACCTTCTGCATTGTTCCTCGACGTGAATATACCTGCAAAACAAGGAAGGCTCGTCGAGGGTTGTGTCCCGATTAGCCCCTCCGACGCTCAAGTGAGTTTTCTGGTGAAGGTGGGACCGATGAATGTAGAGAAAACAAATCAGGTTATGATCTCGTACCTCGATTATGGGAGAATAATATCTTTTATATGGTTTTGCTGTTAGGTTTAGGTCTTTACGTGTTTGCATGGGAGACTCTTTTCAACCGATGGGCCGAAAGGGGGCATGGGCTTTAGGCCCAGGATTGATCTTCGATGATTGGACCGATCGCCCATGGGTCGTCTTGATCGGATCCGTGCTCAAAGACGGTCGACCTACCATAAGCCCCCTACTCCTCGAGTGCGGCGAAAAGAAGGGTGGAGGAGTATGTAGAGGTTTTATAGCTCGATCATAGGACGACTTCGGGGTTGGGACGATCGGTTGAGCCTTGAGACATAGCTCGTCTGTTGGTCGACTAAATGGAATGATCGATCGATCGGGAATGTCTTTGTTATAGCCCGACCATGGGACGGCCGGGTAGTTTCAATTGGTCGGTCTTGACTAGTTGTCTCCATTAGCGGTAGCGTGAAGGCATTTGAGGCATTTATTATTTGACGACACGCCGTCCCGACATGCCTTTCGAATCAAACGTATCGTCTTTAGTCAAGTAGTTCACCGTCTCCGCACGTCCTTTCAACTGTTCGCGCCCGTCCGGATTTCGATTAACCCTAATTTGTCTCCGTCCAGATCGTGCCGCGTGTCCAAGAGTAGCTCGGATTCTCTCCACGTGTCGAGCTTTGGTTGGATCCTAATTCGAGAGTTTTCCCTATAAATGTTTGGAGTAGGCGGACGATTTGCTTTTCTTCGCACTCATTTCGTTCTTGCCGTCTTCTTGCTTTCCTCTATTTTTTCCCTATTCTCATTCTCGGAAGTTGTCTTCGGTGTCGCTCAAATTTTCGATTCCCTACCATTAAATAGGTACGTCCCCTTCCTTCATTCTCCTCTTCTAAATTCCTCTTAGAAAGCATGTCATCTAGCGGTTCTCGGTGGGGTTTCTCAGTGATTACATTGACGGAGGTCGTCGGAGGTTATGGTGAGGTGGCGGTGTCGAGGTTAAGGTATGTTGAAGAGATTACAACAAGGGAACGGAAAGACGGGCTGATAGTAAAGGAGTTACCCAAGGGTAAATCCAAGATGTCTGCGGCGGAGTTGCATCGGTCAATCCTTAGGAACAGTATCTCTCGGGACTGGGAGCCTAGGTTGGCTTCTGAGAATGAGGGAGTCGGCAGCAGCAGAGATGGGTGGATTGCCGTCTCTGAGTATTTCTTTTCGGTCGGAGGCTTGAGATTACCGTACGTGCCGATCGTAGACGAAGTGTGCGCTAACTATCAGTTGAGGCCGAGTCAGATCCCTCCGAATGGGTGGCGTTTCATTAATGGACTTGTACTGTTGTGCCACCACTTCGGCTGTCCGCCCTCGGTTAACATCTTGCGCCACTTCTTGAGGATGAGCGAGTCCGAAGTTACGGGGTGGCATCCCTTCCCTAATGTATAAGGATGCCCGGTATCGCCCAGCCTAGACGTCTGGTAAAATTTCTGGCTGGAGAACAAAATACTTCTTCGTGAAGCCTCCGGGGGCTTCTTCCGAGTCCCAGCCGTGGAGGTATCCCCAAGCCAAGCGATGGAATGACTCATCGAGTCTATTCCTTTCCAGGGAGGAGCGGGAGGTAGTTAACCGTATAAAGGAGCTTGGCCAGTATAACATCGCTCGGCTTATCTCGGGGTATGGCGGGGGGGCCTCGGCCAACTCTCTACTGATTGACCCCCCGCCTCGAGTTGGCGGGCTAGGAGAGGGAACTGCCCTGCCTAGTTGACCCCTCATGATTGATTTATCTTCTTTATTCGTAGGTTTTGGTTCGGTTTCTAACCTGTTTCCTTTGTTTGTGCAGCTATGGTCAAAGTTAATACTTTTCCCGGCCCCCCCAAGTCCACCAAGGGTAAGCGTAAGGTTGCCGATTCCTTGGGGGCTAGAGGACAGGCGGAGAGGGGAGAGGCTAGTTCGCGGGTTGCTCGAGCCATTGCTTCCGGGCAGCGTGATGTTCCTCCTACCGTCCCCGAACCATTGGCGGCGCTTGCTGTAGTCGTCCCGCCTTGTCCGAGCATGGTTGTAATCGAGGAAGAGGAGGAGGAGGTTGAACGACCTCTGAAGAGGAGGAGGGCCGTCAGAGTTGCCGACCAATCTCCCAGTTCCCCCGTAGCCAACCGATCTCCTTGCCCTTTAGTGGCTGCTTGTCCTTCGGTGGTCGACCAATCTCCCCGTCCTTCGGGCCAACTCAAGGGAAAGGAGAAAGCGGGTGACGTCGGGCTGTGGGAGTCTCTGATCAAGCTGCCCAGGGACTCCTCAACTATTGACGTCGGCGTTGTCCGTCATATCATGGAAAGGATTACTCCTCCCGTGGACGGGGAGAAATTAGACCAGAAGAGTAATAAAGATATGGGGTCTCTACTCTTGCGTACTTGCCTGAGGAGCTCAATGATGTCGTTCGAGACGGTGCAGCGGTTAGAGGTTCTGGACCGTGAGGTTCAGGATCTTCAGGAGCAGATGCAGGCTCTGAAGGACGAGCTTTCGAAGGTAGAAAAGGAGAGAGACCTTCTTAGAGCTCAGAATTCTTCTTTAGAGGAGGAGAAGAAGATTCGGGAGGAGGCGGCAAGTATTTTGAAGGCCCAAGTTGACACGGGGGAGGAAGAGATGCGCGCCTTGCGAGCTCAGCTCACAAAGGAGGAGGTCGAAAGGGTAAAGGCGATGGCAGCGAGGAGCAAGCTATCCGAGGAGTATGCAGTGTTGCGGGGGCAGTGGGAGTCGGAGAGGGTGCTCAAGGAGAAATCTCTCCGAGACCATGCCCAAACCGAGGATATGTTAAGGAGGGTGCAAGCCTCCGTGAAGGAACAAAGGATTGAGGCGATCCTGCGATGGCAGAGGCGGTTCTTGCAGGACGAGTGCTTGGAGTACTCCTGCGACCTGGCCCTCATGATCCTGAAGAATTGTTATAACGCCTGCGTTCCAGAGGGGTCGGACGGTCCTTCGTTCGAGAAGTTTGCCGAGCCGTTGCTTCCTACCGCTCTTGGCCTTTCTCTGGAGGAAGTGACGGAGAGAGCTATGGAGGACCGAGGCCCAGTCCCGAATGAAGAGCTGGACCTTAGCTCGGCCGAGGAGGACGAGCTTCCTCATGATGATACTTCTGTCCCCGCTTCGACTTTTCCGCCTGATTCCGGGGCTTCCCCTGTGTATTCCCCCGGGTATTCTCCCTCTACGGAGTTTTGAAGCCCACCTGATCGGGCTTGTGACCAGGGCCACTTTTTATCAATACAATCTTTACCTTTGCTTTATTTCTTTCTGATGTCTCTTTCCGTATTCATACTCTTTACTTTCAATGTATGTTGAGTTATGATGAAATTGCTCATAATCGACCGATTTCAAAGTCGGCTTATAGTAGAGTTCGATTCGGGGTCCCAAGGATCTCGTCTTGGCGACCCGACCGATCGTAGTCGGTCTATGGAGAATGCCGAGCAATAGCGATGGCGAGGGACCCAGGGATCTCATCCTGGCGACCCGACCGACCGTAGTCTATCTGTGAAGAATGCCGAGCAATGGCGATGGCGAGGGACCCAGGGATCTCGTCCTGGCGACCCGACCGACCGTAGTCGGTCTATGGAGAATGCCGAGCAATGGCGATGGCGAGGACGAGGATCTCGTCTGGCGACCCGACCGACCGTAGGTGGTCTATAGAGAATGCCGAGCAATGGCGATGGCGAGGGACCCAGGGATCTCGTCCTGGCGACCTGACCGACCGTAGTCGGTCTATAGAGAATGTCGAGAAATGGCGATGGCGAGGGACCCAGGGATCTCGTCCTGCGACCCGACCGACCGTAGGTAGTCTATGGAGAATGCCGAGCAATGGCGATGGTTGATTGAATTTTTATTCTTTGTCACGTATAATGGAGCTTTTCATTGCCGAGAAATCTGAAAATCGCTTTATTGATGATAATAAAGGCATGGGCCGTTAAAAAACCTGTCTGGCAGGGACAGGAAAAAGGTACCCACATGTATACAAAAAAGATAATAAGGAAAGATTAACTAAAATAAAACTTATCTATTGGTAAAACGCCTTCAAGTTCTGTGAGTTCCAAGGCCTCGGAAGAAACTTCCCTTTCTCGTCGCTAAGGATGTAAGAGCCATGCCCGACTTGCTTTACCACTCGATAGGGTCCTTCCTACGTCTGTCGAGCTTTCCGGGATGCTTCCCAGCCGCCTCGGCTTTTCGTAGGACGTACCCACCTACTATTACATCGCTCGGCTTGACCCTTATGTTATAGAAATTGGTCGCCTTTTGCCTAATGACTTCTGAGCGAGCGGCTGCCCTTTCTCTATCCTCGCTAAGGAGAACGAGCTCTGCTCTGCGGGCTTCATTATTCCGCTCTTCTTCATAGCCCGACACCCTCTGATTGTGCAATGCCGCCTACTAGAACCGTGGCTTCGCTTGAAGGTCATCTGAACAGGGTCTCCCGTGGCTTCGTTCGGTGTGGTTCTATATGCCCACAATACTTGTCTATTTCTTCCACCGTGTCTTTCGGCCGCCCAGCGCTTTTGAGGGCGCTCATTATCTTTTTGTTGGTGTTCTCCGCGAGACCGTTACTTTGGGGATGGGCTACCGAAGTCAACCGCAACTTGATCTTTAGTCGGTCGCAGAAATCTCTAAACTTGCAGTTGTCGAATTGTCGACCATTATCTGTAACCAACACCATAGGCATCTCGAAGCGGCATAGTATATTCTTCTTTATGAAACTTTCCACCTTCCTCTCGGTGATTGTAGCGACAGACTCCGCTTCTACCCACTTGGTGAAATACTCCACTGCCACTATCAGGAATTTCTTTTGCCCGGGACCGAGAGGGAAAGGCCCCAGTATATCCATTCCCCACTGAGCGAAAGGGATAGGATGGCTCACGATTTGCATTCGCTCGGTTGGCTGGTGAGACAGGCTGCTGTTTCTCTGGCAGGCCTCACATCGGTTGACCTTTTCCTAACAATCTCTTCTCATTTTCGCCAAGAGTACTTCGTCGATCAATCGGTGAGCCAACATTCTGCCCCCTATGTGATTTCCGCACATCCCTTCATGGACTTCAGCCATTGCCTGCTCGGCTTCTTCCTCATTCAAGCATCGAAGCAGCGGCCAGTCGTAAGACCGCTTATACAGAGCGCCGTTAACTACTGCATACTCGGCGACCTTTATTCTTAGTTTCTTGGCTTCCGATGCGTCTTCTGGTTGTTTTCCTTCTAAAAGGTACTGCGTAATTGGTTCTGTCCAACTCGACCGACCAGTACTTACATTGAGAACTTCCTCGGTTTTCTGAATGCTAGGTCGATCTAGTCGTTCGACCAGAACATTATTTATGGCATCACGGTCGGAAGCCATTTTTGAGAGCGCATCCGCTTTAGCATTTTGAGCTCGTTCTATTATGCTGATTGAGTACTGCTCGAAATTGCTCAACTCCTATTTTACTAGCTCCAGATACTTGATCATGTTGTTCCCCTTGGCGTCATACTGCCCGGTAACTTGGCCGACCACCACTTGGCTGTCGCTATATATCTTCAGGTGCTTCACCTCCATCTCCTTGGCGAGTTAGAGGCCGGCTATCAGAGCCTCATATACGCCTCGTTATTGAGGCTTTGAATTCTAGCGAAGGCGTACTCCACCTTTTCTTCCAAATGCGGGTGACCAAAGACTACTCCCGCTCCGCATCCCTCGGCATTGGATGATCCATCAACAAACAAGCTCCAAAGGAGGCGCTCGTCCTTCGAGCTCGGTTGGCTCATCTGCGATGAAGTCCGCCAACACTGCGCTTTAATGGTCGTAAGGGCTTGTATTGTATATCGAACTCTCCCAGCTTCTATCGCCCATTTTATCACCGACACAAGTTTCGGGCTTTTGAAGGCTTTGTCGAGGGTTGGTCGGTCCATACCTCAATAGTATGACTTTGGAAGTAAGGCCTCGATTTTACGGCTGCCATTATCAAGGAGAGGCGAGCTTCTATTGGCGTATATCGCGTTTCGGCCCGATCAACACTTTTCGACATAGTAGACGGATCTTTTCGCTTCCTTCCGATCGGATAAGTACGGCACCGATCGACCCTCCGTAACCGCCAAGTATAAGATCGATTCTCCCTTCTAAGGGCTTTGCGAATAGGAGGGCTGGACAAGTATTGCTTTAAGTGTTGGAAAGCTTTCGCACTCATCCAACCATTGAAGCGGGTCATGTTCGCTTTCCTCGGGACTTTGAAAAGCGGAGGCACTTGTCTCCTAGTCCGAGATGAACTCTTTCGGTGAAACTATCCGACCGGTCAATATCTGAACATCTTTCAGGCATTGCGGCGAAGGCATCTGTATGATGGCCTCAATCTTCTCTGGATTAGCTTCGATTCCTCGCTGAGTGATCATAAACCCCAGGAATTTTCCGGATGCCACCCCAAACACGCATTTTTCTAGGTTTAGCTTCATCTGGAATTTATTCAAGGTCTGGAAGACTTCCTGGAGATCTTGTACATGTTCCGCGGACGTCTTACTTTTGACCACCATATCGTCTACATAAGCTTCCACAGTTCAGCCAATCTGTTTTTTAAAGACTTCTGTGACGAGCCGTTGATAGGTCGCCCCGGTGTTTTTCAAACCGAAAGGCATTACTTGGTAGCAATATGTGCCTTGGTCGGTTATGAAGGCGGTTTTTTCTTCGTCCTCCAGGCTCATTTGGATCTGATGATAGCCCGAGAAAGCATCCAGGAAGCTGAGTAGTTCATGGCCCGAGGTGGAGTCTACTAGCTGGTCGATCTTTGGCAAGGGGAAGCTGTCTTTTGGACATGCTTTGTTCAAGTCGGTGAAATCTATGCACATTCTCCACTTGCCGTTCTTCTTTTTCACCAAAACAACATTGGCAAGCCATTCTGGATATTTGACCTCTCGGATGAACCCGGCCTCCAGCAACTTCGCTACTTCCTTCTCGATCACTTCCTGTCGCTCCTTACTGTGCCATCGCTTTTTTTTGTCTCGATAAACGGCGGTCATGCCGAATCGGAGGAGTGCGATGCGACTGATCGAGAAATTTCGAGCATGTCGCTCGGTACCCAAGTGAAAACTGACCTATTTTCTACCAAACAGTCTGTGATTCCTTTAACCAGGTCCCTCTGTAGCTCGGAACCTAGGTTTGTGAACTTAGAAGGGTCGGCTTCATCCAGTACGACCCGCTGCGTTTCTTCTCTGGGTTCAATCTCTCCGTCTCTTCGCGGTTCTTACATCAAGAGAACTCACAAGACTTATCGCCTGTCTAATGTTTTAGTCTCCGCTAAATAACATTCCCTGGCGATTCTCTGTTGACCCCTGACAATGCCTACCCCGTGGGGTGTCGAGAACTTCATAGCTTGGTAGTAAGTGGAGACGACCGACCTGAGGGCATTTTGAGTAGCTCGCCCGATTATTGCATTATATGCCCCTTGGAACTTTACGACCAGGAACTCAACGTCCCTTTCTATCTGACATGGTTTCTGCCCAAACTTCACTTTCAAATACACCCGGGCGAACGGGTAGGCTGACGCCCCGGTTACTCCTTTAATGGGGCCGTCTGTAGGTAATAGTCGCTCCTCGGGTACCTTCATTTGCTTGAAGGCCTCATAGTACAAAGAATCGACCGATTTGCCGTGTCGATCATTACCCGTTTCACCTCGTATCCGTCCATGTTCAGATTTACCACGAGGGCATCGTCATGAGGGCAACTTACTCCATTGAGGTCGGACTCATCAAATGATATCACCCCGTCGCTCTCCTTCGGCTTTTTGGTGTATGAGTCTTTGTCGACCTGTTTGGCATATCTTTTTCTTCCTTTAGTGGTGGATCCCCCGGCTGCATTTCCGCCGAATATCGTATTGATGACCCCAGCCGGTCGGTCTTCTTGCTTGACATTTCGTCGTTCCTTTCCTTGACCGCCTCTCTCTTCTCGTCGATTATCGTATTTGTGTTACGTCGCCTTCATTTCTGTCATTTCGATTCCAGGGTGGTCGTCTATTGTCTTTCCGACCCGTTCTGCGATCGGCATTTTGTTCGTGTTTCACGAACCGGCCTAACCTTCCCTTTTGAATGAGGAGTTCGATCTCTTTTTTCAACCGTCAGCAATTTTTCGTATCGTGACCAACCTCTCTGTGGAAATGGCAATATAAGTTGGGGTTCCTGTCCTTATAAGGGGTCTTCATTTTTTTCGGCTCTCGGATAGTTTCCCCATCCGCTCTCACAGCCGTCAGTACTTCTGTATATGTCTTATTTAGTGGAGTGAACTCCTGCCGATATCCTTGTCGATCGGCTGGCCTTCCTCGACCGCTTTTTTGCGCTTGTGCGAATGCCGCCCTATCATTTGGCGGCGATCATCCGTCCGACGCCTCGTATTTTCAGCACTTCTTCGTGAATGTACTGTCCGCCCTGTTTCTTATTTTCTGAACAGATCGGGGCTGATCGAGGGCTAATGATTTCTTGAACTCCTCGTCCCTCGTATTGTTCATGAGCGCGGCCAGCATGGACGAGCAAGTGAGGTCGGGAACCTCGATCGCTTCATTGTTGAATCGGGTGATGAACTCCCGCAAACTCTCATTCCTCCCTTGGGTGAGTTGCATCACCTCCAAAGCTGTCTTCTGCAGTCGCTTACTCGTGGCGAACTGATTCAGGAATAACTCCTTGAAATCTTGAAACAAGTGATCTGACTCGAGGCAAGCTGTTGAACCATCGTCGAGCTCCCTCTTGGAAGGCCGTGCAGAAAGCCTTACATTGGATAGCGTCCGGGACACAATGTAGGTTCATCATGGACTGGAAGTCTGCGAGTAGTCGAAGTCGGTCTTCCGGTGTATTTCTCGGTCGGTATTTTGTGCGGGTGTTGGGAGGCTATCCAAGATCTCCGGAGTAAAGGGAGAGTCATCTTCGCGCCGTCGGGCGGTGCAGACGAAGCTTCATAGCCGCGTTAATCCGATCGTCCACGATTTTTCTAGGTTTTGTGTCGGTGGTGATCGGTCATCATCTTTGGTTTGTCATACTGACTGTCGCAGACGTCTCTTATTCTTGGCCATTTGGGACCTGCAGGATCTGGCGAATCAACAGATCGGCCGCTTCCTCAATCATTTTACAGTGGGGACGGAGTGCACAATGGAATAGGTTCTATACCCGATCGGTGTTGAAGATTCGGGTGTGTACTGGGTGCGACGTTATCCTCCACAGCCACACTCTGCTCTTCCTGTTCCAAGGTTTGAGGTTGCTGTTGATCGTTAGGATCAGAGGATTCCGTGCGGGATACGTGCGGTGCAAGCGTCATAATTGCAGGCAGCTGCAAACCTAGACGCCAGATCGCTGTGGTCGCGACAATGCGCTACATCAGATTAAATCACCGCCTTTGGCTGATTTGTGTGGTTCTGGACGTGGTTCCCGAAAGTCGGGCCCCACGGTGGGCGCCAATTGGTTATGTTGGATTCAGGCTGAACGATGCGTTGCCGTTTGGATCCATGAGTTGGCAACCTTCTGCGTTGTTCCTCGACGTGAATATACCTGCAAAACAAGGAAGGCTCATCAGGGGTTGTGTCCCGATTAGCCCCTCCGACGCTCAAGTGAGTTTTCTGGTGAAGTTGGGACCGATGAATGTAGAGAAAACAAATTAGGTTATGATCTCGTACCTCGATTATGGGAGAATAATACCTTTTATATGATTTTGCAGTTAGGTTTAGGTCTTTACGTGTTTGCATGGGAGACTCTTTTCAACCGATGGGCCGAAAGGGGGCATGGGCTTTAGGCGCAGGACTGATCTTCGATGATTGGACCGATCGGCCCATGGGTCGTCTTGACTGGATCCGGGCCCAGCACGGTCGACCCGACCAATACATAACATCTATGATGATTTGAATCTGACTAGTAAGCGACGTATCCTTTAACTCTTTTAATTTTCATAATAACATTAATATAATTAGTATAAGATGTTATGATAATTTATTTTGGAAAGTACACAGTTTTCCTAAAAAATTGAATCTTGTACAAATGAACATAAAACTCGTGTTATTTTAAAACTTGGTATTTGTGTTATCGTATAAGTAGTTTAGCTAGAGAATTATACGAATTATAATCATTTTCATAAAGAACAGGGACGGTGATCGAATCGGCAGTAGCAAGCCGTTGATTATGGACTTGAAGTCACCATATCACACATCCTTTGTCAATAACCAAGGTCTAGTGATCACACCTATGGTTCTAAAGGGGAATAACTTTGATGAATGGGTCAAGGCGTTGTGAAACACACTATAGGAAAAGGGAAAATAGGATTTGTTGGTGGGATAATCTCTAAACTTGTTGGAAAAGGAGGTGTCGATCACGCAGCGACAACAAACCAGAACTAATAAATCTTTCCCTGTGTGAACAACTACAACTAATCCAAAAAAAATAGCAGCCAACAAACTTACCAATGCACGAAATTAAGCAGCAAAAAATAAAAAAAACACAGGCAATTTTTAAGTAAAAAATCTCCCTCAATGTGAGAAAGGAAAAATCACGGAACCTAATCCAGTAAAAAAAAACTCCACTATCATCAATCAAGTTATAAAGAATTTTTTACCTCTCGATATAATTAGAATCACCACTCAACTAAAAAATACAACAATAATCATCAACAAGATGAAAAAATCAAAGAGTTAAGAGCAATATCACCCTTAAAATCTCAACAATTTTAACTGAAGATCAGGGCACTTTGAAGACCTTCAAATCTAATCTCCACCGTTCAGAATGAAGAACAACAAGAGAGGAATCTCTGGTTAAAATTTCAGGTCGATCCGACAAGAATTTACCATGCGATCGAAGGTTAGAAGAATACTGCACAAAGTTGGAGGAAAAACGAAAATTTTCTTCTTCCTCTCTTTTTCCCTCTCTTTTCTCTTCTGAATGACCACTCTTCTCTACACTTCTTTAGGGTTTAAAACACCATTTTATATTTTAGGCTTTGGGCTCCACTTAGAAGTAATCCAAACCCAATAAATCTCCGCCTCACGACTAAGTGGAGGATCTAGCCATATCGGTCATCAAGCAACAAATCTTAAGCTTCTCCTTCGGCAATGTTTTAGTCATCATGTCAGTACCATTATCATTTGCATGAACCTTCTCTAGCTCTAACAACTTGGAATTCACCTCTTCTCTTATCCAATGATACCTAACATCAATGTGTTTCAACCTTGCATGGAAACTAGCATTTTTGCTAAGATGAATGGCACTCTGGTTGTCACAAAATAACACATACCGGTCCTGCTTGAAACTAAGCTCAAGAAGAAAGGTTTTCATCTACAGCAACTCCTTGCAAGCCTCTGTGGTTGACAAAGCAACACATTTCTACAACCTTGATTGTTATGCTATAGCTCCCCTTGCAAACTTGATTATGAAACCTGATGTAGACTTTCGAGAATCAACATCTCCTGCTATGTCTGCATCAGTAAAACCAACTAGCAATGGCTTATCACCACCAAAACTAAGACTCAAGTCAGTTGTACCTCTGAGATTCCTCATGATCCACTTCACCGCATTCCAATGCTCTTTACCTAGATTAGAGAGAAAACGACTCATTGTACCAACTGTATGAGCAATGTCTGACCTAGTACACACCATGACATTCTTCAAACTATCAACTGCTGAGGCATATGGAACTTTCTTCATCTTTTCCCTCTCTTCATCTGTAGAAGGACAATGATTGACACTCAACCTGAAATGAGGAACAAGTGGGCTAGCAACAAGTTTAACACAGTCATACTAAACCTTTAAAGTACCTTCTTTATGTACTTCTCTTGCGATAAGTACAGCTTTCTGGCATCCCTGCAACGAGTAATTTTTATGCCTAAAATTTGCTTGGCATGACCTAAGTCTTTCATGGAAAAAGACTTACTTAGCTTCTTCTTCAGCTCAGCAATCCTAGAAGCATTCCTGCCCACAATCAACATATCATCCACATAAAGTAACAATATGATAAAATCATCATCAAAAAATTTGCGTACAAACACATAGTGATCTCCAGAAGTCTTTTTGTAGGCTTTCTCCCCCATAACTGATTCAAACTTCTTATACCACTGCCTAGGAGCTTGCTTCAACCCATATAAGCTCTTCTTCAGTTTGCACACAAAGTCTTCTTTTCCTTTCACCTTGAAGCCCTCAAGTTGTTCCATGTAAATCTCCTCCTCCAAATCACCATGAAGGAAGACTGTCTTGACATCCATCTGCTTAATCTTCATATCAAGACTAGCAGCAAAACCAAGAACTGTTCAGATAGAAGACATTTTTATAACAGGAGAAAAAATGCCATCAAAGTCAATACCTTTCCTTTGACCAAATCCCTTAACAACCAATCTGGCCTTATACCGTGGCTTCAAACTGTGCTCTTCAGCTTTAATTCTAAATACCCATTTGTTTTTCAAGGCTTTCATGCCCTTAGGCAACTTCACTAACTCATAGGTGTGATTTTCATGCAAAGATTTCATCTCATCTTGCATAGCTTCAATCCAATGATCCTTATGCTCATCTTCAATGGCTTCCTCATAACATTTAGGTTCTCCCCCATCAGTGAGTAACACCCAATCCTCAGGTGTAAAAGATACTTACATCATTGCTGTGATGAGACTATCATTGACATTAGAATAGAATATTCATATGATTGTCTCATAGTAGGTCAATCTAATGTACTTATCACCTTTAGTAAGCATCCACATATTAACTCTAAACAACTCATGTCTACTGCTTATGAGATCTACTACTTAATCTAATTAAGGAGTATAACATGTGCTAGTATATCCGGATTAATGATATCTCATCTCATTAATCCTATGACTAGGGAAAGTTAGATACTAACATAATTACACATGATAAGAATCTGGTTATCATGATCTCATCATGATTTCCTCCATGCTATATTTTGTATCAAGGACTTCATTAAATTAATTTAAGATCAACATTAAATCCATAAACGTATGAATATTGAATAATAAAAATGCCTTTATTAATTATAAAATGATTTGTACAATAAATGTTAAAGGTGACTGCCTTTAGAACACTTCTCTAATAAACTCCCACTTACACTAAACTCAATCGCCTTGATATCTAATACCATAAGTGTGTACATGTTACACAAAACTCTTTTGAAAAATAGACTTAGTCAACGAATCAACTATATTCTGATCGGTAGGGACTCTCTCTATATTAACATCATTTCTATCAATGATCTCTATAATCAAATGGTAGCACCTGAGTACATGTTTGAACTTTTGATGAGACCTCGGTTCCTTCACTTGCACTATATCCCTGTTGTTGTCACAATATAATTGTACTAGGTCAGTGATGTTTAGAGCCACACCAAGTTCCATGATGAACTTCTTGATCCAAACGGCTTACTTTGTCGCTTATGAAGTTACAATGTACTCCGCCTCTATCATCTCATTAGCAGTCGTCTCTTGTTTGGTATTTTTCTAAGTGACTGCACCACCATTCAGTGTGAATACATATCTGGACTAGGATCTAGAGTCATCCCTCTTGTATTGGAAGCTGACATCAGTATATTCGCTTACTACAAGATCACCTTCTCCATATACCAAGAATACATCTTTAGTTCTTCTCAAGTACTTAAGGATATTCTTAACAGCCACCAAACAACCCTCACCAGGTTCTGACTGATATCTACTAGTAACACTTAGAGCATATGATACATTAGGTCTAGTATATAACATAGCGTACATAATTGATCCTATAGCTGAAGTATAAGGAATTAAACTCATGCGAGTCCTATATTTTTTGTCTTTGGACACATAGATTTAAAGAGTGTAATCCTATATACCATAGGAAGATAACCTCTCCTAGACTTGCTCCATGCTAAACCTCTTTAACATCTTGTCTATGTATATAAATTTAGAAAGACGAAACAACCTCTTAGATCTATCTCTATAGATCCTTATCTCCAAAATATAAGTTGCTTCTCCAAGATCTTCCATAGAGAAGTTTTTAGCACTCCCACTAACCTTCTTATAACATACGACTCATCCATATTTTGTAAAAAACTAAACTCTTTGATTGTCTCATCAAATCGGATATTCCAACTCTTGGATGCTTACTTCAATCCATAAATGGATTTCTGAAGCTTACATACCTTTTCTCCATTCAAGGATATGAAAATCATCAAGTTGTGTCATATACACATCCTCGGTTAGGTTTTCATTAAGAAAAGTTATCTTCACATCTATTTGCCATATCTTATAATCATAATGAGCGGCAATGGCTAGGAGTATCCTAATAGATTTAAGCATAACTACTGGGCTAAGTGTTTTGTCATAGTCAATACCTTGCCTTTGATGATAACCTTTAGCTATAAGCCTAGCTTTATAGGTAATTACATTACCCTCTATGTTTGTTTCTTCTTGAAAACACATTTGCACCATATAGGCTTTATTCCTTTAGGTAGGTCAACCAAAGTCTATACTTGGTTTTTATACATAGAATCCATTTCGGATTTCATAGCTTGAATTCATTTGTCAAATTCTGAACTCTTCAGAAACTCTTCATAGGTAGTGGGCTCATCATCTTCTATGAGTAATACATTGTTAAGTTCACTTATGAGAAATCTGTATCTCTCACAAACATGACGTATCCTACCTGACTTACGAACTTCTTGTGTGTTAGAAACTTAAACTATTGTTTCATCCTCATGAACAATAGTCTCAGGTCCAACAGTTGATCTGCGTCTGTTTGAGCATCTTAAATTTCCACAAGTTCAATTTTGTTCTCACTGTCTTCTCTTAGAAGAAACTCTTTCTTTAAAATGACAACATATTTTGAAATAAACACCTTTTGTTGCGAAACATGGTAGAACTGATATCCTATAGTTTTCTTAGGATATCCTACAAACAGACTCTTATCAGATTTAGCTTCAAGCTTGTCTGACTGAATCCGCTTCACATAAGCAGGACAACCCCAAACTTTCATATGAGAAAGATATGGTTTCTTATTAGTCCATATCTCATATGGAACAACATCAACTGACTTGGATGGGCCTATTTTTAATACATAAACAAAAGTTTCGAGTGCATATCCCCAAAAAGGATTTTGGTAAATCTGCTAAACCCATCACAGACCTCACCATGTCTAATAAGGTTCAATTTCTCCTCTCAACCCTACCATTATGTTATGGCGTGTAAGGTGGAGTCCACTGGGATAATATTCCATTATCCTTGAGATAATCTAAAAACTCTTCACTTAAGTATTCACCACCTCGATCTGATTGAATTGATTTAATACTTCTCCAAAGTTGTTTCTCAACTTCATTTCTGAATTCTTTGAACCTTTCAAAGGCTTCAGACTTGTATCTCTTAAAATACACATACCCATATCGAGAATGATCATCAATAAAGGTAATGAAGTATGTGAAACTACCTTTGGCATATATGGACATCTGACCACATACATTAGTGTGTATTAGGTCTAAAAGTCATCAGATGCCTTCTTCTACTTCAAAGACTCCAGATAAACCTTACAGTTTCTCTTCCAATGGTCATCCTTGCCATAATGGAAGACAGTTCGTCTTATTTGCTCTCTTGACACCTCCTTTAGGCCCTGCGGACTTCTTCTTCTTTTGGTTCTTTTTCTTTGAACCAGAAGAGTCCACCAGCATCACAACCTTGTCCTTATAGACAGATGACTCAATTGCCTTGAACATGTTGACTAGCTCAAGAATTGTGTTGGATATATTGTTCATCCAATAGTAAGCACAAATTTTGAGTAACTATCGATTAAACCTGTCATAATTAAGTTAATACTTAATTAATAATCCAAAGCAAAATCCAAGAAGGCCAATCGCTCGATGTAGCCATTCATTTTAGTGCATACTGCACTGGAGATGTCACCTCAACCATATTGAAGCAAAAGATCAATCACAAAGTCTCGAACCTTTCGAACCTTGCTTGCTCATCAAAGAGCTCTCTAAGATGATAGACTATAGTATGCGCATCTATAGCCTCGTGCTACTTTTGTAGCTCCGGTAATATAGTGGCTAGCATAATACAACTAGCCATCTCACTATCATCAAGAAGCTTCCTATATACTCTCCGATCATCATTAGAGGCATCAGTAGCAGGGGTATTGGAAAGTGGCTCTTCTAAGACATAACCAAACTTCTCAGACTTGAAAACTATTCTTAAGTTCCTAAGCCAGTCAAAGAAGTTTGGCCCAGACAACTTGTTAGCTTCCATCAATGATCTTAGATTCACACTAGTACTTATAATGTTGACTCGGGCAATAACAACCTTTTGTCAAAGAGAGAAAAATTACAATGTACTTAAATGCATATCTATAAGGACTTTAATAAAACGCATTATGGCTCCCATTATTTTTCACAACTTTATAACCCTCAATATAAATATGAGAGAACTCATAGAGAAATTCTCCTAGTGGGTCGTTATCTAATATCCTTAAGAATGACCTTGGGTTTGCCTAACAAGCCACCTTAGTTCAACCGGTAGGTATCGATTATACTAATTGCATCTCCAATGCAACTATTGAATCGAGTGATATCAACTCGTAATGTGTGCATACTCATTGAGCTATCATTTCTATATCCACATGGCATCAATATAATAAAACTGTAATATCAAATTCGCTAAATTTTTTAAACCAAAAGATTTTCATTTCAAAACCTCAAAACAACAATTTACAAGCTTATCAATTCCATAATCTATACACATATTCCAAAAAGGAGCTGATACAAAACTAACTAAGTCATCCCTAAAAACCATCCAAGCTGACCGACCTGTGAGCCATACTTCTCTTGCCAACGCGCTCAACAAGGCAGGAAAAGTCTATAATCACTGTCCTGAAAAATATTTGCAATGTTGGGTGAGTTTGCGAACTCAGCGAGAAAGCTTCATCGATGGTCCACCCAACTTATGCATATATAAACAGTTCATATAATTTCACATATAAGCACAATTTGAATTATCCTATGCATTATCAAATTACACATATAAGGCATATCGCCTTTCACACAATTCACATTTAATCATTCATATGCAGAATGCACATGTGACACTTTCTGTTTTATTACGTTGTTGTGACCGTGTGCCTGATTACGGTGGGCTTGAAGCCCTGATACGTTGAGCCTGTGGCTCTAAAATTTCGTTGGGCTCGAGGCCCTGTGCGTTGAGCTTAAAGCTTTAAAAAACGTTGGTTGCTCCGGTCATAACTGTCATTATCTGATCATGCCTTTATGCATGAATGCACATGTTTTAGTTTACACTAGTCGTGTCACAACATAATACCGCATATCCAATTTTTGCATCAAAACCAATTAATTTCAATTTACGCACAATTAACACTTCTATGTCAAGTTCCAAATATTTCGGACACCTATGGTCTGAAATCAATCAAAAGCAAACACACAAATCTTTCCTTAACTCCACATGGCATAGGTGCATAAAATGTAACACATAAAAGTTGAGAAACCAACTAGGTTACTCACCTCTAACTTCTGAGCTACTGCTGGGAAGTCTCACCTACGTCGAAAGATCGACGCTCCACTTGCGCCTCTAAAACAATTAGAATAACCAAACATTACTAATTGCACAATTTCTAATATTCAATAATGCACATGCAGCGAATGCAATGAGTACTATACATGTTTATGACATTCCCGATCCTATTCCCGGATCTTTCCAATTCAATTCTTTCACTCTAAACCGATAAAAATTCATAACTCCATAATTCAATTGACTAAGATCTGAACTCTCTAAAGTCATACTCCAATCACAAATCACATTCCCTAATAAATCGCCATCCGATTTCGAGAACCATCGAATTTAATTCCGAGATTCCCTCTTATCAATTCACAATTCTTAGTCTATAAATTTCAAATCAATCAATAATTAACTCATTTGGAATTTAAACCTCAAAATCATCACTTAAACAAATAAATTCATCTTCGAAAATTTGGGGCCCTCATCAGCGGCAAGATGATGTCTCGTCATGGCGAGACCACTCGCCTTCAGCCGGACGACGCAGCAGCTCTCCTGCGACATGCTCACTACGCTTTCACGACGACGACGCGCTTTCACTGCTATGACGTGCGGAAGAAACTAGCTCGCCGAGTCATAGAATTAAACGCTCGTCGCGACGTGCATGATGGGAATGGCTCGCCGCGGCGTGTTCATCACACGTCGCGACGTGCAAACCCAGAAATACGTCCAAAATCTAGAATTTCTCAGATCTGCAGATTTCTAAATCATCCAACTCTTTACAAAACACTCCCAAACAACTCCAAATACTCTAATCTACTAACCCCTAAACTCAATTCCATCTAAAATCAATTATTCTTCAAATACCCAAATCAAAATCAACATATTTCTCAAAACTCATATCATCCGAAACTTATAAATTCTTAAACAATTAATAACTCTAATCAATGATCAAATCAAACTATCTAAAACATAAAGGAGTAAGAACTTACTTGATTCAAGCCTTAAACTTTCGAAAATCACCAAGAAACTCCAATCTTTAAACCTAGGCACATCCACGGCAATCACTTCTTTCTCCACCAAAAGTCATCTTCTCAAATCCAAGGCTTAAGCTAGGTTGAAGATGAAGAATGGAACAATTTAAGAGAAGAAAATGGAAACAGAAAGCAAAGATGATGGATCACAAAGGAGAAGAGAAGAACGAAGGTAAAAATCTTCTTTCAAAGGCAAGGGTGTCGTGGGAGGCAATATTCAAAGATTAGGGTTTTTATACTTAAGGTGTAAGGCATGTTTGGCAACTCTCATGCCACATGCCAAATTCTTAGGGTCTAAAAATCTGATTTTTATTCAAATTTTCTCCCAATTTCGCAATGACTATGAATAATAAATCCTAAAATCATAACTTAAATTATCTCGTGCCAATTACCAATCAATTGCGGAACCGAAATCTAATTAATCGGCCTTTAAATCATTTTTCCAGTCCGGACTCATAATTCCAAAAATTTCAGAAAATTTCCTATAAATCCTCAAAATTAGGAAATACATATTCCTATACTCCAATTTCAATTTTCAAACCTCTAAATTCAATTTCCACTCCAATTCTATAGTCAAAACACGATCTGTACATTTTTCACTCAATTTTCCAATTTACACAATCATACCGGGAAATGTCATACATGTATGTACATTCATATACTTGTGCAACAATTAAACACGCCTCATACGGTGCCATCCCAATACTGCTCTGGTACTGATTATTATATGCAAACTCAACCAGAGGTAAATACTGATCCCATGCACCTCGGAACTCCAATACACAAGCTCGCAACATATCCTCGATAGTCTTAATCGTCCTCTTACTCTGCCCATCTGTCTGAGGATGAAATGTTGTGCTGAAGTTCAATCTCGTGCCCATAGCTGACTGCAAACTCCTCCAAACCTCAAGTAAATCGGGATCCCGCCGAGACTATAGACACCGGGACCCCATGCAACAGACAATCTCGCCACATACTTCGGGCCAATTGATCAAGTGAATTATTCTTCATCTTGGTAAGAAGTGCGCCGATTTAGTCAACCGGTCTACTATGACCCAGATCGCATCATGCTGCCTCGGCGTCCTAGGTAACCCCATAACAAAATCCGTCAAAATTTGCTCCCATTTTCACTCTGAAAAGGGCAACGAATGCAACTTACCCACTGGAGCTCGGTGCTCACTTTAACTCACCGGGCACGTCGGATAATCGAGAAACAAACTCTACCACCTGCCTCTTCATGCCTGGCCACCAAAAATGCAACTTAAGAGTGCGATACATCTTGGTAGTACCCGGATGCATAGCATAGGCAGCCACTTGTGCCTCCTCTAAAATCTCACGCCTCAAATCATCTACATTTGGAACACATAATCTCTAACCCATCCAAAGAGTCTCATCCCTCAAATCAAAATCAAAAGTCAATCCAGATTTTACTCTATCCATCAATCTCACCAACACAGGATCCTGGTCCTGAACTCGCCTGATCCTGTCATGCAACAACGACCTAAGCCTCAAAGTAGCTAACAGAGCTTCATCCTGACCCAAATCTATCTGCACATTCAGAGCCCTCATCTGAATTAAGCTAGGCAACCTCCCAATCAATCGAAAGACCGATATGAGATATCCTACTCAATGTATCTGCCACCACATTAGCCTTCCCTGGATGATACTCAATCGTGTAGTCATAATCCTTAAGCAACTCTATCCATCTCCTCTGCCTCAGATTCAACTCTCACTGGCTCAGCAAATACCTCAAACTCTTATGATCAGTCTGGAATGTCTCACCGTACAAGTAGTGTCTCCAAATTTTCAGAGCAAACACAACTGCAGCTAACTCCAAATCATGCACTGGATAATTCATCTCGTGAGACCTTAACTGTCTCAAGGCATACGCTATCACTCTCTCATGCTGCATTAGAACACACCCCAATCCCTGCTGGGAAGCATCACTAAAAACCTCAAAACCTCCAGCTCCTGATGGCAAAGCTAACACCGATGCCGTAGTCAACCGACGTTTCAGCTCCTCAAAACTCTTCTGACACTTGTCAGTCCATCTGAAAGCCACATTCTTCCTCAGAAGTTTTGTCAGAGGGGCTGAAGTCACTGAAAACCCCTCGACAAACCTCCGGTAATATCCTGCTAATCCGAGGAAACTCCGCTTCTCTGACACATTCCTTGGAGTCTCCCAACTCCTCACTGCCTCAATCTTGTGAGGATCCACCTGGATACCCTCACCAGATACAATATGTCCCAAAAACACAACCTCATCCAGCCAAAATTCACACTTGCTGAATTTGGCATACAATTGTCTTTCTCTCATAATCTGCAATACAGTCCTCAAATGCTTAGCGTGCTCCTGTCTATTCCTCGAGTACACTAAAATATCATCAATAAATACAATCACGAACTGATCCAGGTAGGGCTGAAAAACCTTATTCATCAAAGCCATGAAAGCTGTCGGGGCATTAGTCAACCCAAACGGCATCACTAGGAACTCGAAATGCCCATACCTGCTCCTGAAAGCACTCTTAGGCACATCGGCCTCTGTTATCCTCAACTGATAATATCCAGATCGCAAATCCAACTTAGTGAACACCTGAGCTCCCTGCAACTGATCAAACAAATCGTCGATCCTAGGCAGCGGATATTTATTCTTTACGGTCACCCGATTCAACTGCCTGTAATCGATGCATAACCTCAAAGTCCCATCCTTCTTCTTTACAAACAACACTGGAGCTCCCCACGGCGAAACACTAGGCCTGATAAACCCCTTATCCAGAAGCTCCTGCAACTAAGCCTTAAGCTCCCTCAGTTCCACCGGTGCCATCCTATATGGAGATATAGATATAGGAGCGGTACCTGGAACGAGGTCAATCGAGAACTCCGTCTCCCGATCCGACGACAAACCCGGTAGCTCCTCGGGAAACACATCTGGAAATTCCCTAATCACGGGAATATCCTGCAACCTCTGTTCAACTCCAGAATCCACCACATGAGCCAAATAGGCCTCACATCCTCCCTGCATCAACCTCAAGGCACTCAGAAAAGAAATCATCCTGGCTGGCACTGCCTGACTAACACTTTGAAATACAACTCTGGACTGACCAGGAGACTCTAACACGACCTCCTTGGTATAGCAATCCATAACAGCCCTATGGGCAGTGAGCCAGTCCATCCCCAAAATCACATCTATCTCTCTCAGAGGCAACACTATCAGGTCTACACGCAACACTGCTTGATCTATCTAGATCGAGCATCCTTTGCAGACCTCTCCTAAAGCAGTAGTACTACCTAAAGGTGTACTCACCTGCAACCCATACTGTAGCATCTCCCTATCTACATACAATTTACATGCCAAATGCGGTGCAATAAAAGAATGCGTGGAACCTTGATCTATCAATGCATAAACCTCAAAACCAGAAATTAGGAGCATACCCGCAATAACATCCGGAGAATCCTGAGCCTCTTGCCTAGTCATGGCATAGACCCTGGCATGGGACTGCGATCGACTGCCACGTCCCTCAGTCCCCACAACGGAATCTCCAGCTCTACCTCGGGCTCTGCCTCGGCCCCTAAATCTAGGTCCACCACCACGACTCTGCTGCACTGTCAAACTACTACCAGCTCTCCCACTCGTAACAGATTGAACTCCCAAAGTCATAGGGCAATTCCTAATCAGATAATCCATGGAGCCACATGCAAGACAGGCTCCAGTCACCCGCCAACACTCCCCACTGTGCCTCTTGTCGCAATGCACACAAACAGGAGACTGCCCCAAACCTCTGCCACTGCCACTGCCACTCTGCCCAAATCTCCCCCTCTGAACAAAACCAAACTGTTTGGGTCCTCCTGAAGATCTAAAGATCCCGCTCAAGGCTCGCTAACACTCCTACTAGAGCCGCCTGACCATCACTCGATCTCTACCTGGATCCTCGACCGGCCTCACTGACTCTGTCTCGAAGTCGCTTCTACTCAGATCTGCTGCAGCCCTCAACTCAATAAAGGTGCCCATGTCTGATCGGGCTAACCTGGTACGGATCTCCAGATTGAGCCCTCCCTCAAATCTCCGGCACCTATCAGACTCTTTAGCAATCAAAACAGAAGCATACCCCATCAGCTCATTAAATCGCACCTCATACTCAGCCACTGACATCTAACCATGTCTCAACTCCAGAAACTCTTGCATCTTCATCTCCAAATAGACCTTGGGCATATAATTATCCCGAAAGGCTCTCAAGAAATCCTCCCAAGTCAGAACACAGGATCTGGTGGTACTGCCCGGGACAGTCTTCCACCACTGATATGCTGGACCCTGAAGCAGAGAGACCGCATAATCGAAGCGCTCATCAAAGTCGCAGTCCATCTGATCTAGGACTCTCTCAGTCCTCTCCAGCCATCCCTCAGCCTCAGCAGGGTCTGTACTGCTATAAAAGTCAACAGCTCCCTACTTACACAGACGATCATACCTCCTTTCCCGTCTCGCGGGAATCCTAGGAGGCTGCTCCCCATATCGAGGCACTGAAGACTCCCTACTAGCTCCGACTGATCCATGGTCAGCTGGTTGATCTACCTAATCACCAAGGACGAATGACCTATAACAAAACCACAATTCTGATCAATTTCTGCTTTTCTTATGAAAATTCAAGCCTAAAATATACTATGCCCAAAAGATGCCAAACCATGCTCTGATACCACCTAATGTAGCGCCCCCTTACCGTAGAGTATGCACCGGGACGCCCGTAGGTCATTCCGATACATAACCTACGATGAGGGTGCACTACGAACGATCATTTCTATATCCACATGACATCAATATAATAAAACTGTAATATCAAATTAGCTAAATTTTTTAAACCAAAAGATTTTCATTTCAAAACCTCAAAACAGCAATTTACAAGCTTATCAATTCCATAATCTATACACATATTCCAAAAAGGAACTGATACAAAACTAACTAAGTCATCCCCAAAAATCATCCCAAATTGACCGATTCATGAGCCATACTTCGCCAACGCGCTCAACAAGGCAGGAAAAGTCTCTCGCTAACTGGAGCTCGGAGTCTACAATCACTGTCCTGAAAAATATTTACAATGTTGGGTGAGTTTGCGAACTCAGCGAGAAACCATCATCGATGGTCCACCCAACTCATACATATACAAACAGTTCATATAATTTCACATATAAGCACAATCTGAATTATCATATGCATTATCAAATTACACATATAAGGCGTATCGCCTTTCACACAATTCACATTTAATCATTCATATGCAGAATGCACATGTGACACTTTCGCTTTATTACGTTGTTGACCGTGCACTGATTACGGTGGGCTTTGAAATACGATATGTTGAGCTGTGACTTAAAATTTCGTTGGGCTCGAGGCCTGTGCGTTGAGCTTAAAGCTCAAAAACGCTATCGCCTCCGGTCTGTTGTCATTATCTAATCATGCCTTTATGCATGAATGCACATGTTTCAGTTTACACTAGTCGTGTCACAACATAATACCGCATATCCAATTTTTGCATCAAAACCAATTAATTTTAATTTACGCACAATTAACACTTCTATGTCAAGTTCCAAATATTTCGGACACTATGGTCTGAAATCAATCAAAAGCAAACACACAAATCCTTCCTTAACTCCACATGACATAGGTGCATAAAATGTAACACATAAAGGTTGAGAAACTAACTAGGTTACTCACCTCTAACTTCCGAGCTACTGCCGGGAAGTCTCACCTACGTCGAAAGATCGACGCTCCACTTGCGCCTCTAAAACAATCAGAATAACCAAACATTACTAATTACACAATTTCTAATATTCAATAATGCACATGCAGCGAATGCGATGAGTACTATACATGTTTATGACATTCCCGATCCTATTCCCAGATCTTTCCAATTCAATTCTTTCACTCTAAACTGATAACAATTCATAACTCCATAATTCAATTGACTAAGATCTGAACTCTCTAAAGTCATACTCCAATCACAAATCACATTCCCTAATAAATCGCCATCCGATTTCGAGAACCATCGAATTTAATTCCGAGATTCCCTCTTATCAATTCACAATTCTTAGTCTCTAAATTTCAAATCAATTAATAACTAACTCATTTGGAATTTAAACCTCAAAATCATCACTTAAACAAATAAATTCATCTTTGAAAATTTGGGGTCCTCGCAAGGCATGATGATCGCTTGCGGCGAGACCATCTCGCCACAGAACGCACGCAGTAGCTTCCCATGGCGTGTTCACTTCGCCACCGCGAGCAAAGCGCCTTCACTCGTCTCGACGTGCGAAAGAAACTAGCTCGTCGCGGCGTAGAATTAAATGCTCGTCGTGACATGCATGATGGGAATGGCTCGCCGCGGCGTGTTCACCACACGTCGCTACGTGCAAACCCAAAAATACGTCCAAAATCTAGAATTTCTCAGATCTGTAGATTTCTAAATCATCCAACTCTTTACAAAGCACTCCCAAACAACTCCAAATACTCTAATCTACTAACCCCAAAACTCAATTCCATCTAAAATCAATTATTCTTCAAATACCTAAATCAAAATCAACATATTTCTCAAAACTCATATCATCCGAAACTTATAAATTCTTAAACAATTAATAACTCTAATCAATGATCAAATCAAACTATCTAAAACATAAAGGAGTAAGAACTTACTTGATTCAAGCCTTAAACTTTCGAAATCACCAAGAAACTCTAATCTTTAAACCTAGGCACATCCACGGCAATCACTTCTTTCTCCACCAAAAGTCATCTTCTCAAATCCAAGGCTTAAGCTAGGTTGAAGATGAAGAATGGAACAATTTAAGAGAAGAAAATGGAAACAAAAAGCAAAGATGATGGATCACAAAGGAGAAGAGAAGAACGAAGGTAAAAATCTTCTTTCAAAGGTAAGGGTGTCGTGGGAGGCAATATTCAAAGATTAGGGTTTTTATACTTAAGGCTTAAGGCATGTTTGGCAACTCTCATGCCACATGCCAAATTCTTAGGGTCTAAAAATCTGATTTTTATTCAAGTTTTCTCTCAATTTCGCAATGACTATGAATAATAAATCCTAAAATCATAACTTAAATTATCTCGTGCCAATTACCAATCAATTGCGGAACCGGAATCTAATTAATCGGCCTTTAAATCATTTTTCCAGTCCGGACTCATAATTCCAAAATTTTCAGAAAATTTCCTATAAATCCTTAAAATTAGGAAATACATATTCCTATACTCCAATTTCAATTTTCAAACCTCTAAATTCAATTTCCACTCCAATTCTATAGTCAAAACACGATCTGTACATTTTTCACTCAATTTTTCAATTTACACAATCATACCGGGAAATGTCATACATGTATGTACATTCATATGCTTGTGCAACAATTAAACATTTATCAATAAATATAAAAGCAAAATGCATGTGCAATTCAACATATGCATGCACCCAAACCTAATCCATCCAAATTACCAATATGCCCTTCACATTGGTAACGGGATGTTACAAAAGATTCGGTTAACTCTAAATTATCAACATATAAAATGGTTGAATCTATATGTTCAGTTTGAGATTCTGACATAATCAAGGATGATTAATAGTGTTTTGATGATATATATATATATATATATTTACTATAACTACATGACATGATTTAAACTACCTAATCAAATTGGGCCTAAGCCCATAACCATCCATCAAGCAAGCTCACACATTCTCCTAACCATGCATTCTCTAATGCATATATGTAAACACTTCATTTTGGTTATAACATCTTATGGATCCTAACATGAAAAGCCCAATCTAACACTTAGATTTACTATCTTGTTTTTACTAACTTGGCTCAAATTACTATTGTATGTTATTTCATTTGAAATTAATATTAATCTAATTAACATAAACGCTTAATTCTAGAAATTAATTCATAATTAATTTACCTTAAAATATTTATTTGATGTCCAAATTTAAACAATTTCATTTTTATCACACATGTCAATTTTCCTAGTCTTACTAAAAATCTGTTACTATAATAAAATTAATTTAAAATTAATTTCTATAATTTTTAAAAATTATCGTAACATCAAATCATAATTCCAAGCATCTCTAGGTCATTTCATGATGATCAAAATAATTTATTAATCACCCAAAAATTACATAATTCCAAGCATCTCTAGGTCATTTCATGATGATCAAAATAATTTATTAATCACCCAAAAATTATTATGATCATCGAAACACCGATAAGACACCGAAAATGAAAAATATGACTTCTAAAATTTTTTAGCAATCAAGTTTCGAGCAAAATAATTTAGGCATACATCAAACATCAAGTTAACACATTTTTATGACATAACAATATTTTTAAGGTTCTGAACTGAAATATAAATATACAAAAATATCAAACAAAATGATCCTACAATTTCTATAAAATTGCCTAGATCTAGAAAATTATTTAATAAAATTATTTAAACATTTTAATAATTCTAAAAATTATATAGGCATAAAACATCCCAAATATGTTCAAATAATTTTTTCAGAATCAAATTCCACGTAAATCATTTGTAACCTCATCAGTTTAGCCAATAGGCATCACATGTCCAACAAAAAGACATATTTCATGCATGTTCTTGTAAATTCTAAATTAAATATTTTAATCAAATTAAAAACATTTTCAATCATAGTAAATCATTCACATACATCTTATGAACAAATTGGTGATAGAAAATCGGGAAAATAATTTTTCTATAATTAATTTCAAACAAAAAATTACAGGACTCTAACTTGTCACAACCATGAAAACAATTTTCACATGTCATGTATTCTACATCTGACAAGGCACAAGATGACTCTAATATCATTGTAAGGTTCCGATCATGCATCTCATACATAATATATATCTAATATACACAGCGAAAAATAAAACAGAACCTAAAAATACAAATTTACTCATGCATATAGATATAGAAAACAAAAACATGAAATATAAGATGTTTACATACCTTTCCGACGATCTCCTTCATTTTTTAATCTTCTCCATGTTGGATTATCGTAAACCACAACGATCAACGTATACCATCTCTAATGAAAGTCCACACAAAGATGGAAGGATGCAGCCTCAACAAGAGATTGTTAGAATTCTTTCTTTGTGCTAGTGATGATAATAACTCTTGTGAGAGTTAGAGAGAAAAAGAGTGTACGAGTGAGAAAGAACCTTTCTATCTCTTGAGTCTTATACAAGATGCACAAAAATCGTCTCTATTTTCTACACCATTTGACCTTCCATAACCTCCATCACTAATGAAGAGTTATGGGAAGTTAATAATCATGAATAACATGCATTAATGGAAGTTATAGGAAGTTAATGACTATGAATAATATGTATTAATGGAAGTTTGGGAAGTTAATAGCCAAATTGATAGCCAACAGAACTTGTTTCTAATCTATTTCATGCATCATTTTCCACCACAATCACATTGCGATAGAGTCCTGAAACACTTTTTCATATCTTGAATCACCATTCAAGATCATTTTATTCATCCTTCGAATCTCCTATGTGTGTGAGTCATTAGGTTCCCGGTTATATTGACCACTTGAATTAATGTTTAATTCAAGTCAAGAGTGGTATCTAACAATATGTCATCACCTCCAATTAACCAAAAAGTCAATGATTTGACCACAAACCCTTCCATACGTAATGTTGCTATGCAATTTATCTTTTAACTATCTATACTATACTTGGTTCAAAGTATGGTCAAAATATTAACTTCTATTAATCTGACTACATCACATCTAATCCAAATGATATTTGATCTTGTCCCGAGGATCTCATTACTCTATGTATCATTGAAGACTCTCTTAATGATAAATATTTACTCTGGCAAGAGACTCTAGAGTAATGACCGGGACAAGAGGCCGTGAGTATTATCTCTCTCTCAAATCGTAACTCTCACTCTCTCTTGCCATCCATTTGTCAATGTCTTCCTCATTGTCGTCCACTACTACTGCTTCTCTACTGAATTGCTTCTCCATGGTTGTCACTGCTCTATCTCCATACTGCCATTGTTGTTTATCACAAGTGAAGCAAACAAGTTGAGCATATAACATAGTTTCAATTGATGAAGTGATTGGTAAGCTTTACAAGTTCTTGTGGTTGGAGCACAATCTCAGTAATTGAGAGAAATTAGAGTATTTATGACATGTAGAAGAGGAAGAAGAGCATCAGAGTTATAGACCACAGAAGCACAAAGAGAAGCAATTATGGAGTTTAATTGTTTAAAATAAGACGAGGCTTAAGCAACGTGTCATTATTATATCTTATAAATCTTTTAAGGTTTTATTGTTTTAAATATGTTGTATTACAATATAGACTGCATAGTACATAGTGCAGAGTATAGCCCGGAGCTTTAGTTTTATAGGTTTATACATATGCTTCATGTCTGGATTTCTTTTCATTATTTATATTTTAAAAATTTTGCAAAATTTGAAATAAATTTTATATTGTAAAATTTAAATTGTTGAGTAAAATTTAATATATTGTTAATTAATTAATTTATAAAATATTATTAATATGAAAAAGTCATTTATTTATAATTTATAATTATAATTATGATAGTATTATTTTATTGTCAAAATTAGACATTATTATAATAAAATTCCTTTTCTTTAATGGTGTCTATATTACTTCTAATTTAATTGTAACTATTATTTTTGTTAATGAACATTTTTTATTTATATGATTTAGATTTTAATATTTAGTATCCATTTAGTTATATTAATAATATAAATTTACTTAAAATTTTCCTTATGTAGTGATTATAATATTTTATCATTAACATTATTATTTATTTTATACATATACTGAGAACAGATGAGTGAAAATTGTTTTCATAATTAGACTTATTTTGACAAATTACAATTTAAATTAATTAAAATTTACTAAATTTTGTACGTTTAATTATATACATATTTTTATGATAAAATATTAATAAAGTAGTTTTACTTCTACAACTTTTGACAGGCGTACAAAGAATTATGTGATAAGTACAAGGTATAATATATCGAGAGATTATTTTATAAATTTAAAACTTATTCAAAATAATACCTAATATTAATACAGAATCAAATGTGTATTCATAACTTTGAGCGTACACTTAACTGCGGGTTAAATAAAGAAAAATATGTGGGAACTCAACTTTTTTTTTGGTTTTTAATAATTCAGAAAAATTAATAAATAAATCAAGATATGTACATATAGGTCTTATACAAGTGTCTCGGAGGACAGCAAGCCGTACTACTTTAATCTTTACCGATCCACTTAACCCATAAGCAAAGCCAACGTTCTATTCTATGTTGTTACAAGTTTACTTGTCTCTGCCCTTCTCTCCCTCTTCTTAGTACAGGCCCCCTCTCTCTATCTCTCTCCCCTTCCCATCGATAGGCCAACGGAGCATTCGCTTGCAGGTCCGTGATTAACTACTGATTTTCTGTTTGGTTTCCGAGAAATTTGAAGGGGGCAGAGGAGAAAGGGAACTGTCCGTGGTCTCCATTGTTATCCGCAGGTAAGGGCTCTGGAGTTGTTATAAGATCTAAAAAGTTGCTTTCATTTGCCTTTTTCCTTTTCCAGTTTCTCTGGCGGGGACCATTGAAATGTAACAAGAAACTCAAAAAATTTTCTTAATAGTTTGGATAGATATGCACATTTTTAGCTAATCGTTAGCTGTCTTACCTTTCTTGTCCCTTCACTCTTTCTCTCTTATCTGATACAATAAAATGGTGTTGGTCCTTTCTTCTTCTTCTTCCTCTCTCTCTCTCTTCTATTATCACGTTTTGCATTGAAATTTAGTCAACGGCCGTTAGTCAATGCCTCTTCTTTCAGACAAGTTCGTCAAATATAAGCCACTTATTGCTACATCCAGATGAACATTTCTCTTGTTTGGTCTCCATTCCCCATGTTTTGTGGTGGCATGCGTGTGTTGTTTGGACTAATCATTATTTTAACTACTCTCAGTAGACATAATTCGGCAATGGCAGATGGGAATTCTTCGTCTGATGCTGGGAATGAGTTTAACCTTGACTCAATCAGAAAGGCTTTGATAAGACAAGAAGATACTATCGTTTTCTGTTTGATAGAGAGAGCGCGATTTCCCAGCAATTCTCGACTGTACAATGATTCTTTGGATTTGGTTACTGGGTTTTCTGGTTCTTTGGTTCACTTCATAATCCAGGAAACAGAGGCCATTCAAGCCAAGGTAAGTCAGCTAATTTTATTGATACACGAAATGCACTTATGATATGTTCAGCCTTTTGCTTTTCAAAGATACGAGTTTAGGAGGTTCATAAGCCATGATGCATAAAAATTCTCTTTGTCGTTATTACTTATTAGTATTACACAGTGGTGGTTCCAATTGGGAGTTGGAGACATCAATTGGTTCTGGTTTTGTTACAGGCTGGAAGATATGAGAATCCAGAAGAAAATGCCTTCTTTCCGGAAAATCTTCCTCCTTCAGTTGTGTCCAACAAATATCCTCAGGTAATTACTTGTACTAATTTCAACAGATGTTATCACAACTTTGTTGCCTGTATATCTGATCCCAGTTATAGGTTTTGCATCCTCCAGCTGCCTCCGTCAACGTAAGCACGAAAATATGGGAAATGTATTTCAACAAACTGCTTCCATTGTTTGTTCGTCGTGGTGATGATGGGAACTTTGCATCTACTGCTGCCAGTGACCTTGATTGTTTGCAGGTAGGGCGCTTTGAACGTAACATAATTGTAGGAATTAGGAGAATCCTTATACTAATCGATGTTTCTGCTACACATACTCTCTATTTACTGGTATTGAATTATCTGTAGGCCCTCTCTAGAAGAATTCACTACGGGAAGTTTGTTGCTGAGATTAAATTCCGGGATGCTCCACAAGAATATGCTGCTGCAATTCGCTCTAAGGTATGATTGAGAGATGCTATTGATGTAAGGTTGGGTAGACACTTTATTAAGCTGTAGGCTTTTAAGAAGGTAACCCCATTTTTCCTTCCATGTCAATGATTGCTCAGCTTAATAAAGTGTCTACCATATATAGGCATGTAAAAGTGCAAGCTTTATACATAGTGAGATCAGGTTCATGACTTAGGCATGCCGCAAAATGATACTGCTGCTGAATATAGTGTATACTATATGTAGGCATGTACAGGTGCTAGCTTACGTAATGGGGATTTAAATAGTGAACTCAGTAGTTGTATCAGTTTTCTTCAAGTAATTACATTCCTCATTCTATCAGTTACATGATTATAGGGAGTTATAGTCAGATTCCAGTGACAAATATTTTTTTAGTTGTAACTTTGATAGCTTTTGATGTCAGTTTCCAGTGGTAAATATATTTCTACTTGTAACTTTGATAACTTTTGATATTATGTAAAACACAAAGTTAATAGGGCATTATCTGATCAACCTAACATCTTTTGCTTGTAAAGAGCATCAAAAAGTTTCTGACTCTTGATGGCTCTTGAGATTCCAGGACAGGGATGCTTTGATGAAGTTGTTGACATTTGAGAAAGTAGAAGAGATGGTGAAGAAGAGGGTTGAGAAGAAGGCAAGAGCGTTCGGACAAGAAGTGACGGTTGGGAACAACGAGCACCTTGGAAACTTCAAGGTTGATCCTGCCGTAGTGGTGCGCCTTTTCGACGAATGGGTTATGCCATTTACCAAGTTCGTTCAGGTTGAGTACCTCCTCCGACGATTGGATTGAGACCCCCTTAAATTAGCGATTCTTACTATTCACATGGATACGGTATTTATTCCACCATTCAAAACATTGGATTCTAAAGATTCTCATTCCGTAAAATCATACGTACTATGATCATGTGATAAAGGCCATCAAGATTTTATTGTGGTGTTTTTATTATGATCCATTTGAAAACGTTACGAAGGGTGTGCTTTCCGTGAAATAGTTTTAGAGTAAATTTATAATTATTTTAGATAGAACTCAATCGTATGTTATTGACCTTTAAATGTCATTTTAAGCAACCCTTATTAATTCCCAGATCATTGAGGTTCATTTCTAAATGTTTTATTCGAAAACTTTCAACGACAATTCTGGGTTGTCTTCCCTGTGAATCATCGACTTTAGGAAAACAAACAAAGGGATCATTCTCATTCTTTTTACAATATCGTTATTTGGGGTTTTACTACATTGTTTACAGGTTTTATGCTTATTTCTTTACAGGTTGTATGGTTATTATTATAGGGTAAAAGATATAAATTTCTCTTGTAGCTTAAGAAATTTTAGAAAATTATTCAATCTTTAAAATTCTCAAAAGTATTCATTCTAGTTTTTAGTTTTTAGAAAATATTTTCTTTTAGAATTTTAATAAAAATAATGACAGAAATGAACGTTAGATATAGAATAATCTAGTGTTATTTATGTGATGATTTAACTCTAGTCTTAAATTCAAACATAACTAATTAAGTATAATTTAAACTAATAATTTATTAAAATTATTTTAAATTGTTAATCTAAAGTCCAGCTTAATTTATTAGGGTTGAGTTTAAAATTGAGTTATGTTATTATATCATTGACATTTGATTAGTCTATATTTGATATGTATATTAAGTGTATTTCATTGTTTTTTTAAGCAAATACTAATAGAAGGATTTTTCTAAAAACTGAAAATAAGACTTTAAAAAATTTAAAGATCAGATAATCTTCTAAAAACTTTTTAATAACAAGGAGGTCTATATATTTTACTCTTATTATAAGTGATATAAACAATTTGACAAAATTATCTTAATTCTTTTTAATTTCAAGTATTTCACATTTTAGTTGTTTTGTAATTTTGTATCTTATCATATGTTTAAACCTTCTTTTAGTATAAATGAATAATTCTCCATAGAGTAATTTATTACAAGGAATTTGATCATTATAATTTTATTTATAATTTTCTGTTAATAAAAGAGGAAATCTTGTTAAGAACTTTTTTCTTCAAAAGGTTGATTTGAGTCAGCATTACTCTGGTTAAGCAAAATCTAAAAGTTTTTTTGCTTATATGAGTTGATAATAATGCAACAAATTTATCTTTTAAATGTGATGAGTTGCTTATAAAGTGTAGGAAAATTATTAATATTAAAGTTTCTTGAAAATTAAATAAAAATTGGATAACACCCCAACGAGTTATAATAATGAGCTATAACAACCAGTGTAATAAGGAACTAATAATGCTAGCTAAAGACAGGGTTGTTCTTATCGTTTTATAGCCCTGGATGAAATAAAAAAAAGACTCCAATAAATTCCCAATAAAAAAAGGGCGCCAATAAATCGAAATTAACTTGCCTAACTTTAACTTATAACGTTAAAAATCACCAACATTAAAATTATTTATTACTACCTCTACCTGCAGCCTACGTAACCTGCAATCGTGGAACTTGCAATCTTGGAGTACTTACTATCTACAATCTTGAAACTTGGCTAATGTTTACTTTTCAAAACATCACTAACATTAGATCAATTTTGAGTGAATTAGTGTAGGAGTCAAAAGTTAAAATATGAGATTATAGGGTCCCTTCTGATCATGGGCCCTGGGCAGGTGCCCTGCTGGCCCTTGCCCAGGGTCGGCATTGGCTAAAGAAATTAACAACAATAGTAAGAACAAACCGTTAATAATAAAGGTTAGAACTCAAACATCAGTTACATGAACAAGGGTAAGGTCTCATACTTCTACCAATGTTTGCGTAAGGAAAGTAGAAGAGGTGAAGTCGATAATGAATAAATTATTCACCATCTAGTAGCTATTGCAAAGGAGATTAAGTTGGCATTAACATTTAATGAAATGATAACTTTATTCTAATCCAATATTTTGGGATAGAAGTCACTCCTATATGTCACTTTATCATTAAAGATATAGTCATTTCTTTCCTTTTATAAAGTATAAGTGGTGGCACAAAAAGAATATTTTAATAATGAGGAAATCGACATCACTCAAGGGTTACTATTGAGATGACCAAGAGATCAACTGTTTACATCTTTTCACATTAAAAACGTGAGCATTTAATTGTTGAATAGAGTTTCGTAACCCTTTAAAGAAAACATATTTAAAGAATAGGTGATCCTTGGTTCCATCTTTATTGTAGCAAAGTTGACAAACAGGTGCAAAGGATGGGAAATTTTGTTCTTATCAAAAGTGGAGAGTTTATTTTTAGTGGTAGACCATATTATGAATGCTAAAGCTTAGGAGGGATGTTATTGTTTCATACTAGCTTTTTCTATAAGACATTAGGAGTAAGATTCCTAGAGTTGTTGTGACCACACTTGTTGTTGAATAAGCCTGAGGAGTGTTTGGTCCAATGGATGATATCCTGATTCAATTGATTGGGAAAGTAAGTAATTTTCTTTGATAAGCTAGATATATTTGATGAACCATTCATTACTATTGACAAATTAAAAGACTTTGGCTTTATGGTTCAACATATGCCTCAGATGGAAGACTTGAGGGAGCAAGTAAAGAGGGCCAATATTACACCAATTGTCATACCATAACTAGGTGGCTTTGCAATTCCTTATGGTGCAGATTTCTTGGCAAAGTTTGTTTTTCAATTTTAGAATATTCACTATAATCCAAAGCATTCAAATTGAGGTTTAATTTCCATAATATAGTTTTTCTCTAGATAATGAGAGTGCACTCATTTGACCAAAGAGACTCCTTATCTATAGGTATTCTCTAAAGCTTTCTAGTAAGTGGAACATTATTGCTTAGTTGAATAGGCTAAATTCAAGAAAACCTTCCTTTCTATGCAATCTAACATCATTCCATTTCACCTTAGCATTATGTTTCCTGTAAGCATCTCATATCTAAAGAAAATTCCTTATGATTTTCTCAAAGCCTTTGGTAATACTTCTAAAAAGTGACATGTGAGACATCTAGTAGGCATGAAAGTTATTCATAACAGATTTAATGGTTTAATTTTACCTGTATAAGATAAGCTTTTATTGGCCCAGTGTGTAACATCCCATCACCGATGGGGAGGATAAAATGGTAAATTTGGGTCGGTATGTGATTGTGTATATGTATTTCGGCATACATGCATAAAATGACCTCTATACAGATATGAAATGTAATTTTTGTAAATGCACAAGATTGTACATGCACTCGTGACAATTCCCGGCTTTTGTGTCTTTGTGAAAAATGTGAATTTGTGTGTTTGGAAAATTGGATTGGAGTGATTCATGTGTATTCTGCATAAAATTGTAAAGTGAGTACCGATAAGATTTTCGGTACTGAAAATGACTGTCCAATTGACACTCCAAGTAAAGACATGATTTAGGAATTTTGTTTTAGCATGAGTCATTGAAATTGGAGAGATTTATGACAGTCAAAGTAAATGAATTGATTGAATTGGAAATTGATAGGCATGAAAGTGAGTGTTTCTGAAAGAATTGAATTTCAATTCAGTCCCTAAGAGTTGAAATTTCTGAATAGAAGTAGTAAAGTTATAAGAATTTGTATAAGGACAATTTGGGCATGATACTTAAGATTATAAGGCTTAAGGTTAAAGGAAGGGGCAAAATGGACTTTTCATAATTAGTAAGGGTATAAAAAGGAAAATTAGGGTTTGTAAATGGGAAAAAGAGGAGGAACCGTGGGAGAAGAAGAGGAAGAGAAGAAGAAAATGGTTTTCGACAAAATCACGATGAGTTTAAGGATTTTGAAAAGCTAAATCAAGTAAGTTTAGCCTCTTTCCTCTTGATTAGTTGATTGATTCTTGTTTTGAGTGTTAAAAGTTATGAAATGGGTGATTTACATGTTTGGTTTTTAGGATTATCGTGTATGGATGAATTTTGATTGTTTTGTGAATGATATTGGTTTTAAATGAGTTGAAAATGAAGTATAAGTGATGTTTAAGTGTTTAGATGAGTTATGTTTTGAAAAATGGGAGTAATTGGATTGAAATTGTTGAGAAATCAGGTTTCTGGAGGTTTACGGACTCAGACGTCATGACGTGTTTCATCGCGACTTGCTGGGCGCAGTAAACGCCGCAGACGTCATGGCGTAGGCGAGAATGCACGCCGCTGTGCACACTTGTGCCCTTGCCGCGGCGAACTTTCTTACGTTGCGGCGAGCTACTGTTCCTGGACAAGTTGTGTTTGATTTTTGAACCATAACTTTTTGTATCGATATTCAAATGAGAAAATTTCAGATTTGTTATGAACTAGAGACAAGGTCTATATGTTTATGAAAAAGGAAAGTGATGAATATGTCTTTTAAAGTTCTCAATTTTGGATGGAAGTGTAGTGTAAATTGTAGTTTCGACAAAAAGATAGTCCGTATCTAATTGGAGAATAATTTTTGGATTTTTATGAAACAAAGTGAATGATTTTAGTGTCTATTGAGTTTCCATATTGAGAAAAGTCAGTGACGGGAAAATTGTTGGGATGTGCCGGAATGTCACGAAAGTACATAGTACATATCTTTAAATTTCTACTTGTGCATTATGACTGAATTGGACGATGTGTTAAATAAATGTGTTTTGACTTGTGATAGAGGCACATTTGGAACATCATCCCACCGACGTTGCCGAGACTTCCAGGCGTTAGCACGGAAGTCAGGTGAGTGACCTAGACGGTTCTCCAATTATTAAGTGTTATAATTCAGTTATTTTAATTCTCTAGAAAATAATGGTGGGACAGTGTGTTTGTGAACTCCGGACAGAAGGTCCGGAGTATTTGAGTGATATGATATAAAAGTGTTATGGGTATGTGAAATTGTGATTGTGTTTTTAATGTGAAAAACTTGTGAATAAATTGTCCGATTGTGATAAATTGGAAACGATTGTGATATAGGAATACGTGAATAAAGTGATTGAATTGTGGTATAAATGAATACGTGAATAAAGTGATTGAATTGCGGCATAAATGAATACGTGCACGAATGCAAAAATCAGTTAATGACAGTTGTGATCGGAGCAGCCACTGATCAGAGCTTTTAGCTCAATGTTATATTTGGGCCTCGAGCCCCACAGTGATTCAGAGCCTATGGTTCAAAGATTAATGAGCCCGTAATGGGACAGTTTCAGAGCTACAAGCTCAACGATTAATGAGCCCTTAATGGGACAGTTTCAGAGCCTCTGGCTTAACGATTAATGAGTCCTTAATGGGACAGTTTCAGAGCTACAAGCTTAACGATTAATGAGCCCTTAATTGGACAGTTTCAGAGCTTCTGGCTCAACGATTAATGAGCCCTTAATGGGACAGTTTCAGAGCTACAAGCTCAATGATTAATGAGCCCTTAATGGGACAGTTTCAGAGCCTCTGGCTCAACGATTAATGAGCCCTTAATGGGACAGTTTCAGAGCCTCTGGCTCAATGATTAATGAGTCCTTAATGGGACAGTTTCAGAGCTACAAGCTCAACGATTAATGAGCCCTTAATGGGACAGTTTCAGAGCTACAAGCTCAACGATTAATGAGCTCTTAATGGGACAGTTTTAGAGCTACAAGCTCAACGATTAATGAGCCCTTAATGGGACAATTTCAGAGCCTATGACTCAACGATTAATGAGTCCTTAATGGGACAGTTCTAAAGCCTATGGCTCAACGATTAATGTGCCCTTATAGGGACAGTTCAGGCGCTCGGTCACAACTCTGAAATAAATTGAAAAAGTGTTACATGCTGCAATTGATTTGATATGTTTGATTGAATGACAGGCAAAATGCCATATACTGATGTGATAACAGTCATGGGGTACAACAAATTGTAAAATGTATGACATATTGTTATATGCCTAGCGTTGTATGAAATATTAGGGCTGTTGACTAGAGTTGTCATCGATCAGAGCTTTTAGCTCAACGCGCGAAAATGAGCTTCGAGCTCATAAGTGATTCAGAGCCTCAGGCTCAACGTATAATGAGCCTTGTGTCCAGCATTGGATAAGGGACAAATATTAATAAGCTCTTCAATGGGACAATTTAGGCACTCGGTCACAGCAAAATGATAATAAAGGGTAAGTGAGTGAAATGTGTATGTATCAAAAATGGGATATATGAATATGGATTTCTGTAATTGTGTAAATGGGATATTTGCAAAAAAGAGATCAAATAGACGGTTCTCCAATTATTAAGTGTTATAATTCAGTGATTTTAATTCTCTGGAAAATAAAGGTGGGACAGTGTGTTTGTGAACTTCGGACAGAAGGTCCGGAATATTTGAGTGATATGATATAGAAGTATTATGGGTATGTGAAATCGTGATTGTGTTTTTAATGTGAAAAACTTGTGAATAAATTGTTCGATTGTGATAAATTGGAAATGATTGTGATATAGGAATACGTAAATAAAGTGATTGAATTGTGGTATAAATGAATACGTGAATAAAGTGATTGAATTGCGGCATAAATGAATACGTGCATGAATGCAAAAATCAGTTAATGATAGTTGTGACCGGAGAAGCCACTGATCAGAGCTTTTAGCTCAATGTTATATTTGGGCCTCGAGCCCCACAGTGATTCAGAGCCTATGGCTCAAAGATTAATGAGCCCTTAATGGGACAGTTTCAGAGCTACAAGCTCAACGATTAATGAGCCCTTAATGGGACAATTTCAGAGCCTCTGGCTCAACGATTAATGAGCCCTTAATGGGACAGTTTCAGAGCTACAAGCTCAACGATTAATGAGCCCTTAATGGGACAGTTTCAAAGCTTCTGACTCAACGATTAATGAGCCCTAATTGGGACAATTTCAGAGCCTCTGGCTCAACGATTAATGAGCCCTTAATAGGACAATTTCAGAGCTACAAGCTCAACGATTAATGAGCCCTTAATAGGACAGTTTCAGAGCTACAAGTTCAATAATTAATGAGCCCTTAATGGGACAGTTTCAGAGTCTATGGCTCAACGATTAATGAGTCCTTAATGGGACAGTTCTAGAGCCTATGGCTCAACGATTAATGTGCAGTTATAGGGACAGTTCAGGCGCTCGGTCACAATACTGAAATAAATTGAAAAAGTATTACATGCTGCAATTGATTTGATATGTTTGATTGAATGACAAGAAAAATGCCATATACTGATATGATAACAGTCATGAGGTACAACAAATTGTAAAATATATGACATATTGTTATATGCCTAGCGTTGTATGAAATATTAGGGCTGTTGACTAGAGTTTCCACTGATCAGAGCTTTTAGCTCAACGCGCGTAAATGAGCTTCGAGCTCATAAGTGATTCAGAGCCTCAGGCTTAACGTACAATGGGCCCTGTATCCAGCATTGGATAAGGGACAGATATTAATGAGCTCTTCAATGGGACAATTTAGGCACTCGATCACAACAAAATGATAATAAAAGGTAAGTGAGTGAAATGTGTATGTATCAAAAATGGGATATATGAATGTGGATTTCTGTAATTGTGTAAATGGGCAATTTTTGTGAAAGTGTATTATGAGATAAAGTTAGATGTATGTGATTTGCAAAAATGAGATCAAATAGACAGCAATATGAATATAGGTTATGAATTGATTTTGTTACATAATTGAGCGGACCATCGATGATGGTCACTCACTGAGTTCGCAAAACTCACCCAAAATTGCAATTATTTTTTAGGACTCAGAAGAATACCCCGTTAGGCGACGGGTGTATTGTGATCGCTTGAGAGTGATAAAAGAGGACGGGATCAGTTGCGACTGCATTAGTGTGAGGACTTTGGTGTTATATTATTGTGTTTTTATAAGAGGACCCTTACGATCAGTGTATTTACCGGTGTTGTTATGTAAATTGTTTTTCGCAACATACATAAATGTAAGTGTATGATTGTTTCAAACAAAAATTTATACTATGATTTGACTGAGTGATATATCACGCCAACCTCGCAGGGCACGAACTCGGATATTATCATCGATGTCAGGTTCGAATCTTACGGGAGTGGGGTGTTACACAGTGGCCAATCCTCTTATGAATGGAATCAAAGATAGAGGCCTCTTAATAGTAATAAGAATGCCAATATATATGAAAGGTAGCTTCCCTAACCTTAACCTTATAATAAAAGCAAGATAATCTGCATGATCTTTCAATAATGTCAAATAAAAAAATGAAGCTTTTATCCTTAGTGAAGTTTAAGGTTAAAAGTGAGTAAAAGCTCTTTAGAGAATCTATATTAAAAAATGAACCATTAACCAAGATGTTAAAAGTGACTGCAAAGATATATTAATAGATCCGATTAATATACAAGTTTGAAAAGCCAAGTGTTTTTAGTGTTTGAATAATGAAACTGTTGGACCCCGAACTTTGAGTGGAAATTAGAAATATAAAAATGAAAGTATATGAGTGTTTTGTATATAATTTGTGTTATAGATGAGGAAATGTGAATTATGTATGGATGATGGGTTGAAAAGCCTTAAGCATGAATCATGATTAGATATGTAAGATATTATGGAAAAGCAAGAGATTATGAATGACAAGATGCTATTAAATGTAAGAAATCATATGATTTGAGGCTGAGTTTTGGATGAATTTCAAATGATAGTTGAATTGTTATAAATGATGTGCAATTAAGAAAGTGAATTTAGGATGAATGTTAAATGTATATGCTGATTCAAGGGAATTTCAGGAATAATTGAAATAGAATTGGCCAAAGTTGCCTTCTTTGAAGTTGTAGCTTGCTCTTTTATCTTTCCAATGAGATCAAGTGTGCAAGTTTTCGAGATCGGAGTTAAGAGTTATAGTTGATACAAGTTATGATGTTATATAAGATTGATGTTAGTGATAGCTTTGATGACTTGTTTGAGATTTGTGGTTTTGAAGAACCAATTTAGTTGAGTTTTGAAAAGATTGTGTTTTGAATTAGTTGTTTCGATTATTATGAAGAGTTAGGCATTTGAATAAGTAAGTATGTGAAGATTATAAGTGTATATGATGTTAGTTTGGATGTGAGAAGCATTGGAAAAGGTTGAATAGGTTTTGGAAATCGCATGTCTGTTAAACGGACAGCCTCAGGTCAAAAGGACCCCTTCCTTAGCTCATGTCCGTTATACGGACATGGATGTCCATTTAACGGACATTCTCGGATGGTTTGATACATTTTGGGCCGTATGTGTCCGTTAAACGGACAACCACAGGTAAAATTATGAAAAATGCAATTTTGACCATTTTAGAGGCCGAATCTGATTTTGTGGTCTTCATAAGAGTTGTAGATCTAGAAGTCTACTTTCTAACGGTCTAAGAATGAAAGCAATCCAATCTCTATATTGAAAGTTATGGCGTTTGCGCCAAAAGAGTTTCAAATCGATTTAGGGTTTGAACATGTTGAAGTATTTTGATCATAACTCACTCATCTGACCTCGGATTGAGGCGATTCTTAAAGCATTGAATTCCTAACACATGTATCTTTCTCTCCATGAAAATTTGTATCAATTGGAGTTAAATGGAAAGAGTTTGATTGAATCTTATGATAATCGGAATGATTTGTTTCATTCTGATCTTGCTATTTTTCCTTCCTCATCCGACTTTGTCAAATCATTTGCTTATATCTTTTCCTTCCGACATCCGAATGACTTGGTTCTTGAAGATTTGGATTACTAAGACAATTAATTTCATTTTTATGGAAAATTATGAATTTTTAGAGTTTTAATTGAGGTAGATTATTTGAATCAAAGTGAGACAGGAAAGTTTTTGAACATAGTTCGGTATTTTATGAAATTTGAGATCTGTGGAGATCCGATTCAAGCGATGTTTGAGGCTTAATAAAATTAAGACATGGGGCTACAATTCATATGAAGAAATGAAATTTCAATTTAGCCTTTAAGAATGTCTATTTGAGGAAGGAAGTGAATTGCTAGAACATGTGTTAGTAGAATGATATGTCCCACATGTTTGGACTATAACTTTTGATGTAGTGCTCTGAATTGGATGATTCTTGTGGCATTATGAAATTAATACATAGAGGAATAATTTTCTAGAAGGGAGTTTTGACAAATTCCTTCAAATTGATAGTGCAAAACATGTCCACAAGTGAGCATGACTTAAAGAGATGTTCAGGGGCAGTTTTGGAAGTTAACTTAAAGATTAAAGTTTATAGGCATATGAGGAGGGGCAATTGGGTCATTGACCACCCATTTTAATGACTTGGCATATATAAGAGAGGGGATTGTCGTTTTTTGAAGAGAAAGACACGAAATTTTAAAGAGAGAAACAAAAAGAGGGAAAGAAAGAAGAGGCTATCGTGGAGAAGAAGGAGAAGGAAGAAAGAGGAGTTAGGGCTTGATTTTTCAAGGTCTTTAAGAGGGATTTTCAAGATGATCAAGAAGGGAAAAACGTAAAGGATGAAGAGAGCTTCATCTTGAGCCAAGCTATGTCGAAAATAAAGAAAGAAAAGGTAAGAGTTAAGTGTTGATCTTTGAGTTTTAATGAGTTTTTGGGTTGATTTGGCTTAAGATGGATATGGGTTTGTTAATTATGGAGTTAATTTTAGTGATTTTGCATTGGGTTATGTTTAATTTTGGATGATGTTATTTAGGGTTATAACCACTTGTATAAGTTGGAGATTTTAGAAGTTCTTGATTAAGCTATCATGAAATTAGTATGGGTTTGTAAGTTATGTAATCAATTTTGAGAAGTATGATGGTTATGATATTGGATTTGGTTGATTATAGCTTAGGTGATTTTAAGTTGGAAGAGACAGAGAGTCAAAGATCAAATTGAAGCTCTAATCAACTCCAAGCATGGATAAGAGGTGGGTAATATGTTTGTGTTCAAATTTTTAAGCTATTTGTAAGTTTTGGAAAATCAAGAAAGTGATCATGGTTCTAAGCTATTGTTTTACAAATGATTTTGGAAAGATTATGAATTGTTTATCCAATGGATTTCAAATGATTTTTATAAAGTTGAAATACTCGTTTGAGTTCATTATGTTTAATTGATTGAAATTCAATAAGTGAACTTGTGTGACAAGATTTTTAAATGATTTGCAATTGTCTAAGGCATGCATTCCCTTGTTTGGAATAATTGAGAATTGTTATGTGAATTATGTTTTACAAATTGTGCAAAATGGGAAGTGATGCTAGAAATGCATATATATGTCATGTTCATGAAATCAAGTTTTCAAGAGTGTGCCTTTTTGGGGCAAAGTATTTTCAATGCATGAATTACATGTTATGTGGGTTCGGCATAGTCCCTCAAGAATCGTCATGTGCACGTCGACCCAAGAAAAGCCTTCTTCCGGCTACCCGCAAGTGGCACGGAATTCCTTTTTAGGACTCCCTTATGTGTACGACTACACAAGGCCATTTGATAGAATTGTGTAGTCATCATGTGTATGGACTTGCGAAACCATTATGATGTGTTATAGGATTTTGATGTTACTTGAAATGTGGTGGATTCATATCTTTAAAATTGTTCATGCTTTGTGAAAGGAAAAATTTGAGTTTTACGAGAAGTAAGAATGTGAGGTTTTTAACTGTGACAGTTTTGGAAATTGTGTATAAATGTTTTGAAAAGTTAAAAAGTTTGTGAAATAAACGTTTGATGAAATTTCTACTATGAAATTCTTTATAAGATTGCAAAAGTTTTGAGAAAAGATTTTGCTTATTTTCCAACTTACAAGCATATTATCCACGAGCTCTCTAGCTCACCCCCACCCCACCCCCCCTTTCATCCCCATCTCCAGGTATTCGAGAAGGAGATCGGATGAGAGCATGGCAAGACTTTATTTTCGTTTTGTATAGCATGTGTTTTGTATAAAGTAGAGTTGATAATGATTTTGTATAAGTCTTTGATATGGCTTAAATTGCCATAAATGTATTACAAGCATTTTATTTCAGGATGTATGAGAATTATGATACTGTGTAAGAACATGATTTATGAAATTGAAAATGTTTTTAGCTATTGATTGTTCATATTGGTTAATTGGAATGTATATATATATATAGATATGGATGATCATGTTTGATGATAGTATATGAATTATGAAGATTTATAAATTTCGATTGGTTGAATTTGATGGAAGCATAAATTTGTATATGAGTTAATGGAAGTTGTTTATGAGTTTGAATGTGATGAATATGTATTGGATATAAAAAAATGACTGAAAAAAGGATTAGAAATAGGTTTGCGTTTGCTAAGATCCCGGACGGAGGGTCCGGTGGATCCGATGTATGTGAAACTATCTGGAATATATATAGAAGTGTATTCAAGTTATTTGCAGGTCTGGGTTATAGAAAGTGCAGCTGTTATGCTGCCGGATTTTTATATGGTAGTATTGCATAAGTGAAGTTGTGTATGGATTTATGGATTTATTGACATGAATATGAGATTATTATGGTAAAGAATTAGAATATGATGTATACGAAGATTCAAGTAATTTGAGATTAGTATGAGTTGAAGGATAAGTTTTCCAAAGAGGGAAAATTGTTTGGATCTGTATGAAAGATGAAAGAAACGAATAAGAAAGAAGAAAAAAAATTACATCGATTCGGATTGGTTAGTCCAAGGTTTCCAATGCGACAAGTTTTCTATGTTCACGCTTCGGATGTCGGATATATGTTGATGTATTTCAGTTCGAAAGGTTTCACATTTGTATTCGATCCTATTAGCTTCGCTTTTGTTTCGTTTCATTCGCTTTAGTTTTCGATTTTTCCGTTCCGCTTTAAAAGTGATAGCGTTAAGTTTAAGCAGGTTGGGTCTAGGATCCAACAGAAACTCTAACATATAATATCAAAACTTTTATGAAAGTCTATTTTCATAGTAAAGCATTGTTTGCAATTCCTAATTTAGTAGCCTTTGAATAATTTCTGAGCCAAAAGAATGTTATCCTCATTGCTTTTATATTTAATAAAATCACCTTAATATTTACAAATCAAAGAGCCCATAATAAAGCTAAGTCTAAAAGCAAGATATTTTTATATAATTTTATAAAAGGTATCACAACAAGAGATGGTTCTATAATCTTTGAGTGAGTTAAAGTTAGGGCATTTACGTGCAAGGAAAATAAAAGAAATAATGAAATGTTTGAGTAGTCTTTTCCTAAAGAATTCATGAACAACTTGAAAAACTTGATGTTTAATAATTTGTCAAGATTCTTAGAAGAAATAAGCGTTGATCCCATCTGGTCTAGGTTTCTTATTAGGATTGAAACTAAACATAACTACTTCAATCTCAAATACCTCAACTTTCTTAATCAGCTCTATATCTTGACTATAAAAAATAGACTAAAAAAAGGTTCTCAAGTGATAAAGTAGTATAAGAAGTGGTAGGATTAAGAACATTTTAAAAATAATTGAGAGCCATCTCTTTTAGCTAATAGTTGAAAGATTAAGAACATTTTAAAAATAACTGAGAGCCATCTCCTTTAGATGATTTTGGCCCTCTACCTTCAAGGCTACCTCATTATAAAGATAAGATATTTTATTAGAGTTCCTTCTAACAGTGATAGACTTGAAGAGAAAAGAAGATTACATGTCTTCTTCCAATAGCCATTAGACCCTTATCTTTTGCTTAAAGATGGAAATTCTAATATTTGATGGCCTTGTCGATTACTATAAAAAATAAACCTTACTCCTAGAAATTAAACTTGTAGTAATGGGAATAAGGGTTGATCTACATAGAAAGGCAACTAAAAGTGACTATAAATTACTACTAAGATTGATGGGATTTTGTTTGTCATGAATAAAATAAAATACTAATAAAGCTAATAAGATTAAGCTTAAAGACAATCAATAATAATTAATTCCACTTTGAGTATTTATTGGGGAAATAAGTATTTCTTATATTTCCTCATGTGTGGTTAACAAAGAACATTAGCAAACCAGTAATCTAATCTAACAATTCAATAAATCAAAGTTCCTTTAACCACCAGCTATTAAGAGAGACTTAGCCTATTATTCTTCCTAGGATTTAATAACAACACTAGCGAAATTACTAAATTTTAGCTGCTACTTGATTAGCAGTAAATTATCAAACAAAATTAACTAATAGGCCTCATAGCAATAATGAACAATAATTAAGATAATAAGCATAAAAGAACAATATAACTCAAAATGTAAACTAAAACAATAAACTCATTTAGATCTCACAGTTTTGATGTTTCAAGGTTTTAACTCCTTCTTCTAAAAATGAGATTAGCCATGCAGGGTCATAGAAGAAGCTCTAAGGTGTCAAGAGAGGAGAGAGAGGTGTGTGATGTGTATCTTTTTTTTTTTCTGGATGTCTTCCCCTCCTCTTTCATGTAGAAAAAACAATAGATAGAAACCTAGGAAATCTCTTAAAGATATGCCAAATATTCTCTCCACAATAAAAGACCCAATTAAGGAAAATAATAATAATGCAAATAATAGTCTTCTTGGTTGAGAGAAGTGGCCTTTTAGCTGATATTTCACTTCCAAGTTAGCTTAGGAAGCTTCCTTAATTATCTCCTTGATTATTGTGTAGTAATCTTGCAAATCTCTTTTGGATTAGTGCAGCAATGTTCACTTCTTGCCTAATTTTTGACCTCTTCTAGTCAGAACTATTAAAAACTTAAAACATGAAAGTTGTATCTCTATTCGTGGGCTTTCTAGCACCACTTGAATAATCTCAATCAAAGTTTGTATGTGAAAATTATGGCCCAAATATGATAATATGTCAAAATTGTTCATATTTGTGAAATTATCTCGTTTTGCTCCTTTTTCTTCCATAACACACCTAAATCAAAATATACACATAATGAGTACTTTTAGGCTAGTAATAAACATAAAAGACTAAGGATTAGTGGAGAAAAATACGATATTATACTTCTTATCAAATTCTCCCATACTTAGCCCTTGACTGTCCTCATATAAAGTAAAAGTTCAATAACTTATTCCCTTCCTGATTATTAGAAGGATAGGCAAAATCAAAATATAGAGAGATCAATAACCATCAAAACTCACAACAAGAATTCAATATCAAATTATCTTACTCGTGATCAATCAATAACCATTCCCTTTTGAAACGAAGCAATCAATTAGTAGACTCTCATAAGTCAAAACTCTCATGTGTTTAAAAATAAAAACAATTTCTAGTGCCCACTTAAATATCTTCTGTGAACTAGATAATCCACTGAACTTGACTATCGCCCCACTCACAACCTATAGATGTGCAAAGGTTTCATGTAGAGCACAAATCAAGAGTCTTTCGTGGGGTTGTAATGTAGGCTCAGGGCAAGGGTAAGATAATATTTTGAAAATAAAGCTCGAGAGCATAAGAAGTGGTGGAGTAATAGAAAATATATTGTGTCTTGAAGAGATGAATAATAAGATCTCCAACAAAGCCATCAACTTGCAAACCAAATCTCAACATCACTATTCATACACCCTTAACAAATATCCTAAACGACCCCTTTATTACTAAAGAATGAGGGAATATCACTCTTGAAAGAGTATAAAACATTAGGAATTGATTTCCTCTATCATTTATAAACTAATTCCACAAAATATATTTTCTTTCTTTTCAACTCTAACTTTTGCTTAGGTGCCCTTTTGGGTTTTCTAGCGAGTTTATTTTTTCAAATTAAAACATGAAAATGACTTAAAAGACAATACATATCAACAATAGAGTAGATTAGTAAACTACGCAAACAATGGAGCCCAATAATGTAAAAGATGAAGACATGCTCTAAATCAGTCGTACCAAACTAAATAATTAACCCATAATTCACTTACAAGAAACCCACAAAAATGACTATCACGAGTAACAATAGAGGGAACGTTACTCCACAACTTCTCAAACTCAGTTCAGTATGATGCTTTTCAAGTCTTTAGGCTTGTAATGCAAGTTAATGAAAGAAATAGGCAATAGGCTCAGTGGGGTTAAACCTTAAGGAAATACTTAAAGGTGGGCCATTTGGCTAATGTAGTTTAATAATTTAGAAAGAATTAACGATTTTTGTGTTGCAAGGAGTAGGAAACAAGGCAAGGTCTGGAGGTACAAGTTCATGAAGGTCACACATGAAAAGAAGTATAAGACTGAATTGATGAGTTAGTCGTGTAACATCTCGTTACTGTTAGCAAGGGCATTATGGTAATATTGGGTCAGACTGATAGGTTTCAGTGCATTCACTGATTGAGCATGTTACTGGCCTCTGATCATAGAGGAACAGGTTTATTGCATATGCATTTAATCATAGGTACATGCATTCATGATTTTTCGGTATTTATTTGTAAATTAGATGTTGGACCCCGATCTTTGAGTGAAAATATGAAAATTGTGAAAAAGTTGACTTTTTGGCCTTGGAGAGTTGACTCTTGATTTAGGCAAAATTTGAGAAAATATGCTACATGAAACTTGTAGATTATGTCAAGAGCTTTCTGTAACCATAAAGTTTGATATTTTTCGATATCGGGAGTGGAAGTTATGATCAGTCAAAGTTAAGTATGAAATTTATTTAAAGTTTGACTTTTGGGGTTGATAGTTGACTTTTGATCTAGGCCTAATTCGAGGAAATGATCAACGTGAAACTTGTAGCCTCTGTCGAGAGTTTTTCGTGGACATAAAGTTTGCTATTTTTTGATGTCGGGATTGAGAGATATGAATGTCGGAAGATATGCTTTGTTTTGAAAATGTTATTAAGTATAGATTTGCATGTGCTATACTTCGAGGCCACTCGTCGTATGGATTTAGTCTGAATTGGAGTAAGTGGTATTAATGAAAGTTGTAGCTTGTATGTCGATCTTTCCGACGCCATAAAGTTTGTAATTTTTTGATATCGGAGTTAGGAGTTATGATTTTCGGAAAACCCATTTTGTTCTTGGGTTTTCAATCCGACCTTTTTGTAATCTTTTGTGCATAATTCCTTCATCCGACATCCGATTGACTCGATTCTTGAAGCGTTGAATTCCTAAGACAATTACGTTCATTTTTATGAAGAATTATGATTTTTAGAAGATTAAATGGAAAGAGATTGATTGAACCAAAGAGAAGAGATAAGAAAGAAAAGAAGAAAAGAATGGAGAGAAGGAAGTTTCGGTTGAAAGAGGAGAGAGCTCGTGACTTCAAGAACAAAAGGAGAAGAAAGAAGTCACGAAATCATCAAGGAGAAAAGAAGAGATGATTTCGGCTGTCCAAAGGAAAGAGGAAGAGTTGTCTTCCATTTGAGCCAAAGGAAGAAGAAAGTCGTGGGTGATTTCTTAATACTTGAGATAATATGCATTAAAGTTTTTCTAATAAATGCAAACTAATGTTTTCCACAAATGACTTAGCATGTTTGTATGACTTACTTTATGTGATGTCTTTCACTTATATGTGATATTCTTGAGTATGAATTTATGTTAGAATGGATTTTTAAAATGAAAAAAAATTATATCGATTTTGGATTAGAAATTGGATATCCGGTAACGGGTGATAAGAGTTCATAAGGAATCATGTGTACGTATTGAAGGAATATGTATAAGCAGTTGGGTTCCGAATACGGGATCCAACATTTAGGATTTTCGGATTAGAAATTGGATATCCGGTAACGGGTGATAAGAGTTCATAAGGAATCATGTGGACGTATTGAAGGAATATGTATAAGCAGTTGGGTTCCGAATACGGGATCCAACATTTATGGTATCAGAGCCCAGTAATATGATCTTACTTGGGCGTATGAGTATGAATAAGGAATTGATACGAGTTTGTAAAGATAAAAGTGAATTTGTGAGAGTGTGCTAGGTGGTCATTTGATTTTGATGAAAGAAATATGATGGTCTTTAGGAATTTCAAAATTGATGTGCATGACTATTTGACGCTCAAATTCAAGTGATTGGTTTGATTTGGGTGATACGAATACGAGTGATTAGAAACATGTGTTTGTGGAACTTAAGATTTGAATTTTGTGATGAATTGGGAGAAATTGATATGGACTATACTTCCGTAAGATGAAAGGATGACGAGTTGCTAAATGATCATTGAACCATATTAGGATTCTTTAAAGAATGGACCATTGATTTGTGTCCATATCTCAAGAAATAATGAATTATAAATATAGTGATTTGATATGATATGGTTAGTGTGAGATACAAGATGTGAAATAGTGTAAAGAGATTGAGTGACGAGGAAATTAGATAAGAGAAAGTGATTGATTATGAGTTTTAGAAAGAAATTGGTAAGACAAAGGCTTGATGATCTTAGTTTAAAAGAAATTTATGCAAGAATGAGTTACTTGGAGTGTAAGTAAGTGTGAATTTCGAGGACTAAATTTTTTAAGAGGGGAGAAATGTTGGACCCCGATCTTTGAGTGAAAATATGAAAATTGTGAAAAGTTGACTTTTGGCCTTGGAGAGTTGACTCTTGATTTAGGCAAAATTTGAGAAAATATGCTACATGAAACTTGTAGATTATGTCAAGAGCTTTCTGTAACCATAAAGTTTGATATTTTTCGATATCGGAGTGGAAGTTATGATCATCAAAGTTAAGTATGAAATTTATTTCAAGTTTGACTTTTGGGGTTGATAGTTGACTTTTGATCTAGGACTAATTCGAGGAAATGATCAACGTAAAACTTGTAGCCTCTGTCGAGAGTTTTTCGTGGACATAAAGTTTGCTATTTTTCGATGTCGGGATTGAGAGATATGAATGTCGGAAGATATGCTTTGTTTTGAAAATGTTATTAAGTATAGATTTGCATGTGTTATACTTCGAGGCCACTCGTCGTATGGATTTAGTCTGAATTGGAGTAAGTGGTATTACTGAAAGTTGTAGCTTGTATGTCGATCTTTCCGACGCCATAAAGTTTGTAATTTTTTTATATCGGAGTTAGGAGTTATGATTTTCGGAAAACCCATTTTTGTCGTGAGGGGGTTCTAAACTTAGAGATTTTCAAATCTTGATGGTTATTTAAATACGTGTTGATGCTATTGGTTTATTGGTTTAAGTAAAGTATGGGTAAGATGGGTTAGGAAGAGGTTTATAAAAGGGTAGCTATATATGTTTTGTTTTGGTTCTTGTTTAATGCTAGAGGTTACATCATGATTGGTTTTGAGTTATATCGGGATTTTCGGATTAGAAATTGGATATCCGGTAACGGGTGATAAGAGTTCATAAGGAATCATGTGTACGTATTGAAGGAATATGTAATGGGTGATGCATGTGTTAGCTTATACTTAATTATTAGACTGTTACCCATGGAGCCGTCGTGCTCACCCCCCCTTATCTCACTCCTCAGGTTTTGAACAAGAAATCGAGTTCCGCATCGAGATTGAAACAAATTCGATGCAACTTGCTTTTGAAGTTATGTTGTAAAAGAAAGGCATTAGTTTATTCTCTATTCGTTGTTTTTGTTAAATTAGTTGTAATCGGGCTAAATGCCCTTTGATGAGTTGTATTAGTTATTGTCATGTAAATCATAAGGTTTTGAGGTTCCAAATGTACTTTATATATCTATATATCCTTTGAAATTTTGAAGTTCAAATGTAATGTATAAGTTAATGTATGATTGTAAGATTGGAAAAGCAGAAAAAAAAAGATGAGTTGGTATTGTTGTATGGATTGAAATGGTTAGAATTCTTAAGATTGCAATGTGGCCCTTTGAGTTGGAGGTGGGCTGTGCTATTGAGTTGGAAGATAGAAGTGGTTTTATGCGGGTTTGGAGCTTGGATGGATAGATTAGGATTTTGGCTAGATCAATTTTAGAGGTGTCTGTCCAATTTTTCTTAAAATGGACAGAAACTTCACTTAGGTTTTAGACTATGTTAGAGCTTGAATTTGAAATGGGTAGATTTCTTGACGCTTGTAGATAATGTCAAGATCTTGAAAACGAGATAAAATGGGTCATGATTGGACTTAAGATGAAGAAGTTATGAACGTTTGAAAATTTTGATTTATTATTCTTTTGGTAAGATTTCACTATTCATATGGTCATTAGCTTAAACAAGGTTTTAATTCTTTCAATGATTGAAGTGAGCTATGAAATTGTTTTGCTTAAGATTGAGGTTTATAGAATAAAGTGGAAAGGAATGAGAACAAATTAGTATGAAAATGGATTTTAAGATGAATAAGATGAAAAAAAAAAATTTATCGGGATTTTTCGGATTAGTCGAGGTTTTCTAAGGAATCATGTATGCGTACGAGAAAATCTGTATGATTAGTTGGGTTCCGGAAACGGGATCCAACATTTATGGTATGTTGGACCCCGATCTTTGAGTGAAAATATGAAAATTGTGAAAAAGTTGACTTTTTGGCCTTGGAGAGTTGACTCTTGATTTAGGCAAAATTTGAGAAAATATGCTACATGAAACTTGTAGATTATGTCAAGAGCTTTCTGTAACCATAAAGTTTGATATTTTTCGATATCGGGAGTGGAAGTTATGATCAGTCAAAGTTAAGTATGAAATTTATTTGAAGTTTGACTTTTGGGGTTGATAGTTGACTTTTGATCTAGGCCTAATTCGAGGAAATGATCAACGTGAAACTTGTAGCCTCTGTCGAGAGCTTTTCGTGGACATAAAGTTTGCTATTTTTCGATGTCGGGATTGAGAGATATGAATGTCGGAAGATATGCTTTGTTTTGAAAATGTTATTAAGTATAGATTTGCATGTGCTATACTTCGAGGCCACTCGTCGTATGGATTTAGTCTGAATTGGAGTAAGTGGTATTACTGAAAGTTGTAGCTTGTATGTCGATCTTTCCAACGCCATAAAGTTTGTAATTTTTTGATATCGGAGTTAGGAGTTATGATTTTCGGAAAACCCATTTTGTTCTTGGGTTTTCAATCTGACCTTTTTCTAATCTTTTGTGCATAATTCCTTCATCCGACATCCGATTGACTCGATTCTTGAAGCGTTGAATTCCTAAGACAATTACGTTCATTTTTATGAAGAATTATGATTTTTAGAAGATTAAATGGAAAGAGATTGATTGAACCAAAGAGAAGAGATAAGAAAGAAAAGAAGAAAAGAATGGAGAGAAGGAAGTTTTGGTTGAAAGAGGAGAGAGCTCGTGACTTCAAGAACAAAAGGAGAAGAAAGAAGTCACGAAATCATCAAGGAGAAAAGAAGAGATGATTTCGGCTGTCCAAAGGAAAGAGGAAGAGTTGTCTTCCATTTGAGCCAAAGGAAGAAGAAAGTCGTGGGTGATTTCTTAATACTTGAGATAATATGCATTAAGGATTTTCGGATTAGAAATTGGATATCCGGTAACGGGTGATAAGAGTTCATAAGGAATCATGTGTACGTATTGAAGGAATATGTATAAGCAGTTGGGTTCCGAATACGGGATCCAACATTTATGGTATCAGAGCCCAGTAATATGATCTTACTTGGGCGTATGAGTATGAATAAGGAATTGATACGAGTTTGTAAAGATAAAAGTGAATTTGTGAGAGTGTGCTAGGTGGTCATTTGATTTTGATGAAAGAAATATGATGGTCTTTAGGAATTTCAAAATTGATGTGCATGACTATTTGACGCTCAAATTCAAGTGATTGGTTTGATTTGGGTGAAACGAATACGAGTGATTAGAAACATGTGTTTGTGGAACTTAAGATTTGAATTTTGTGATGAATTGGGAGAAATTGATATGGACTATACTTCCGTAAGATGAAAGGATGACGAGTTGCTAAATGATCATTGAACCATATTAGGATTCTTTAAAGAATGGACCATTGATTTGTGTCCATATCTGAAGAAATAATGAATTATAAATATAGTGATTTGATATGATATGGTTAGTGTGAGATACAAGATGTGAAATAGTGTAAAGAGATTGAGTGACGAGGAAATTAGATAAGAGAAAGTGATTGATTATGAGTTTTAGAAAGAAATTGGTAAGACAGTGCTTAATGATCTTAGTTTAAAAAGAAATTTATGCAAGAATGAGTTACTTGGAGTGTAAGTAAGTGTGAATTTTGAGGACGAAATTCTTTTAAGAGGGGGAGAAATGTTGGACCCGATCTTTGAGTGAAAATATGAAAATTGTGAAAAGTTGACTTTTGGCCTTGGAGAGTTGACTCTTGATTTAGGCAAAATTTGAGAAAATATGCTACATGAAACTTGTAGATTATGTCAAGAGCTTTCTGTAACCATAAAGTTTGATATTTTCGATATCGGAGTGGAAGTTATGATCATCAAAGTTAAGTATGAAATTTATTTGAAGTTTGACTTTTGGAGTTGATAGTTGACTTTTGATCTAGGCCTAATTCGAGGAAATGATCAACGTGAAACTTGTAGCCTCTGTCGAGAGCTTTTCGTGGACATAAAGTTTGCTATTTTTCGATGTCGGGATTGAGAGATATGAATGTCGGAAGATATGCTTTGTTTTGAAAATGTTATTAAGTATAGATTTGCATGTGCTATACTTCGAGGCCACTCGTCGTATGGATTTAGTCTGAATTGGAGTAAGTGGTATTACTGAAAGTTGTAGCTTGTATGTCGATCTTTCCAACGCCATAAAGTTTGTAATTTTTTGATATCGGAGTTAGGAGTTATGATTTTCGGAAAACCCATTTTGTTCTTGGGTTTTCAATCTGACCTTTTTCTAATCTTTTGTGCATAATTCCTTCATCCGACATCCGATTGACTCGATTCTTGAAGCGTTGAATTCCTAAGACAATTACGTTCATTTTTATGAAGAATTATGATTTTTAGAAGATTAAATGGAAAGAGATTGATTGAACCAAAGAGAAGAGATAAGAAAGAAAAGAAGAAAAGAATGGAGAGAAGGAAGTTTTGGTTGAAAGAGGAGAGAGCTCGTGACTTCAAGAACAAAAGGAGAAGAAAGAAGTCACAAAATCATCAAGGAGAAAAGAAGAGATGATTTCGGCTGTCCAAAGGAAAGAGGAAGAGTTGTCTTCCATTTGAGCCAAAGGAAGAAGAAAGTCGTGGGTGATTTCTTAATACTTGAGATAATATGCATTAAGGATTTTCGGATTAGAAATTGGATATCCGGTAACGGGTGATAAGAGTTCATAAGGAATCATGTGTACGTATTGAAGGAATATGTATAAGCAGTTGGGTTCCGAATACGGGATCCAACATTTATGGTATCAGAGCCCAGTAATATGATCTTACTTGGGCGTATGAGTATGAATAAGGAATTGATACGAGTTTGTAAAGATAAAAGTGAATTTGTGAGAGTGTGCTAGGTGGTCATTTGATTTTGATGAAAGAAATATGATGGTCTTTAGGAATTTCAAAATTGATGTGCATGACTATTTGACGCTCAAATTCAAGTGATTGGTTTGATTTGGGTGATACGAATACGAGTGATTAGAAACATGTGTTTGTGGAACTTAAGATTTGAATTTTGTGATGAATTGGGAGAAATTGATATGGACTATACTTCCGTAAGATGAAAGGATGACGAGTTGCTAAATGATCATTGAACCATATTAGGATTCTTTAAAGAATGGACCATTGATTTGTGTCCATATCTGAAGAAATAATGAATTATAAATATAGTGATTTGATATGATATGGTTAGTGTGAGATACAAGATGTGAAATAGTGTAAAGAGATTGAGTGACGAGGAAATTAGATAAGAGAAAGTGATTGATTATGAGTTTTAGAAAGAAATTGGTAAGACAGTGCTTAATGATCTTAGTTTAAAAAGAAATTTATGCAAGAATGAGTTACTTGGAGTGTAAGTAAGTGTGAATTTTGAGGACGAAATTCTTTTAAGAGGGGGAGAAATATTGGACCCCGATCTTTGAGTGAAAATATGAAAATTGTGAAAAAGTTGACTTTTTGGCCTTGGAGAGTTGACTCTTGATTTAGGCAAAATTTGAGAAAATATGCTACATGAAACTTGTAGATTATGTCAAGAGCTTTCTGTAACCATAAAGTTTGATATTTTTCGATATCGGGAGTGGAAGTTATGATCATCAAAGTTAAGTATGAAATTTATTCAAGTTTGACTTTTGGGGTTGATAGTTGACTTTTGATCTAGGCCTAATTCGAGGAAATGATCAACGTGAAACTTGTAGCCTCTGTCGAGAGCTTTTCGTGGACATAAAGTTTGCTATTTTTCGATGTCGGGATTGAGAGATATGAATGTCGGAAGATATGCTTTGTTTTGAAAATGTTATTAAGTATAGATTTGCATGTGCTATACTTGAGGCCACTCGTCGATGGATTTAGTCTGAATTGGAGTAAGTGGTATTACTGAAAGTTGTAGCTTGTATGTCGATCTTTCCGACGCCATAAAGTTTGTAATTTTTGATATCGGAGTTAGGAGTTATGATTTTGGAAAACCCATTTTGTTCTTGGGTTTTCAATCCGACCTTTTGTAATCTTTTGTGCATAATTCCTTCATCCGACATCCGATTGACTCGATTCTTGAAGCGTTGAATTCCTAAGACAATTACGCTCATTTTATGAAGAATTATGATTTTAGAAGATTAAATGGAAAGAGATTGATTGAACCAAAGAGAAGAGATAAGAAAGAAAAGAAGAAAAGAATGAGAGAAGGAAGTTTGGTTGAAAGAGGAGAGAGCTCGTGACTTCAAGAACAAAAGGAGAAGAAAGAAGTCACGAAATCATCAAGGAGAAAAGAAGAGATGATTTCGGCTGTCCAAAGGAAAGAGGAAGAGTTGTCTTCCATTTGAGCCAAAGGAAGAAGAAAGTCGTGGGTGATTTCTTAATACTTGAGATAATATGCATTAAAGTTTTTCTAATAAATGCAAACTAATGTTTTCCACAAATGACTTAGCATGTTTGTATGACTTACTTTATGTGATGTCTTTCACTTATATGTGATATTCTTGAGTATGAATTTATGTTAGAATGGATTTTTTAAAATGAAAAAAAAATTATATCGGGATTTTCGGATTAGAAATTGGATATCCGGTAACAGGTGATAAGAGTTCATAAGGAATCATGTGTACGTATTGAAGGAATATGTATAAGCAGTTGGGTTCCGAATACGGGATCCAACATTAGAACTGACTGAACTGGCTGGATTGCAATCGATTGAGAAAGTAGGAGTAATTGGGTTTAAATAATTGATTTAGAATAGTTTAAGAGTGATTGGCAATTGATAGTGACTTATAAGAAATTTTCTGGAAATCGAGAAATTGCCCGGACCGGAAATTTTGGAGTGACAGACCGATTGACTTTATAGTACTGAAAGAACTGTCCAATGGCGATGGAAAATTAGAGTTATACTGTTAGGAAATTAAAATGCTGGGCCATTAAAATTTAGAAACTGAAATTTGAACTGATTCGGAGACCTATGTTTATAAATAGTTAGGTTTGAAATTTTGGGGATTTTTCCTAAGGCATTTCTGATTTCTTCTTCTCCTCTTCCCACGGTGGTCTTCGATCCTTCCCATTGGTGTGAGAGCTTTGATCTTTTCTTGCTGGTTCTTCTCCTTGTGCTAGCTTGGAGTGTTTAATGTGGAAGAGGAAGTGGATTGAGGCTTGAAGGTGTTGATCGTTGATTTAGGAGATTTAGGGTTTACGGTGTTGATTTTTGATATGGTAAGTTAATGGTTTAAATGTTGTTATTTATGGTTATATGATGCATTTATGGTATTTATTGCAAAGGATTGAGTAGTTTAGGGTGTTTAATGGAGGTTTTAGGAAGAGAAAATGGTGGATTAGCGATCGGAGAAGACGAAGTCGCCCGCACGTCGCGACGTCTGCAGGTGGCCTCGCCGCGACGAGCAGACCGGGACGCCGCAGCGAGCACGCTAATCTTCACCGCAAGGGGTCTTTTTCCCTTCATCGCGGCGCGTCTTTTGGAAGATGTTCGCCGCGGCGAGCATCCTTCCACGCCGCTGCTAGCGCACCTTGTACGTCGCGACGAGAGATCCTTCGTCGCGGCGAGCTCCATTTGTGATGATTGATGTTTTCATTTATGGGGCATAAATTATGGTATAGACCTCCGATTGAGGTGATTCCTGATTCGTTGCGAACTAGGAAAAGAGGTCTTCAATTGAAGAAATATATGAGAATCGGAATTTAATTTAAATGGTACTGATTCTTAGAGAATAGGGTCAATTATGGTTCCTATTGTGACCTAAGTATTGAATTGTGATAATTGGAGTTTTAATTGAGATTTTCAATGGAGGTTTTGACCCAATGAATAGGGCATTGCTATAGGGAGTATGAATTGAGAAAATTGAACTGAATTTTAGGATTGAATCAAATCAGTGTTGATCCAATTGAGTGAAAAGTTAAAATTGGGCGTAAGATATCAAAAATTGGGTTTAGCGCCGGGAAAATCGTGAACATGCATTGTACATAATTTTATAGAGACATATGCATCACTGAATTGTTTAATTGAGCTTCTAGTAATGGGACTGTATTTAAATGTTATAGAGGAACCGTTGGATCGTCATTCCACGGACATTGCTGGAACTTCCAGGCAGTAGCTCGGAAGTTACAGGTGAGTAACCTAGTTGGTTTCTCAAATTCCTGATTGTCTAAATGCTCAATGTGAATTACTTGCCAATGTGAAATTACATGATTACTGAAATGTACATGATCGAATGCATGCTTCTACTGTATTGGATTGGACTACTGCATGACACTGAGAAATGCAATACTGGGTTTTTATAGCCATACACTGAATTACTGAACACTGCATTACATGCATAAATGCATGATCAGATAATGGATATGTGACCCAAGTTGCTATTATCACTGAAAAGAGTCTCGAGCTCTAACACTGTACTGACCGGGCCTCGAGCCCGAGGGGAGAAATCCTTGACTCGTCCCCCACTGAATACTGACTGAGCACTTGGGCACAACACTGAATAACTGGAAAAGAGTCACATATGCATTGCAATTTCATGAATTACTGATTTGTGACAATGACTGATTACGTGATGGCATAATTTACTGTAAATTGTGATATGATACTGTAAATTGTTACATGCTACTGAAAATTGTTGTATAATACCGTGACTGTTATATGATACTGTAAATCGAATATTACTGTGCTATGCTGTACGCATTATGCGTAATGTATGATTTGAGTGAACCATTGATGATGGTTTCTCATTGAGTTCGCAAACTCACCCAAAATTGCAACCTATTTTTCAGGACTTATAGAGTAGACCCCTAGCTCCGGAGATAGTCTTTTCCTGCCGTGCGAGCGAGCTGGCAAGAGAAGCGATGACACACAGGTCGGTCAGCTGGGTTGGACTTTTGCGAATGACTTAGGATAGATGCTTGTATCAGTTTCCTTTTTGGTGTTGTTTAGGGGACTGATAGACTTGTCTATTATGATATTGGACTGATATTATGATTTTAATTTAGTGATTTCTGTTATATTATGATTTTAATTATTGCGATGCCATGTGGATTAGTGGAAATTTTCTGGTAGTGCACCTTTATCGTGGGATACGTGTCGGAGCGACCTTCGGGCGTCCCGATGTGTACCCTACGGTGAGGGGGCGCTACAAGTCGAGTAGGCCTAAGTCTCACGGGATAATTTGTGTCTATTACTAGTTAATACTCTTCTAAAGGAACACTTATCAATCAATCATAAGAGTAAGCTTACATACCCAAGTTGTTATGAATCCCTCTAGTTATTCACTCTATACAAATGAATGTACCATTTTCTTAAAAAAAAATTAACATGCTAAAAACAAAATGAAGGTAATTTTTTTAATAACAACTCTCAAATTATCCCCTCCCCTACACTTATAACTTACATTGTGCCCAGTATAAGGTTAAATGCAAAGTAAGGAACAAATAACGAAAGATAAACTAGCTCATAAAGAAATAGAGAAGGAACAAACTCCCTTTGGATTGCCTCCTAAGTAGCGCCTTTAATTAAAGTCGATGACTCCACTTAATTTTTTCTTCCTTATTCCAAGTAAACTGGAATCTCGATCAAAATTTCCTCCACATTTTCAAGTTGAAAGCCCTCATAATAAGGCTTGAGTCTATGACCATTAACCTTGAATACCTTAGATGTTTTCATGCTTTGAATTTCAACTGCACCATGAGGAAAAACATTATTAATAATAAAAGGCCCTTCAAACGAGAACAAAGCTTACCTAGAAATAATCGAAGTCTAGAATTATAAAGAAGAACTTGTTGTCCAATTTTAAACTCCTTTCTTAAAGTCATTTTATCATAAAAAGCTTTTATCTTCTCTTTGTAAATTCTTGTGTTCTCGTAGGCATCACTGTGAATCTCATCTAGCTCTTGTAACTCTAGCTTTTGTGTTCCCCATTTTCATCCATCTTCATGTTGAATTTCTTGATGACCCAATAAGCTTACTATCTCAACTGGAAGGTAGTGTGGTTTCCTAAACACTAATTGATAAGGCAATATACCAATAGGTGTTTTATATGTTGTCCTATATGCTCATAACACATCCTCCAAACGCAAGCTCCAATCCTTTTTGTTTTTTTCTATCTTTTCAAGTATAGACTTGATCTTCTGATTAGATACCTCCACTTGATTGCTAGTTTGTGGATGATAAGTAGTTGAAATCTTGTGGATAACATAATATTTTCTAAGTAAGGCCTTAATAGTTTGATTGCAAATGTGAATGCCTCAATCACTTATCAATGCTCTTGGAATTCCAAATCCGCAAAAGATGTGAGACTTGATAAAAGTTGTAACAATTTTAGAGTCAGTTTTGGTTGCTTTAGCCTCCACCCATTTTGAAACATAATCAACATCTAACAATATGTAAACATTACCAAATGATGTAGGGAACGGTCCCATAAAGTCAATGCCTTAAACATCAAAAATTTTGCAAACTAGTATAAGGGATTGTAACATCTTATTTCTTTAGGATATATTACCTGTTCTTTGACAATTATCACATGGTTTACAAAAGAAATATGAATCTTGAAATAGGGTTGACCAGTAAAAAATACATTCTAAAACCTTTCTAGTTGTTCTTTTAGCTTCAGGGTGACCACCATATGCATGAGAATGACAACAATTTAAACTAGGCAAAGTCTCATTATTAGGAACACATTATATAACTATTTGGTTAACACAATGTTTCCATAAATAATGATCATCCCACACATAATATTTAGTATCACTTCTAATTTTCTCTTTTTGATTTAGGCATGTCATTAGGAAAAGTCTTTGCAACTAAATAATTAACTATATCAGTGGACCAAAATTCTATTTCCTTAATTGCAAATAATTGTTCATCAAGAAAATTGTCATTTAAAGGAAACTTATCTTCTTCCCTAGTTAAACAACTAAGGTGATCAACAACTTGATTATCCTTTCCTTTCTTGTCCTTTATCTATATGTTGAATTCACTCAAGAGAAGTATCCACCTTATCAGTTTTGGTTTTACCTCTTTCTTCGTCAATGAATAACAAACAGATGCATGGTTAAAATAACTAATTTCTTTTGTATCAAACAAATAAGAGCAAAATTTTTCTAAAGAAAAAACAACCAAAAGTTCTTTTTTAGTGGTGGAGAAGTTGCGTTGAGCATCATCTAGAGTTTTGGAAGCATAATAAATGGCATGTGATGTCATCCCAATTCTTTGTCCTAGCATAGTACCAATAGCATAATCGCTTAAGATACACATTATCCAAAAGAGAACGTTGTAGTTAGGTGGTTGCATAACTAGTGCGGTAGTCAATAATGTTTTCAACTAATCAAAATCTTTCTTACATATTGCATCGAACTCAAAAGCTACATCTTTTTGCAACAACTTGCATAAGGTGATTTTTGAGAAATCCTTTACAAATATCTTGTAAAACCCTACATGTCCACGAAAAGAATGAACTTCCCACATGCTAGTGGGGTAAGGTAAGGATTGGATAATATCAACTTTAGCTTTATCAACCTCAATTCCCTTACGGGAGACAGCATGACCCCAAAACTATTCCTTGTTCCATTATAAAATGGCATTTTTTCAGAATTTAAAACAAGGTTAGTTTCAATGCATCTCTTAAGGATTACTGTAAGGTTATGCAAACAGTTATCAAAGGAATCTCCATGAATGGTAAAATCATCTGTAAAACTGCAATGATGTTTTCAATATAATCTGAAAATATGTTAATCATACAACTTTGAAATTGGAAGGGGCATTGCAAAGTCCAAAGAGAATGTACCGATATGTAAATGTTTCGAATGGGCACATAAAAGTAGTATTTTTTAAATCTTCTGATGCAATTGCAATTTAAAAATAACCATTTTGTTTATGAGTAGGGATCAATTCATTATCCTGATTTTTCACAATAGTTATTCTAGTCTTTTTGGGCACTACCTGCACGGGGCTAACCTAATCATTATCAGAAATAGGGTAAATAATTCCAACCCCAAGTAATTTAAGTATTTCTTTTTTAACCACATCCAACATAGGTGGATTTAATCTCCTTTGGGGTTTTTTAGAAGGTTTTGCTCCTTCTTCTAATAAGATTCTATGCTTGCATATAGATAGGCTAATTCCCTTAATTTTAGCAATTATCCATCCAACAGTCGTCTTATGTTCCTTAACAACTTGCACCAATTTGTATTCTTGTTGTTCACTAAGCGTGCTTAAGATGATGACTGTCCTTCTCTAAGGAACACAAATTTCAAATGCTTAGAAAGGGGTTTTAATTTAGGAACTGGTGCCTGTTTCAAAAAAGGTAAAAGTCTCTAATTAGAAATAGGTAAATCAATATAGGAAATGTTACCTTGCATTTATTCCTCATGATTTTCATTGAGAGATGAAATGTTCTCTTGTAGCTGATTAGTAAATGAAAATTCTTCAAATCCTCTTCATTAACATCTTCACTAATGGCTATTTCCAAAGCATCCTTTCCACTTAGATCAAAAACCCCTTATTCCAATGAATCAACTACATCAATGGTACAAATAGAATCATGTTCGTTAGGAAATTAATTTCAAAAATTTCACCATCAAATTCCATAAAGAGGTTACCAGCATGCACATCAATTTTAGTTTTGAACGTCTTTAAAAATGGTCTTCCTAACAAAATAGGAGCACTTCAATCATTGTTTTCCATATCAAGAACATAAAAATCAACAGGAAAAACTAAATTATTAACTTACACAAGAATATCCTCAACTACACCTATAAGATAGGCATTAGATTTATATGCCAATTGAATTACAACACTTGTTTTGTATAAAGGACCAAGTTTCAAATAAGCATAAATAGAACACGACGTAACATTAATTGAAGCTCCTAGGTCTAACACGGCCTTTTCAAATCTAATGCCACCATTTATACAAGGGATAGTGAAAGAACCTGGGTCTTTACATTTAGTAGGAAGCTTTCTTTGACTCATAGTAGAAACGTTCTCCCCCATTCTAATCTTTTGAACTCCTTTAAGCTTTTGTCTCCTCTTATGTGTACATAAATATTTGAGAAATTTAGCATAACAAGGTATTTGTTTAATAACATCAAGTAAAGGAATATTTACTTCACAATTACGAAAAGTCTAAAGGAATTCTTTTTCTTCCTCCTCTTTCTTAGATTTATTTAAACGTCCCGAAAAAGGTACAACATATTTATAATCAAAAAATGGAGGAAACTTACATGCTTTTGGTTCGTCATGTTTTTTGGGAACGTTCTCATCATCCTTGTGGGGAAAGTTGCTGTGTAAGATAATTTCATTATTCTTTTCTTGTATTGAAGCTATTAGAGGGGTCTTTTGGTGCTTCTAGCTCTTTTCCACTTCTTAAAACATCTGTATTTGCATTCTCTTTTTTGGATTAACAATTGTTTGAGATGGCAGCTTTCCAGAAACCCTTGATTCAAAATTACTCACTGTAGTAGCTAATTAGCTAACTTGATTTGCCAAGTTTTGGATACTGGTCCTTGTCTCTTGTTAAAATTGTCTTGTCTCTTATTACAATTGCAAAGTGTTAGAAGCTAAAGATCTGAAAATATCATCTAAACACATATTAGAAAAAGAATTGGAACTAGAGGGTTTAGATGATTGTTATTGTTTTGGAAACATATGACTGCTTATATTGTTGAAAATTTGGACATGGTTGATTCACTTGTGGGCTTTCATAACTAAGATTAGGATGATGCTTCCATCCTAGATTATATGTATTTTAATAGGGATCATATCTCCTTTATGGTTGTCCCGAAAATCCAATCATTGCATTAACGTGTTCAATAGATTCCTATTAAAGCATGGGACACATATCAGTTGGGTGCCTAACTATCGAACAAATTTTGCAAGCCTTCACCGATTGCATGTTACGTACAGCAAGTTGATGAGCAAGAGAGGTTAGTCCAACAATCTTTTAGTGTAAATCAGAAACATTCACCTCGTTAACATGTTCAGAACATGAGTTTAATCTTGTTCCAAACTGTTGTGAATAGCTACCATGTTCCCAATTAAATTTTTAACTTGCTCATGTGTCTTATTCGCCAAGGCACCTCCACTGGCGCCATCAATTAGGCTATAAAAATATTGTATAAGTAATTGCTTGCTAATTTGATGGTTAGGGCAACTTACACATAGTCTCTTGAAACGTTCCTAGTATTCAATGACTTTCCTTGTTTTCGCTTTATTTCACAAATCTCTTTGCTAATGTTAGAGCTCTTTGATGGTGGAAAGTACTTCTCCAAGAATGCTTTCTTCATACCATTCCATGTGGTAATACTTACAAGGGGTAAGTAATAGAGCCAATCGTTAGCTGCATCTTTTAATGACAATGGAAAAGCTCTTAGGTTGATTTGCTTGTCTGTTACCCTCAAGGGTTTCATAGTTGTGCATATTAAATAGAACTCCTTTAAATGTTTGTTTGCATCTTCACCTGGCAAACCATGAAAAGTAGGTAAAAGATGTATTAGTCCAGACTTCAACTCAAATGAAACATCATTATTTATTGCAAGAAAAGTGATGCATAAGGGTTGTTGTTCTAAATTTGGAGCAACAAACTGCTTCAAAGTTTGATATATGTATCCTTGTTCTTCTGAATTTGAATCACTTACAAATAGCAAATTAAGTCTAATAAGATCGATCTCGTGTCTCCTTCTACTAGCTGCTTTCCTTAATTTCTTTGCAATTTTCTCAATCTCCAAATCGAACTATAATCTAAAATTAGAAGAACAAGAATTATGCATAAACTAAATGGCAAAATAAAATCAAGAAAAGCAAAAAAAATAAATTTAAATTTAAAAATTGCTACAAAAATTAAAAACTATCGAAAACTCCTAGAAACTGATCGAATTTGGCTTAAAACCATTAAGGCTCATGGTCCAAAAGATTAAATAGTTTAGTTCAAAATGTCTGCTACCTGTAGAAAAAGGTATTTTCGAGCCAGAAACATATTAAAAATTCTACAAGATGGAAAAAAGAAAAAAATTATGATGATAGTCAAAATTATAATTATAATTTTTATTTTGTATAATTAAAAAAATAAAAATTATTTCTTCTAATAGTAGATCATAGCAAAAACACACAAAATCAATTAAAACCTTTCCCCCGTAATAATGCCAAAATTTGATGAGCTTGTTGAGGGCTATCAAAGATAAACCTTACTCCTAGAAATTAAATTTGTAGTAGTGGGAATAACGATCGATCCAAAGAGAAAGGCAATTAAAAGTGTATATAAATTAGTACTAAGATTGATGGGGGTTTTTGTCGTGAATAAAATAAAATGCTAATAAAGCTAATAAGATTAAACTTAAAGACTATCAATAATATCTAGCTTGGCCAAAGGAGATACTCACCATCGGAATCAACTGATCCTTGATATAATGATAATTAATTCCATGTTTTATGTGGGTGTAGATAACATGCTCTATAGATATCTGAAGATATCAAACTGTCGACACTCGAATGTATCAAACTATGGACACTGGTGGTGTCAAACTGTAGCAGCTGCATGGTAACCTTATAGGCATGCTTATCTATCCACAACCAAGATAATAAAGCATACAACTATAATATATCCTTTAAATATTTGCTAATTTCACAATTCATATATTGACAAGTCATATTATATACATTTCAAGTCATAAAATATATATTTGCATTCGTACATGTAATTCGTGGCTTACCACTACTAGAAAGGTATCAAAATCACACTTGTATAATCATACTATACACATAAGAGTAATGAACATGCATACAAATCATTCATGTACATGTAAATTTGTTTTGGAACGCATTATGTTCAATCATATAATCCAATGTTCAGTCTCCTAATTCATAAGTGGAAGTCTTATTTCATTTATTTCTATATGTCTGAAAATTTTCATACACAAAGGTTTGGATAAGATGTGGTAGAAATCAGAAACAAAAACAATGCCACGATCATCACAAAGACTCTCTCCATGCATACCACTATTTGTTCTTTATTATTCATATACAAAATGTCAAAACTGGGTTTCTAGGTCTTCTATACATTTCTCCCTCTGTGTCTCCTGTTTCTATAGCACTAATAATATGGTCAATTGGACTCCTAACTTATAAGATATAGACCAAATATCACAAACTACTCCAAAATAGTGGTAGCATCAGGTCACCATTTTTTATCTCAATTTTCAAGGTCATAAGGCCAGAATTAAGTCAAAGTACTTTCGAGATATGTTTAGGTCTATGTATTAATTTCATATGCAACTAAATCACACATATTGGAGGTTTGTAGGCTGAGTTATGAATCAAACAATATGATTGGTTCAACAAACCCTAGATAGAATTCCACTACATGATAGTCTCTTGTCATATTCAACCAATTCTATCTAAGATAACACCAACATAACACCAAAGTATCATCCAAGCAACCATTAAACATCCGAATGAATCATTGTACACATTCAAATATACACAAATACAAAAATTAACTAAGTGAAGTCCCAAACCTTAAAATTGGTAAAGTCGTTCTTCTAATGCTTTTCCTTCCCTTCCTCTTTGGCTTTGCTTGAATCACTAAGTAAAAAATGATGGGATGAAGAACGTTAAATGGAGAGGAAAAAAAATATGAAATTAAGCCATCAAAGTTTCGTCCATCTCCCATCTCCACATGCCTTTTCATGAATTTTTTAGTCCTAGACACACGTTTCAATCCCATTGGACCATGTGTTACAATCTTATTGGACCACATGTTATAATCTAATTGGACTTCGTGTTATAATTCTAGTGTTACAATTTTATTGGGCCATGTATTACAATTTTATTGGACCAAGTGTTAAAATTCTATTGGACAAACATGCTTTAATCTTATTGGTCCATAAGTTGACTTTAGGAAAATTGCATATTGGTCCTTCTTCTTCCTTTAATTCCCACATTGGCCTATAATCTTATCAATTTATTTCATTCTCCTATGTCTTAAGTTTCCAATGGCATAAATTTCATGCAATTTGGTTAATTATATATGGAGTTATACCTCAAATACTACAAGCTATTCGAAAATAAGGACAATAGCCAAAACTCAACTTCAAAACAGAATTCAAAACTTTTAGAGGCCGAATCAAATTTTGGTTCCTTCATGAAAATTTTAGACCTATGTCTCTAGTTTAATCTACAATTAGAATTATCTAATTGAGGTCTACAGACCAAGATAGGGCTAAATTACAAAAGTCTATTTAGTGGAACCTATTCATTCAATGAGGTACACATCCTAAATCAACTAACTTTGGTCTTATCATGCAAGAGTAACACAAAAATACGTCCAATTTAACCAAAAAATCTCATTTACTTATGGAATAATTATTTTATCAATTCCACTCACATCACGTTCATAAATCCAAGCAAACATATCAAAAATTTCCATTCATATTTCACGTCTAAGTATATATGTCCATGTAGAAGTGAACAAATTATACATTTACCATTGATTTTTATATTAAGTATCGTTATTGTCTTAATACACCCTAGACATGCTATAATACTTCCAAGGTATATATTGGGGCATTACATTTTCTCTTCCCCTTAAAAAGAATTTAGTCATCAAAATTCGTACTTGTATCTCCATGGTGACTAAGGATGTTCGTGGTAGGGTAACCTGACCCGTTCATAAATACCCTAAACCTAAGCCTGAACCTGAATGTCAGGTTCGACAATTTCACGAACCTGAACCTGAACCTAAAGAACCTATAGGATCAGTTAACCTATTTTTAGGTTCAGTTCTCAGGGTAATCAGAACCTATTTATAGTAATATATATGACAAAAATTATAAAAAAATTGATGAAAATAAATACAAATTATTCATAAAAGTATGCATATAAAATCCATCAAAGATTAATCCAATATGTTAAACCCAAGCAAAGTAAAAATAAGCCAAACAATGTCTTATAAAAGATCCATGCTAGAAAAAAAAGAGAAATTATTAAACAATTATTATTTTAATCAATGAATTTTTTCTATTAATAGATTAATACTTGATCAATAACTTTGAAAATATTAATTACTATTTGACGTAGAAGTATTAAGTGTTATGCAATAGTTGTTACTTATAATAGCAATGTTCAAGATTAACGTTTAATAACATATAATTAAAGTAGTTTTCCTTTTTTCTTTTTTTAACTCAAGAATTAATATAGTAAATACTAGTGAATTTATTATTATTAATGACCTCTTAAATTATATCTAAATATATGATAGGTTTTTTTGGGTGTTTCAAGTTTAGGCTTAAACCTAAACCTATAAATCAGGTTCGGTTCGGTTAACCTACTATAGATTCGCTTTGGGTTCGATTAACCTAGAACCGCAAGTTAGAAACTTGAACCTGAACTATGAATCTAATTTTTCAGGTTTGGTTTGAACCGAACCTGATTAACTTTGTTTACAGATTTGGTTCATGCGGCGGTTCAAGTCCGATTCACAGATTCGCAAGATTTCTTGAACACCCCTAATGGTGACACACTAAGTCAGATAAAACCCTTGTCTAAAAACTCTTGTAATTGGATCTTCAACTCTTCTAACTCTATAGGAGCAATTCTATAAGGCTCCCTTGAATTAGTAGCAGTACCAGATACAATCTCAATAGACAGTTTTACCTTTGTTTTGGGTGGCAAACTAGGTAACTCTTTTCGGAACATATCAGGAAACTCATTTACTATTGGTATGTCTTGTAAGTTCACCTTCTCCCTTTTTGAATCAAGTACTAAAGACAAATTTGCCTCACAACCTTTTTTAAGCAATCGTCTTGCTAGGATGGTTGATATTACATTACTCAAATGATTAGACATAATACCATGCACCACTATTCGTAACCATCAGAATTTTTTAGCCCAACTGTTCTCAACCCACAATCAACTATAGCTTGGTGTTTAGATAACCAATCCATGCCCAAGTTCAAGTCAAATTCATGTAAGGGTAGCTCTATCAGATCATCAGCAAATTAGTTCCTATGGATCATAATAGGGTAATCTCTATGCATTTCATTCACATATACATTGTACCCTAATGGACTAATCACATGCTTATCATAGGCTAGTCGACCTACTAATAACATTCTATCACACATGTAGCACCCCCTTACCGCAGGGTATACATCGGAACGCCCGTAGGTCACTCCGATACATATTCTACAATAAGGGAGAACTACAAACAGTTACTATATTACTCTCATGGCATCATAATCATAAAACCATAATATAAAATCACTATATTTGGAAACCAAAATGCTTTCTCATGTCATTTCATTAAAAGTAGATAGTTTACAAATCTATCATTTTTCCACTGTCTAATACATTTCTCCAAAAGAAGGCTAAAACAAAAGTCTAACTAGGTCATCCCCAAAAATCTCAGCTGACCGACCTGTGAGCCATGACTTCTCTTGCCAACATGATCTACACAGCAGGAAAAGTCTCTCTAGAGCTAGGAGTCTTACTCTCTCGATCCCAAAAAATAGGTTACAATTTTGGGTGAGTTTGCGAACTCGGTGAGGAACCATCATCGATGGTTCACCCAATTCATGCATTACGTAAGCAATTCACATATTATATGTAACACCCCACTCCCACAAGATCCAAACCCGACATCGATGGTAATATCCGAGTCCGTGCCCCGCGAGGGTGACGTGCTACATCACTCAGTCCAAAAACTCAGTATAAAATTCATTTATCACAATTCTACAATATCACATTGGAAGTCAAGTCCAATTTATCGAAACAAACAATTCATTCTCAATTATTCACAATAATCCACAGTCACGGACTATCACATTGAAAGCATAAAAGTTTCTCATTCACAGACAATTAACACTCGAACCTTTGGTCCGAGATCTCAAACGTAATCATTCACAAACAGTTACACACAAATAGCACTTCAATAACAAGTTCCCAATACTTCGAACACCTATGGTCTGAAATCAATCAAAAATCAAACACACATAAGCCCTCTATTATCTCCACATGGCATAACCACATAATTTTTTTATCACATATAGATTGAGGAACCAACTAAGTTACTCACCTGTACTTCCGAGCTAATACCTGGAAGTCTCAATGATGTCGATGGATCGACGCTCCAAATGTGCCTCTATACCAGTTCCAGTATGCAATGATTACCAAAATCCAAATCAGAATTATTTCAGAATGCACATGTAGCGCTTAAAATGTGTACAATGCATGTTCATGATTTTCCCGGCCCTAAATTCAAATTTTCAATCACAAAAATTCGTCTAAAAATTAGAATTCTATCGGCACTGGCGGTACTCAATTCGGACCTCTATAGATCCAAAAATAAATAAAACAGTTATCAGAAAATAATAAACCGGACCCACGTCAATTTCCCGTCCAAAAGTTCCCAATTTCTCAAAAAATGAAATTCAATATTTTACAAATTCGATGCCTCAAGAATCAGGTCAAACTGCATTGACTGCTCTAGCATACCACCCTCGCGGGTCGCGGGCTCGGATATCACCGTCGATGTCGGGTTCGGGTCTCGCGGGAGTGAGGTGCTACATTATAATACAATAGCATATTCAGAATTTGCACAAAGCAGATATCACACAAGTATAAAGCGTTTAACCTTTTTTTTTCAAATCACAATTCAATCAGATGCATATGAAATGAGTGCATAACATTTTTTCCCTTTTAATTTGGTGTTGTGACCGAGCGCCTAAACTGTCCCAATATGGGCTCATTAATAGGTGAGCTTGTGGCTCTAAACTGTCCCTTTTCGGGCGCATTAAACATTGAACTTGTAGCTCTGAACTGTCCCATTACGGGCACATTAACATTGAGCTTGTAGCTCTCGGTGGCGGCTCCAGTCACAACTGTTATTAACTGTTCATGCATGGAATTCATTTATCGCTATTGTACAATAACACATTGCAATCAAACCCAATTTATCAAAATCAGACAAGTTGTTCTCAATTATTCACATTAACTCATAGTCATAATTTATCACATTGAAAGCATGAAAGTTTCACATTCTCAGACAAATAACACTTCAATGTCAAAACTCCCAATCCCTCGGACCGTCGATCCGGAATTTCAGTCATAAACAGTTTACACATGCCCACCATTATTCTCCGCAGAATTCTAAGTGCAGAACTTTAAACAATTAAGGATTGAGGAACCATCTAGGTTACTCACCTATAACTTCTGAGCTACTGGCTGGAAGTCCCAGCAACGTCCGTAGAATGACGTTCCAACTGTGCCTCTATAACAGTCAACATAATCACACATTACCAAATGCACATTCAGAAAGATTCAATAATGCACATGTCGCAAGTAAAAGGTGTACAATGCATGTTTGTGACATTCTCGGCACTATTTCACAATTTCCTTTTTCCTATGATAAAACCTAACTTTTCACCCAATTGTCCAAATATGAAACATTAGATATCAGTAGAGGACCATGGAAACTCCACAAGTTCATCCCAAGGATTCTGCCCAATTTACCATATCATACAACACTAAGACATTCTCAAGAAACCTCAAAACCAATGTCATTTCGAATTAGATCAAATTCACCCATTGTACTATGTTTCTAAAAACCCCAAAAGCATTTAACTTGTTTCTGAAGTCCCAAAGTTATACTCTAAGTCTCATGAAACTATCCTTAGCTTGAAATAGAATTCTACACTCAACTTTCATCCAAAATTTGAAATCTTAAACACCTGAATTCAAACTTTCTTTCTTCACATCAATTGTAGACCTCTATCTCTAGTTTATAACGAATCAAAAATCACTTCATTTGGAGGTCTACATTTTCAGTTATGCCCAAATTATTAAAACATATCAGTTTAGAAAACAGGACTCGCCATGGCCAACAGACGCTCGCCGCGGCGTAAGAAGGTAGCTCGCCGCAGCATGGCATGCTGAAGCTCGCCGCAGCGAGGGCCCTTACACACGTCGCGGCGAGAACATTCTTTCTCGCCGCGTCATGGCGCAGGCACGCCGCGACATGCGATCCAGACCATTTCTTCCTCGACATTTTTCTCATCTTCTCTCTACCAAATTTAAGCCATATCTCATCCTAAACTACCACAATCTTTCACAAAAACACCATAAATGCTTTAACTACTAAATAAACGACATATAATTAAATTCCTTACCTACTCAAGCTTCCAACTCTTCAAAACTCCAAAAACTTCTCTAACTCTCCAACACCTACGGCCCTCACTCTAAACCTCACAAATCTTCATCATCACTAGGGTTTGAGGTTGGCGTTGCACAAGGAAGAAGAAGCAAACAAGTGGACAACAAATAAAGAGGGTGAAACATGCACCATGAAGGAAGGAGAAGAAATGCCCTAAGGAGGGGGAAATAATTTACTGCCCAAGTGATTTTGGTGACTTTCCAAAAGGGAATGCTAAAATTAAAGGCATTTGGCACTTGGTAGATTTAATAGCCTAGACACTTATCACATGTCTCTTTCTAAGGTTCTTTCTCTTTTCAAATTTATTTCTAATCCAATTTATCCTCAACTTCCAATGGCTCAGTATTATAAATCCTAAAAGCATGCTTCAAATTTTCCTATTGCCATTGGACAGTTATTCTAGTACCATAAAATCAATCAGTCCGTCACCTAAAAAATTCTCCGGTCCGGACTTTTTCTCCCAAAATTCCAGAAAACTTACCAAAAGTCCCTAACAATTGAGAAACACTCCTAAAGCACTCCAAATTAGATCATCATATACAATTATTCCATAATTCACAAAACAAATCACATTTAAAACACAGATGCCAGGAAATGTCATGAATGCATGTACAAATATGTGCATGTACAAAATGTATCATTCCCCTCTCTAAGAGGCCAATGTATATGCATATTTCCTCTATATGTAAAGGCCAAATGTATGAGCATATTAAAATATGTATTCAAAACTCCTAGCCCATCCCAATTGACCAATTTACCCTTCCCATCGGTGATGGGATGTTACAACACACTCTTTGGAGGCTTAGAAGGACCTGAAACTAATTATTCTCTTCCCTACCACACTATCAGCTAGCTCCTCATCAACTTCACGAGGTCTTTCCATCTCTACTATTTATAAGAATACAGGGATATCTACATTAGGTCAACACTAAAACCAAACCATATAACACATTACTAGACTTTTATTAGTTAGAACCACCTAAACCATGCTCTGATGCCACAACATGTAACACTTCTTATATGGAACCTACAACCATCCACATATATAGCAACCAAATCCCTATACATGCATTCAAGTTATACAATTCTATTTAATGCTATACATATAAATATTACAAAACTTCCCAATGCTTAGCATTATCATTTAACAGTAGTAATACATCTTTTCATTTACATGGTAATCTAAAAGAAAACATACAATTTCCTTTTTTTTTTACATATGCAATCATTTGTAACTAAAAAACATTCCAAACGTACTTTTCTTTTATTTGTGGACTTGGTCCCTGCAAATCTTCCCGGTACCTCACTCCTGTGACTTGGACCTACATAGATTAACACCTGTGCTAAGCTTGAAAGCATAGTAGGGAAAACACTTATTTTGGATGACCACTCATAACAGTCATCTACTAAGCACACACATTCAAAAATATCACAACTCATGTACTATAAATTCACATTTAAGAACCAAACATTGATACTCAATGCTCATGTAAATAAATTATCAATACAATTGCACATCATCACAATTTATTATTACAACCGATACCAATGCTCATTCATCAATACCAATTATTCATATTGTCATGCTGTGTTTCTTATTTATTACTATTAAATTTTCTATCTATGTTAAGCCTGCACATTTTTTGTGAGTGTGGATAACGGGTATTGTGAATATCCAAAGATATTAAACTATGGATACCCGAAAATATCAAATTGTAGATAATCGAAAGTATCAAACTGTGGATACCCAAAGGTATCAAACTGTGGACACTAATGGTGTCAAGCTGCACTGTAACCTTATAGGCATGCTGATCTATCCAAACCCAAGATAATAAAGCAGGCATTATAACGTGTCCTTTAACCATTTGTCGATTTCACAATTCATATATTGACAAGTCATATGATATACATTTCAAGTCATAAAATATATATTTGCATTCATATATGTAATTCATGTCTTACCACCATTAGAAGGGTATCAAAATCAAACTTGTATAATCATACTATACACATAAGAGTAATGAATATGCATATACAAATCATTTATGTACATGTAAATTTACTTTGGAATGCATTATGCTTAATCCTATATTCCAATGTTCAGTCTCCCAATTCATATGTGGAAGTCCTATTTCATTTATTTCTACGTGTATGAAAATTTTTATACACATTCATAAAGGTTCGGATAAGATGTGTTAGAAATTAGAAACAAAAACAATGCCACAATCGTGATAGACATTCTCTCCATTCATACCACTACTTGTTCCTTAATATTCATATACAAAACGTCAAAACTGGATTTCTTGGTCTTCTATACATTTCTCCCTCTATGTCTCTCATTTCTATAGAGCTAACAATTAGGTCATTTAGACTCCTAACTCATGAGATATAGACAAAATATCACAAGCTGCACCAAAACAGGGATAGCATTAGGTCATCATTTTTTATCTTAATTTTCAAGGTCATAAAGCTAGAATTAAGTTGGAGTATATGTTTAGCTTTATGTATTAGGATTCATATGCAGCTGAAATCACATAATTTAGAGGTTTTTAGATTTTGTTATGACTTAAACAATGTGATTGGTTCAACAAACCTTGAACAGAATTCCGTGACATGATAGTCTCTTGTAATATTCAACTAATTCTATGCAAGATAACACCAAAGGATCACCCAATCTGTTAGACCAATGGTGGTTGACAAATTAAATCCCACTTATGTTTTGATAATAATAAAATGTATAGAATTTGTTAAGAAATTATTTCAGGTGTTTTGGATTGAAATAAATCTAGAAAGCATTATAAATCATGGTAAAATCAAGAAGGAAGTAATCTTCAACATGATAGAAACTTAAACATGACGATTTGGGAAGATCTGAATAAATATATCCGTTGGAGTCAGCACAAGTCGACCAACATTTCACAAGTCGACTAATAAATTAAGGATCATCAAATGGGGCTTGAAACAAGTCGACTAATGTATTACAAGTCCACTGGAAATCAATTAAATAAGAGCACTAGTCGACTATCATGGCATTAGTTGACTGATCGAAGAGTGAAGTTAAAGCCTGCAGTGTAAAACGATGATACTAGTCGACTATAACAGCTCGACTAGTCAACTATCAGGTAGAGCTGAATAAGATGTGTCTGAATCATTCCTAAATGGAAAGGAAGAAATCAAGCAACGTCCATAAGAACTCATGCAACGGCTAGAAGAGGATTTACAACAGCTACTTTCATTCCTAGTCTCTAGATAAATAGTGGAAAATCAAGGGATCAAGGTACTGAAGTCCAAAAAGCTAAAGAATTCCACTATTGTTCAAAACTTGCTCCATATTGCTCTTAGCTTGTTTCAAATCTGTATTGAGCATTATTCTTTCATCTTTATCTCATTATTATTGTGAGTTGAGTGATTAGTGAAAAATCACTTGTGAGGTAGGATTTGTGCCGGAAAACAAATTAGTTGTAAAAGTAGCTTGAGCCAAAAATCAAGTGGTGTTGTAAGAGTTCACACTAAACTAAAAAGTGTGCAGTAAAGTGGTTTGCTAAATCTTAAGTAAGAGCTTAGGTAGAGGACGTAGGTCTTAGTACCGAACCTCTATAAAAACAGTGTTTGCTCTTCTTCCTTATTCTCTACATTTAAATTTGTTTAATTTGTTTTTGTGTGAATTAACTTCTGATTTTTTGTAGAACTTTACGAAAAGCTTTAAAGATCTATTCAACCCCCTTCTAGATCGTTTACACAATCAACCATAACACATCTAAATGAATCTTTGTACACATTCAAATATACACAAATACAAAAATTAACTAAGTGAAGTCCCAAACCTTAAAATTGGCAAAGTCGTTCTTCTAATGCTTTTCTTTCCCTTCCTCTTTGGCTTTGCTTGAATCACCAAATGACAAAATGATAGGATGAAGAAGGTGAAATGGAGAGGAGAAAAATCTAAAGTTAAGCCATCAAAGTTTCGTCCATTTCCCCTCTCTATATGACTTTTCATGAATTTTATAGTCCTAGACACATATTTCAATCCCATTGGACCATGTGTTACAATCCTATTGAACCACATGTTACAATCTCATTAGACCATGTGTTAATATTCTATTGGACCATGTGATAAAATTCTATTGGACCATATGTTACAATTCTGTTGGACCAAGTGTTATAATTCCATTGGACCATGTGTTACAATTCTATTGGACAAACATGTTTTAATCTTATTAGTCTATGAGTTGACTTTAGGAAAATTGCATATTGGTTCTTCTTCTTCCTTTAATTCCCATATTGGCCTATAATCTCATCAATTTATTTCAGTCTCCTATATCTTAAATTTTTAATGACATAAATTTCATGCAATTTGGTTAATTATATCAGGAGTTATACCCCAAACACTACAGGCTGTTTGAAAACAAGGACAGTATCCAGAACTCAATTTCAAAACAGAATTCAAAATTGTTAGAGGCAGATTCAGAATTCAGTTCCTTTATGAAATTTTATATCTATTTCTCTAATTTAATCTACAACTGAAATTATCCAATTTTGAGGTCTATAGACCAAGATATGGTCAAAGTACATAAGTATATTTATTGAAACCTATCCATTCAGCAAGGTACACATCTCAAATCAACTAACTTTAGTCTTATCATGCAAGAATAACACAAAAATACATCCAGTTTAACCAAAAACATCTCATTTACTTATGGAATACTTATTTTATCAATTCTCCTCACATCATAGTCATAAATCCAAGTAAACATATAAAAAATTTACATACATATTTAACATCTAAGTATGCATGTCCTGTTGGACCTCGATTTTTGAATGAAAATAAGAAATATTCAAAAGTGGATAAGTTGATTGAAATTAAGTTGAAAATCAAGAAATAAAGAGAGAAAGTGTGAGAAGATGAAAAATTGTGAAAAGTTTGACTTTTTGGCCTTTGAGAGTTTACTTTTGATTTATTCAAAATTTGAGAAAATGTTCAACATGAAACTTGTAGGTTATGTTGAGAGTTTTCTGTAGCCATAAAGTTTGCAATTTTTTGATATCGGGAGTGAAAGTTATGATCAGTCAAAGTTCAGGTGTGTTATAGGTTGACTTATATTATGGCTGAAGCTTTGACTAGAAAATTTACCTAGTTAGAGGATAATTTAGCTTTGAAGTTCTTCATGAAAGTTGAAGGATTTGATTTGATCTTTATTTTGATATAAAGTATGGAATTTTTCGATCAAGGAATAATAAGTTATGATTTTTACAAGTTTCTGTTATGGTTATAGCATGAATATTAGAGGACATAATCTTTTATTAGAAATTTGATCACTTTAGAGATGAAATTAGTTTTATAGTTCTACATGAAAGTTGTAGAGCTTCCTTCAAGCTTTCTATAGAGACCAAAATTGTCATATTTGGAGTTCGGGATCAAGAGTTATGAATTTTGAAAATTTGAGATTTTAATTATGCAAAAAAAAAAGTTTGGGTCCAGGCGCCCTCTCGCGAGGGCGAGCGATTCGCCCTGCGAGCGTCTCACCCTGAGAGCGGCTCATGAGGGCGAGCTCGCCCTCGCCTCGCCCAAACGCGGGTGTTCTGCCCACGCACGACGCCGTTTTGTTCTTTTGGTTTTCTTGACTTTACTTTCCCAAATCCGACCTTTGTCTAACTATTTTGCTTATATCTTTTCCGTCCGACATCCGATTGAGTTGATTCTTGAAGCGTTGGATTCCTAAGACAATGAATTTCATTTTTATGAAAAATTTGTGAATTTTTTAGATTAAATTAAGGGTGATTAATTAAATCAAAGTGAGTTAGACTATTTTCAGAATATGGTTCGATATTTTGAGAAATTTGGGATCTGTGGTGATCTGATTGAAGTGATTTTTGAGGCAAAATAAAATTAAGACATGGGGATACAAATCATATGAAGAAATGAAATGTCAATTTTGATTTTTTTACTTGTTTCTTAGGGATTTTTGAGATGGTTCAAGAGAGAAAAAGGTGGAGGAGCACAAGAGCTTCCTTCCAAGCTAAGAAAAGTCAGATTTCAGTGAAAAATGAGGTAAGGTCGAAAATTTAATATGTGATTTTTGATGAGTTCTTGGTTTGGAAATATGGGAAATGATATGAGTTCATAGATTATGAGCTCAATTTTGAAGATATCATGATTAATTGGATTTAATTTTGGATTTATGTGAGTTAGGGATTATGCCAAATTTGTGATTTTGGGGATTTTGTGAATTATTGGTGTAGAATCATAGATAATAGTATGGGTTTGTGAAATATGATATTAATTTTGAAGAAATTGTAATTTATGATATTGAATTTGAGTGAATTGGTTTAGGTCAAATTTAGAATTTGGGAATTTTAGAAATTGGTGATTTAAATATCTTGAAATTAGTATGAATTGATGAATTATGACATCAATTTTAAGAATTATGTTATTTATGAGGTTAAATTTTGATGAAATTGGTTTAGGGAAAATGTAATTAGAAGAAGGAAAGAAGAATTGATCAAATTGGAGCTAGGAACGAGTTTCTGGCATCAATTCGATGTGAGTAGTATATTTATTTGTTGAATTTTAAGCTAAGCATATGAAATTGAAAATTTAATAAGCGAATTTTTGATAAATTAATATTTATATAAATGTTTGAAAAAATTATGATTTCGAAGGATTAAATTCCTTATTGTGGAAATAATTTTTTTTAGAAAATGCAAGGTTTATGAAATTTAGGGTTTTTGAATTATTTGAATAATTTGAGAAACGTGCTTTGTAAATTTTGAATAAGTTTGGATTATGACTCAAAGGAATTATTGCATTCATTGTTATGAATTTTGATTGATTGTGATGTGTGATTAAATTGATGATTTGAATTGCATTAGAATCGTTATATAATTTTCATGTGTTATGAGAATGTGTCAAGTATTGACACTATTTAATGTTATGATATAAAAAGTTTGAAAGTAAGTTTTCGAAAAGTGCCTTCGGGCAATCCGAAAGTTTTAGTTTTGAATTATATGTTAAGTGAGTTTGGTTAGGTCCCTTTCGTGAGTCAGTGCATTATCTCTATTTATTTATAGCCTTCTCCCAGCTGCCCGCAAGTGACTTAGGAGTTCCAATTTCGAACTCCCCTCCGTTCACTACCGCATGTAACCGCTTATGTAGGAATATCTGAAGACGCTCTGTTAGACCCACCCAAACCGTTTGATGTGTTTTATGTGTTTGATTTATGATTTTATGTGTTTTGTGATTTGGTGTGATGCATTCATGTTTTTAAATTTGACCTTGAAATAAGAAAGAATTGAGGATTTTGAGAAATGAGAAGATAAAATTTGCAAATGAAAAATTTTGGAAATGCTTTATGAATGGTTTGAAAAGTGAAAGATTTGAAAAATAAGCTTTGAAAGGTTTCACCGTGAAATGTTTAAAAATGAAAAACTTCTTAAAAATGAGTTTTTCGCTTATTGTTCAATTTATAAATATATTATCCACAAGCTTCCGAGCTCACCCCCCCCTTTCATCCTCATCTCCAGGTTTCGAGCAGGAGATCGGATGAAAGAATGTGAAGACGTTTGGTCCGATTTTGCATCGTCTGTATTTTGATGTGAAATGAGATTTGGATATTAATATTTTTTATGGCTTGAATTGCCGTTAAGTAAGTGATTATGATGTATTTCGAGCGTGTATTTCAGAATATATGAGGATTATGAATTAATGTATGAGAGTGTGAAATTGTATATAAAATTGTGTATGAGTTTGGGAATGAGATTGAATTATGAGACTAGTAGATTGAATTACAATTATGAAAGTGTTTTAGAATTAGTTTTGCGTTTGTGTATGCTGAGATCCCGGACGGAGGGTCCGGTGGATTTTGATGTTTGTATATTTGATTGAGAATTTTAGAAGTGTATTTTGAACCCGTGCAGGTTTTGGGTTAGGTCAAAGGCAGCCGTTATGCTGCCGAATTTTTGATAAAATTTGGGATAAAAATATAATTTGGGGATTTGTATGGATTTATAAGAATATGATCAAGTATTGAATTTTTGTATGAGTATACAAGCATATGATTAAGTATTGGAATTTGTATATGGATGATTTTGTATGTGATGGAATAAAGTGAATAAGAATGAAAAAGAGAAGGAATAAGGAAAAAGAAAAGAAAAAAAAATTATACCGGATTTTGAATCGGTTTAGTCTAGGTTTCCAACACGATTGTGTTTCTCTGTTTGCTTTGCTTTCGATTCGTATTCGATTTGCTTCGATTCATTCGCTTTTGCTTTCCGATTTTGTTTCCGTATTTCTGTGCTTCGCTTTCTGTTTTCGCTTCTTCATTCGTATCTGATTTGATTTCGGCTTATGTTCTGTTCTTTCATTTTCGTTCTTGTTCGTTTTTCGTCTCCGCTTTCCGCTTTTCTGGTTGGGATCCGGTTTCCGGATTGGGTCCCAACATGTCCATACAAAAGCAAACAAATTATCCATTTACACTTGTCTTTTACATTAAGTACCATTATATCTCTTACTATACTTAGATATACTTACTTCTTTATGGTCACTTCTTAATACACCCTAGATATGTTATAATACTTTTATGGTATATGTTAGGGCATTACATTATAACTCTCTTATAAGGTCATTCTACATATTGGTTCTTTGAAAAACCAAAACTAAAGGCATAGATGAATGACATAAAAGCTTCATAATTACTTATTTTGAAATTAATTTACAAGTGAATAGCTTTTTCATTAGCAAAGGATTCAATAACTTTAACCTTATTTGGATCAAAAACAACAATAATTATCCCCTTTAATTGAAAATGATGATTAGAGATAAAATGTCAGTCATTTTTTTTATTAAACCAAAGCTCTTTACAAGCTGATTCATTGAGCTTCGTTTCCAAAACTCAAAGGTTTAATTACAACAACAATATGTTGTTTATTAAGGTTATTAATACCCTTCTCATTCTAAACCATGATAGTCATATAGAAAAGTTAGGAAAGCATTTCCCCTTACCACTCTTACCATTTACTTTTGTGCGAGATCACCTTTTGATAACGTGCGTGAAGGAGTTAGAGTTAGCTACACCATTTGATTGAGTAACCACATCAAGCATTTTGCTAGCACTGAATGGTTGGGAGAAGAAGCAGTGGGGTCAAGAGCCTTAAGTATCAAATCAAAGTTGTTCTCCTTAACTAAATTGACCTTTGATTGACTTTTTCTAAGTTAGTCAATATTGTAATCGCAAGTGCATAACATAAATGTAGCTAGCACTGACAAGTACTAGTTGATCCCACGAAGACAATGATTACTAGTAATTACCATTTTTCTATTATCTAACCTATGGATTGATTTTGGATTTTAATAAATAAAATTAAAAAGTAAACAATTAAATTAAAAAAGCAGTAACATTGAACACGTAAATAAGAAATTACTTAGAAAACTATCAATGTTGGAAATTAGTATATAGGTTCGAATCCCCCTAAAAACCCTTAATTGATTGATCTTTTATTATGAATTTGTTTTATTAATTTATTTGACTATGGAGATTCCTATGGTATGCTAATAGCTGACCTTGAGTCTACTAACAACTAATCCTACAGTTTTCAACTGAATTGCTCAGGTTAAAGTTTATATGATTACTTTACTAATTTGTGAATCCCTTTATTAGGTTTGACAATAATCCAAAAGATTTATGTCCTCCTATCTCTAGGGTTGTAATCAACTTCATCCAATTACGATAGATTTATTCAAACCTAAGATTTCTTAATCTCTATTTATGAAATCAGATTATGAAATAATATTCCCAATTCTATTAGAATATATATTAAACATGTAATCGAATCACAATAGATCATTCAAAACAATTGTATTAGATAAAAGAATTAAAAAATTGTAGCACAAATTAGGGTTCATTTGACCTAGACAATAAAGAAGCTTAGCTATACATAATAGAAAATGATATCAAACATAAACTGGAAGGAAAACAAGTAAAAAACAAAGAGTTCATAATTTTAAATCTCCCTTTCTCTTCTATCAAATGTTCTTGCAAGGTAGAGGATTGATCTTGTTTTCTGTTAGATCTTTTGATGATTTCTTCTTGTCTTCCATGTTCTTGGATTAATATCGTCCCTTCTGGACATTTTTTATGTCTGGAATCATCTCCAAAAGTCTATGGACTGATGCACAACCGTGCATCCCTTCTATGCTTCAAATCTTCGTTTTATATCATATTTGTATCCAAATTATTCTCTTTTAAGTCTATGAAGGCAATTATAACCTATAAACACACTTGGAGTGAATTAAGTATCAAATATACAACAAAAGTATAAAATATCAAGCAATATTCATTAAATATGGGTGTAAAAATATAGTTAAATATTTGCCTATTAACCTTCCTCGAGCATTCACCATTAAATGTATACTTAAGAAGAGTTGGCACAATGATTAAAGGTAGATTCACTACATTAACTAAATAACTAAGAGCAAAGTCAACCAAGTTAGCTTAATGAATAAGCTTATTAACATCAAGTGCTTTAGAACACATAGCACTAGCTCGACCAGTAAATTGCACGTTAATATTAAGACTAGATTAAACATTACTAATAGACGTATTTTCTTCCTTCACAATAATAATAGATTGCTTATTCCCTACTAACTTACGATTTAAAGATGAATTTTAAGGTCTAATCCCATTAATTCTGCATAATCACCTCCTTGAAAATCTTTGTCAATCCTTCACATTCTTTGTCGAAGATGTCTAGAGATGGTTTCTAGTGGTAGGTGATATGGGTAGCATCCTCCAGCAACTCTTCCTAGTATTCAATTACTTAGAGAATTACCTTAAGCAACTTTTGGGACATATCTACCTGAACTCAAAACCTAACGAACCCTATACTCTTTACGTAGGATGTAAATTAATCTATACAAAGAGATTGGCCCATGTAACTAGCTAAGTAGCTCAAACTAGTTTGAGAATAATATTCAAGAGGCACATTATGAATATTGATCCATAATGAAACATGCTCGAACATTCTATGATCTAGTTTCATCCTTAGAGACTGGCTTTATAGAAAAATTGAATTATCCTTAATGTGCCAAGGTATGACTTCTTTGACTTTGTGAACTTCTTCCATAGAGCTAAGTTTGAAGACAAATCCTTGAGGATTAAGGAGTGTTTCACTTAGTACCTTTTTATCTAATAGAAACTTGGCCTATGCAACCATAATTGAATATGTTGGCCTCATGTCAAAAAAGAACCTACTAAGTTGAGAGCTCCTGTAATAAAAAGTCCCTCAAGGATTGAAAAATTGTCTGACCATCTTTGAATAAAGGGGGAAAGTATTCTACTTTAACTAGGGGAGAGATCATACACTACCTAACACCAAGTCTTCTTAGAAGAGGTGATCTTAAAAGTTGATAGAAGTATTAAGAATAACAAGATTTTCCTGAAATAAAAACATTAAAATTGTATTATTGTAATATTTTAAATATTTTGTATTATTTTAATTTTATATTTGTAAAATAATGATTATCTTTGTTTATATTAATTGTAGTTATTATTTATATATGAAATATTTAAAATTATTATTATTTCATATTAATTATCATTATTATTTATTATTATAAATTTTGAAAATATGATTGATGTAAATAATAAACTAGTAAATTATACAATATATACCAATGAATTATTTTATAAATTTTACAAATTTTAAGAATTATTTTATAAATTTAAAAAAATTACTAAAAATAATATCTAGTATTAACTAGTGCTTATATACTATCAGTACTCAACCGGTATCAAGTTCGTGAAGTTATTCGTAACATTATTTATAATCTTATATTTTTAATAAAATAAAACTTCAAAGAGTCTAATTGTCTTTTACCCGTTACGATCAGGGACTCGACGAGTCGTGTCATCGTCGTCCAGTCTGAGAGAGAGAGACTCGGTGAGTGAAGAATCTAGCCTGCATTGTGTGAAGATGAGTTCATAGTCGTCTTAAACTGGGAGTTTTCTGGCAGGGAAAGAGGCCAGTCTTATTCAGAAGCGGTTTGCGGGTTTTGACTTCTTTCTCTTCAGTGTATAATACATTCTGAAGAAGCTTAAAGGTTAAACTTTTTCATTCATAGTTTGTGTTTAGCCTTGCTTCATATACCTGCATTTCTGTGTTGATTCTATTAAAACCCCTCTAATCTGCTACTGTTTTTGTATATACACTGGTCATATCAAATAGACATGAGAGGAAAGGGTGAAGTCGTTCTTGTTAAACTATTTTAACTGGGTCTTGATTTTTCTAACTTAAAAATTGTTCAATTGCTGTTCAAAAACCCACAAACAAACTCCACCGTGTTTCCTGTTTGTCCCTTTCTTTTCTTTGATTGATGGTCACAGAAAGTTCAATCCTTTTAAGGGTTTTGAGTTGGTTGTTTTGAGTGGTTTTCTGAGGACAAGTTTGGATTGCTGGGTCACAGACTTGGGTTATCCTTTCATGCATGTCCTGGTTCTTTTGTTCACGGTCTCAAATTAATTGCGAATTGAATTTGTGAGAATGATTGGGAGCTTTGCCCATCCTTTTCAGTTGGTCAATTGCTTAAACTTCCAGTTGTTACGAAGATATTCGTATTTTTATAAATCACGTAGTGTGCATTTGCTTTTAGGCTTTGCAAGTGTTAACTCAAACTGCAAAAAAATGATTTGTTCTCGACCACATCATTCTTTATGTGTTTGTGTTGCAATTTAAGTTTCTGGATGATCTGAGAGGTTCGACCATATCCGTCATTTTTAAATTATTGCAAAAAATTCAAAATCATGTAATTACATTGGCTTTCTAATTATGCAATAAACAGCTTTTCTAAGGAAAGGTATATTATAATCAAGCACAAACGGCAGACAAATATAACTGAGAAAGGTATTTTAATTTTACAAATAATGATGCGGTGCTAAGAAAAATTTCTCTACTGGCTATAATGGTTCCCGTTTCACCCTTTGGTGCCTCAAATATGCAGATTGTCTTCTTTTCTCCGCCATACTTAGACTGATAGGAGGGTCTGAATGTTAACTGATCCATTTGCTATTATGACTCGTTGTTGATATTTTTATTTTTTAATTTTGTTTTAGATTTTGGATTAAATGGGAATGTCATCTGATGCTGTGGACGATCTTTTCATGGATACGGATGATGATGAGATTGTTGATGCAGCTAGCATATGCAATTTGGGAGAAGGATTCTTAAAGAATTTCTGTAGAAAGGCAGCAACATCTTTTTTTGATGAGTATGGCCTGATAAGTCACCAAATTAACTCTTATAATGACTTCATTAACAATGGCCTTCAAAGAGTCTTTGATTCTTTTGGTGAGCTCACTGTTCATCCTAGTTTTGATCCATCAAGGAAGGGAGAGAATGGATGGAGATACGCTTCAGTAAAATTCGGAAATGTTACTCTTGATCGACCAAGCTTCTGGGGTGGTACAGAAAACAGTGAACACAAGATGCTTCCTAGGTATGCCAGGCTACAAAATATGACCTATTCTGCAAGAATGAAGTTGAATGTAACTCTTCAGGCGAGTATTCTTATGCTTCCTTTTCTTCAGATTTTGACTTCTTACGACAAGCTTGTTATTTGGGATTCTATTGGTGTTTATACTGATGCTGTTTTTGGTTTCTTGATGATCTTGAAACACTGAATCTGGACAATAGTTTCATATTATTGTATCTTATCTGCAATGCCATTAGTATCTTTCAAGAGACTTTTGTTCAACTACATTTTTTTTATCTCAAAGCAACAAGCTGGTATCGCTTGGGCAAAATCCTGGATAATTTTAGGATTTGGTGGGAAGAGGAATTTTATTGCAACAAGCTTTTAGATGAGATGGCACTTACCTGTGGTGGTAATGGCAATAAAATTCTGCAGAGCTGATCATTTTGGAATGTGTTTATGTTGGCTCAAATGCTTGAAGATTGAAATGTCCTTAAGCATTTTGCTTTTAACTTTAAATTAATCCATGTGGATAAGTTCTTAATCTTTTGGAGTTTTTCCGGTTGTCTATAGGATAGAGTGATTGAGCAGTCTGGAAATGTACCTTATTTCGTTGAGACAAATCCTAGATAATAGAGAGTTGTGAGTGTTGTGGTTGGGATCTTTGTATTAAGCATTCATTTATATAGGCTTTATACATTTGAGGATAAAGGAAAATAATTCTATATTATTGTGACATTCTATCGTAGTCCAACTTGATATACTTATTTGTTGTTGATATGAAACTGCAATTGTTTCAGATATTCACTCCAAGGCTTTCTGGAAGTGACAAGTTCAAAACTGGAAAAGAGCAATTTCTGGAAAAAGATATCCTTAGCACAGAGAGCAGGGATATCATAATTGGAAGGATCCCTGTAATGGTGATGTCTGAGCTCTGCTGGATGAAAACAGTTGAAAATGGTGATTGTGATTTTGATCATGGAGGCTACTTTTTGGTAAAGGGTGCAGAGAAGGTGACTTAATTTTTGTTTTCAGATCCTTTGGTCAAGCTTATTATTCTGAAGATGAAAATTAGGTTAATGTAGTGTTGTTTGATTCTCAAATGGGATAAACTCTTATTGTTTACAAATTTCAAAACTTGGACTTGAAACAATTTTTTTAGAACACGTAGACTTGCAAATTTTTTTGGTGCTAGTTGGAGTCTTGTTCCTGTACTGTACTGTACTGCACTTGATTCACTAATTGGTATATTTTTCTTCTTTGGCATTGTAATACTGGATTAAATGATGTTGTTGGTTGGATATACTGTATTCTTTTTGTATTTCCTGTTTCTTCATTTATTATTGATCTTTTTTTTTTTCTGGATTGTTGATTTCTTTTGTATCTGCTCTACGGTTTGTTGACTTCTCTTGGGTATCTAGAATTTATTTCTGCAGTGATAACGTGAAGTCATGTCCCGATTATTTCAGGTTTTCATTGCACAAGAGCAAATTTGTATGAAGAGACTTTGGATTTCAAATAATCAAGGTTGGACTGTCTCGTACAAATCAGAAGTTAAGAGAAATAGATTAATTATTAGACTTGTGGATCTTTCTAAGGTTGATGATGTCAAAGGGGAGAAGAAAGGCCTTACTATTTATTTCTTGTCAACGGAGATCCCTGTCTGGATTTTGTTTTTTGCACTTAATGTCAAATCTGACAAAGAAATTATAGATTTGATTGATTATGACATTGAAGACACTGGCATTACAAACATACTGTTTGCCACAGTTCTTAATGCTAATGATAAATGTGAGGGCTTCCGCAGGACTGGTGAGGCCTTGACTTATGTTGGTAAACAGATAAAAGGAACCAGATTTCCTCCGGAAGAATCTGTCCAAGAGTGCATTAACAAGTACTTGTTTCCTAGTCTCCATAGCACTTCACAAAAGGCTCGATTTCTTGGATATATGTTGAAGTGCCTTTTAGAGGCCTATTCTGGCCGCAGAAAATGTGAAAACAGGGATAGTTTTAGAAACAAAAGGTTTGAATTAGCTGGTGAGTTACTTGAGCGAGAGCTGAAAGCGCATATTGCACATGCTCGGAAACGCATGGAAAAGGTCTTACGGAGAGACCTGGATGGAGATCGAGTTGTGCGCCCAATTGAGCATTATCTAGATGCTTCAATAGTCACTAATGGTCTCTCAAGGGCATTCTCAACTGGAGCTTGGTGTCATCCTTTCAAGAGAACAGAAAGGATTTCTGGTGTTGTGGCAAATCTTGGGCGTACAAATCCCTTGCAAACGGTGGTGGACATGCGAAAAACTAGGCAACATGTCCAATACACTGGGAAGGTTGGGGATGCCAGATATCCGTAAGTCAGACACACAGAATTCTCTTTATTCATTGTTACAAAAATTTTTTCCCTTTATTCTACAAATCCTAAATGTCAATGTCTGTGAATTTCTATATCTATTTATTGTTTCTTTTTGGCTTTTCATTTGTCTCCTCTTATATTTATATTCTTTTTCTGGCCAGGATACATCTGCTTGCTACAAGAGTAGCTGCAATGTTGACTTCACATAACAGCTTAAAACTATTGATATAAAATATTTATATTTAATTGACTCTCAAACGTCTTTTCCAGGATTTAGATTTTAACTTGTGTAAATTCTTCATCCAAGAAGTAGGACTTTTTGAGCATCTATTGCAGATCAAATGATTGGAGATGAGGTGGTTGTCACTTTCTAATATAGTTTTCTGCTTCCAGGCATCCTTCTCACTGGGGTAGAGTATGCTTTCTCTCTACTCCAGATGGTGAAAATTGTGGGCTTGTAAAGAATTTGGCTGTCACAGGACTTGTCAGCACAAATATATCAGAACCTATAGTGGACAGATTGTTTGACTTTGGAATGGAGAAGCTCCTTGATGATACTTGCAGTAGACTGGGTAGGAAAGATAAAGTATTTCTAAATGGAGAATGGGTTGGAGTTTGTGAAAATTCTCTTATGTTTGCTTCTGAGCTAAGACGGATGCGACGAAGGAAAGAGTTGCCGCATCAGGTTATTCTTGTCTCAGTTTTCAACTGTCATATTTTACTAAATTCCAAATTCTTTATAGGGCTGTTGATGCAGAATAAAACTTAATCTAACTTTCCTCATTAAGAAAGGAAAGTAGTTCTATTTTAATTTGTCATCATACGTTTAACATTCAAGTCTATTGAGGAATAATAACAATTCTTATTAAATATGGCTCCACTCTTATTTTGGAATTTCAACGTGAGGATGCAAACCAACACACCCTACTTAAATTTGTTTAAACAATTTTATGCTTTTTTCTGTCATTTCAAATGTTTTTTCTCATATAGGTGGAAATCAAAAGAGATGAACATCAAAGAGAAGTGCGCATTTTTTCTGATGCTGGAAGGATTTTGCGTCCTCTTATAGTTATTGAGAACTTGGCTAAGATTAAAGAGTCTAAAGTAGAAAATTATACCTTCCAATATCTTCTGGATGAAGGTATTATTGAGCTTATTGGAACTGAAGAAGAAGAAGACTGCCGTACTGCTTGGGGTATCACATATCTTTTGGCAGATATTAGGGATAAGCAACCATTAACGTATACGCATTGTGAACTTGACATGTCCTTCTTACTAGGCTTAAGCTGTGGAATTATTCCCTTTGCTAATCATGATCATGCAAGAAGAGTTCTCTACCAGGCTCAAAAACATTCTCAACAAGCAATTGGTTTTTCCACAACAAATCCCAATATCAGAGTGGACACTTTGTCTCATCAATTGTTCTACCCTCAAAAGCCACTTTTCAGAACAATGACTTCTGACTGTCTTGGAAACCCTAGATATTTAATAGGTCATAATCGAGTACTGCCAAAGCCACAGTTCTTCAATGGCCAGAATGCTATTGTAGCAGTCAATGTTCATCTAGGATACAATCAAGAAGATTCCTTGGTAATGAACCGCGCCTCTTTAGAGCGTGGTATGTTTCGATCCGAGCATATCAGAAGTTACAAGACTGAGGTTGACAACAAGGAACTTTTGGATAAGAAGCGGAAGTTGGAGGATTGTGTGAATTTTGGAAAGATACAGAGTAAGATTGGACGTGTTGACAGCCTTGACGATGATGGCTTTCCTTTCATTGGTGCTAGTCTGCAGAGTGGAGACATTGTTATTGGTAGATGTGCAGAATCAGGTGCTGATCATAGTATCAAGTTAAAGCACACTGAAAGAGGTATGGTGCAGAAAGTTGTATTATCTTCTAACGATGAAGGAAAGAATTTTGCTGTGGTGTCTCTGAGACAGGTAAATCTACTTTCTTGCATTTTAATGCAATACAGACATCAGTTCATCATGCCCTATCACTGGAAATTTACTTATGCATGTAAGGTATGTACATGTGGACTACTGTTTGATATGTTGGAGATCATGGATGATTTGCAACCAGATAATAACATATTCATTTGAGTTGCTACGTAATGTATACAAACCGTAACCATCAGATTATGTTGGGAACTTAGACTTATGTCTTCCTGTAGCTGTTCCATTATTGTGGGAGAAGCAATTGGTAGAGCTGGCTTATGCATTTGCGGTGTTTTTTTTCATCCCAGTAGGTTCAGTTCGGATACATTCACATTGTACATATAGTTGGAACAATTGAGGATTTGTTTAGTGGAACCTTCTTGCTGCTATGCTTTATATGGATTCAAAACAATGAATTAAAAGGTTTTCATATCCTAATTTTGAAATTTTTAGGCAAGGTTCATTCACACATAAATATTAGGCAAGGTTCTGGAGGTAGTTTGGGTGCTATAGCAACTCTTTATCTTCAATTGTATCTTGGTGACAACTCTTTGGAATTCCTTTTGCGAGCTTGTCTCTACCATCATCATCAAAACCAATTATATCGTCAAACAAGAATTATCCTGATTTCTCCAATGTGTTCCTGCCTCTGCAGATTCGTTCTCCGTGTCTGGGGGATAAGTTTTCAAGTATGCATGGACAGAAGGGAGTCCTAGGCTTTCTGGAGACACAAGAGAATTTCCCTTTCACAATTCAAGGAATAGTTCCTGATATTGTTATTAACCCACATGCATTTCCTTCACGACAAACTCCTGGTCAATTATTAGAGGCAGCTTTGGGAAAGGGAATTGCCTGTGGTGGCTCAATGAGATATGCCACACCTTTCTGCACTCCCTCTGTTGATGCCATTACAGACCAACTTCATAGGTGATGATGCTTCGTAATGTCAGTATGCAGTGATCTGGTGTTGTATTGCAAATAATTGTCTAAAATCACTTAGAAATAAGAGGCCAGAAAAGGTCTTTCCACTTGAGTAGCATGGGTATTTATGTGATAAAGGCATGACATGTTTCCCCAACTATAGATCGTTTCTTAAAATTGTTTCCCGCTTTTGCATTGCATTTGGTTCTTCTGTATTATTTAAAGATTGAAATTCTATTTAATATGCACAACAGGGCAGGGTTTTCAAGATGGGGAAACGAGAGAGTTTATGATGGTCGAACTGGTGAAGTGGTTCAGTCTCTCATATTTATGGGACCTACGTTCTATCAGCGTCTGATCCACATGGCTGAAGACAAGGTAAAATTCCGCAACACTGGTCCAGTCCACCCACTCACTAGACAGCCCGTTGCAGACCGCAAACGATTTGGTGGCATCAAGTTTGGCGAGATGGAGCGTGACTGCCTCATAGCTCACGGTGCATCAGCAAATCTGCACGAGCGTCTTTTCACTCTAAGCGATTCTTCCCAGATGCATATTTGCCAGAGATGCCAGAACATGGCAAATGTAATTCAAAGAGCAGTTCCAGGTGGCCGGAAGATCAGAGGCCCCTATTGCCGTTCTTGTGAATCTGCTGATGACATTGTTCGGGTCAATGTACCATATGGGGCTAAGCTTTTGTGCCAAGAGCTTTTCAGTATGGGTATAAGTTTGAAGTTCGAAACCCGTCTATGTTGAGCAAATCTGGATCTTTCCCATAAGTAACTTCAAATTGTAGCTGTGTTTTTTGCGTATATGTCAGCCGCATGATGTTTTGATTTTATATTCAGTTGTCTTTTGGTGTTGAAACTGTTATGTATAGAAGTTCTTCTTCCCTGTTCTTTTGTTTGTAGATGGTCCAACGGCCATTGATGTAGCCTGGCGTGGCTTCATTTTCATAAGTCAAATTTGGAAAACAGAAAACCTCAAAACTCAAACTTCACAACAGATGATTAAATTTGTTTTTCTTGTCCAGTAATAAGGCTGGTGAAAGGAGGCCTGCCCTTGGGTACCTGGCCCATGATCCTGTACAAGAAGCTCTTAGACTTTATTTGTTGCATTATTGTTAGACAAAGCATCGTATTCTGGTCAAAGTAAAAGTAGTGGAAAACAGGAAATGCCTAAAAATGGAAACAACAACATCTGTCATGGTCAAAAGAATAAAGCTCCTGAAATGAAACTATATCAATCCGGTTGGTCAACCCCAAGTCAAAAGGATCAAAAGAAAAGACCCACCAGATAGTCTCCTCTCAACGCATCTGTCCTAATCTCCACGTCTCTCTCTCTGCTCTTCTTTGTATAATAAACTAATCCCAAAACGTCAAATAAAAATCTTGCCTTTTCTCTGGTTCTCTCTAGAGTCTGGACCATCTCAGTTCTCTTCCTTGTGAGACACAGCGTGAGCAAGAAAAACCCTCCATGCAACACAAAGACTAGGAAGGCTCTCCTCTAAAGTATTAAAAAGGCTTCTTTTTCTTGGATTCTTATCAAAGTTATCAAGCTTTTTGCTTTGTGGGAATAAGAGCTCCGAGTATTACCCTGGACGAATAACTGTTTGGCAGCCATGAACTTGAAGACTGGTTCTGGATGTGACGGTTTTCCCTTTCTCCTCGACCACGTTGCAGGTTCTGATTCATCAATTGTTGGATTTCAGGTGCTATGCTAGCTTTCACTTGGTCTCGTTGCATTCGGTTTTCGACGAAAGTTTTTAGATGTTTAATTCTTTGCCATCGTTTTATGTTTTATCTGCAACCGATTGTATTTTTCATGTGCATAGTAAAGGTATTGATGTTTATTCTGAAAGGTTAGAGACAAGAATCGCAGTTAAATTGTTTTTAGCGAGGTTGAACTTGACCATGTGTCCGAAATTTACTGGTTGGCTGTTAACACTTCTTCTTCTTCTTTGACCCATTTTTTGGTTTCTGATATTCTTCTGACTGAAAAAGGTTATGTCCTTGGTCTGAAATATGAGTTTTGATTATGTTCGTGATATCCAATTTTCATGGTGTGTTTTGTGAAGATTGTTGCTTAAGACAATCCATAAGTTTAACACAACTGCTTATAACTGCTAGTGTGGGGAAGCTTCTGTCAAGTTACCATCAGAAACACTTGAAAGTGGTTTCGCTGGCACAGTGGTGAACCAACAAGCCGTAGAGTATTATGTACATCAACCCGAGAACCGTATGGAGAATGTAACTGATGTGTATAGTTGGAGGAAGTATGGTCAGAAGCCGATGAAAGGTTCTTATTGTTCGAGAAGCTACTACAGGTGCACACATTCCAGTTGCCATGTAAAGAAAAAAGTTCGACATTGTGATCACTCCCATCGTATCATTGATGTCATTTATATTGGCCAGCATAATCATGGCCCTCCTCAAGAAAAATGCAACAGGTCTAGAGGGTTTATATCATCCTCTAAGAATAAGATTGTCCTAGGTGGTGACACTGGCAATCCTGCCGTTGAAATGTCAGATGGTTCAATTACGTCAATGTGTGTTGCAGTTGCAGATGCTAAGCGATCGTTTTTCTGTATGTCTGAATCAGAACAACCGAGTTCAAGCAGTTCTAATGGCAGTGTTGTTAAGGTTGAGGAACAAGAACCAGAGTTCAAACAATCGTTAAGTTATTCCAAGGACTTGGTTCTCTTGACAACTTTCTTTGTTTGGTTTTATATTCAATTTTATTGATCAACGTTATTATTATGTCCCAGAATCTGTTCAAATAGGGAAGGGTCCAACCAAAGTGGAACCTGTGGGCTTGCAGGCAGTAAGATTAGGAAGAAGCTTGGTGCCGAAATAGGACCAGGAAACAGGCATGTCTTTTAGCCTTTTAGTCCTTATCCTTTCTCCTATGTTTGTAGTCTTTTTGATCTGTCAATTAACAGTTGATCCGAAACAGGGCAATAGAAAGAAAATATGTATGTCCAGCAATCAGCTTGAACACATATAAGGATCCTAAAATTGGTGTGCAAACTGGTGCTGATGAGGGCAATTCAAATGATGGTTTTAGGTGGCGCAAATATGGTCAGAAAACCATGAAGGGCAATTCTCAGTTGAGGTAGATACTTTCTAATATTTACCCTTGCTTTTGTTGGAGAATTCTTCTACAAGTTGATAACACTTGAAACCTGCTGCAATGCAATGAGGACTACTTTCTGTTAGTACATTGGGAAGTAGAAACACAAACTTCACCCCATGCACCTATCAAGATTCCAACCCTGTTACATTAGGAAGTACCATCAAGCCAAGCCCCTAGAAGACTACTTCCCTCGTTGTGCAAATTTTTAGGCTATGCATCTGCATTTTCATGCACGACAATGATTTATATTCTGAGACTGAGCTTCAAGCACATTGATTGTGCTTTCTTATTATTACATTTCAATTTCGCCATTGAAATCTGAATATTCTATGGCAAGCGGCCCAAATTCTCCATTAAATTGTTCCACTGACTGTTCATTGTGATCATCATCTTCTGCTTCGGTTACAAGTCCTTCTCATGGCTGCTGATAACCTAATGTCCTTACTTTTATTTTCATCACAGTTCCTGTCACAATTTGTGGTTCTAACTTTGACTAGCATTTGTGAATATTAGGAGCTATTACAGATGCACATCTACAGGATGCCCTGCCCGTAAGCACGTTGAGACGACTGAAGATGATTCAACAGGCTCCACAATCACATATTTGGGGAAGCACGACCATGACATTCCGCTACCTAAGAGACGGCGTTGCCTTAAAGGTTGTCCAGGGCTGGTTTCCTCTGCTGAGACCATCGGGGGCCCTGAAACTTTACTTGGTCAAGGCTCTTCAACTGAGTGTTCAGCAGGCCAAGAGGATATGGATGAGGAGATCTTAGAACTTGGAGGTGAGAAGGCACTAGAGTCAGCTCGAACACTTCTCAGCATAAGAATTGGAATCAGAGATTGCTGAGTGACAGGATTTTTCTTGCAGTTCACTGAATCACTGGGCTCACAAATTCCCATTTTTCTCTGCTTTTAGTAAATACTGGAGTAGAATTGTTGCTTGTTTAGTAGATAAGATGGAGATGAATCAAAGTGAGCATGTGGAAACCTACAGCATTAGACAGCCCCCTTTTAGTTACTAACATTTTCCTAAAAGATATGAATTACCAATCGCTTCTGATCTTAGATCTGGTGTGGGATTGGGATTCATTTCTATTAGCATCCCATCAAATCATGCCCCTCTATCTTCCTCTAATTTTTCACAACAATTAAGGATATTAAGATTAATTAATGTAGACAAAACGAGATTTATATGCTACAATATAACATTAAATTCAAATCTCTTTCATTAATTCCAGTGTGTAACAGTCTTAGATTGCATGACTATTAACATATAATGAATAAAATCTGTTACCATTTGATCATTAGCAAGTCGATGTACGTGCAAAATTAGACAAATATCTTGAGGACACTCCGTTCCTAATTATCTTTTATAACAGTGCAGCCCATAACTATTATTTTCTGTATTAGATAACCTCTCAATTATACATAGAAATTGATAATTTATTTGACAAATTAATAATTCAAAATTAAGTGATAATTTTAATTCAGTTGACATTGATAAATTTATTCGTGTCTTTATTCTCGATAAATAATCTCTTCACTAAATGAATTGTAATATTTTTGTCGTGACTTGAACTTATAAATTTTAAAGTGATGGCAATTTCATCTTAAAAAAAAAAAATAGAGCGATAGAAACATAAATTTTATTTTATTAATTGAAACATCTATTTGGAGACATAATCATAAATAAAGTGTCATTTATGTTTTATGAAAACCAACATTCGCACTCAAAGTCAAAGCATATTAATGTACATTGTCATCGAACAAGGAATACTCTCAACTTTCAGTTATTCTAGCTCAGTAAAAATCATAGTAATAATAATGGATCCAACATAATAACATAGCCTCCTCTTACTACAAATATTAAGAGACTTTCACCTTAAGTGCAGATAAGTCTTTGAATTTTCATTTTGTAAAATTAACATTAGATATTCATTAAAAGGAAATACATGATTACAAAAACAACTTGAAACTGATAACCTAGTTGTCTATACCACTTATAAGAAAATTCCAAGAGAATATTATGATGTTGCAACATCAAACTTGATGAAGTTTAAATCTTTCAAAATTTTTAATTAATAGAATTACAAATTTAGTCATAATTATATCACCTAATTTATAATTAAATATTAGCCTCTACAATCTTCTTATTTCACAAATTATATCACCATTATCTTAATTTATGTCAAACTTCAACCTTTATTATAATTCAATTAATTTATAATAGATTAGGCTTTTTCATAAAAATCTCCAACTACTTGTATAGAAATGCACATATTCTTTCCTATAACAATGCAGTAATAGAAAATAGTCATAATCAAATAAAAATGTTTTATTATTAACAACTTTCCGACTTCATAATTAGGAATCCATAAATTCTTCTTTTAAGATTGTCATTAGTTCAAGAAGTTATCAAAAGACTTGGACTTCTAAGAAAAAAACAATCATTACATTACTTTTGATATGACTTGTCATTGATTTGGAAGATTCATCATTCATTATTCTTAATAAAAACCTATAACAATCAACTATCAAATATAGGTGCATGAAAAAAAAGAGATAAAAAGGCAAGAAATGTGGTTATCTTCTATGAGACAGAGAGTTCTCTACCTTCTCTTTAACTTTTTCACCTATCATTTTACCCCTCTTCTTTTTTGTTGTTAACTGTTCCCTCATCTTGCCTTCTTGCATTCTTTACTATCGTTGAAACCTGTGAACTTGTTATTAAGCTACACTCATCTTTCTTCAATATTGATCTACCTCTGTAAACTTGCTCCTTTTTGGAGAGAGCTTTATAGGGGATATTTTGGTCTTCCTCCTCTACCTTTTTTGCCTTCTCATCTTTAACTCTTCTATTTATGGTAATTTTAGCTTTACCTCTGTCAAAGTTATTCTTTTCCTTCAAACATATTTGTCTCTCAAACCGGAAATCATATTTGCCTCCAGTCCCTTCATCTTCAAATATAACGTAGATACTTCTAACCCCTCCTTTAAACTCAACCTACACTTCCTTATCCCCCTCACAACAATATGGTGAAAGAAAGACTTGGAAGCAGGCGCTAGGAGGAAATGTTGAACTTTCTCTACATTTTTTCTCCTCAGGTTGAAAATGGGAGGGTCATAGTATCCTAGGACCTAAAAACTCTTCAAGAGGGGGTCAAATCATGGGAGAACTCCCCCATTGGGTCCTTTTGGAACAAGAGACCTATCTTTCTTGCAATTCAAAAATGAGCTACATCAGCTTAGAAAAATAAAGGATTAATAGAGGTGCTTATTGTAAAGGATAAGATATTATGTTCATTTTCTCCTCTAAAGTTTAGGCTCTCAAAAAGATAGTCTATGACATATTTTTAACTTTCCTCTCTTCTTACAACCTTGGTAGCCAGGATTTTAGTTTGAGCCCAACTGGCATAAAGTTATTCCTATGTAGGTGAATTTGTTCAATGTTCCCCTTGAATATTAAATAACTAAAGGGATGAGTATGATTGTTAGTTTTCTAGGTAAACCTCTTTGCTTGGATGAAAGTACAACAAAAAGAAAAAGGCTAGGATATGCTAGATTGTATGTTAACATGGAGATTTCAAAGGATCTACTTGAATGTATCCCTGTTATGAGGTTAGGACATGATGGATCACTTTTTGAAGATAATGTGTACATCCATTACCAATGCAAACTCTTTCTTAGTTCCTAAGGTAAAAAATGGATACCATAGGGTTTTCCAAAGAGGTGATTATAAGGAATTATCAGGAGAAAGGAAAAATAATATGTGCAAAGAGTCAACCTCCACTTTAGAGAGGCCTACTCCTTCCCCTACGACAAAGAAAAAACAAGCTAAAATTTTAGTCACTAATGTTGGGGAGTCAAATTCAAGGAAAGAGCATATGGATTTGAATATAGAGGGACAAAATTCTACATTGAATATTGAGGAGAAAAATGCAATGATTCAAACTAACTCTCCTTCCTCTAGTGAAAGCAAAGAATAGGTTACCCTAATTGAGGAATTTCAGTTAATGATCAAAAGGAAATCCAAGAGGAGCAAAGGTAAAGGCTCTATTAAACTCACCGATTAATGAAATTATTATGTGGAATGTAAAGAGAATCAATTACACTAAACAAGCTAACAGTTTTGAGAGATTTTGTTTTTAATACCAAGCCATGTATTATTACTTTTTTAAAAAATAAAATTAGATTTGAGAATCTTAAGATGCTGAATGAACTGGTTACTTGGTGGAAATTTATTTATAATCACCGATATAACCCTACTTTTGTGGATGTTGAAGTTTTTGAGATAGAAATGAAGGTAATTCAGTTGAAATGGAGATTTACTTAGGGTAAGATTAAGAGTTTCTCTTCGGTTATCTATAGTGCAAAGCATGGTTTTCAAAGAAAGGAGTTATAGAACAGCATACTAGAATTCCATAAAAGGGCGTGATAAAGTGGAGATTTCAATTCAACTCTATTCAAAACTAAATAAGATGGTCACTTTAGTTTGAAAATTTTCTTCCCTAACTACAGTGATTGTGTAGGGAAGCTAGGCATTTTTTATATGAAGTTTCAGGGTCACTACTACACACAGACATGTAACTAGTGTGGAAAGTGGTCATTAAGAAGAAAATTGGATCAGTCCTTGGTTAATCATGATTGGATAGCTCAGTTTCCTAAAAGTACGACAACCTTTATGAATCTTTTATTCTCATATCACTCCCCAATCCAGGTGGAGAATCTCTTCCAGAAATCTAAAAGAAGAGGTCTTTTTAGGTTTAGTAACTTCCTGATAGAGGATGGTGGCTTTCAAAAAGCTCTTTAAAGGGGATTAGGGGCACCAACAGAGGGCACACTTTAATATATTTGTGTCTAATGACTTAAGGCAAATAAATCAAAAATGAAAGATCTAATGATTAAAAAAGGCACCACCACACAACAAGTTGTTGATAGCGTTAAGGAGGTGCTCACACTTATACAGGGTGATATAGCTAGGAATCTTGGTAATGATCCACTTTTAAATAAGGAGAGTGAAGTTCTGAGAAACTATTTATTAGCTAGCAAAGATTACTTTACCTTGTTGGAACAGAGAGCCAAAACTAATTGGCTAAAGAGGGTGTAGAAGGTGTATTGATTTCTTCTTCAACACTATTTTGGCTAGAAGTAGTGTTAATATAATCTATTCATTATCCATGTCCGATGGTTCTATACTCTCTCAACAAAATGATCTTCTTATTGAAACTGAAAAGCATTTTGGGAGATTCTATGGTTACTCTTCCAATTCACCATAATTCCTTTTGTTACTCTCCTTTATTAAAAAGAGGATTACCCAGGAGCAATGAAACTTAATCACTAAGCCTATTGGAGATAAAGAAATACAAGAAATGAAATACATGTAGCATCCCACTCCCGCAAGACCCAAACTCGACATCGAGGGTGATATCCGAGCCCGTGCCTCACGAGGGTGGTATGCTAGAGCAGTCAATCACAGTCTGAAAACTCAGTATGACATTTTTCTTTTTGAAAACGATTGTACGCGCGGAAGTCAATTAAACGATTTAGGTCCGATTTAACACGAAAACATTTTTCAATCAAACACAATTTCAGTCATAGCAGACACTCAACAGTACTTAAACCATCTCATGCACAAAAATCCATAGCCAAATTGGGTCCAATGCTATTATTGAACAATTTCAGTAATCACATTTCAAATACATAATTTACCAATTGGGGCCCTATGAAATAACAGTACTATTCTGCGAAAATTGCAGAAAATACAAATTTACACAATGACAGAAAGACACTAATGCAGACGTGAACTGATCCCGACCTCAATTCTCTGACTTGCATGTACTAGGTATACTCCCGTTAGTCTAACGGGGTACTCTTCAATTCTTGAAAAATAGTTGCGATTTTGGGTGAGTTTGTGAACTCAATGAGAAATCATCATCGATGGTTCACCCAATTCATGCATTACGCAAATAGCATACAGCATATTACAATAACACATTCAGAATACCATATAGCAATTTACAGATTCTCATGAAATCACATAACTCAGAAATTTTGCAAATCAGTTAACACAATTGTATCATGCACTCTTGCCTATTTCTCATTCACTGTATTCAATCCATCACAATGAGTATGTAATGCATATGTGACTCTTTCCCATTTTATTACAGCATTGTGACCGAGCGTTTAAACAGTGAACAGTATTCAGTAGACGCATCTAGGGAGTAGGAGAGCCCTCTGGGTATGCACTAACTCCCCTCGAACTCGAGGCTCTTTTCAGTATCAGTGGCGACTCAGGTCAAAACTATTATTATCCGTTTATGTATTTGTGTATGAAATTCAACATGTCCAATATAATCACAGTCACATTGACATTAACACCCATTTATCGCAATTCTTCAAAATCACATGGCAATCGAATCCGATTTATCAAAAACAGACATATCGATCTTAATCATTTACATAATCACACAATTCCCATTCACAGACAGTTTACAGAGCATTTAACAATCAAAGATTGAGGAACCAATTAGGTTACTCACCTGTAACTTCCGAGCTACTGCCTGGAAGTCCCAGCAATATCCGTGGAATGTTGTTCTATCGGTATCTCTATAACAGTCAAATAATTTCTTATTACTAAATGTACAATCAGAATAATTTAATGATGCACATGTAGCAATTAACAAAATGTACGATGCATGTTCATGACCTTGCCGGCGCGATATCCCAATTTCCACTTTCATTTGCCTCGAAATCGATTTTTCATTCTATAGATACTATCCCATTTAGACAATACCCTTATTCTCAAAGAAGACCTCAAAGCCAAAATTACTATTCCTTTGATCAATTTCACCCATTATAGACTTCAAAAGCATTAAATATAAGTCAGCAGTCTCAAAATGATACTCCAATAATCATGAAACAACTCTTAGGTTGTAATAGCACCCTAAACCCAACTTTCATTCACAATTTGAGATCTTAAAAACTTGAACTCAAACTTTCTTTCTTTACATCAATTGTAGGCCTCTTTCTCTAGATCATAACGAATCAAACATCACTTCAATTGGAGGTCTACATCATCAGTTATGATTCAAAAACTAAACTATATCAATTCAGGAAAACCAGTCTTGCCGTGGCCAAAAAACTCTCGTCGCGGTGACATGGAGCGGCTCGCTGAGGAAACAAAGGTAGCTCGCCGCGACGTGGAGAGTTTGGAGGCTCGCCGCGACGTGTTTCAGTAAGCTCGCCGCGGCGAGGCCTTCGCGCACGTCGCGGCGAGAACTTAAATTCTCGCCACGACGTGTGGCCCCCAAGTCGTCTTCTCTTACTAATTTCTCACCCTTTCTCTCTCTAAACTCAGTCATAATCCAACACAACTACCCCGATCTTTCACATTAAAACCCATAAATGCATCTAACTAACAAATACACAACATATAAGTCATTTACTTACCAAGTCAAGCTCTCACTCTTAAACTCCCGAAAATCTTCCTCAACTTGTTACCCCTCTCTAAAACCCACGGCCATCTCCCAAAATCTCGCAAATCTTCATCTTCTCTTTAGGGTTTAAGGCTAGGTCTTGCACAAGGAGAAGAAGCAAGAAAGAATCGTGTAGAGAGGATCGAAAATCAACGAAGGGAGAAGAGGAAAACATGCCCTAGGTGAAGGAGAAAGTTTACTGCCAAGATTTACGTAACCTTCAAAGGGCAAAGTCAAAGACTTAGGCATTTATGTTAATCACATAAGCCTTCATCACTAGAAATATGCCACATGCCCTTTTCTCAAAATACATTTGAATCTCTTTCTCTTTTCAATGTCATTTCCAGTCCAATTCGTCTCCAAATTTCAATGGCTCGACATATTAATTTCTAAAATCATATACCTAATTTTCCATGGCCATTGGACAGTTATTTCAGTACTATACAATCAATCAGTCCGTCACTCGGAAAATTTCCGGTCCGGACATTTTCTCCCAATTTTCCAGAAAAATTGCTAAGGGTCACTAACAATTGATAACCACTCTAAAATAGTTCCCATTCAGATTATCAAACACAATTGTCTCAGAATTCACAGAATACATCATATTCTTAAATAAAAGCCGAGAAATGTCATGGATGTGTATACATATACGTGCCTGTGCCAAATGTCTTATTCCTCTCTATATCGAGAGGCCAAATGCATGCTCATATCAAAATGCAGTCTAACCTACTAGCCCGTCCTAATTTACCAATAACCTTCCCATCGGTGATGGGATGTTACAATTCTCCCCTCCTAACAAAAATTTCGTCCTCGAAATTTCATATATGATTGATCAGGAAGACAGGGGACTTATTTCGATCACTTACGTATTGTTTCCCACTTATTCACTACATGATTAATTTCTGTCAATTAACTGAAATCAATACAATTAATCACCCCTTTACCTTCCTCAAACTCTACACTGTCTTAACTGTTTCCTCATGATTGCTCGCAATTCTTCACTTTCGGTATCAATAACACATTTATCGGATCATAACAATATTTCCTAATCTTGTCCACGGAACACTTTGTCAATCCAAAACATCTTTTAGGTTTTAGACTGACTTACCATTCCATAGTTCTATTCACACCACATTCACATAGAGGTCACTTTATAACGAATTTGGTTTCCCCGAATTATGCCTTTATCTCCATCTCAGTGCATCTTGGCCGAGGTGATACACTTCGAAGTATTTCATTTATCGCTTACTAGATTACATCTCTTTAGTGTTAAAACACTAATCTCGTAAGATTTCATAGCCTCAATATTAATCAACTCGACTCATTGTCATTAACCTGGATTACTAACCCCCAATTACAGATTCATTTCACTTATCAGCATTATCTCAAATCAATCATGGCCCTCGACTATATTTAGGCCCTGTTCACATTAATATAGGGGTGAACGACTCCTTTTTGGCTATAAGACCCCTTATACACTATTCGAATGGTGCCACCAATTAAGGGTGAGCATTATTCGGGCAGGCCTGATTACCCGGCCCGGCCTGAATTAATTCAGGTAAGCAAATGTTAAATTTTGGATAATTCGGGCTGGCCTGGGTATTACCTGAATTATTTTCGGGCCGGGACGGGTAACTCTGAAAAAATTCGGGCTGGCTCAATTACCCGAATTAGGTTTAAAAGAATTATGAAATAGGATAATTAGGATAATTCGGATAAATCGGGCTGGGATAATTCGGGTAATTCGAATAAATCGGGCCGGATAAATAGGTAATTCGGGTAAATCGAGCCGGGTAAGTTCGGGTAATTGAAAGTTCAGGTTCGGGCCGGGTAAGGGAAAAATTTTCGGGTAATTCGGGTCAGGCCCGAACAGTGAAAATTTGCTCACCCCTACCACCAATATAACAATTGTCATACCCACAATCAATCTGAACTATACATCAATCTCATATCCCAATGAACTCCCAATTACATTTGTCTCTAGCAATCCAGTCTATTGGTTATTCACACATATAATCAGTCAATTTTACATTCTAAACCTTCAATTACTCTTTCAATGTACTCTTACTAGAACATAAAGCTTCGATTGTTCATTGTGTTTTCTCTAACCGTTTCTTTAGTGGGTATTACACCTACTTCTTAATCCAGTCATAAATATCATTTCCTCAAAAGTTGGATTCATTTTCGATTCCTCCATAAAGTTTGCATATTCTAAATCCTCAATTTGGGTTTTGTCAATCCTTTTTATACATACCTGATTTGGAATTCCAATAGCTAATAATACTTTCTTTTTCCCTTTTAATAGCTTGACAGATTGCATTCAGTATTACACTAAGTTTAATAACCTTATCACCCAAAATGTAATCTTCTGCCATTGACTTTTCTATTCAATACATTAAATTGCATCACTAGCTTAATTTTTTTAATACTCAATCGCATAATCCTTTCCAATTCTTTCAAATTCCCGAAATATCTTAACCATTATCGATTTGCATATTCATAAACATATCCAAAACTGTTTCTGTACGAATCGTGTCTCCAATTTTCCAAAGCAATACTCAGTACAACGAATTTCAAATCATCAATTGTAATGCAGCCCATGTGGTTATACTTGTCCCCGTGTACATAGAACCACTTTACACTAATTCAACAAATTACATCTTAACCTTTACTGGGACACTTTGTTAAATATTTGTAACATCTCCAAATGTCTCTTTTTACATTCATCAGTCATACGATTCACATTTTTTTTCCTCAAATATTTTTGTCAAAAGCTAAGACCAGAAAATCTTTAACAACTTCTGGACGAATCCAGCATATAGCTAGTTCTAAATAACTCCAAATCTACATACATACATACATATATATATACATACATATATATATATATATATATATATATATATATATATATATATATATATATATATATATATATATATATATATATATATATATATATATATATATATATATATATATATATGTATATATATATATATATATATATATATATGTATATATATATATATATATATATATATATATATATATATATATATATATATATATATATATATATATATATATATATATATATATATATATATATATATATACATATATATATATATACATATATATATATATATATATATATATATATATATATATATATATATATACATACATATATATATATATATATATCCCTTGCAAATTTCGCATTTTATCATCACCTCTATCGTCATTAAGTCTCCCAATGTGCCATGTTCGAATACTAGTTCATCCATAATTTATTTGATCAAGCTAAGATTCACTCTTATGAAACTTGCATGATATAAAAGATTTCCCCATCTCTACAAAAATATCTTTCTCCACTTTTCATACGCATCAAATATATCATTAATGATTATAGTCACTATCCAATCTAAACACAATTGAGACACTTTACTCTTCAGTAGTATAATACTGTCAGGGCATTGTTATCTCTGACAATTACAACCCAAAACTCCTTATACCCATGATTGATTCTCATAACTCTTTAAGTATTTGATTTCCCCCAATGAGGAAAAATTCTCTTATGATTTTCTCAGTTTCATAATGACATGTTCTGACAAATGTTCCTTTACACTAGTTTCTTCACATAATTCAATTTATTGCCATTTTTACAACTTGGGTTGATAACACATTCATCATATCAATTTTGTACTTCCCGAACATATTTACACAAAATATTTGTGAACCGATAATCTCCTCAATATCGCAACTAATGTCTCCTTAATGTTCAAAAATCCTAGTACATAGTCGGATTCTTTACATTAACATAATGCATACCTTCTCAGTAGCAGATTCTATCTCATACGCTTGAGTCTCCGCTAGGATTAGGACTCCAATAATATCTTTTAATTCGTTTCAGATTTATCTCAGATTTCTCCTTTTATTGATATTTCTTTCAATTGAATCATCTGATTGACTTAACCCAATTCAAGGAAATTCTTCTTTGAAAGAAAATTTCTTACTACTTTCATCGATGCCGTTCACGGAATTTCTACTCATCAACAGTTGTCACATTTCTTGTCAACCATTCTCAATGCCTTAGTAAATCAATTTTAGCTATTCATAATATCCCATGAAGGTCAATTTATGCCATAACTCATGTAATCAAAACATCCTTTTTAATAAGATTCAGTGAAGTAGATACCATCAAAATCATTACATCTTATCGAGAGACAGATGTAGGGCAACTCATCAATTAGTCACTTACGCTAAGGACACCTTGATCTCATTTAATTTTTGACAACGCTTCCTTTTTCGCACCTGTCCTCGTTCGTGAGGATTAATCTCAATTTATTCTCAATTGATCACTATAAGCACTTTCACTTCTTATTCTATCCCAAATTGAACTTTAAACTATAAGAACTATGGCTAGCAATCATCCATTGACTCACTAGCCATGGTGCTCCCATTATCAGATATGCGTTTACATAAGCAAAATGACTGAACCTTGACAACTATTTCATTAAACCCATGCATGTTCACGATTAAGTCAAAATCATAGATGTATAATCATTCTTGATTTCCCACTAACATATTCTGACTCTAAAGTCATAAACCCTTATTCAGAACTCCTATCACAGTAATCAAACCTAATTGTAGCCTTTCTAGATCATAGAACATTTTATTTTCATCCACTTTGTTCATACACTTTCAATCTTGCCATTTCTAACATATCTCTATTTTCCTCTATCAAGCCACAACTAGATATTCATATCTATCCCATATTCGAGGATATACCCCAGTATGACTCTGATGTTGTATTTCATAATATATCCACCAATACCAATACACTTAATCTTCATTTATCTAATCGAACCATACACTTTTTCTTATTCTGAGATATCCACAACTTCCAATTATCACATTCTAACATATCATCATTTCCCTCACTATTTCTATCCACTTAAAAAATTGATACATGCTCATGCAAGTGACTCATATGCTAGACTGGGGATCAGATGTCATTGTCTGCCGTGACATGACTTAAATGCATGTAACTTGACCCATATTTCAAAACCAGCCCATATAAGATAGTACTTCTGGGCTCTGATACCACAAATGTAGCATCCCACTCCTACAAGACCCAAACTCGACATCGAGGGTAATATCCGAGCCCGTGCCTCACGAGGGTGGTATGCTAGAGCAGTCAACCACATTCCGGAAACTCAGTATGACATTTTTCTTTTTGAAAACGATTGTATGTGAGGAAGTCAATTAAATGATTTGGGTCCGATTTAACACAAAAACATTTTTCAATCAAACACAATTTCAGTCATAACAGACACTCAACAGTACTTAAACCATCTCATGCACAAAAATACATAGCCAAATTGGGCCCAATGCTATTCTTGAACAATTTCAATAATCACATTTTAAATACATCATTTACCAATTGGGGCCCTCTAAAATAACAGTACCATTCTGCGGAAATTGTAGAAAATACAATTTTACACAATGACAGAAAGACACTAATGCAGACGTGAACTGATCCCGACCTTAATTCTCTGACTTGCATGTAGTAGGTATACTCCTGTTAGTCTAACGGGGTACTTTTCAATTCCTGAAAAATAGTTGCAATTTTGGGTGAGTTTGCGAACTCAATGAGAAACCATCATCGATGGTTCACCCAATTCATGCATTACGCAAATAGCGTACAACATATTACAATAACACATTCAGAATACCATATAGCAATTTACAGATTCTCATGAAATCACAGAACTCAGAAATTTCGCAAATCAGTTAACACAACTGTATCATGCACTCTTGCCTATTTCCCATTCACTGTATTCAATCCATCACAATGAGTATGCAATGCATATGTGACTCTTTCCTCTTTTATTACAGTGTTGCGACCGAGCGCTTAAACAGTGAACAGTATTCAATAGACGCGTCTAGGGAGTAGGAGAGCCCTCTAGGTATGCACTAACTCCCCTCGAGCTCGAGGCTCTTTTCAGTATCAGTGGCGACTCAGGTCAAAACTATTATTATCCGTTTATGTACTTGTGTATGAAATTCAACATGTCCAATATAATCATAGTCACATTGACATTAACACCCATTTATCGCAATTCTTCAAAATCACATGGCAATCGAATCTGATTTATCAAAAATAGACATATCGATCTTAATCATTTACATAATCACACAATTCCCATTCACAGACAGTTTACAGAGCATTTAACAATCAAAAATTGAGGAACCAACTAGGTTACTCACCTGTAACTTCCGAGCTACTGCCTGGAAGTCCCAGCAATATCCGTGGAATGTTGTTCTATCGGTATCTCTATAACAGTCAAATAATTTTCTATTACTAAATGTACAATCAGAATAATTTAATGATGCACATGTCGCAATTAACAGAATGTACGATGCATGTTCATGACCTTACCGACGCTATATCCCAATTTCCACTTTCATTTGCCTTGAAACCGATTTTTTATTCTATAGACACTATCCCATTTAGACAATACCCTTATTCTCAAAGAAGACCTCAAAGCCAAAATTACTATTCCTTTGATCAATTTCACCCATTATAGACTTCAAAAGCATTAAATATAAGTCAACAGTCTCAAAATGATGCTCCAATAATCATGAAACAACTCTTAGGTTGTAATAGCACCCTAAACCCAACTTTCATTCACAATTTGAGATCTTAAAAACTTGAACTCAAACTTTCTTTCTTTACATCAATTGTAGGCCTTTTTCTCTAGATCATAACGAATCAAACATCACTTCAATTGGAGGTTTATATCATCAGTTATGACTCAAAAACTAAACTATATCAATTCAGGAAAACCAGTCTCGTCGTGGCCAAAGAACTCTCGCCGCGGCGACATGGAGCGACTCACCGCGGCGACAAAGGTAGCTCACCGCGGCGTGAAGAGTTTGGAGGCTCGCAGCGACGTGCTTCAGTAAGCTCGTTGCGGCGAGGCCTTCGCACACGTCGCGGTGAGAACTTAAATTCTCGCCGTGTCGCGGCACAGGTACGCCGCGACGTGCGGCCCCCAAGTCGTCTTCTCCGACTAATTTCTCACCCTTTCTCTCTCTAAACTCAGTCATAATCCAACACAACTACCTCAATCTTTCACATTAAAACCCATAAATGCATCTAACTAACAAATACACAACATATAAGTCATTTACTTACCAAGTCAAGCTCTCACTTTTAAACTCCCGAAAATCTTCCTCAACTTGTTACCCCTCTCTAAAACCCACGGCCATCTCCCAAAATCTCACAAACCTTCATCTTCTCTTTAGGGTTTAAGGCTAGGTCTTGCACATGGAGAAGAAGCAAGCAAGAATCGTGTAGAGAGGATCGAAAATCAACGAAGGGAGAAGAGGAAAACATGCCCTAGGTGAAGGAGAAAGTTTACTGCCAAGATTTACGTAACCTTCAAAGAGAAAAGTCAAAGACTTAGGCATTTATGTTAATCACATAAGCCTTCATCACTAGAAACATGCCACATGCCCTTTCCTCAAAATACATTTGAATCTCTTTCTCTTTTCAATTTCATTTCCAGTCCAATTCGTCTCCAAAATTCAATGGCTCGACATATTAATTTCTAAAATCATATACCTAATTTTTCATGGCCATTGGACAGTTATTTCAGTACTATACAATCAATCAGTCCGTCACTCAGAAAATTTCCAGTCCAGACATTTTCTCCCAATTTTCTAGAAAAATTGTTAAGGGTCACTAACAATTGATAACCACTCCAAAACAGTTCCCATTCAGATTATCAAACATAATTGTCTCAGAATTCACAGAACACATTATATTCTCCAATAAAAGCCGGGAAATGTCATGCATGCGTATACATATACGTGCCTGTGACAAATGTCTTATTCCTCTCTATATCGAGAGGCCAAATGCATGCTCATATCAAAATGCAGTCTAACCTACTAGCCCATCCCAATTTACCAATAACCTTCCCATCGGTGATGGGATGTTACAATACAAGTAGTCTTTCTAATGAATCTTAATAAAGCCCTAGGTCCAGATGGCTTCAATGGTTTCTATTTTCAGAAGACTTGGCAGGATATTGGTCCCATGGTGAAGAGAGCTATAAAGGAATTCTTCTTTAGAGGTGCTCTTCTTAAAGAGATAAACAGGGTTTATATATGCGTGATACCCAATATTTCAAATCCTACTTCTTTTGAGGACTTCAACCCTATTACATGTTTGAAATTCTTTTACAAGGTGATTTCTAAAAGCCTATCAAATAGGTTGAAGACAATTTTTATTTCTATTATCTCTGATAATCAAACTACCTTTATGCAAGGCAAAATGATTGGTGGCAATGTCTCAATTGTTCAAGAGCTAATAAAACGATATTAGAGAAGGTGTATTGATTTCTTCTTCAAAACTATTTTGGCTAGAAGTAGTGCTAACATAATCTATTTATTATCCATGCCTGATGGTTCTATACTCTCTCAGCAAAATGATCTTCTTACTGAAGTTGAAAAGCATTTAAGGAGATTCTATTGTTACTCTTCCAATTCACCATAATTCCTTTAGTTACTCTCCTTTATTAAGAAGAGGATTACCCAAGAGCAATCAGACTTAATCACTAATCCTATTGGATATAAAAAAATATAAGAAAAGAAATACAATTAGACTTTCTAATGAATCTTAATAAAGCCCAGTTCTGGATGGCTTCAATGGTTTCTTTTTTCAAAAGACTTGGCAGGATATTGGTCCCATAGTGAAGAAAGCTATAAAGGAATTCTTCTTTAGAGGTGTTCTTCTTAAAGAGATAAATAGGACTCACATATGCATGATACGCAAGATTTCTAGTCCTACTTCTTTTGAGGACTTCAACCCTATTACATGTTCGAACTTCTTTTACAAGGTGATTTCTAAAAGCCTATCAAACAGGCTAAAGACAATTGTTTCTCTTATCTCTGATAATCAAACTACCTTTATGCAAGGCAAAAAAATTGGTGACAATGTCCCAATTGTTCAAGAGCTAATAAAATGATATTAAAGAAGGTGTATTGATTTCTTTTTCAACACCATTTTGGCTAGAAGTAGTGCTAATATAATCTATTTATTATCCATGCCTGATGGTTCTATACTCTCTCAATAAAATGATCTTCTTACTAAAGTTGAAAAGCATTTTAGGAGATTCTATGGTTACACTTCCAATTCACCAAAATTCCTTTTATTACTCTCCTTCATTAAGAAGAGGATTACCCAAGAGCAATCATACTTAATCACTAAGCCTATTGGAGAAAAAGAAATACAAGTAGTCTTTCTAATGAATCCTAATAAAGTCCCAAGTCTAGATGACTTCAATGGTTTTTTTTTTCAAAAGACTTGGTAGGTTATTGGTCCCATGGTGAAGAAATATATAAAGGAATTCTTCTTTAAAGGTGCTCTTCTTAAAGAGATAAATAGGACTCATATATGCATGATACCCAAGATTTCTAGTCCTACTTCTTTTGAGGACTTCAACCCTATTACGTGTTCGAACTTCTCTTACAAGGTGATTTCTAAAAGCCTATCAAATAGGCTGAAGATAGTTTTGATTTCTCTTATCTCTGATAATCAAACTACCTTTATGCAAAGCAAAATGATTGGTGACAATGTCTCAATTGTTCAAGAGCTAATAAAATGATATACGAGGAAAAACTATCCCCCAATTGTTTCATCAAAGTTGATTTTAGAAAAATTTTTGTAGCATCTCATGTTTGAGGCTAGAGCCCAAAATAGTGAATTGAGTATACTGTAAGAAATTAGAAGTACATTGCATGCTCGTGCATCATTGTATATTGACACGCATGTGAATATTTATTTTTAGCTCATTAAAATAATTGTACATACATTCATTAACATTTTTCGGGTATGATTGACTGATTAAAATGTGAATTGTGACTTATTTGCGTTAAGATTTTATTTGGAGACTAATAGTATTATTTTAAAATTTTTGATAAATTTTAGAGAATTTCTGAAATTTTGAGGTATTTTGGACCAATTATAGTGTGACATGTGGTAGTCTTATAATAATGTGTGCTAGAAAGCAAAACCTAGATCATTGTAACCCTTGTTGTTCTTCGGAATGGCTTTGGTCTTCACCGAAACTATTCATCACCAAGCTCCCCTTTGTTTCACTCATCACCGAAACACTATTTGGTTCTTACGTAAGTATTATCCTTTGCGAAACAAACATTTCCATCTAGCTAGTGTTGCTTCTACTTAATCGTGTTGTTTCTTTCCAACCACCAAAACCCTGCCTGTCAGTTTCACTGCTGGAATTCGGTTACAAAATCAAGTAAGTTATGTCTTGAGCATTACTAAGTTTTGTAAATGATTTTAATGATGGGCTATTATTAGAGATGAATACATGCATGAGAAGGTTAAGTAGTAGAGTTTCGATGAATGCATGTGCTAAATGACTTGGATGAGGAATTGAATTTGTGATGTGGGAAAAGCATTAAAATGAAAAGTATAAGGTAATGAGAGGGAATCTAAATCTATATAGTGTAGAAAAATTTGGAATTACAGAAGTTAAAAAAAACACACACACACAGAGTAGAGAAAGAAAGTGTATGTATGGTTTCGGATTTTTGATGTTTATGTTTAACTTTTGGATTTTTGAAATGTTAGTGTTGAGATGAAAGTTTGTGAAGTTGTTAACTTCAGAAAGATGTGAAAAATAGATTATAAGTTCTGTTGAGAGTTGTTATTATTCATGAAAACAAAATTTGTGGTAGAGAGAGGAAGAAGAAGGTGATGGTTTACGTGTATGACGTTGGTGTTTGAATTGTAAATATGGACTAGAGTAGTTTTCCTGAACAGCTTGAGTCTTTTGGCTATATCTTTTTCTTCCGACCTTCAAATGACTTGATTATTGAACCAATACACTCCTAAGACATTGCTTTTCCTCTCCATAAAAATTACAGCCATCTTAATTGATTTGAAAAAGATTGATTGGAAGAAAGTGAGTAAATGTGCTGGAATGTTATGAAGTAGAAAATTTTCATTAAACATGCTTCGGTTTTTTGATTATATCTTGATCTGTAGATTTATAAATATATTAATTATTAATTCAGATTAAACTTGAGACATATGTCTACAACTTTCTTGAAGAAGTCAAATTTTAATTCTATCTCTAAGACTTTCAAAATTGGAATGAAATTGAGTCATGACTTAGGTTATAGCACTACTAGGGATAGAAATCATGCCATGTGGTTATTGAATAAATTGTATTAATGTAGGCCGAATTAGACTAAGGTCACCAAAGTTATAGCTTATTTTCTTAGCTTTAAATTAGTATAAAGTTTGTAATTTTTGGATATTGGAATCGAGAAATATGAGTTGTACAACTTGAATGCATGATCATGCTCTAGCCAAAATTTTAAATGTACACAATCCGTGGTTTTTCTTTAACATAACTCATAAAATAATGAACCAAATTGTATGATCTTGGTATCATTCGGGCTGAAACAATAGCCCACAATCGTGGCATGTCAGGCCATGATCATGACCAAAGCACCAAAATTAGCTCACGGTTGTGGCCTGCATGCCATGATCTGTTGGATCGAAAAACGAAAGTATGTTATATTTGGAGAACCGGTAGATTTCAAAACTTTTTAGAAATCATATTTGCAGCGGAAGCAACATATCTAAATCATCATGCCAATCCATACATGATATGGTATAAGGATAATAATAAACATAAACAAGATGAATAGTATTATCGACTCATTTGCTACAGTTTTAATTCCTCGCTACGCTATCCTCTCCTTCTTCTTGTATCAAAAACCTTTGCTTTTGAATCTTTTCCTTTTATCAATATATCTTCTCCTTGTTGTTGTATCCTCAACCAATTTGATTTACCTCTTATTCTTCTAGGACAATTTGGTTATCAAAATCCTTTGGTGGAAAAGGAGAAGAAATGTTTGGAGGAGATTTTTCTTATAAGAAAATGAACCAAAAACGAGACTCTTCTCTTGCAAATTTCGGTTCACTCATGCATGAAAGGAGGGAGAGAATTAAACCTTGCAAGAACACCTTCTTACACACTCAATTTCGGTTATGCATAGTATGGAAGAAGATAATAGCATCCAATTCATCACTTATTTCACTAATCAATCATAAAGTAGCCAATCAATGAGACTCTTCTCATTTATCTTTAAGGTGAATTTATGATAAGACTATTAACCTATACATGACCTACCAATGTCGGTTTTGGAAGATGGAAGAAAGAAGATGGTCCATCCAATGCGCATCTTTCTTTTTAATCCAATGAATGTTAATAGGTTATATGCTAACATTAAAAGATAACTATTAAACCATTTAATGATAAGTTCATAACTCTATTTAATGATAATAAACCAAAATAAAGACCATTTTTATTTAACATTTGAATGTTAAATGTGCAGCTGCACATTCAACCCTAATAAAATAAAAAATGCTACTCCTTTATTTAAAAATTTTTGTTTTAATATAATTAATCTAATCAATTACATTAAATCAAAGTCTAGCCCATTTCTAAATAAACATTTGAGCTTTTAATTAACCATTAATTAGTGCACGCCTAACATTCAATTATGGGCTTCTAAAATCTTCATTTATATTCCTTACTTAGCTTGATAAGCTTCCTTGAAACCAAGTGGTAAATCTTATTAGACTTTGATAATTCAAGCTTCAATAAGCGTAGAATTAACTTAATCTCATTATAATTAATTTTAGCTTATTAACTAAATGTCATTCCACTAAAAACAATTAGTTGAACTCTTGAATTATTAAATATTATGATAACACATATTTTATGTCTAATTGCAAACCCTATTTAGAACCTTATTATAGCTATCCGCACAACAAAGGGTAAAATTACCGTTTTACCCTTATGTTAATTTTTCCTTCTAAGTCTCTCATTTTACTTTATATGATGATTAACACACAAGATCTCATCTTGGTGTTAAGACTTGATGGGTAGCTAGTCCATCAAACTACTGGCGCCAGTTTAATCACCAAATCTCCTTAAAACATCTAGAAGTGATGATATCACTATAAACTCTTTATTTGAGTAAATGTTCCCTGATACATGTTTCAATTAATAATTTTAACATGTAGACATTGGATTAATACTCTGCAAAAATTCATTCTGATCATATCAAGAATTATAATTAAATACATACGAGTTCACCACTCATCAAGATTATGGTTCATAATAAGCGAATGCTTAAGTTGTATGGTTCAAGATTAAAGTAACGACCCACTTTATTCTTGAAAACATACTTGATTCTAGATTCATTTAATAGTGCCATTATCGATAGTCGACAACTATCATGATATGAAACTCATCATTCCCTTTAAGTAAACTCCTTTACTTACATGAAGATAAATCGCAACATTACAGTCTAAATCATAATCAAGTCACCAACTTGATTGTTCAACTGTGAATTAATTAATTTAGATTCTAATAATATGCATGTTTCCTATACATCTCTATGTATATGTATGTTACTTACAAAAGAATCTTGGTACTTTTTGGCTAGATATATAATGCTCACACAAATAAAACTAAACTCTTTTGTTTCATTAATAATAAATATTTTCATGACAAAACTAGAACTGGAAGAAAATTAAGTTACATGTAAATACATTTGTTTTTCAAGGCACTATACTTACATAACTCCAACATGATCGCGATAGAAGGCTCAGATATAGCCCACAATCGTGGCCTGCATCAGGCAGACGTGCAGACACTCAAAAAGTCAAATTTTAAGAAATTTTTTGGACCTTTCAGATGTAACACCTCACTCCCGCGAGACCCGAACCCGACATCTACAGTGATGTCCGAGCCCTTGACCCACGAGGGTGGCGTGCTAACCACTCGTTCAGAAAATCGGTACATTACTCTTTATAACATATATGCGGAATTCTATGCTCAAACTTTGGTACTCGTTCAATCACATTCAATTGGATACACACATTTTCAAAAGCCACTGAGGTTAATTTTACAAATACAATTAAACACTTTAGTACAAAAGTAAAGACATGCAATGCATAACGAACCGATTCGACCTCGACCTTCACTTGAATCCTGGAACATACTCCGTTTGCTAGCGGGGTACTCTTGATTCTGAAAAACAATTGCAATGTTGGGTGAGTTTGCGAACTCGGAGAAACCATCATCGATGGTTCACTCAAATCATGCATTACGCAAATTGCATACAAGACGCATACGATAATATCAATTAATGATATTATATAACGATTTACAACAAAGATACTGAGATTAGTAATAATAATACAATAGTGTGGAGCAGTTTTAGTAATCTATAACGATTATACGATATCGGTAATATTACAATAACAATAAGACGATTTACGATAGTATATAACGAAGATCAAGAACTGATAATAATACTGAGAACGTAGAACAGTTTATATAACGATGTATACGATAGTCTATGTCAATATACGGTATCGATACTTGATATTATACAAGAGCTTAGCACGATTCACATGATCACATCACAATTTGCGATAAATCATGGCATCACACGATTCGTAAATCATCACAATTTAGCAACTCAATCATCATGTATATAATGCATATGAGACTCTTTCCGGTTATTGATGTTGTGCCCAAGTGCTCATCAAGAACAGATGGGGGACGCGTCGTGATTTCTCCCCGGGCTAAGCTGACAAGACGATGTTCGAGCTCTAGGCTCTTTTCAAATGAGATTAGCAACTTGGGTCACATCCTTTATCCGATCATGCATTTATGCATGCGATGCAATGTCTGATAAATTCAGATTCAAGAGCTCAATATATGGCTATAAAAGCCCAAGAGTGTATCTCGAAACATACTGAGAATTCAAGATTTAGTGATTCAAGAATTTTGATGCATGACTATAAAGCCCAGTATTGATTGTCGATGTCATGTATCGAGACAGTTTAGTTCAAGAAGAGCATGCAATTCAATCCAATACATACCAAGAATCATACAAGAGTCATACAATTCATCTTTGCATGTACTTCACATAGAGCATGTAGCGATCAGAAATTGAGAAACCAACTAGGTTACTCACCGTAACTTCCGAAGCTCGCTGAAGTCCCAAAGAATGTCCGTGGAACGAAGATCCAACGGCACCTCTATAACAAGAGAGTCGATCTATTATTAATTGCTCAATTAACCAGTTCAATAATGCATATGTCTCAGTGAAATGATGTACAATGCATGTTCACGATTTCCGGTGCTAAAACCCAATTTTGGTACTTTAAGCTCAATCCTATCTCTTTGTTCAATGGGTCGACAATTATTTGATCCATTCATAAAATCCAGTCAATTTTTCTCAATTCGAATCCCCTATAGCCATTTCCTATATATCGGGTCAAAACCTCAATTACAAATCCCAATCAAAACTCCAATAGTCTCAATTTGACATTTAAGTCACACTATGAACTCTAATTGACCCTAATCTCGATAAATCAATACCAATTAAATTAAATTCTAATCCTCTAATTATCCTCAATTGTAAACCTCTTTCCCTAGTTCATAACAAATCTGGAATCGCCTCAATCGGAGGTCTATACCGTGAATTATGCCCAATAAACCAAATTAAATCCAAATGGAACAGTCCCCTTCGCCGCGGCCTTGCGTCTCTCGGCCATGAAGCAGAAGGCTCGTCTTCATGGCGTGAAGATTGCTTGCGCGTAACAATTCAATTCGAGCGCCATGAGGCGTAGGGTAGCACGTCATGGCGTCAAAATTAAATGGCGCGCATGCGCGCTCCACGCTAGCTTGCTTGCGTAACGAATATATATTCGTCGCCGTCGGGCTCGCGTGCAGGTCGCGGCGTGCGACGAACTCCTTCGTCTTCTCCGATCGTTCCTCTCACCAAAAACCACCATTAATACACTACAACCACTCAAATCTACTCTAATAAAAGCCATAAATGCAGTGGGATTCATCAATAACAACATTAAAGCTCTTAAAACTTACCAAATCACATATCAATCCGCAAACTCTCAAAATCTACCGTAAACCCTAGAAATCGTTTAACTCCTTCGATCTACCAATGTCAAAGCTTCCAATCTTTAACAACCATTATAACATGTTAGACTAACATCAATGAAGAGAACCCATAAAAGAAAATCAAGAAATCCTCACCAATGAGAGGAGATCAAGAACGCCGTAGAGGGGAAGAGGAGAAGCTTCAATGCCTTAAGACATTTTCCCAATTTCGTTTACACCTCATATATATGACTAAGTCTCTCAATCACCCAAATTTCGGTCTCTAAATTTCAGGGACTCATCATATTTATTTCCTATCGGTCCCATTCTAACTTTTCCATTGCCATTGGACAATTCCTTGAGACTATCTGATAATGATTGATCTCTCAAATATTTTCGATCCGGGCATTTCCTCTAAATTTCGAAAATTTCCTATAAGCCTCTATAAATTACCGATCACTCATAAACAGCTTCTAAATCGGTCATTTGATCCCAAGAACTCCCAATTTCTCAATCAGTCACAATCCAATCAATTCATCAATTCAAGAAATTCCAATTCACAATTCACTACCAGAAATCATGAATGCAAGTACCAATGAATAAATAAATATGCCTATGCAAACAAATCATGCTCCTCTATAATTAGAGGCCAAGAATATGTTCATCGATGAATGCAATGATACCTATCAGTATGTCCCAATTTACCAGAATATCCTTGCTAACAGTAACGGGATGTTACATCAGATCTCAAAAAAATCCTAAGGCTGCTCAGAACACAAAAGATATTTAAAGAACAAGACAAAGAGGCAAATGGGAGCTTTTACAGCAGCCACCTTGAGAAATCCTTGAGAGAATTTAACGAAAGATTAAGGAAGAGAAGAAGGAAGAGAGATGAGGAGAAGAAGCTGACTCGATGTACTTCTCAGATCAGGAGGTTTCTCGACGTCGTTGCCTCTCATTCTCCATTTCGATTGTATTTCCTATTTATTTATTTTTTATAATTGTATAAAATTGGAGTGAATAATTAATGATAGAATCTAAAATGTCAAGGATGTTCTAAACTCACTTTCAGAGTTTTATTCTTGAATTAATGAAATATGATTGTTTGTGTGTTTATTGAATTTGTGGTGATTTAATTCTGTGATTGCATAATTCGATAATAAACTAAAAGAATTAGTTGAATGAAAAACAATTAAATTAGGTTGATGAGAGTTAGGTGATATAATAAAAATTAGAATTAAATCAAATCGGTAAATTGTGCGAAGGGAAATCTTGCATAAGTTTATGATAGTTTATTAGAGAACTTCATAACTAATTAGAATTTTAGATAGGTTGTAAATTGAGAGATTGCGACCTTCGTAATCTAATTAGGGTTTATAATTTAGAGTTAATGACTTTAACTAGAGCTAGAGTAATTAACCATAGGATCGTCTAAAACCAACAATTCAGTAATTCATAATCAATTAGATTTGTATTAAGGATAAATAAAATTCCTTGTCTCTCAATTGGCAATTTCCTTATATTGATTATTAGGTATGTTGAAATTGCTTAATAATTAATATTTCCGTGATTGATTCTTAATTTAATTTGATTGATTGAATTGAATTTTCGTTTTAGTTAATTGCTTCTCGAATTTTTTGTATTTGTTTATGACCTTAGATTTTAGGATTAGATTATCTCTTCTCGTGGGATCGACACCTTAGGTATTACGTTAAAGAACCATGCGATTGTGAATTAGTAAGGGTTATTTATTAAAACTTACACACAACAAACAACCAAAAATACACAATAAGAGACAAGTAATTATGTGATGTATCATTTTCTATTAACCAATAAAATATTTTGTGTTCTCTTCCTAAAAACTTATGCTTCTATGCTTGTTTATTGCCTTCATATATATATATATATACTAAAAAGTTTTTATTGAAGCAGCAAATTATAAGTATTTAAAATCTAACCCAATAAACAAAGAAGCTAAGATTTGTTTTGAACATGCCAAACTTTTCCTCTGTTTTGTGCATGAAAAAAATCATAATAAATACAGAAACCAAGCAACAAACTCAATTCCCCTTGCTCATGTTTCCTAAGCAAATATTAAATTTTTGTTAAAGTAAAACTCCTATATAATCAAATCATGACGTAACCTTTGCTAACTATCAATTTCTCTGCCTTTTACCTATAATCATCTTCTTCTTTTTTCACCCATGATGACTTTTTAGAAGATTTCTTGGAACTTATTTTTGACAAGGAACTCACCTCCTACTTGAAAAAGAAAGATAAACAACTTCCTTATTTCGACGGGCTGAATAATGCCTAAGCTAATTCTTTCGATAAATTACTTTGATCACCTAACTAGGAGCCGCTGGATGAACGAGTTCTCCTTGAATGGGTTGCTCATAATTGGCTTTGCAATCATCGGAGCTATATTAATATTTGTTGAGAGATGTACTTGAATATTTTAACCATTCGTGAAGAAGTTTTTTGAAGACGATTAATTTATTTGGCTGGTGGTAACTGGTAACTACTTATAAAAGTTTGGAACAAATTCGAGTGCTTCCGTCAACTTGAATATGAATGACTTTCCTCCAGCTCTTCAACTTGGACAACGTATGGCGAGTTCCAGTCAACATCGAAGATAGTTTGGAGCTGTGAAACAATGGCGGGGCTGTATGTCCCGAATCCGACACCTGATGTTGTGTAGAAATAATCCCACACAAGATTGCTTGTTCCAATGTGGGCTCGCACATCACTAACTGCATATTTTCCGTGGTTGACCCTTGTGTAACCTGGATATAAGTTCCCTGTACAAGTGCCATTGCTCTTTGCGGGACCCGTCATGTTGTAACCTGGAATCACGTAGTATTTGATCTCTACTTTTCCGGAACAGTTGTTGTACTTGGAAGATGCACATAAGACGTTGGAGTAGAGGAGAGACTTCAAATACTGATCTGTGTTGTCGATAAAATGTGCCCAGTATGCTACTATTATCTTTACTTTTGCGTGCTTGGAGAAGACTACCTATCCCAAGTCATTAGAAATAAAATGGTGACTAGAACAAAAGCCGCAGACCCTAAATTTAACACCTGTACAATAAAAGTAAGGCACAACATCCCAAAATGACTAATAGAATGCCTTCAGGAGGACATTACCAATTGCTAAGTAGCTCACAACTTGGTATAGAAATGCATCAATACTATAATGTTTTAGACATAACATACCTCTGATACTGCAGAGGAAAGCGACGACCAGTATACTTTTTGTTCAGTAAACTGCGACTGACCCAGCCAGTCCATGGTACTAATCCTAACTGTGCCGCCTCTGGAAACAGATTTAATTGTATCTATCCACGCCTGCTCATCAGCCTGATAATTGCCAAATGATAGCTGCAACCAGGATAGTGTCAGTAGTGAAGCATGAAAAGAAACGTCAAACATCAGCACTGTAGTCTTTAGCAACAAATGTTAGATTTAGGAAATAAAATTAAGACTTATTGTAATAACCATTTTGTCTATGACAAGAATAAGATGTAGGCATCTAAGATGCAGGAGTTTTACTTTTTATTTCCATACTCTCATTCTTGTCATAAAGTTTCATTTCCAGCAGTTAGTTCATAGAACTAGAATATTTTAGAAGGATGAAGTTGAATCCTTGACCATATCTAACATCATTTTTAAAACATTTGATTTAGAAAAGGCAAAACAATTACCTCAGGGGGAGCAAAAGATAGATAGCTCAGTTGAGGTTCCAAAGTTGAATAGTTGCTCCCAGGAGTTTCAATTGGGACATTAAACATATATGGGTCAGATAGTGCAGGGTAGCCTGTAACATGTGGAACCTTGAGAAAATGAGGAAGTGGTGACCTGTGGACAGAGAATTAGAATCACCTTTAAGTTGTTCAAGGTATTTCCTTAACTCTTCTTTCCAGTGAAACAGTGGAGTTTTGTTTTGATTCTTTAAAGAAAAATCTTAGATATCAATGATTTTTATGACAAACTAACAGATCAACATGCTTCTTCTTCCACATAGAAATGCAGTCCATGAATAAGCATTTGAGGCCGAAAACTAGCAAATCAAATTGAAGTATATTAAAGCATTACAGCTCCATTGCATGAGTTGTTAACTTCAGCAGTAAGAATCTAAAAATAGTTACTGAAAGCCCTCTTAGGGTCCTCATACACATTTGGCAAATACAGATCTGCAGTAGAGATGGCAATGGGCAGCCCATGGGTCTAGATTCAAGTGTTTTCCTAGGCCAGCTCGAGGAGTAGCTAGTCTAAGCAAAATGACATTGTTTTGTTTAGAAGAGTTGGACCTCGGGTAGGCTTGGGCTTGGGTAACCCATACCCAAGCCTGGATCCAATTAAAAAAAACGTTATTTTACTATTTAAATTTTTACAAAATTATTTTTAAAAAAATTGATGGGATTGGCCCATGGGACAGTCCATTGCCATCCCTAATCTGCAGTAATCAGACATATGCAACAACTGATAAAAAGCAACCACTTTGTGATGCTCTTACACTGTTGATAATGCAAAGGCAACTAAACGATATCCATTGTTGCCTAAATCAACATGTATGGGAGACATGGGAATACTTGCAAGTGTAAGCAACAAATCAAAGCCACACTGAAATGGGTGTGATGCACACTCACCACTGACCCACACCTATAAAACATTTGAATTTGCACGTCTCACAGTTGCAAACTTGCAATTGATATCCCCAACACAATATCATGGAGAGAAATTGCAGCTTTGATTTTGGATCAATAGCATAGAAAGAAAAACTCAAAAGAGAACAGTTGTATCACAAACCATTGCTTTGAAACTTTTACATCAAAATATCATTTGCTTCCATGCACTAGAGACAAGGACAACGACATCCAATTTACCTGCATCTTGCTTTATAATCAAGGAAATGAGACCAGCATGGAACTGTTCTATTAATCTGCCATTGTTGATCAACAACTGGTCTTGTGTGGGTTGATGAATTTAAAGATGCAAGTTTCCAAAGGTTCCCAAAATATGTCTCAACACCTCTTGCTATTTTTCGACAACCAACAAGATAAACACCAACCTCCTTGACCTGTTAGCACTTTATTTTTTGACAAAGATGACTTTATCACAAGAGCAAAAATGAAGGATAAAAGCTGAAACTATCTGTACTTGTTTTAAAATTCAATTACACATCCAAACAGTTTGAGTAACATACCTGAGTGAGAGATTTCCAATCATTGTTTGCAGATCCAATATAAACGTCCTGATTATCAGATATCCAAACTTTGGCATGGACTATGCCAGAACCCCACCATTTTCCCATCAACAAAGTAACACTTTCCACATTTGGCCTTCCTGAAGCAAGCTCAGTTGGTTCATTCGTATAGTCAGGATACACACCTGAGTGCTGTAGTAGTCTGAAAGAAATTCAATCAAACAACAAAATCACTATGAGGGAAGGGGGGAGAGAAATAAGGGGTTCTCTTAATAAGAGGAGCATAATTGCAAGATTCAGGGTGTTTAAGACGTCGTCAAATACTTTACTTTGCAAGTCAAAAATATCACAAAATGAGGAAAAGAAACATAAACCGAGGTATAAATGTCAAACATAGATCCTTTTCCACAGAATCTAGGCAAACGAAAGGCCAATTTAACTCCACAATCCAATCAAATGCACTTCAAAAGTTAGGACTTGCATAATATTATACAAGGCAATCCATCACATTTCACATAATTAACTTTCTCTTATATGGGCAAAAAAACTTGCAAATGAGCACGCGTACCTGATACTAACATTACGATCGGCAGCATCCTCAATGGAATTATAAACAGCAGAACCCTCATGAGCACCAAATCTCTTCAACTCATCTTTGGAGTACCCATAATCCCCAGAACGAAGATCTTCTGGATGAGCTCTTAGCTGCCAGTACTGAGCTATTATGTCCAATTTCTTGGTGGAGTTGGATGCCAGCCAACGGAACACATCCCCTGTGGATAAAACACAAAACAATAGTGACCACATCTCCTATAATATAACTCTTGTGTATATAGTTATAGTTTCTTGAAACAGGCGAGCGAGAGAGCACGGAGAAGCATTGTACCGGTGGACAAAACGCCAGGGACACTACGGAGATGGGGCATGTCGGTGGGAATGGACTGGACCAGCCATGCCTTGCATTGGGGTCGGCGGGATAGTTCGGAGGAGGCTATTACTACACTCAGATTAAGAGTCACCAAAAGTAATAACAAAGATAATGAAATGCAAATTCTTTTGAACCCAACTTTCATCTTCCTTGGAATCGTATTCTTTTGATAACTTGAATGAGCTCGTCTTTCTCCGAGGTGTGAATCAACTGCAAAACCGAGAAAAGGGTGGGACTAGGAACTAGGAAGGCTGCCAAAGCCGCATGGTCGGCCCCATTTCGTTGGAGTCAACGGGATTACCTTAAAGACGCCAGCTGATTGCGTGCTCTCCCAAACTCGGTAGTTTATTAATCTTGTCTCGTAATCTACATCATCTTGCGTAGACCTGCTCACAAAACTCGTAACATCCTCAATAGCTCCTACTAAACTTAAGAGATAAGCTCCTCAACACTCTTGCAATAATTGTTTGATCAGTAATATTTTCACCAAATAAATGCATCTTGATAGTAGTTATTCTAAAAAGGAAATCTTGCATTGATTCCCCTTTATTCATACTCAAAGTTTCAAATTCTCCATCAAGAGATTGAAGTTTACCTTATAATTCCTTCTCTAAAATTTTCCAAGCTTCTTTTCAAATAGTGCCTACTGCAATTGTAGCAAATATAATATTGTCATGAACAACTTGCTAGATTATCACCAACATCTTTGAATCCTTCTTTCAATTCTCTCCCAACCAAATTTGTTTATCTGAGCGTTCATATTCCTTTTGCTTGTTTCTTCTAGTTCCACTTGATCCCCGAGCTCCTTCATGGTGGTTCTACGCTTCTTTTTTATAGCTTCAATAGCAATGTCATTCTTGTGTTGTTTCTTATACATAGCAATCCATGTAAACTTGGAAGGCTTGAGGAGGTTGAGGAAGTATCTCTTGCATTCAAGTTTGCAAAGAGGAAAACTTGAGAATCAAACTAAATAGATCTTACGCTCTTTAAGAAAACTTTGTCTTATAAGGACCATGGCCAGGTGACGCTACTCTAGTTACTTGTAAACTCCTCAAAATTATCTCACTTTTTTACTTTTGTAGTCCCCTTCCATGCTCTTTTAGCTATTCTTTTTGTACTTTCGTGTAGGTTCCATTGTTCCACTCTCTCGTCATTGTTTTAAGGTTTTTTGGCTTTCTCCTCCTTGCTTTCTTTCCGATTGCCTCTTGTTCTCTTCTTCTTCTATCGATTTTAACAACACAACAAACAAGTTTCATTTTCGTTTTGCTCTTATTCTATTTCCTACTAGGTAAGAATAGTCAAAGTTACAAAAGCAACAACTATCAATCTCTACACACAGAGAACGAAAGCTACAAAAAAGAAAGAGAAGGGTCTCAACAAGTTTTTGATTTATTTCTTAAAATAATAACTAGAGATGATAAAGAAGAAGAAGAATAATGAAGACCCCTCGCTCCAAGAAGAACCAAAATTTATGTATAAAATGTGTCATAACTTCAGTCAGTATGCCCTCTTCATCTCTTTATATCTATGCCCTCCTAATTTATCCCTTTTTTTTTGTCCATTTTACATCTCCAATTAGCGTTATTTCTTACGATGGTCCTTCTCTAATTTATCCCTTTTTTTGTCCATTTTACATCTCCAGTTATGTGGTATCTTAAGCAACCATGCGAATTTCGTACCGTAACGGTCGGAAACCGGTACCGGTACGGACATGTTTTGTACCGATTTCAAATGTCTGTCGGTATCGGCCAGTATCATTAATATCGGAAAGTTTCGGTCCATTCCGATAAATCTGATAAAGCCCAGGGATTATTTTGCAAAAAATTAAAATCTAACCCTAAAAGTCAACCCCAGCCGGTTGCTTCTCTCTGTCGCCTCTCACTCACTCTCTTCTATCTCTCTCTTCTACTTTCGATTCTTCTCTCTTGTCGTCGTTTTCCTCTCTACGACGCTGTCCCTCCCTGGTCTGGTGGTCTCCTCCTCTTCTCCACGACGTCTCACGTCTTCAACTCTTCATCAGGTCGAGCCTCTATCGTGGAATCGCAACTCTTCAACTCTTCTCCTCCTCTTTGGCTTGCCTCGCATCTTCAACTCTTCATCAGGTTCAGGTCAGGTCGTGTCTGGGTTTGTCCATTCGTCTTCATCGCGTCTTCATCAGATCTGGTCCATTCGGCTTGCCACCGATCCACCAAACGCACCAACGAAGGCATTTTCTGGGTTTGTGTTTTATAATTTCTATTATTCATCGTGTTTTGCACTTGTTTCTACTTGATTTAACATTTTATTGTGTTGGATGATGGATTGGTTATTTCTGGTGTTGAGTTGAAGTTGAAATTCGTATTTGTGGTTGAAGTTGAAGGCTTGAAGCCTTGTTTCGATTATATTTGTATTTTCTGCTGGTGTTAGTTGAAATTTGAAGTTAAAATTGGAGGTGTATACTTGCTGCTGTGCTGACCTGAATGAAAATTGAAATTGAACTGTTGAAGCCTAGTTGAAGTTGAAGCAGTTGTTCGAAGGGTTTGTCTTTTATGTTGTGATTGATGAAGAGTTGAAGTTGATTCTGTTATGCTATGCGGAAGGTGTATTGAAAATTTGACAATTCAGTAATGTTGAAGAATTAATGTAGAAATTAGATTTCTCATTTCTATAATTGTGATTTGGAAATTGGAATTTGAAATTGGGTAGATTGGTTGGTAATCTAGTAGTAATATAGATATGTTGTTTTGTAAATTGTAAGTTGTGTTTGGTACTTTCGTATTGAATTTAGATTTTGACCAATTTTCATCAATTGAAATTTTATGATAAAATTATAAATAGTTATCTTGTAAGAAGTTAGAACTTTAAAAGTTAAATGCAAACTGGTATATACAAAATTAAAATATATAAAATCAATTGGTATAATTAATAAAACATAATGCATATTAAGTAAAATTAACAATTTTAATAAAAGCTTAGAAATATATGTTTGAACTCTTTATTATATAAAATATATAAAATCAAATCACAAAATTTAAGTATTAAATTTTTATTGATTTTATTTTAGTAATTAAATTTTGTTGATTTTTATTTTAGTAAATTAATCATTTACATGATTACATTACATCCAATTCTATTTACAATTACATACATAGTTTACAACATAATTAAGGAAATTATTTGAACACCTTTTCCACTTTTTAATTGTCGATAACTATTGGAATTGAAAATAAAAAGTGTTTGGAAATGTTAGAAATGGAAATCGAATTATGATTTATGAATGTTTTGTGATTATTGGATTGGAAATTGACATCATTTGGTAGGAATGAAATACAATAATGAATGTTTTGTGATTGTTGGAATTGGAAATTGACATTGTTTGGTAGGAATGGAAATACAATAATGAATGTTTTGTGATTGTTGGAATTGAAAATGGAAATGGAAATGGAAATGGAATGGAATTATGATTGTTGTGTAATTGTTAGTATTGAAAATTGTTGGAAATGGAATTATGATTGTTTTGTAATTGTTATAATTGGAAATTGTTGGAAATGGAATGAATGGAAATTGAATTATGATTGTTTTGTAATTGTTAGAATTAGAAATTGTTGTAAATGGAATGAATGGAAATGGAATATTTATTGCTTATTCGTCATCAACTCTTTTTGTAATATTTATTGTTCTTTTATCGGATGTTTTGAATTTTTGATGTAAATATGTAATATTATTTATTATAATGATGAAATTGTATGATTGTAATATTTTCAATGCTTTGTATTATTCTTAATTTTATAATTGTATGATGATGATTGTCTTTGTTTATATTAATTGTGATTATTATTTATATGTAAAATATTTAAAATTTATTGTTATTTCAAATTAATTGTCATTATTATTTATTATTAAGATTTTTAAAGCAAGGTTGATGTAAACAGTAAACTAGTAAAGTATACAGTACAGTTGTATAATATATCAATTTGGACTATTTTGTAATTTTTTAAAATTTTAAGGACTATTTTATAAATTTAAAAATTTCGAAGCGGTACCTGTACACTGGTACCAAGCTGGTACCGTACAATACAATTCGCTCGAGCTCAATCCGCATCGAACTGTGCATATTCATAACATTAATTTTAAGAGAATAAAAAACCACGTGCTCAAATACAAAAGATCCGATCAGTTAGATACCATTGGGTATTTTGAATCTTATATCACAACAAGATAAGACTGTCATAGATTAGCTTCAAGCTATATCTACCTGCTTACTTTCCTCCTCGAAAAATGCTAAGTAGACACTCATAACTTCTTCTACCATAATAGGTGAGTTTATAACATGTTATGAGGCATATAATCATGAGATATGGCTACAAAACTTTTTCATTAAATTATGAACTATAAATGGAATTGAAAGATCATTAGAGATATTTTTTGACAATAAGTTAGCAGTGTTATATTCTGATAACAACAAGAGCTCATCAAAGTTGAAATGTAACATCATGTCATCGATGGGAAGGTTATATTGGTAAATTGAGACGGGTTAGGATTTTACCGCATATTATTGACTGAGCATTCATTTGGCCTCTAATTTTAGAGGAATGAGTCTTTTGTACATGCACATATTGGTACATGCATGCATGACACTTTCCCGGCATTTAATTGTGATACGGATGGGAATTGTGACATTTGATAAAATTAGATTTGATTATGATTTATTGGGAATTTTGGAATAATTGAGTTTGAATATTGAATATTGACTTGGAAATGTTCTGGAGTAATTGCCAATTGGTAGTGACCCTTAGGAATTTTTCTGAAAAATTCGGGAGAAAATGTTCAGACCGAAAAATCCTTCGAGTGACGGACCGATCGATTTTATAGGACTGAAATGACTGTTTAATGGCTATGGGAAATTTTGCTATATGATTTTAGAAATGATATGACGAGCCATTGAAATTTGGAGATGAATTGGACTAGAAATGAAATTGAAAAAAGAAAGGGATTTAAATGTATTGTGAGGAAATGACACGTGGCTGATTTGAGTAACCTTTTAAATGCTTAAGGTTTGACTTTGGAGAAAGTCATTTCTTCTTCCTCCTAGGGCACGATTCGTTCTCTTTCCCCTTCGATGATTTTCGATCCTTGCCTTTCCAATTGCTTGCTTCTTCTTCTTCGTGCAAAGCTTGACTCTAAATCCTTTGAGAGATGAAAAATCGTGGGAGGAGAAGTGGGAGCCGTGAGTGTTAAGGCTTGGAAGAGATTTTCGAAGGTTTGAAGATTCGAGGTTCGATCGGTAAGTTTAATGGTTTTAATGTTGTTATTTAATGTGGTTTGACGCATTTATGACATTTATTGTGTGATTGGGTAGTTGAGAGTGGGTTAGGACTGGTTTTAAAGAGAGAAAAGTAAAAAGGGAATCGGAGAAGACGAACCAGGGCCCGCACGTCGCGACGAGAAAATGATTAGACGTTGCGACGAGCGCACGTCGCGACGAGCGATAAATTGCACATCTCGACGAGCGATGGATTGGGACGTCGTGACAAGCCACTGTATAGACGCCGCGGCGAGCGTCCATACGTCGCGGCTAGGACCAGATTTTTGAACTGATTTAGTTTAGTTTTTGGGGCATAACTAATAGTATAGACCTCCAATTGAGGTGATTCTTGATTCGTTATGATCTAGAAATTGAGGTCTACAATTGAGGAAAAGAAAGAAAGTATTGAATAAAATTTGAGAATAGGTTCTATTACAACCTAAGGATTGTTTATTGATAATTGTGGTATAATTGTGAGGCTCCTAAATGTAAAGAAAGGCTATTGGAGTTTTGAACTGAGCAAAAAGGATAAATTCGATATAGAGAATAGTGATATTGATTTTGAGGTAATACCCTAGCGAGTATGACTTAGTAAATTGACTGAATGTTAGAATTGAATTGGGGAGTTCCGTAATATGTTAATGAATTGAAATGAGTTATTATTGAGCAATTGAGTGAAAAGTTAGTTTTTGACAATAGAAAGTGGAAATTGGGAATTAGCACCGGGAAAGTCACGAATAGGCATCGTACAACTTTATGTGCATCATTGAATTATTCTGATTGTGCATTTAGTAATGAATGACTATTTGATTGTTATAGTGGTACCGATGGAATGATATTCCACAGATATTGCTGGAGCTCCCAGGAAATAGCTCGGAAGTTCAGGTGAGTAACCTAGTTGGTTTCTCAACCTTTATGTGTTTAATGTTGTGCACTTATGCCATGTGGAGATAATGGCGGGATATATGTATTTGCGTATGATTGATTTCGGACCACGGGTGTCCGAAGTATTGGAATGTGATATCGAAGTGCTATTTGTATGTACTGTTTGTAAATGCTTCAATGACATAAATTGTGAAAATGTTTATGATTGAAATACCGGAATAAAGGTCCGAAGGAATGGGAATTGAACAATAAAATTTAACTGATTGTAAATGTAAATTGGGACATGTGCTTTCATACATAGAGGCATGATCAGATAATGGCAGTTGTGACCGGAGCAGCCAACATATATCAGAGCTTTAAGCTCAACGCATCAGGGCTTCAAGCCCAACGTATTACAGAGCCACTGGCTCACCGTATCAGGGCATATCACGCCCAACGTATTTAAAGCCACAGGCTCAGCGCAATGTGCCCGTCATTGGGACAGTTTGAGTTTCAGGCACACGGTCACAACAACGTAATGAAAATGAAAAGTGTCACATGTGCATTGCATATATGAATGATTAAATGTGGATTGTGTGAAAGGCAAAATGCCTATAATTGTGTAATGGCAGCGCATGTGATATTTCTGAATGTGCTAATATGTGATATTGTGTGAATATGCATGAGTTGAGTGAACCAACGATTATGGTTTCTCACTGAGTTCGCAAACTCACCCAACATTGCAAATATTTTTCAGAACTTGAAGAGTACCCCGTTAGAGAAACGGGAGTATGATTACTGTAAGCAAGTCAGAGTTCGAGTTCGGGATCAATTCACGTCTGCATTTGAGTCATTCGAATTTATTTGTAAATTTGTATTTTCGCAAGATTAGTACTGTTATTGCCGAGGGCCCCAATTGATTAATGTTGTATTGTAATTTGATTACTGAAGTAGTGTTTTGATTGAAAATATTTTCGTATCGTGGGCCCAAATTGTTTACTGATCTACGCGCACTCGATTGTTTTCCAAAAGAAAAATGCATTACCGAGTGTTTGAACTATTTTGACTGCTTTAGCATACCACCGTCGTGAGGCACAGGCTCGGATATCGCCATCGATATCGGGTTCGGGTCTTGCGATAGTGGGATGCTACATTTGTGGTATCAGAGCCCAGAAGTACAATCTTACATGGGCATTCTGAAAAATGTGTCAAGTCACATGCATTTAAGTCATGTCACGGCAGACAGTGACAACTGATCCCCAGTCTAGTATATGAGTCACATTCATGAGTATGTCTCAGTCGTTTAAGCGGTTAGAATAGAGAGGAAAATGATGATATGTTAGAAAGTGATAAATGGAAGTTGTGGGTATCGTGCATTAAGAAAAGGTGTATGATTCGATTTGACAAATGAAGATTAAGTGTAGTGGTATTGGTGGGTATATTATGAAGTACAACATCAGTGTTATACTTGAGTATATCCTTAAATGTGGGATAGATATGAAGTTATAGTTCTGGATTGATAGAGGAAAATAGAAATATAATAGAAATGGCAAGAATTCAAGTGTATAAAGTGGATGAAAATAAAGTGTTCTATGATATAGAGAAGTTACAATTGGGATTGATTACAGTGACGAGAGTTATGAATAATGATTTATGACTGTGAATCAATTATGTTAGTGAGAAATCAAGAGTGATTGTGCATCAATGATATTGATTTGAGTGTGAAAATACATGGGTAAGATGCAATAACGAAAAGATTGAAATGTAAGACAATGACTATGGTAGATGAAAAAGTCGTCAAGGTTCAGCTGGTTTGTCTATGTGAATGCACATCTGATAATGGGAGCCCCATAACAAGTGAAAATATTAAGTTTGTATGTATCATATGTGTGGAGATGATATCGGAATCAATTGGTGAGTTTGTGGATAACCGCCAGTCATAGTTCTTATAGTTTGAAGTTCAATATGAGTTAGAATAAGAAATGAAAGTGCTTATAGTGATCAATTGGGAATAAATTGAGATTGTTACCTGTTTAAATAGAAAAGGACGCGATCATGGCATAATTGATCTTTATGGGATATTATGAGTTATAGCTAAAATTGATTTCCTAAGGTATTGTGATTGGCTGACAAGAAATGAGATGACTGTTGATGATTAGGAATTCCAAGAGCGGTATTAATGAGAGTATTGAGAAATCTTCTTTCAAAGAAGAGTTTCCTTGAATTGGATTAAGTCGATCAGATGATTACAATTGAAAAATTTAGCAATGAAAGGACAAATTGGAGATAAATTTGAAATGAACGAAAAGTCATTATTGGGAGTCCTGATCCTAGCGGAAACTTAAGTGTAAGAGATAAAATATGCTACTGAAAAAAGTGTACATTATGTTAATGAGATGAACCTGATTATGTAAGAGAATTACTGAACATTAAGGAAATATTGATTTCGAATATGAGAAGAATATAGGTTCGTGTGTATTGTGTGTAATTATGTTCTAAAAGTACAAATTTAATTTGATGAATGTGTTATCAACCCAGTTGGTAATGATGGCAATAAATTGGATTAAGTGGAAAACTAGGGCAAAGGAACATGTGTCAGAATATTTTATGATAAAACTGAGAAAGTTATAAGAAAAATGTTCCTCATTGGGAGACTTAATGATGATTGAGGTGTTAATAAAAATGCGAAATTATAAGGGATATATGTATACGGGATTTGGAGTTAATTAGAACTAACTGAATGCTGGATGCGTCCAGAAATTATCAAAGATTTTCTGGTTTAACTTTGACAATAATGTTTGAGGAAAATCGTATGAATGGTATGACGGATGATTGTAAAAGAGACATTTGGAGAAATGTTCAGCTTAAGTATTGATCGTATCGCTTTAAATTGGAGATTTTGCAATATTTAACGAAATGTCCCAGTAAAGGTTAGGATGCAATCTATTGAAATTGTGTAAAATGATTTTTATGTACCTAGGGACACATATAACTTCGTGGGTTGTATTGTGATTGATGATCTGAAATTTGTTGTACTGAGTATTGCTTTACAAGCTTGGAGACATTAATTGTACAACAACGTTTATGGATATATCCATGGATATGCAAATCATTAATGATTGAGATATTTCGGGAATTTGAATGATTTGAAAAAGGATTAAGCGATTGAGGAGTCGCAAAGTTAAGATAGTGATGCAATTAAATGGATTGAATAAAAAATTCAATGGTAGAATATCACAATTTGAACGATAAGGTTATTAAACCTAGTGTAATTTGAGTGCAAATAGTCGAACTAGCAAAGGGGCAAAAAGAAAGTATTATTAGCTATTAAAATTCCAAAATAGGTGTGTATCAAGAAGGATTGACAAAACCTGAATTGAGAATTTAGAAATTGTGAACCTTATTGAGGAATTGAAACTGACTCCAATTGTTGAGGAAAGTGATATGTATAGTTTGACTAAGAAATTTGTGTAGTTTGGACTAGAGACATTGTTATAGAAAAATACGAGAACCAGTCAAAGTCTTATGCTATAGTAAGAGCACATCGAAAAGTAATTGATGGTTTAGAATGAAAAATCGAATGATTATAAATGTGAATCACCAACAGCCTTGACTGTTGGAAACAAATGTAAAACGGGTATTTTTGGAGTTCATAGGGACATGAGATCAATGTATAGTTCAGATTGATTATGGACATAATAATCGTTATATTGGTGACACCATTCAAAATGTGTATAAAGGGTCTTACAGCAAATGATAAGGGCCTAAAAATTAGTCGATGGCCATGATTGAGTTGAGACAATGTTGATAGTGAAATGAATTTATAATAGGGATTAAGAAATCCAAATGAGTGACAATGAGTCGAGTTGATTGTTATCGAGGTTATGAGAATCTTATGAGATTAGTGTTTTAACGCTGAAGAGATGTCTTTTTGTAAGCGATAAATGAAATGCTCTGAACAGTATTACTGCAGCCATGATGCACATAGATAGAGATAAATGTATAACTGGAGAAATTAAATTCATTGTAAAGTGGCCTCTATGCGACTGTGGTGTAAATAGAACTAAGAATTGGGAATTTCAGTAAAGGATGATTCGGATTCTCAAAGTGTTACTTAGACAGGATTAGGAAATATTGTTATGATCCGACATATGTGTTATTGGTATCAAAAGTGAAGAATTGTGAGAAATCTTAAGGAAATAGTTAAGACAATGTCAAAGAGGTGATTGATCGTATTAATTGCAGTTAATTGGTAGAATTGGACAGATAGTGAAATAAGTGGAGGAAAAAAAACAGAATGGAAATGAGAAAAATACTTTTCCCCTGTCTTTCTGATCAATCATATGTGAAATTTCGATGACGAAATTTTTGTTAGGAGGGGAGAATTGTAACATCCCGTCACCGATGGGAAGGTTATATTGGTAAATTGAGACGGGTTAGAATTTTACCGCATATTATTGACTGAGCATTCATTTGGCCTCTAATTTTAGAGGAATGAGTCTTTGTACATGCACATATTGGTACATGCATGCATGACATTTTCCCGGCATTTAATTGTGATACGGATGGGAATTGTGACATTTGATAAAATTAGATTTGATTATGATTTATTGGGAATTTTGGAATAATTGAGTTTGAATATTGAATATTGACTTGGAAATGTTCTGGAGTAATTGCCAATTGGTAGTGACCCTTAGGAATTTTTCTGAAAAATTCGGGAGAAAATGTTCAGACCGAAAAATCCTTCGAGTGACGGACCGATCGATTTTATAGGACTGAAATGACTGTTTAATGGCTATGGGAAAATTTGCTATATGATTTTAGAAATGATATGACGAGCCATTGAAATTTGGAGATGAATTGGACTAGAAATGAAATTGAAAAGAGAAAGGGATTTAAATGTATTGTGAGGAAATGACACGTGGCTGATTTGAGTAACCTTTTAAATGCTTAAGGTTTGATTTTGGAGAAAGTCATTTCTTCTTCCTCCTAGGGCACGATTCGTTCTCTTTCCCCTTCGATGATTTTCGATCCTTGCCTTTCCAATTGCTTGCTTCTTCTTCTTCGTGCAAAGCTTGATTCTAAATCCTTTGAGAGATGAAAAATCGTGGGAGGAGAAGTGGGAGTCGTGAGTGTTAAGGCTTGGAAGAGATTTTCGAAGGTTTGAAGATTCGAGGTTCGATCAGTAAATTTAATGGTTTTAATGTTGTTATTTAATGTGGTTTGACGCATTTATGGCATTTATTGTGTGATTGGGTAGTTGAGAGTGGGTTAGGAGTGGTTTTAAAGAGAGAAAAGTAAAAAGGGAATCGGAGAAGACGAACCAGGGCCCGCACGTCGCGACGAGAAAATGATTAGACGTTGCGACGAGTGCACGTCGCGACAAGCGATAAATTGCACGTCGCGACGAGCAATGGATTGGGACGTCGCGACGAGCCACTGTATAGACGCCGCGGCGAGCGTCCATACGTCGCGGCGAGGACCAGATTTTTGAACTGATTTAGTTTAGTTTTTGGGGCATAACTAATAGTGTAGACCTCCAATTGAGGTGATTCTTGATTCGTTATGATCTAGAAATTGAGGTCTACAATTGAGGAAAAGAAAGAAAGTATTGAATAAAATTTGAGAATAGGTTCTATTACAACCTAAGGATTGTTTATTGATAATTGGGGTATAATTGTGAGGCTCCTAAATGTAAAGAAAGGCTATTGGAGTTTTGAACTGAGCAAAAAGGATAAATTCGATATAGAGAATAGTGATATTGATTTTGAGGTAATACCCTAGCGCGTATGACTTAGTAAATTGACTGAATGCTAGAATTGAATTGGGGAGTTCCGTAATATGTTAATGAATTGAAATGAGTTATTATTGAGCAATTGAGTGAAAAGTTAGTTTTTGACAATAGAAAGTGGAAATTGGGAATTAGCACCGGGAAAGTCACGAATAGGCATCGTACATCTTTATGTGCATCATTGAATTATTCTGATTGTGCATTTAGTAATGAATGACTATTTGATTGTTATAGTGGTACCGATGGAATGATATTCCACAGATATTGTTGGAACTCCCAGGCAACAGCTCGGAAGTTCAGGTGAGTAACCTAGTTAGTTTCTCAACCTTTATGTGTTTAATGTTGTGCACTTATGCCATGTGGAGATAATGGCGGGATATATGTATTTGCATATGATTGATTTCGGGCCACGGGCGTCCGAAGTATGGAATGTGATATCGAAGTGCTATTTGTATGTACTGTTTGTAAATGCTTCAATGACATAAATTGTGAAAATGTTTATGATTGAAATACCGGACTAAAGGTCCAAAGGAATGGGAATTGAACAATAAAATGTAACTGATTGTAAATGTAAATTGGGACATGTGAATTCATACATAGAGGCATGATCAGATAATGGCAGTTGTGACCGGAGCAGCCAACATATATCAGAGCTTTAAGCTCAACGCATCAGGGCTTCAAGCCCAACGTATTACAGAGCCACTGGCTCACCGTATCAAGGCATATCACGCCCAACGTATTCATAGCCACAGACTCAACGCAATGTGCCCGTCATTGGGACAGTTTCAGGCGCACGGTCACAACAACGTAATAAAAATGAAAAGTGTCACATGTACATTGCATATATGAATGATTAAATGTGGATTGTGTGAAAGGCAAAATGCCTATAATTGTGTAATGGCAGCGCATGTGATATTTCTGAATGTGCTAATATGTGATATTGTGTGAATATGCATGAGTTGAGTGAACCATCGATGATGGTTTCTCACTGAGTTCGCAAACTCACCCAACATTGCAAATATTTTTCAGGACTTGAAAAGTACCTCGTTAGAGAAACGGGAGTATGATTACTGTAAGCAAGTCAGAGTTCGAGTTCGGGATCTGTTCACGTCTGCATTTGAGTCATTCGAATTTATTTGTAAATTTGTATTTCCGCAAGATTAGTACTGTTATTGCCGAGGGCCCCAATTGATTAATGTTGTATTGTAATTTGATTACTGAAGTAGTGTTTTGATTGAAAATATTTTCGTATCGTGGGCCCAAATCTAAGCGCACTCGATTGTTTTCCAAAAGAAAAATGCATTACCGAGTGTTTGAACTGTTTTGACTGCTTTAGCATACCACCCTCGTGGGGCACGAGCTTGGATATCACCATCGATATCGGGTTCGGGTCTTGCGAGAGTGGGATGCTACATGAAACATATCGACATTTAGTTCCTAGTTGTTAAAGATAGAATTCAGAGTGGTCAAATGTCTATAGAACACGTTGAGACAAACTCCATGATTGTGAATCTTCATACTAAAGGTTTACCACCTAAGCTCTTTTATAAGCATAATGCTCATATAAGCATTATGTCACTTGATGATAAGCTAGTTTAGTAGGAGTTTGTTTATAGGAATATTATAGTTATAGACATATTTTATGGATTTTTATGATTTGATATTACAATATAAATGACTTTGTGTGTTTATACTCTAATTTTATCCAGTTTGATCTCACTAAGGAATAAGGTAGGACTAGTTTAAAATAGTCAGGTTAAGATCACTTGACATAAAATTTCCATACAATATATTTATACTTGATTTATGTGACCACTAATGAGTTTAGCCACAATAAGCGTGACAAAAATTTCTTTGATCGTGTATTAATATGATTAATGAACAAGATTGTTTAAAATAATTTTATAATAATAGCAATTTGAGCTCATAAGGTCTATTATGACTATTATAAGGCATTATGAGGTCTACTATATATCAACACATTTAAATAAATACAAAATTAAAATTCATAAGGATTTATATTACAATCTGTAAAAGAGTAATTTTATTAATCTTACTTAAAGAAGTATAGAAATTGCTTTCACCTATTTGAATATGTCATTTTCATCTTCATTTTTTTATTTCTAACTGTTGAATGGAACTATAAAATAAATAACTCAAATCTCTGTTATTATTCTTAAGTCATTATGTTTTAAAAGCGTTTAGAGAGAAAGGTAGCATGTACATTAACTTACTAACTTAATAATTCATTATAAACATGGTAAGTGATATTGTCGCTCCTTCTTTCTCTCTTTGTATTATGTATATGTTAATAATTTGTCTTTTAATTTGAATTGTTTAAAAGTGTATTTAGATATGGTCTTTGAGTCTTGAGTGTGTTAAAATTATTTTAGTAGTTAATGACCTGGAGTTTAAAAACTACATGTTATTGGTTTATGCATTTTTGTGGTATAATTTAAAATTTTGTACCTTATAACTTAACGTAAAGTAAATTTTATTACAGATATACTTTATTTTATAATATTTGTCATTTCTTGTTATAGTATTTGGTTTTATGTATTTGATTTCTTTCTCATATTCTATAAAAGAATGAAAATTATTATTAAATTGCTATCTCTCTACAAAAAAAAAGAGAATAAGCGTGATAAAGGTAAACACAAGGTAATCAAAAAGCATATTAAAATATATATAAGGATTATATAAAACTAATTTGGCTTGAAACTTTAATTTGTAGATTGGAGATGGTGTTATTACCAAGAAGACAAATCAACGAAGTGGTAGCATAAAGAATAAGTTGTAAAAATTGAAGCAAACAAAACTAAATTACTAATGTTTTATAATATTGTACGAAAGTATATATTGATTGTGCGTTCATTGTATGAATATTTACGAAGTTGTCAAATATGATGTTATTAGAAGAAGCTGTACAAACTAATGCACAGGTTAACTCCCAAATAGCTTAATTGGGTTACCAATATGAGATTATGCAAACGTAAATAGATGGAGATGTTTAAGGTGAGTAGGGGACTCTGCTAAGTGGTGTGTTCATTTTGATATGAACCATCTGTCATTAAAAATTAGGGAGAATCAAGTGGAAGAGATTCATGGTAATAGTGTAGCATAGATCATGGAGTTAAAAAAAACCAAATAAGTATGCACTAAATCCAATAAGAATAAAGTTTCGAGATTTAGAAAAGAGTATGAAATCAATGATCACCAAATAGTGATCAAGTTCGTATTAGAGAAAGTAGTTGGCGATCAGACATAAGAATATTTTTTACAAAACTTTTTTCTATGTGTTCAATATGTTTTTTATACTAAAATATCAATTAAAGTGTCAACACGTAGTTGTTGGATAATGTAGTTGATGTTGATGAATGTGAGCAACTTGGTTAGAGATATTTTATCATAAATCATCTTTATGAGCATGCTCGCAAATTCTACTAAATTATAGAGGCAAAAGGTAGTACATCATGCATGAGTAGATGTGTAATTATTTTGATGGTGAGTCTGTGTTTAATAAAATTGTTAACAAATATGTAAAGCAATATAGAATGCGTAATTTAATTAAAATTGACTTTGACTCATTATATTATTACACTTTTATCTAGAAAAAATTCACATTAACCATTCCATTAAATAAGACAAGATGGTGAATATTATAGCAGTGGATGATAAACTTAAGATCCTTTACTATAAACCACATAGACTACTTAGTCTGTGAAGTTAGGTGAATAATTGATTGGCAGCTTTTTGGATGTTGTGGTGGTCCTAAGGCTTTGGCTATAAAGGATAGCTAGAATATGCTTAGAAGGTTAAGGGATTCTAGCTTGACCATATGGCTTGTTAGAAGGAGGTTTTACATCCATGGAGGAGGGCTTAGAAATAAGAGTAGACATAAGGGATTTGTTGATTGCAATTTCCTAGATTTGGGGGTTTGCAGGATATCCTTTCTTTATGTTACATTGGGTCTAGCCAAAGATTGGATATACTTTCATTTTTGTGTCTTAGGGATTGATCACATAAGCTGTTAGTAGTGTGCCCTAGGCCAATGAACATTTGTGATTCATGTATTAACATTATGATTTGTTAATAATATATTATGAGGTATTCCGTTTCATATATGCATGTATTTCGTTTATGTAATGTGATTTACATTCCATGAATAGTATTAGACTTATGTCATCAAGTATGCGACTTGATAGTAAAACCATAAGCGTTATAACACTATTCTAGACTGTCCCTGGTCGATTATTATTGGTGGAACAATAATGAATTAAGACTAGTATGTGTTTTGATTGATAATCACATTTTACTGATCATAGATATGAGATATCAAATCAGAAACATAGATATATGTTAGAGAACATAAATTGGACCGACCCACATAAAGAATACTACATGGTTTCATGTCATTAGTGATTCTTAATATGGTTTTGATTATAGTCCTTTGACCTGAAGTCATCATGGTTCCCTACATGAGGAATTCGGTGTTTTGATATTAGACTAAGTTATTTTTAACCGAATAACAAATAGTCTTATGTTGGACATCAAATGAATCATGCGGAAGGATGTGAATGACGTAGATGGGATTTGTACCTCTCTTAAGTGAGAGAGATATCATTTGGGCCTCTTGACAAGTGTGACTGAAGAAATACATGGCCGCGCTCAAATGAATTGATGAAGAGTCATCAATGTCATTTGTTATAATCAGTCAACTTGGGGATCAAGAAACTATGATTAATCAAAGGTTGACATATACCATGCCTTGTGATTAATCTTGATATCGTGTTACAAAAGGATCGAGCCTATAACCATAATTCTGAGTTAAATCGAATTATCGATCCTCATTTGATTTGGGTAGTCATAATGTCTTGCTAGAGGTCGCTTATGACTTATGGGCCTTGAAGTGTAATCAAGCCCATTGCCAACATCAAATGAGCCTACAGGGTCGCACACAAAGAGTGATGTGATCTAAGCTTATTCTCTTGGGCCTAATTTATTAGGTGTTGAATAAATATATTTAGATATATTTATTGGTGGATTTAATTAAGTTGTCGGGCTTTTATTATATATGATATAATGGGCCGAAACTTAATAGGGCCTAAATGAGATTAGGGTTTCTCTATAAATAGAGAAACTTAGGTCTCATTAGGTTAAGGAAGAAAAGACGAAACCCTAGCCGCCATCCAAGAGAACGATCGCATGCGGCATTCGTAAAGTGTTTTCGAACGTGCTAGCACACTACTACACCGCAGACCCGGATCGTGCATGCTCGTGTGGATACCGGTAGAGGACATTAGCGATTTGCGTTTCTTGAATCCAAAAGAAGAATCCATTCACGAAAATAAGGTATTTTCGTTAATCCTTCGTGTTTTCGATTATACGTGATATTCTTGTATGGTCTTTTCCGCGTATTTTGAATACTCGGACCGCACGCGATCCAACAAATGGTATCGAGACGGGTTCTTCGTAAAATCGTTAATATCGTGTTTTGATTACATGTGTTCACGATTTTGGCTTCAGATAATCGAAAATATATACATGTTTGGATTACATGTGTTTACTGGATTTGGATTACGTAGAGATAAAAATATGCATGTTTTGATTACATGTGCTCATGGTTTTGGTTGCGTGATATGAAAGTGTTTTTATTTCATACATGTTCTTTTCGGATCTGTTGATTATCTTAGTACTGATGAGAATATATGATAAGAATGAAGGGTTTGACCGACAGTGGTGGTCGCTAGGGTTTCCACCATGTAAGACATGGATCTGGAATGGGAAACCGCAAGTATTCATGTTGGACAAGGATACTCCAGTCGACTAGCATCCCTTTCCAGTGACTAGAAGTGTTCCAATGATTGGTTGGAGAGCGGAGATGAGCGTTTCAAATAAAACGTTCGTTCAATGACCGATAATGGTTCCGACTAATACAAGTCGACAATCGATTAAGATCTCTTCCAATGACTAGAAGTGTTCCGATCAACCTGGTTGGAGGCGGAGATGAGTTTTGGTAAAACGTTTGTTCCGATCGACTGAAATTGGTTCCAATGATCGCACAAGTCGATCAATCGACTATCATCCAATGACTATCATCTTTCCGATGATTGGAAAGCCCAAAGAAGCGATTTTCCCTACGCTTGTTTATTTGTTATGTGTTATATATTCGGGTGATGTTACATGTGTTTATTTATATTTTTGAATATTTATATTCATGTGTAAGTTACTATTCTATACTTCTAATATATATATACTCAAGTATGTTGTGATATAGGATTAGAAATAGCATAGTACAAACACCCTTACTAATAGGATTAGTAGCCTTCATAATGTACTAAAACGACCCTCTTCATAATTTCAAGTTTATATGCCTTCCATAAATCTTTACCAATGTTTATCTCTAGCTTATCCTTATGTGGGTTTTTGCCAAAGCAAGGCATGTAGGGATCATCTAGGGAAGACATTTGAATAATGGTGCTATTCATAGGTAAAGTATGGTTAAACTTGACTAAGCTATCAAAACGATTTTGGGCTTAGGGCATAAGATTGGGTTTTACATACATGCAGTACATAAGATGTATTTTAATATAAGCCCATCAAGAGTTACATGTGATGTAATTGAAAAGAGTTTTCTACCTAAATAACTAAGTTTTGAGTGTTAAGCCAAAGCTTTCTTAGGACTTGGTGAAATATGGATCTTGTTTCTCCCATTTTTCAATTGAGGGTTATTTATTTGAGTGGGAGCTAATACCTCATAATATATGAATGTTGACCCTTGTTGCATAATTTTTGTAGATTATGGCTACTCCATCTACAAACCTTTCTATGCGATCTATCTTAGAGAAAGAAAAGCTTAGTGGAACAAATTTCCTAGATTGGTATAGGAACTTGAGAATTGTTCTCAAGCAAGAAAGAAAACTTTATGTCTTAGAAGAGCCCATCCCTGAGGAACCACCGGCAAATGCACCTAAGGCTCAAAAGGATGCTTACATGAAGCATATCAATGACTCTACGGATGTGTCATGCCTTATGTTAGGCGCCATGATCTCTGACCTTCAGAAGGATTTAGAGGAAATGGAGGCCTATGACATGCTTGCTCAACTGAAAGCTAGGTTTCAAGAGTAAGCACGCCAAGAGAGGTTTAGAACCACTAAGGCATTGAATTCATGCAAGATGACTCCTGGCACACCCGTGAGTGCTCATGTTCTCAAGATGAAGAGTTACATTCATCATCTTGAGAAATTAGGTGCACTGTTAGTCAAGAATTGGCAACCGATCTTATTCTAGCATCTTTGGTGATGAATATGATCAGTTCATTCTAACTACAACATGCATAATATGGAGAAGTCCATTGACGAATTGCATGGGATCTGAAAGCTGAAGAGAACTTAAAGGAAAGGTTAAGACCACCAATGAAGTTCTTGTGGTTCAAAAGGGAAAAGCTTTCAAGAAGAAAGGCACAACAAAAGACAAAGGTAAAGTACCCAAGTACAAGCCCAAGTCCAAGCCTAAAGCTAAGACTAAGGCACCCAAGGAGGGAGTTTGTTTTCATTGCAATGAACCTGGTCATTGGAAAAGGAACTGCAAACTCTATTTGGAAGAGTGAAAGAGAAGAAGAATAGTCGACTACTTCTTGGTATGTTTGTTATAGAAATCAATTTTACTCCTTCGCATCTTGGGTATTAGATATCGAGCTGCAACTCACATTTGTACTAATGTGCGAGTCTAAGGACTAGAAGATTGATGTCGGTGAGATTGACTGCTGGCGTGGGAAATGGAGCAAGAGTTCTTTGCTTTATCCGTGGGGACGTATGATCTTATTTTGCCTCTTGGGCTCATTTTGGAACTCAAGAATTGTTATTATGTACCTACTATGAGTAGGAACATTATTTCTTTTGCTTGTTTAGAGAATGATGGATTTAAATTTTCTATTGAGAATGAAGTATTTCCATTTATAAAATGACATTTTATATGGCATTCATGCGTCAATTAAATGGCATTTATACTCTAGACATCGAGTTTGTTACAAATGAGCCCATTTATAACATAAATACCAAGAAGTTTAAATCTAACGATTTGAGCCCAACCTATCTCTGGCATTGTCGTTTAGGCCATGTAAACGAAAAACGATCTCAAAACTCCATCAAGATGGATTCATTGATTCTTTGAATCTTTTGAGATATGTGATTCTTGTTTCTTGGGTAAGATGACAAAGGCCCCTTCACGAGTAAAGGGAAAGGGCCAATGAGCTATTGGGCCTTATACATACCGATGTATGTGGTCCTTTTGGCATATCGTGAGAGGAGGTTATTTGTATTTCATTTCTTTTACAGATGACTTCAGAGATATGGGTATGTCTATTTAATGAAGTATAAATCTGAATCTTTGAAAAGTTCAAAGAGTATAAGAATGAAGTACAAAATCACTTGCAAGAATATTAAAATCCTTGATCGATCGAGGAGGTGAATATTTAAGCCAAGAGTTTGATGATTATCTTAAGGATTGTGGAATTGTTTCACAATTGACTCCTCCAGAACTCCTCAATGGAATGGTGTTTACGAAAGGAGAAATCGAACTCTATTAGATATGGTTCGATCAATGATGAGTCAAATGATCTTCAAAATATACTGGGCTATGCTTTAGAAACCGCAGATTCATATTGAACCGTATTCTTTCAAAGGTCGTAGAAAAGACACCTTAAGAGATATGGATGGAAGCGTCCCAATTTATCTTTTCTAAAGATTTGGGGTTGTGAGGCTTATGTGAAGCGTCCAATTCTTGACAAGTTGGCACCCAAATCTGAAAATGTTATTTTGTGGGATATTCTAAGGAAACTAAAGGATATTACTTTTACATCCCATCAGAGAACAAAGTGTTTGTTGCTCGAAATGGTTTCTTCTTAGAGAAGGAATTTGTTTCCAAAGGAAACAGTGGGAGTAAAGTACAACTTGAAGAAATTCAAGTTTCACAAAATGACATTGAGCCTGAAAAAGAGATTGAAGCGAGCTCACAAGCTATTGATGAGCAGCCTTCAACAACACAAGGCCTACGTAGATCTGATAGGATTCGTCATGAGCCCGAGAGATATGGATTTCTCGTTACTGATGATGATAATGTGATGTTCATCGATCATAATGAGCCCACAACCTATCAAGAAGCTATGGAAAGTCCAGAATCTGCTAAATGGTTAGAGGCCATGAAAGCAGAGATGCAATCCATGTATGACAATCAAGTTTGGACTTTGATTGATCCGTCTGATGGCTTGAAGCATTGGATGCAAATGGGTTTTCAATAAGAAACTCGACATGGATGGAAATGTGCACACTTATAAAGCAAGACTTGTTACTAAAGGTTATCGACAAGTTCATGGAATTGATTATGATGAGACATTTTCTCCAATGTTCATGATCAAATCCATTAGAATTCTTATCGCCATAGCTGCATACTACGATTATGAGATATGACAAATGGATGTCAAAACGGCTTTCCTTAATGGAAACTTACTTGAGGATGTATATATGATACAACCTGAGGGTTTTGTCCATCCTAAGAATTCGGGAAAGGTGTGCAGGCTTCAAAGATCCATTTATGGATTGAAGCAAGCATCAAGAAGCTGGAATCTTCATTTTGATGAAGTTGTCAAAGAGTTTGGATTCATCAAGAATGAAGATGAACCTTGTGTTTACAAAAGGTTAGTGGAGTCTTTGTTGTCTTTTTAGCTTTATATGTTGATGACATATTACTCATTGAAAACGATATTCCAACCTTACAGAGTGTCAAGATTTGGTTAAGGAAACGTTTCTCAATGAAAGACTTAGGTGAGGCTGCCTATGTTTTAGGCATTAAGATCTATAGAGATAGATCAAGAAAGCTTATAGGCCTAAGTTAGAGTACATACATAGATAAGATACTGAAAAGATTCAGTATGCAAGATTCCAAGAGAGGATTCTTACCTATGTCACATGGAATCAAGCTTTCCAAGAAGGATTGTCCTACTTGGATAAGGAGCTTGGCGCATGAGTAAGATTCCATATGCATCGCAATTGGATCTATCATGTATGCCATGTTATGTACTCGACCAGATGTCTCATATGCTTTGAGCATAACAAGTAGATACCAATCTAATTATGGTGAGAGTCACAGGATAGCAATTAAGAATATCCTTAAGTACTTGAGAAGAACTAAGGATATGTGCCTAGTCTATGGAGGACTTGAAGGAGAGCTCATTGTAAATGGTTACACCGATGCTGGTTTTCAGTCTGACATAGATGATTTTAGATCGCAATCAGGTTTTGTGTTACTGTTTGAATGGAGGTGCGATGAGTGGAAAAGTTCAAAGCAAGACATTGTTCTTGATTCTACAACTCAAGTCGAGTACATTGTTGCTTCGGATGCATTAAGGAAAGCTGTATGGATTAGGAAGTTCATTCTTGAGCTTGGAGTTGTTCCTAGCATTGCAAGTCCTATAGACCTTTATTGTGATAATAATGGGGCTATAGCACGAGCTAAGGAACCAAACTCACATCATAGATCCAAACACATACTCGTAGACGTTTCCATCGATTAGAGATCATTAGGAGAGGAGGCGTGAAGATATGCAAAGTGGGCACAGATGACAACATTGCCGATCCACTTACTAAGCCTTTTCCATGCCTAAACATGAGAGTCATACGAGGTCTATGGGTATTAGATATCGGTGATTGGGCTAGTCTGAGTGGGAGATTGTTAGTAGTGTACCCTAGGCCAATGAACATTTGTGATTCATGTATTAACATTATGATTTGTTAATAATATATTATGAGGTATTCCGTTTCATATATGCATGTATTTCGTTTATGTAAAGTGATTTACATTCCATGAATAGTATTAGACTTATGTCATCAAGTATGTGACTTGATAATAAAACCATAAGCGTTATAACACTATTCTAGACTGTCCCTGGTCGATCATTATTGGTGGAACAATAATGAATTAAGACTAGTATGTGTTTTGATTGATGATCACGTTTTACTGATCATGGATATGAGATATCAAATCAGAAACATAGATATATGTTAGAGAACATATATTGGACCGACCCACATAAAGAATACTACATGGTTTCATGTCATTAGTGATTCTTAATATGGTTTTGACTATAGTCCTTTGACTGAAGTCATCATGGTTCCTACATGAGGAATTCGGTGTTTTGATATTAGACTAAGTTATTTTAACCGAATAACAAATAGTCTTATGTTGGACATCAAATGAATCATGCGGAGGGATGTGAATGGCGTAGATGGGATTTGTACCTCTCTTAAGTGAGAGAGATATCATTTGGGCCTCTTGACAAGTGTGGTGAAGAAATGCATGGCCGTGCTCAAATGAATTGATGAAGAGTCATCAATGTCATTTGTTATAATCATCAACTTGGGGATCAAGAAACTATGATTAATCAAAGGTTGACATGTACCATGCCTTGTGATTAATCTTGATATCGTGTTACAAAGGATCGAGCCTATAACCATAATTCTGAGTTAAATCGATTATCGATCCTCATTTGATTTGGGTAGTCATAATTTCTTGCTAGAGGCCGCTTATGACTTATAGGCCTTGAAGTGTAATCAAGCCCATTGCCAACATCAAATGAGCCTACAGGGTCGCACACAAAGAGTGATGTGATCTAAGCTTATTCTCTTGGGCCTAATTTATTAGGTGTTGAATAAATATATTTAGATATATTTATTGGGCTGGATTTAATTAAGTTGTCGGGCTTTTATTATATATGATATAATGGGCCGAAACTTAATAGGGCCTAAATGAGATTAGGGTTTCTCTATAAATAGAGAAACTTAGGTCTCATTAGGTTAAGGAAGAAAAGACAAAACCCTAGCCGCCATCCAAGAGAACAATCGTGCGGTGTTCAGAAAGTGTTTTCAGAACGTGCTAGCACACTACAGCCGCAGCCCGGATCGTGCATGCTCGTGTGGATACCGGTAGAGGACATTAGCGATTTGCAGTGTCTTGGAATCCGAAAAGAAGCAATCCATTCACGAAAATAAGGTATTTTCGTTAATCCTTCGTGTTTTCGATTATATGTGATGTTCTTGTATGGTATTTTCCGCAGCGTATTTTGAATACTCAGACCGTACGCGATCCAACATAAGCGGCCTCAAGAAATTATTCTTCCCATTTTATATTCTCATCAATAACTTCTTCTTTTTTAATTATTTCTAAAAGAATTGGCAAATGTATTGAAACAATTGTATGCTTGTGGATGAATTTCAATGAGCTTTTGTTCTAGGAATACTTACTTATAATGGATAATAATAGCTTTCGATCTATTTCATTTTATTAAGACTTAAAGGAAAGGAAAAGTGTTATTTCTTATGTATATCATATTGGATCCTGCCAACCAAGGCTTATGAACGAATTCAATAAAAATTCTTATAAGTTATCCTCTTGGGATCAAGTTTTCATATTATATCTTAATCAGTAGTAATGAAGTGTGCCTCCATGGTGTTTTACCAAGTCATATCCAATGGTGAGATCCTAGAGTCTTTTTTTTCATAATAATCGATAGATTCATAGATTGTTTCCATGGCATCCATCAAATTTGTTAAGGGAACCCTATATTTATTTTTTATCAACAAATTTTTCTCAACTAATATTCCTTATTCCTTACATCTTAAGAGAGTTGTTCATTTAGTATTAGGGTTAGAAATTATCGTTGGAAATTTTAGCAATAATATCAGTTCTTCTGCGAAAAGACCCCTATTAGAAACTTTAAGAGGCTCGGTAATAACCTTTATTTGGGACTCCCATTTTGACTGGGCATGTTCTAAATGATTAGAGCGGAAGCTGATGATGGAAGACATAATAGACAGATATGACGTAGCATTGTAAATAAAACACAAACAAAATGTAATTGTGTAAGAGTGGAAGTTGATGAAGAAAGACGTAGATAGGTGTGACGTAGTATTGTAAATAACATATAAGTGAAGCCTAGTTATGTTAAACGAACACCTGCCTCATTGTAAATGGTTGATCACCAACAGTTGTTATAGTCGTTATTATAGTTGTTAGAGGCGGGGAGGAGAATAACAAATAATGCTAACAATATTTCTCTCTCTAAAAGTTTCTTCTACTTCTTTATCTACTTTTTCTCTCTTCATTTCATTGTTTCAATCCCTAAATTTCCTAAAATTACCTAGATTACCAATATTGGTAACTAATTGGTATCAGAGTCGTGATTTTGGAACAGAGTAAAACTCAATGCTAAGACTAGGGACATGTGGAGGAAGGTTTGCATAATGTAGGAATGGATTACTCAACTATTTCAAAAAGATAACAACAAAAACGAAGTTAGGGAAAATGTTGATCAAAGGGTTCCTAAAATTATTAATGGAGATGGTTACTATGAGGGACATTACCCCATTCCCATGAGGTGTAGTAAGATTGATATACCGGTGTTTAAAAGAGAAAATTTGTGAGCTTAAGTGCGAGCAATTATTTACGCTAGATCGTACAACAATTGAGTTGAAGTTCGATTTAACCGCTATGTATTTGGAAGGAGAAGCTCTAGCTTGACATAAATTGTATGTGAGAAACCGATTAACCAAGGATCCTTCTAGTTAGGGTGCGTACATATTGGCGTTAACGTAGAGATTTGGAGAGGTGGCTTTTGAAGATCCAACAAATGAGTTGAAGGAGTTCAAACAGAGGAAAACGGTGAAGGAGTATTCCATTGAGTTTGACATGTTATAAAAAAAATTAGCGATGTCAAAGCCTTATTTGATTATTATGTTTTTTAAAAGGTTGAAGGTAGAAATCAACCATCCCGTGAAGTTGTGGAATCCCAAAACTCTTCAAAAAACTTAAGAATTGGCGAGGAAAAATAATGCGGCCAATACATTGTGGAGTAATGGGAACTTTTCACTAAAAAAGGTCGCATTTTGTTGGAGATTCAATGGATGTATTAAAGCCCCAAGATTGTTGCCTAAATCTATGCAAGGAAATCTGAAGGCGGACCAAGAATTGAAATGAAACAAAACTATTTCTAGCAAGGAATTAGACGAGTGTAGAACTAAAGGTTTGTATTTTTGGTGTGAAGAAAAATATGTTCCTAGATATAGGTTCAAAAAGAAAATATTGCAAATTTATGTGGTTAAGGAAAAGGTGGAGAATGAGGAGGCTAATGTAGCTAAAGAAGAAGAGACACCAAGCATATCCTTGCAAGCCATGTTGGGAGTGCCTATGGTGAAAAACCAATAGATCAAAGTGCTAGGTATGTAGTTCATATACCTGTGGATGGGGAAGTACCGATAATTTTGTGGATAAAAAAGTGATAACTAGAATTGGAAGAGAGTTAAAAGAGGTTAAGGAACTATCAATTATGGTAAGAGGAGGAATGCAGTTGATCTGTCAAAATTTAAGATAGCAAATAGGAGGTAAGGAATTTTATGCAAATGGATTAATGATAGATATTGGTGGGACTGATATGGTGTTGAGAGGGCAATGGTTATCAATATTGGATGATATTGTATTCAATTATCAAAAGGAAATTATAAAGTTTTGTTGGCTTGGCGAGAAGAGGGAGTTAATTAGTGAAGAAAGCAGATGATGGAGGTACTAGAGAAAAAGTTAGCTTGAATGTGGAGTAACAAGGACGTTATATGCTACTTTATGGTGATGTATTAACATAATGAAACAAAAGACCAAAATGAGCAATATATGGAATTGAGAACTTCACTAATGAAAGTAACAACTGTGGAACCACTTGTAGAATTTTAGGAACAATTACAAGAGTTTTGAAAATAGCTTGAAGTTGTTTTTGAAGAATCAAGAGGGTTAGCTCCATCTAGATTTCACAACCATAAAATACCATTGAAAGAGGGAACTAAGGCTGTGAATCTTCAACCCTATAAGTACTCTGGAGTACAGAAAAGCAATGTGGAGGAATTGGTAGAAGACGTGTTACAACAAGGGACTATTAAACAGAGTGTGAGTCCCTTCTCAACTCTGGTAATTCTGATAAAGAAGAAGGATGGATCTTAGTGGTTCTGTGCTGATTACAGGTCTCTTAATCATTATACTTTAAAGGATAAGTTTCTTATTCCTCTAGTTGAAGAGTTGTTCGATGAATTATATAGTGCCCAATATTTTTTGAAAATTGATCTAAGAGTAGGATACCACTAAATCTGGGTGCATGAAGATGACATCTACAAGATGGCTTTTAGAATTCATGAAGGGCATTAAAAATTTATTGTAATTTCATTCGAATTGACAAATGCACCAGCCACATTTCAATGTTTAATGAACCGAATATTCAAGTTGTATTTGAGAAGGTTTGTGCTTGTGCTTCTTTTAGACGTTCTGATACATAATAGATCTTATGATTTCCATTTGAAGCATTTACAATTGGTGATGGAGATTTTAAGAAATCAACAATTATACTTGAAGTTATCTAAATGTTCATTTACGGTTTCTTAAGTGGAATATCTGGGACATATTATTAGCAGCAGGGGTGTATCAACAAATCCTCAAAAGGTTAAAGTTGTATCAACTTGGTCTTAACCACAGAATATTTGACAACTCGGGATTTTTGGGATTGTGTGGTGATTATGGAAGGTTTATTAGAGGATATGAACAAATGAGTAAAATGTTTACTAACTTGTTGAAAAATGATTCATTTATAATGACCAAAGAGGCCAAGATTGCATTTTGTCGCGATAAAGCACGTGTTGACAACAATTCCGGCATTGGCTCTTCCTTATTTTCTTAACGTGTTTGTGATTGAAGCGGATGCTAGTAGGAAAGGTGCAGGTGTGGTGCTTATGCAGGATAACCATCCTATAGCTTTTGTTAGTCAAACATTGTTTAACAAATATGAACAACTTTCTGTTTATGAAAAGGAGTTTATAGCTATAGTTATGGTTGTACGACAATAGTTTCACTATCTCACAGGAAGGCATTCTGTGATACAAATTGATCATCGTAGCTTGAAATACTTGATGGATCAAAGAATCACCACCCCTTTTCAACAGAGCTGCTTATGGAGGACATTCGGGATGACTGGGAACTTATAAATAAGAGGTTCAGTGTGTATTTCTTCTGGCGCAGATTGCAGAAAGACATTAGAGATTTTGCAAGAAAATGTGAGATTTGTCTACAAAACAAAAATGAAAATGTTGCTTCTCCTTGTTTACTTATTCCTCGGCAGATATGGACCAACATTAGCGTGGATTTTCTTAACGATTTTCCATTGTCAAATATTTATTCTGTGATTTTTTGCAGTTGTTGATCAGATAAGCAAGTATGCTCATTTGCTTCCTATACAACAGAAAAGAGTTGCTAAGATTTTTATAGATTGCATATTCAAATTCCACAAATAATAGTTAGTGACACAAGTCTTCGTTTATCATGACCATGTTTCTCTCTCTCGTCTGTTTCTTCAACTTCTTTCTCTGCATTTTCTCTCTTCATTTCATTGTTTCAATGCCTAAATTTTCCAAATTTACCTGTTCTCGGTAACACTAAAATGATCAAAACGATTAAATTCTTGGAAAAACTTGTTGATCCTCAAAAAGACAGGCTTAGTAAAACAGCCTTGCAAGTTAATCTCACTTTAGCTAGGAATGTGGTTCGGCCCCTAAGTCTTTTTGCTCTCACATTTTGGTGATAGGGCTATTAGCAAGAATCTTATTGCGATTCTAAATTCTTTGGAGGATTAGGGTGTAGAAATTTTCGATGAGGCAGCTGTTAGGCCCCCAATTAAGGTTACATATACGAGACAGAAGGGGAGGAAAGAAAAGCTGATACTAGGTGGCTCAGGGTAGTTACCTAGGCCTAGAAAACAGAATATAGGGTTGTTACAAGTTTGTTACATTTTGATGAATAAATAGGAGCTTTCTATTAGGGAAAGAGGGCAGAGAATATACTGGCAATTTTGTCTTTCGAGAGAGAACAGGAGACTCTCTAATTCTCCTCATTGTAAGAACCTTATTTTGACATATATGAAATCTGTCTTTTGAGTTAGCAATTACGGGTCCCATCATCTGGTATCAGAGCAAAAACGATCTTGGATGCAGACCAGAAATCAGGTGGCTGGAAAAAAGATGGAAACAAAGGTTGAAGAAATAGAAGAAAAACTCAACTCCATTGAAGCCCGTTTGGCTAAGTTGGATGATATGGATCTCGAGAAAATTACCAAGGTTAGTGACCGCTTACCCTTCATTGAAGATACACTCATAAATATCCTCCGTCAACTCAACAGCTCTGCCCATCGCGAAGAATCAACTACCAAAGAGCCCATACCAGAGGTTACGAATCATGAATCGATACTTTCTATTTGGCGACAAAGGGAAAGCCGTTAGTGGGTCCAAGCCCCTTGAACCTGGAGAAACCTCCCACCCAATGTCTGCGTGGCGCCACAATGATTCCCTTCCTCGTAAGCTTGAGTTACCTATATTCAACGGACAGGATCCCGATGCGTGGCTCCTTCGAGCGGAAAGATACTTTGAGTTGAATGGGTTTGGTCCTGAAGAGAAGCTTCGAGCGACAGTCTTCTGCTTGGAAGGTGACGCTCTCGCCTGGTTTTATTATGAAGAAAGCAGGAAATCTTTCCATGGATGGCAGCAATTTAAGAAACTACTGCTGGAACGTTTTCGCTCCACTCAGGCTGGCACTTTGATGGAGCAATTATTTGCCCTACGCCAAACCACAACAGTGGCAGAGTATCGCCGCAACTTTGAGGTGCTGTCCTCTCCTTTCCCGATCTTCGAAGCGGTGATTGAAAACACCTTCATCAATGGGTTGCAAGACCACATCAAGGCTGAGTTAAGGTTATGGGAACCTACGGGTATGGGTCGGATCATGAAGGTGGCCCAAATGCTAGAAGATAAAAATGACTTTATTAAAAGTCACCGTATGGGGCATGCGTCAGCCAACCAACTTGACAAACCTCGAGGGATTCCTCCTTCATCCTCAGGTACGGTGACTCTCCCATGACCCCTCTCTTCATCCCTATTCTCTAAATCCACCCAATCTACTTCTACTCTTGCTTCCCCCCTGCCGACCAGGCAAAACTTCTCCAGCCCAGCTACTTCGAACCCCACCAACCCACCTAGATTTCGGCGGCTCACCGAAGCAGAAATGACGGCCAAAAGGGAGAAGGGCCTCTGCTTCAAATGCGATGGGCGATATGGGCCAGGTCATCGTTGCACGAACAAGGAACTTCAAGTTTTGTGGATGGCGGATGAAGAACTAGAGGAACTGGAGGAAGAACATCACCAATCTTCAGCCGATTCCAGTCCCCCAAGTGAGCCAGAAAACATGGCGTTGTCCCTCTCCTCCTTGGTCGGGCTTACGGCTCCTCACTCTCTAAAACTTCAGGGATTTGTGAAACAGAAGAGGGTAGTGGTTCTGATCGATTATGGAGCTTCCCACAACTTCATCTCCTCCACTCTCATTGCTGATTTGAATCTGCCAGTTACCCCTACTACCAACTTTGGAGTCACCCTCGGCACTGGAGAACAGATCCACTCTACAGGTATATGCCGCCAACTTTGCCTTCATCTACCAGAGTTTAAGGTCATTGCTGACTTCTTTCCCCTCCCCCTTGGAAGCACCGATTTAATTTTGGGGTACCAGTGGCTCCTCTCCTTAGGAGCCTCATTCATGAATTGGGCTAACTTGTCCATGGAGTTCATGTACGGTGATCGCAAGGTTTGGCTACAAGGGGATCCTGCTCTATGCAAAACCCAGGTCTCCCTCCATGCTATGCACCGCGTAATAAAAAAAGAACGTCATGGGTACTAATTGGAATTCCAGCAACTGAACTTAGCGGAGTCTGAGTCACCGCAAGACGCTACCCACCAATTGCCCTTGGTCTTTCAGCTATTAGCGGGAATTCAGGACATTTGTCATCCGCTTACTGGATCGCCACCCACACGGAGTAAGGACCATGCTATAATTCTGAAGGAGGGAACTTCTCCGATATCTGTCCGACCTTATAGATACCCCCACGTGCAGAAGGATGAGATTGAAAAGCTTGTCACGGAGATGTTAGCAGCTGGAATTATTCAGCCCAGTATTAGCCCCTTTTCCAGTCCAGTTTTGTTGGTAAAGAAGAAAGATGGCAGTTGGCGTTTCTGCATAGACTATAGAGCTTTGAATCGAGCCACTGTTCCGGATAAGTTTCCTATTCCTGTCATTGAGGAATTGCTCGATGAACTCCATGGTGCAGTCACCTTTACAAAAATTGATTTAAAGTTGGTACTTTCGATTGAATTAGCCCAAGACATTCCTAAAGCGCTTTCCGACTCACCACGGGCATTATGAATTTCTTGTCATGCCCTTTGGCTTGACAAATGCCACATCCACATTCCAATCCACGATGAATGAAGTGTTCCAACCATTCTTGAGGAAGTTCGTCCTTGTCTTCTTGACGACATTCTCATCTGATAAATCCGAGGCGTAACACCAACCATCTCCGGCAGGTATTTCTAGTCCTTGGTCCCATCAATTGTTTGCTAATGAAAAGAAATGTGTCTTTTGCCAACCTAGGATTGAATATCTGGGGCACATCATTGACGCCAATGGAGTTTCAGCTGACCCATCAAAAGTACAAGCCATGGTTGACTGGCCAATTCCTACCACTCTTCGAGCCTTACGGGGTTTCCTTGGCCTCACGGGATATTATCGGCATTTTGTCAAAGACTATGGCAAGATTGCTTGGCCCCTTACTCAGCAGCTGCGTAAAGATGCCTTCCACTGGAATTCTTCTGCCCAATCATCCTTTGATCAACTCAAGCAAGCCATGACACAACTTCCCAGATCGGCCTTACGGACTTCACGACCATTTGTTGTAGAAACCGATGCCTCGGGGTTTGGTGCAGGGAACATTACGATGCAAGACAACCGACCCTAGCCTTCTACAGTCAAAAGCTCAGCCCTTCTGCGCAATCCAAATCGGTGTACGAAAGGGAACTCATGGCCATTGTTTTTGCTGTTAAGAAATGGAGAGCTTATTTGGTAGGGCAACACTTTGTGGTCCGAACAGACCACCGCAGTTTGAGATGTTTAATGGAGCAACGAGTGGTCGATGGGGAGCATTCTAAATGGCTTCATAAATTAATGGGCTACGACTTTGAAATTCAATACAAACCCGGCTCTACGAATTCCGCAGAGACGCCTTGTCCCGCCTTACCGATCGATGTCCTCTCTACCATTTCATTTGATCTACTTGACTTTCATGATCGGCTACAAGTTACTCTTGACCCCTTAAATGCATGACATTATGGAAGATATTGGCCAAAATCAACCTCTCATCCCTACTACAAATTAGAGGAGGCCACTTTGCATAAGGGTCGTCTAGTGTTGCCTTGGATTCACCTTATATACCAATATCATTATAAGAATTCCATGATAGTTACATTGGGGACATGCGGAATTGACGACTTATGCCAGATTATCTGCTGAATTTCATTGGAAAGGATCAAACGCCAAGTCCAAAATTATGTTCTCGCTTATGATGTTTGTCAACAGAGAAGCATGAAGCTATGGCCCCTGCTGGCTTATTACAGCCCTTGCCCATACCAGATAAAGTGTGGGATGATCTCACCATGGACTTTGTGGAAGGACTTCCTAAATCGCATGGCTTTGATTCTATTCTGGTGGTCGTCGATCGCCTTTCCAAATATGCCCACTTCATGGCCCTTAAACATCCTTTTACCGCACCTCTGATGGCTCAAGTTTTTCTGCGTGAAGTAGTTGACTTCATGGCATTCCCGCAAACATCATCTCGATAGAGATAAAATCTTTATGAGCTTGTTCTGGCGTGAGTTGTTCACTTTGCAGGGGTCTGAACTCAAGCGGAGCACGACATACCACCCCCAAACCGACGGCCAATCTGAGGTGGTCAACCGTGGATTGGAACTCTATCTTCATTTGCTTCACCATGGGCAAACCTTCTCGGTGGTTCTCTTGGTTATCGTGGGTGAATACCACTATAACACCGCCACCATTCCTCCATTGGCACTTCTCCCTTTCATGTTCTCTATGGTCGGAGTCCTCCTCCTCTCATCCGTTATGAGGTAGGATCAGCAGCTAATGCCACAGTAGACACTCACCTACTCACCCGGGATGCACTTTTGGATGAGCTCAAATCTCACCTACAGCGCGCCCAACACAAGATGAAGCTTTCTGCTGATCGACAACGCCGAATTATCACCTTTGATGTTGGTGATCTAGTTTATGTTAAGCTACATCCTTACAAACAGTCCTCTTTGGCCAAACGCAGCTGTGAGAAGTTAGCCCCTCGCTATTACGGCCCTTTCTCCATTGCAAAGCGCATTGGACAGGTAGCTTTTGCTTTAACATTACCTTCTACAGCCCGTATCCACAATGTTTTTCATGCTTCTCAGCTTAAGAAAGCCATTGGATCCCATCCATCCTCTCCTTCTATTCCCTCCACTCTTACTCCTCACTTGGAGCTTTTGGTCGAACCTTCTGAGGTAAGAGGAGTGCGTCCGGCTACTGGCAGCTCGAGCACTGATGTTCTCATTTGTTGGAAGGACCTTCCTGCTTTTGAAGACTCCTGGGAGCCTTATGACTTGATTGCCTCTCAATTTCCATCTTTCAACCTTGCGGACAAGGTCGCTCTTTGGGTGGCGGGTAATGTTAGGCCCCCAATTAAGGTTACATATACGAGACAGAAGGGAAGGAAAGAAAAGCTGATACTAGGTGGCTCAGGGTAGTTACCTAGGCCTAGAAAACATAATATAGGGTTGTTACAAGTTTGTTACATTTTGATGAATAAATAGGAGCTTTCTATTAGAAAAAAGGGCAGAGAATATACTGGCAATTTTGTCTTTCAGGAAAGAACAGGAGACTCTCTAATTCTCCTCATTGTAAGAACCTTATTTTGACATATATGAAATCTGTCTTTTGAGTTAGCAATTACGGGTCCTATCAGCAGCTCTTGATCCTAAGATCCTCCGTTTTGCTCTCCATCTTCACCAAATGTTTGAAAGATACAGGTATAGACCAGGAATTAGCAGACAAGGACAATTGCTCGACGGGCGGGCCACAAGCCCCAATCAAACATCTAAGCCTGGCTATAGAGTCTCCTGAAGATTAACGGTCAAAAGGTTGACCCTCGCACTAAACCCAACTTAAAGACCCCTCATTTAATTGCTTTTCGTATACAGATGATAGATATTTCTTACAATTTGAAACATTAGATGTTAGGAGACACTCCAAACTGAATAGAGATCAATATATAAAACCAACATCATCAACTACAAGAATACGCCCTACCACTCTTTACAATTGAACAAATGTTATCAAAGTTGTCCACATTGTTTTACCATTTACTTTTTCCCTCTTCACTGGTACTAGGTTTGCAATTCCTTCTTCAAGAAATGGAGTACCTCCTGTGTCTTGTAGAAGAACCAGCGGACTTGGTGTCCCCAGGAATCATTGAAGTTGGACTCTGAGAACTTCCTGAAGTCTCTGAGCTTCTATTTTCTCCATTCCCTTTACCAACAGCCCACAACTTGTCAAATATCCTCCTGGAACGAGATGGAAGTAATTGTATACCACTTCTGTGGTTTTTGCTGCTTTTCTTTGTCAGTTTTGCATTTTTGGGTACTTCGTCATTTATCTTCACGTCACTCAGCTGTTTCCCGAGAGATTTACAATCATCTGCTGCTGCCTTCTCCCATTCTTCATCTGTGTTTGTTGTGTTTGAAGCATTGTGAGCGTTTTTGTTTAGGGCAGCAACTCTATGCTGCTCAAAAAAGAGAACTTGAACTATAACGCGTAGTGGGAGCAGTTCATTTTGTGCCGCATGCATGCATGCATCTGTTGTCAGTCTTTTGACGTCAATCAGACCACATACCTTCTTTCTTTCGCTCTTTGTCAAGTTGGGATGCTCCTGAATCCACAATAACCCATCGGTAAATAAACAAATGGCTCCAGTACATGAAGCGTGGGCTCAAGATATCTCCACAATCATAGGAAGTAAATTGCACAAAGACAAAATAATAATAATAATAAATGAACTGCCCAGAAGGAGATAATGGAAAGACCACTAGTGCTGCATGAATGAGAACATGCAAGACCAAAATGTTCTTCACGTATCCCAACTCTCACTTGCCCCCATCAATCTTCAAGCTAGTTCACTAACACAAACCATAAATTTTAACAGGTGACAATCACGTTACTTCCAATTTGTTTCTAACTGAGATTCTAAAAGAGTTGCATCATAATTTTAACATTGGCGTTAAAGCATCAGCAAGACCGTACAATGAGGTAAAGAAGTATCTCGGAGTAAGTTTTTGTTGTGTGCTCACAAGTACATGATTACTTATTTCTTTCCTCTATAAATATTTGACATGCTCAAACTTGATGACAGCATCAAAGCAAATCAAAGTGAGATAAGATGTTAAAGAAAGCAAAAGTATACCTGCAAGAAGATGTTAATAGCTTTGTAAATTCCATCATGAATTGGTCTTGCAGAATCAGGAATGGACTTTGACAAGTCCATAAAGCTGGAAAGGCTGAGATTAGGATCATGAGCAATTTCAACAAGATATCCATCAATCAATCTACCAACATCTAATAAGGATCCAAGCTCAGGCCCTAAAACAAAATCTTCAGTCTCCTCACTGTTCTCAATGGTCAAACAGTGAACATATTTTTCATGCATCACATTACGATTCACAAAGCACTGAACCAATTCCACATCATACAATGTGGTTTGAGGCGACTGTGCTGGGATTAATAAATCTTTAACAGAGGCTTCATGCAATTTAACACTGATCCTGTCAACCAAATTCTCTCGAAGTGTATCATCTACTCCAACCAAAATGGCAAATCTTAACAACTTCAGTAAGAAACCACATGTACAACCAAAATGCTTTTCTGACGGCAATAAACAAACTAGTGTTTCAACAATATATGTATACCTCCAGGTACGAGTATCAGCTACCAAACCATCATATAAATCAGGCAACCACCGAACTGCATAAGTTTCTAATGCCTCCCCAATCACCGTACTATCCATTCTTCCCTTTGATTTGACAGCAATAATCACTCGCTTGTAGACATCAATCTCCAGTTCCGATACATCTTCAACCCACCAGTCCTTTGGAACAGATTGAATTCTCTGACTTAACTTCATTCCATCCTCTGCTTTTCTATCAGACACTGACAGCTTCCGGTTATAAGTGTAAGACCAAGTAATGTTTGCAGGATCAACAGAAGTTTTAGACGCAATGGAATCTATACACCTTCCAACAATCTTAAGATCTTCAGACCATGGCAGAAGAGATTTCGCAGTTTGAAGAACAATAATGGAATCCTTCCAGCTTCTGAAGATGCTAGAGTTCAGAAATACCTCAATCTTGAAAATGAGGTTCCCTCGGTCAACATCTTCAGTCATCTCAAGGTACTCAGCAGCACAACGAACTGCCACAACATTATAAGCATTAAGAGTAACTGTCATTCCATAGCAGAATTTTGCACAAATTTCAAACGCCTTTGGCCCACCAGGAAAATCACCCACAGTTATTTCATCACAATTCTCCTCATTGGCTTTCGATACCAACTTCTGCAAGCAGTTACTCTTTGACAAGAGAGGGAACTGCAAAGGTATATAAAACAGAGTATTAAGATCGAGGAAATGAAGGAAAGTGTAAAGAGAAATAATTCTAACACAGTAGTTTTTGCCGAACAAGCATTTTACAATGTATTCCACTATGCGGTAGCTAAAGATTGCAATTGGGAATTCAAGATAAGAAGTCCTAACTGAATCTGTCTTGGGTTGTTATTCTACAATCCATTGTGTCCCCGCTACATTGAACAAAAGCTAACATTAAGAGAAAAACAAACAAAACAAAACTTACATCTTTCATGCACTTATAACAAATAATCTTTCTAGTGATCAGTTGACATTTCATAACTATTCAACAACCACATAGTTCATAGCATTTAGTAGTAGTAATCACTATAAGAAACAAATCTGATTAATATACCAGGATATCTCAGTTTAGTGTTACCGGCAATTAGGAAGACAGAGAAAATGACCTACCCAAACTACAAAGGGCAACTAAAAATTTGCATGACCTGCTTTGTTCTACTAAAATTTTTAGAATGCATCCCTGTTCATCAACAGCTTTTGGAATCACTCATATACATCAAGTATGATTTGTTAATTTATACTGGCCAAGTACACACATAATTATTTTGCTTCATTCCAGCTTCAAGGAATACTATTACATGAGAATATAAAATCAAAAAGACATTAAAGAAACGCTTGAACTAATTTTGGCAATCACAGGGTAACAGATTTGAGGCTTAAGCATAATTATTGCCTTTAGTAACCACATATGCAGGCAACTGTTTACTGTATTAAACATATTAGCTATACCTCCATGATTCAGTCCTAACATTAGGTCCAAAACTTCCCGATAATATTACTGTGATAGCATTTCATTCAGATATAGCAAAATTCAAAATCTGAAATCAGTATTTTTTCTTTTTTTCAAAATGCAGCAATCCAACCAGGCATGTTATAACATAACATAACATAATGTAAGATAATATAACATAACAAAACATAACATAACATAATGGAATATATACATGTATATACATATATAGCGCAAACAATTTTAGAAGCATACCTTGTGGAGGTAAAACTTGACTTCACCAACGTTTATTGTAACATCTGTCAGCAGCTCAGAAGACACGTACCTGCATAAACACATTTACCATGCTAAGCTCCAAGAAGTGACAACCTCAAGTTGAGTGCGTGGAGAGGTCATAATAAATGCATTGAAACAAAATACAAAGCACATAAAAGAAAATAATGCGGAAATAGTAATCAAACTTCTATCAAAAACCTCAGTAAGCCTTACAAATATTCTGTTGGCTCATTAGCATGGAGCTTCAAAAAACCACTTGAAAATTTTTTTGAGGCACTGTCACGTCAGGACAAACAACAATAATATTGTTAACTACAATGAACTCGTACATATAACTAACTGCGTTGCGGTCATCAGATCTCTAGTTATGAACAGTGCAGATATGGCCCACAGGGATTAATCGTCTCAAGCTGACTTGTGTTACAAGTAAGCTAAGAATGAGCCATGGTTGGTCCACAACCCACAATATAGTAACTGGCTGCTGGATTATGTCAACAACACAAGCAAGCCTCCAAATATACACAAACTAATGTGTTATAAGGATTTGAGAGCCAATATCAGCTTACAGCATCTTCATCCCACCAGGTTTAACTCAAATATTACAATTCACTGTGTTTGCATCCCTAAATAACGAAAAAAAAGTCCTCAAAAGTAAACAACAATGACATTAAACATGCCAGTTATTTAAAGGAATCGTCCGTGCTTACATAATGCGCTAGCAACCATCAACTTAGCTCTGTTTTATCCCATGTTGTATTAAGCATTAAACACCAAGGTAAAGATGATGTTTAAATCACACCACCAGGGATGAGAAATAAATTTCGGAGAATAAATTACTTTAGGTTATAAATCAAGCAACTTAGCCAGAAATAGAACATATACTAGGAGTCTAGGACCAACAAGGACCGTTAATCTTCATTTACAGATTCAAATGAGTAAAGTTACTAGAATCCATGGCTGTCCATGATGATGAACAAGCTCCCTCATACCCTACAAAACTTTACTACACTGGGACCACCAAGTTATTGGAAAAAGAAAACGAATAGCAGGACCATCTTCCCGGTACCTGCTTTTTCCTTCTTGGACCACTTCCTACTTAAAGTAGTAATAATAGCGGCAAGAAGCCAAGAAGGCAAAAGAAGAAGAAGAAGAAGGCATCCGTGACGTTAACTCAATGCCAAATGAAACAGAACAGTTGGTGAACTTTTCGATTTGTCATAGTAGGCCTAAAAACACTGCTGGAAAAGCAAGGCAAAACAGAATGCAAACATTCTTACACGTTACGTCGTGTTATCGAGGGGCAAACTGGCGAGGTCTAACAATCACGTCCAGGATACAAGCAACATAAAAGAGAGAACAGAAATTCAACGAAAAAGTTTCAAAAACTAGCATATCTAAACCTAAGATGTGATATAGAAAAAGTAAAGTAAGAACAAACTAAAGAAAGAATATACCAAAAATAAATGAAGGATCAGACACAAAAGTAGAGCAAGCAATTTGAAAAAGAAACACCATATGGACGAGCTAAAAGCAGGCAGGGAGTTTTGAGATTCCTCATTTTAGAAAAATTAAAAAAAAAACCGAGAATGCAAAACGCCTCACCTGATGGATTTCCCATCAGCTTGAAAAGTATCAGGCTTGGAACCCAACTTCATAAACTTCATTTTAGCTCACGAGACCCAACCCCAGAAAGACCCAGAGTACTTCAACCGTTGTTCACTCAAGTACACCACGAGAACAGCCCATGTCAGACCAAAGCTTCAAACTTTTTTCTGGGCAAGACGGCGGACGTAGAGAGTTTTCTCCTTCTATGAAGCCAGTAACCCAACACTCGGGGGGTTATCAGAGGGTAATAGTAATACCTCTCTGGGCTAAGCTAGGATGCTACTAGGCTACAAGGAGATCATCATTACACTTGTGCCACGTCGATAACACGAGGACAACATCTGCATTTCTTACACAAAATTTCTGGGATTCCGTGCTGTTCCCATCGGGTTCAGGCCCTGATAATAACATCACTTGACTGCACTCTGTTTATACATATGTAGAAAAGAAAAAAGAAGCCAGAGACCCAAAATGACGCAGTTATTAGTATGACAATTGCAGAGAGAAAATATGGAGTAGGCTAAGCAAGCAGGTGGAGAGGGAGTTACACTTAATAAGCGTGTTGGATGTGAGAAACACAATACACAGAAACTAAAAATTAAAGATTGGTTTGGGGAGGAAATTAAAAGAAAAAAAAAGAGTAAATAACAGTAACAAAGTAGGATTAGAAAGAGGTAATTAGTAACACTAGAAAAAGCAGAAGCTAAACGCCAAGAGGGAGAGGAAGAGGAAGAGGAGCATAATAATGATGGGAATAAATATTGGCCGCCTTTTGCTTTAATCACCCAATTAAAATCATCTTTCTCTTTTCCGTCCGCAGGCGCAAATCTCTATAAGACTGCTACACCCTTCCTTCCTACCCACCTACCAACCTAATACTCCTACTCTCACGTACGTATGTCTATCTCGGCACGCGATCAATGGCCATTCACGTTGCAGCTCTCTGTCTCTGTCTCTGTCTCCTCGCCTCCGGATACTTCACTGTACCCTTTCTTTTTCATTTTCCACCAAAATACTCCGAGGAAACCATCAGAAAACAACACTTTACTTTTTCTTTTTTTTTGTGTTCTACGACCGCTCTGAGAAAACAAACTAAAACCGAGAAAGATTAAGACGGATGACTTAACCACGACGGGATTGATTCACCTAAAAATGAGTTGATGATATTCTTTTCTTCCTATTACGAGTTGTTTGTTAATCATTTATTATTCATTGTGTTTTCTTCAAATATAGTCCAAACGTAGAGAGGTACTCAACAGAGGGATATTTAACAACAAATGTAGGCCGTCTTTATCGAACCAGCTTTGCTTCAGAGTCTTGTTTTTGTCATCATTAACCATTCTTTCTTTTAAACATTACATTGCGTCTATAAGTACTGCTTCAGCCTGATTACGGCGGAATTGCACGTTGCCGTTTGAATTCATAGAGTTGGCTGCTTCTTACGAGAGCTCCGATCTGATGGTTCCGACAAAACAAGAAAAACACGTCGGGAGTTATTTCCCGATAAGCCTCTCCGACGCTCAAGTTAGTCTTTTTTGTGATAGTAGCCTCGCTATGAGCAGAGAAAACTATGGTTAATGATCACATACCTCTATTATGGTAAAGTTATACCTTATATATGGAATAGATGTTAGGTTTAAGTCTTTACGTATGCATATGAGACTTCCACCTACGAATGGGGCCACGGATGTGTGGACTGGGCCTGGCGTAACCAACAGGTATGAGGCTGATCCTTGAAAGATGACCGATCGACCCACGGGTCGTTATGACTGGATTCGAGCCCAGCACGATCGATCCGACCATAAGCCCCCTACTCCTCGAGCCTGAGCAAAGAGAAGGGTCGAAGGAGTATCTAAGTCTTATGGCTCGTCTGTCTGACGACTCGGAGTAGGTCAATCGATTCGGTTATCAATGTTGTAGCTAAATCATAGAACGGCTCGTGCTAGGTCAATTAATTGGACATTAATGCATAGTGCGTGAATGTTTATATTAGGATCGGTCGGCTGTGTGTCCCGATCGATTGGTATTGACACCTATTGCGTGGCAGCTCGTACCAGGAGAGTGCAGGCGGACATCTGTCTTTGGCGCGAGGTACTTTATTTAATTATTATCGACGCGCGTGCCTCGGCGGATTTTGAATCAAGCGAATCGTCCTTAGAACAGTTAGACGATTGTCATTTATGTCCTTTCAATAGCCGCGTCGCTCCGGATTTCGAACAACCCTAATTCACCTCAGCTCAGATTCTGCCACGTGTCCGGGCTTGGCTCGAATTTTCTCCATGTGTCGAGCATTGATTGGGGCGTCCACTCGACCGGTCCTCTATAAGTACTCAAGGTCGATAGACTACAGATTTTCTTTACGCTTGCTTTGTCCTCTGGCTTTCACCTTGTTTTCATTTGCATTTTTCTTGCCCACTTTTTCCGAAGTTTTCTTTCGATCTCCATTCAAATTTTCAACCTCACATCACCAGATAGGTACGTCATTTTTTCTTGTCTCCTCCTCTAAAGTTTGTTCAAAAGTTCCCTCTTAGTAAGTATGTCGTCAGCCAGTTCTAGAAGTATGGTAGGAGATATTGAAGAAATCTCGACGAGAGAGCGGAATGGGTTGGTTGTGGAGAAGCCACCGAGAAATGCATCGACGATGACCGTGGGGGAGTTGAATCGATCGGTTATTAGGAACAACATCCCTTTGTCGTGGGGACCCAGGCTAGCCCTCAATCACGAACGAATCCACAGCAACCTGAGTGAGTATTTTGCTGTCTCTGATAGTTTTTTCTCGGTGGGCGGTATGAGGCTCCCGTATGCCCCGATTGTTGACGAGGTGTGCGCTGCCTATCAGCTGATGCCGAGCCAAATTCCTCTGAACGGCTGAAGGTTTATCAATGGTTTGGCTTTGTTGTGTCATCAGTTCGGCTGCCCTCCTTCGATTGGCATCCTACGTCACTTTTTAAGGATGAACCAGAGTCCGAGCTCTGGTCGGGATCCTTCTCTGCGATCTGAGATGTCGATATCGCCCATTGAACAGCGACGAAAATCTCCGCTTGGCGAACGAAGTACTTCTTTGTAAAACCCCCAGGATCCTCCTTCGAGTCCCAGCAGTGGAGGTATCCTTTAGCCGAGCGGTAGAATGATACGTCAAGTGTATCTCTTAGTAGAGAGGAGTGGGAGGTGGTCGATCGTATAAAGGGGCTCGGCCGATATGACTTCGCTCGGCTCATTCTGGGATATCGCGGGGGGGTCTCGGTCGATTCCTTCATAATTGACCCCCCGTCACAAATTAACGAGCTAGGAGAGGAAACCGCCCTGCCTGGTTGACCCTTCGTGGTTCAATTATTTGCTATATTTTTTAGTATTGGTTTCACTTTCTGACCTGTTTTATTGATGTGCAGTCATGGTGAGGATAGAAGATTTCCCCGGGTCCTCCCTTCCCCCTAAATCCAAAAGGCAGGCCGAAAGGAAGAAAAAGAGGAAGGAGGCGGAGACCGGTGAAGGTGTTGCTCTGCCAGTGGGGCTAGGCCATGCGGTGTTGCTGGCCCCTCCGTCCACTAAGGATCGTCCTGTTGTGTCGGCGTCATTGTCGATCGTGTCGACGAGCGCGGGCTGAGCGGGTTCGGAAGGGGAGGAGGAAGAGGAGGTGGAGCCACCTCTTAAGAGAAAAAGGACCGTCCGGGTTGCTGGTCAGTCTTCTCATCATTCGGACCAAGGCAAGGAGAAGGAGGAAATAGGAGAGCTTACTGGCCGGTCGGATAAGGGCAAGGGAACGAAGCGAGCAGCGAGCGCTGATAAATGGGAGTCGCTAATCTCGATGTGGCTCTTCATATTGTCGAGAAGATCGTTCCCCCTGTGGACGAGGAGCGCATTGACTCGCTGACCCATCGGGGTAGTCGGCCGTGTCGTCTGTGAATCGTGCTAAAAAGTGACTTCGTCTTCTCGATGCATCGACGTATCGAGCCCTTTCGACGGATCTATTCGATCATTTGGACCAGGAGGTGCATGACCTCCTCGAGCAGGTGAACACTTTAAGGGCCGAGCTCTCTGTGGCCAAGGAAGAGAAGGATGTTTACGTCAAGCACTTCCTTGGCTTTTTGAATGCTAGGACGATCTAGTCGTTCGACTAGAACGTTATTTTTGGCATCTCGATCGGAAGCTATTTTGGAGAGCGCGTTTGCCTTAGCATTTTGAGCTCGTTCTATCCTACTGATCGAGTACTGCCCGAAATTACTTAACTCTTGCTTTACCAGCTCCAGGTACTTGATCATGCTGCTCCCCTTGGCTTCAAACTGTCCAGTGACTTGACCGACCACCACTTGGCTATCACTATATACCTTCAGATGTTTCACCTCCATTTTCTTAGCCAATTGGAGGCCAGCTATTCTGCTTCGTATTCTGCTTCGTTATTGGAGGCCTTGAATTCTAGCCGAAGAGCGTATTCCACCTTTTCTTCCATATGTAGGCTAATCAATACCACTCTTGCTCTGCATCCTTTGGCGTTGGACGACCCGTCAACGAATAAGCTCCAGGCAGGGCATTGCTCGTCTTGCGAGTTGGGTCGACTCATTTCTGCAACGAAGTCCGCCAACACTTGAGCCTTGATCGTAGTTCGAGGCTTATAATGTATATCGAACTCCCCTAGCTCTACCGCTCATTTTATTAACCGCCCGGAGGTCTCAGGCTTTTGGAAGCATTGCCTGAGCGGCTGGTCGATCCACACCTCAATGGTATGACTTTGAAAATATTGCCTCAGTTTTCGTGCTGCAGCTATCAAGGAAAGAGCTAACTTTCTTATAGGCGCGTACCGCGTTTCTGGCCCGCTTAGTACCTTGCTGACGTAGTAGATCGGAAATTGCTCCTTGCCATCCGATCGAACCAGAACCGCGCTGACCGCCCCCTCTGTGACCGCCAGATAGATAATCAGAATTTTCCCCTCAACGGGGCTCTGCAAAATAGGCGGGCTTGTTAAATACTGCTTTAAGTGTTGGAAAGCTCTTTCGTACTCATTCGGCCATTGGAATTGGGTCATATCCGCTTTCCTTAAAAATTTGAAAAATGGGAGGCACTTGTCCCCCAATCTGGAAACGAATATGCTCAGAGAGACTATCCGACCAGTCAATATCTGCACTTCTTTCAAGCATCGCGACGAAGACATTTGGACGATGGCTTCGATTTTCTCTAGATTAGCTTCAATCCCCCGCTGAGTAATCATAAACCCCAGGAATTTTCCGGATGCCACTCCAAAGACGCATTTTTCTGGGTTCAATTTAATCTGGAATTTGTTAAGGGTCTGGAAGACTTCTCTGAGATCTTCTGCATGCTCCGCGGTCGTCTTACTTTTGACTACCATAGGCCTCGACTGATAGACCGATCTGTTTCTTAAAAACTTCCATGACGAGTTGCTGGTAGGTGGCCCCCGCATTCTTCAAGACGAAAGGCATTACTTGGTAGCAGTACGTGCCCTGGTCAATTATAAAAGCGGTCTTCTCTTCGTCTTCGAGGCTCATTTGAATCTGATGGTAGCCCGAGAAAGCATCCAAAAAGCTGAGAAGTTCATGTCCAGAAGTGGAGTCTACTAACTGGTCGATCTTGGGCAAGGAGAAACTGTCTTTTGGGCACGCTTTGTTTAGATCAGTGAAATCAATACACATTCTCCACTTTCCGTTCTTCTTCTTCACCAATACCACATTGGCGAGCCATTCGGGGTACTTGACCTCTAGGATGAACCCGGCTTCGAGTAATTTATCTATTTCTTTCTGATTACCTCCTGTCGCTCCTTGCCGTGCCATCGCTTTTTTTGTCTAACCGGCTTGCAATCTTTTCGGATACCGAGAGAGTGCGATGCGATCGATCGGGATATTCCAGGCATGTCGCTCGGTACCCAAGCGAAGACCGATCTGTTTTCTACTAAGCAGTCCATGATTTCTTTAACTAGGTCCTTCTGGAGCTCGAAACTTAGATTTATGAATTTGGAACGGTCGGCTTCATCCAGTATGACCCGTTGCGTTTCCTCTACTGGGTTCGTTCTATCCATCTCCTCATCGATTCTCACGTCAAGAGAGATCGTCAAGACTACCGCCCCATCTAGTGTTTTGGTTTCGGCTAAGTAACATTCCCTAGCGATTCTCTGCTGACCCCTGACAATACTGATTCCATGGGGCGTTGGGAATTTCATTGCTTGGTAGTATGTGGAGACGACCGCTCTAAAGATGTTTTGAGTAGCTCGTCCAATTATCGCATTGTACGCCCCTTGAAACTTCACAACTAAGAACTCAACGTCCTTCTCTATTTGACGCGGTTTTTGCCCGAATTTCACTTTTAAATAGACTCGGGCAAACGGATAGGCTGATGCTCCAGTTACCCCTTTGATAGGTCCTTCTATAGGCAATAGTCGATCCTCTGGTACCTCCATTTGCTTGAAGGCATCATAATACAACAGGTCGACCGAGCTATCCTTATCAATCATTACCCGCTTCACCTCGTTGCCATTCATGTTCAGATTTACTACGAGCCCGTCATCATGAGGGCAACTTACACCGTCAAGGTCAGACTCGTCGAACAATATCATCCCATCGTTCTGCTTCTTTCTTTTGACTGACAAGTTTTCACCGACCTGCCTGGCATACCTCTTTATTCTTTTAGTAGTGGATCCCCCTGCTGCATTTCCACCAAATATCATGTTAATGACCCTCACCGGTCGATCATCTTGTTGCCTAGTGTTCCTGTCGCCTCTTGCCCTGGATCGACCCCTCACTTCGCGTCGATCGTCAGTATTCGTATTTTGCCTCCCTCCATCATTTCTATCGTTTCGCCGCCAGGGCTGTCGCCTGTTGTCAGGCCGACCGGTCTTGTTCTCGTTATCTCGATCGGCATTTTGTCCGTGCTTCATAAATCGACCCAACCTTCCCTTTTGGATAAGGAATTCGATTTCTCTTTTCAAATGTCAGCAATCTTCCATGTCATGATCGATGTCTCTGTGGAAGCGGCAGTACAAATCCGGGTCCCTACGCTTGTAAGGACTCTTCAACTTGCCTGGTTCTTGGAGGGGTTTCCCATCCGCTCTCATGGCCGCCAGTACTTCCACATATCGTCTGTTGAGCGGGGTGAACTCCTGTCGATATCCCTATCGATCGGTCGGTTTTCTCCAGCTCGACTGACCTTTCTGCCGCTTGTGTGAACCATTCTCTCTGTCATTTGGCGAGCGATCATCCGTTCTATGCTTCGTATTTTTCAGTACTTCTTCGAGCTGAATGTACTTATCCGCCCTGTTTCTTATTTCCTGAACGGATCGAGGCTGATCGAGGGCCAATGACTTCTTGAACTCCTCACCCCTCGTGTTGTTCATAAGTGCTGCCAACATGGACGAGCAAGTGAGGTCAGGGACCTCGACCGCTTCATTATTAAACCGAGTGATAAATTCCCGCAAGCTTTCATTCCGCCCTTGGGTCAATTGCATCACCTCCAAGGCCGTCTTCTGCGGCTGCTTACTTGTGGCGAATTGGTTGAGGAATAACGACCTAAAGTCCTCAAAGCATGTGATACAACTCGGAGGTAAGCTATTGAATCATCGTCGAGCTCCCTCTTGAAAGGCCGTATAGAAAGCCTTACACTGAATGACATCTGGAACGTAGTGTAGATTCATCATCGACTATAAGTGCTGTAGGTAGTCAAGGGGATCGATCCTTCCAGTATATTTTTCGGGCGTCGGTATTTTGGTGCCGGGCTCCAGGAGGCTATCCAAGGTTGTCGGAGTAAAGGGAGAGCTATACTGAGTTGTTGGGCGATCCGGGTGGAAGCTCATGGTTGCATTTATCCGATCGTCCACGATTTTTTTTAGGGCTTCAGCAGGGTGGCGATCGGTCGTTATACGAGTCGGCCGTGCGGACGGCTGCTGTTGTGCCGGTTGAGATTGTAAAATTCGGCGAATCAACAGATTGACCGCTTCCTCGATTTGTTTTCGAGTAAGGGAGGTGTGCACAGGCGCAAGAGGATCTGCATCAGAGAGGTGCTAGAGATTCGGGTGCATGTTGGTTCTAGCGTTATCTTCCAATGCTACGCTTTGTTCTTTTTGTTCTAGGTTTTGAGGTTGCGGTTGATCATCCGGGTTCGAAGACTGCGTGCGGGAAGCATGGTGTCTTACGGTGGTAGGTAATCGCAAACACATCCGCAAACACATCCGTTATAACTTGAGCGATGGCAGCCTATATCGAGGTTAGTTCTTGCCCTTTGATTGATCTGCGTGTTTCTGGACGTCATGCCCTAATGTCGGGCCCCACGGTGGGTGCCAATTGGTTCAGCCTGATTCTGGCGGAATTGCACGTTGCCGTTTGGATCCATGGAGTTGGTTGCTTCTCACGAGAGCTCCGACCTGATAGTTCCCGCAAAACAAGAAAGGCACGTCGGGAGTTGTTTCCCGATAAGCCCCTCCGACGCTCAAGTTAGTCTTTTTTGTAAGGGTAGCCTCGCTATGAGCAAAGAAAACTAGGGTTAATGATCACATACCTCTATTATGGCAGAGTTATACCTTATATATGGAGTAGATGCTAGGTTTAAGTCTTTACGTATGCATGGGAGACTTTCACCTACGAATGGGGCCACGAATGTGTGGACTGGGCCTGGCGTAACCAACAGGTATGAGGCTGTTCCTTGAAAGATGACCGATCGGCCCACGGGTCGTTATGAGTGAGTTCGGGCCTAGCACGACCAACTCGACCAAGTACATTTTAAATTTCATCATTTACAATATAATACAAAATAATTCCTAACATTTTAAATTGCCAAAATTAAGTACTAACATTTTAAAATATCTAAAATAAACCTTAAAATGATGAAAATTTTGGCAGAATTAATTCCTTATTATTTAACTATTATATTAATACTAACATAATATTTTTTATTTTAAAATAAAAATAAACTCTCGCTATTAACAAGTAGGATTCATTGTTATAAATATATAACAAGAGGTCTCACTATCACCTAACAAGAAGACTCACTTTTAATTAATTTTAAAAATCAATTATGTGGCAAATTTGTTTCCATTTAAAATAAAAATAATATTATATCAATATTGATATGACATTTAATTGACAAATAGTTAATTCTATTAAATTTTTATCAATTTAAAGTATTAAGCTTTTAAAAGCTAATTATATGACAATAAATTCAATTTTATTTAAAAATAAAAGAAAATCTTGTCATTAACATGGCATATAAGTTAATACATAGCGAACTCGGTTTATCATGTTTTTATTGACTTTTAACTTTGAAAGCTTGTTTCTCAAAAGCGTATTATGTAGTCCAATGTACATCTTTGCTAGATAAAGTTATAATTGAAAATTCACTTTCGAAATTGTAAACATTTTATTTATGCATAAATTTTGATCCTTAAAATAAATGGAAACATTTATTTATTATTAATTTATTACATAATAATAAACATTGGTGTATTTTATTTCAATAAAATATTTTATGTTTACTTATTCTTGTAAGTTTTACTTCTTATTTATTATATACCGATTTTATAGTGATTCATTATCGGTTGAACCTCTAAATCTTAAATCTTTTCTTTGATTGATTCAATGTCCGGCCCAGTTTTTAAAATATTGATTTTAACAATATTCATAAAACATGTTGAAAGAACTCTACAAATTGTCCGTATAAGCAAAAGATGTTTTTCTTTGAAACTTAAGTTTATTTATAATAAAGTTAATATATTTTAGTAATTTAATTAAAAATTCAATTATAATTAAATCAAAATGCAATATCTCGTATTAATATTTATTCATTAATTATCTTATATTTTATTTATGCATAAATTCTAACCCTTAAAATAAATGGAAACATTTGTTTATTATTAATTCATTACATAATAATAGACATTGGTGTATTTTTAATTTAATAAAATATTTTATTTTACCTATTCTTATAATTTTACTTTTATTTATTACATACCGGTTTTATAGCGATTTACTACCGATTGAACCTATAAACCTTAAACCTTTCATTTGATCGGTTCGATGTCCGGTTCGATTTTTAAAATATTAATTTTAACAATATTCATAAAACATGTTGAAAGAACTCTATAAATTGTCTGTATAAGCAAAAGATGTTCTTTCTTTCAAAACCTAAGTTTATCTACAATAAAGTTAATATATTTTAGTAATTTAATTAAATAAAATCTAATTATAATTAAATCAAAATTCAATACCTCGCATTAATATTTATTCATTAATTATCTTATATTTAATAATAAAATTTATCAAATTTTATAATAAAATTCAACTTGATTAAAATATATTTTTATATTCAATAAATTCTTTGTATTTGATCTATTACTTGTTTAAATATGTTAGTGACAGATATAAATTATAACTCAAAATTATATTTATAATTAGAAAAATTAAACTCGTTTAATTTATCTTTAATTCTTTATCAAATAATTTATATTCATAAATCAACATTAACAACTAACGAAACATTATAACTATTAAAGTATTTTGACTAATCTCTTTGTATATAATTTTTCAGTATAATTCAAAATTTTATTATACAATATTCGGATTAAATACGAGTATGAAATTAATGTTTTTTATTTGAGTTTAATAATTTTAGTTCTTCACCATTAGTAATTAATTATGTTACTGATGTTTGTAAATTATTTCACAAAGTGTAATTTCACTTTAACTAATGATATCTTGAATAATCACTAATTAAGAGTAAAGAAAATTTTTTCTAATCACTTTATGACGATAAATTTTATATAAATTACTTAATTACTTTTATGTAATTTTATATCTAATAATTACCGATTAAACTACTCTTAACTATAATAAATGACAAGCAATATTAAAATATAACAAAATCTTTGCATGAAAAACTTTAAAAATCTCGAGTCAAACAATTAATTATACAATCAAATGATTATTTAAGACCTTCTCTTATATATAACTTAATTAAACAAATACATATAAAATAAAAATATTTTTGAATAATTATGTCATTAAACTATAACCGAACATAAACAACATGAAAAATATTAACATTTTCTTGAGGCCCTTAAAAGCACTTTAGGTGCATTTTTATTATAATTTTAGTTTTTTTTAATTTTTAATTTAACTCATATTATTTTCAAATAAATTAATTTAAAATTTATACAAAATGTTTATTTATTAGCATATATTTTAATCATTTTAAAATAATTTCAATATTTAGAATTAAATATTTGATATTGAAAATTATTTCACAAATAAAGATTTGAAATATTATATATTTAATAAATATTTTAAATTTAAATATATTTATTAAATAAATTAAAATTATACTAAATTATATCAATCATAATTAATATTAATAAATAATAAAATCAAATTTCATAGTTTTTATAATTTTTATATAATAAAAATAAAACCAATAAATTCAGTCTTAATCGCTTCTGCTCTGTTATGGTCAGAGGGAGTTGTCTTTATATAATTAATTAATTAGTATAAATGAAATGTTACCTGGCAACAACCCAAAGCTAGTGCAGGAGTGAAAGGCAAGAGCAGGCATAGGTAGAAGTCGGAAGGTAAGGTAGTAGCAATAATAGCAGTAGATTGTAGTTGTTGAATTGATAATATGCCTCTTGATTGCAGTCGTGCATTAAAAAAATTGGACCATTTAATGCCCTTTTCAGACGACATCCTTTACAGCTGAGCTGAGCTGCAGCAGTCATAATTATCCAATTCAACTACTAATGTACGTTCCCTCAATTTTAGCTATTATTATCTATTTAGATTGTAGGGTAGTCTCAGCCACCAGCGTTTCATCATTAATTGATTAATCAATCTCCTAAGGCTAAGGTGATTATTCATATCTGGGTCTCATTTTTACATGTCTGGTAGATAAGCAACACTTTCCACATGTCATGTCTCCTAATCCCGTAATGGAATAAAATGTTGATTATGATATGATCTAAAAATAATTATTTCCAACTTCGGCATAAGCAGTGACTGTAAAATGATGCCCATGTTTGGAGTTGGCATAGTCGCAAATACAATGATCCTCTCCGTCCCCATGAGTGGACTTAGGGCTTAGGCGTGAAGAGCAACGCATCATAAATTAATGATGATGGGGGACCCAGAAAAAAAAAAGCCTTATTTATTTACAATGATAAGGGGTATTGTTTGGATGGGCTTTAACTCGGCAAAGCCTCATGCAAGGGACCGTTCTTTAGAATAAGTCACAGTGTCTTTTATTTTTCTTTCAAATCCACACATTCTCTCCAGCTTTTATGTTGTGTTGTTAAAGCTTGACATGATTTAACCGCTTGCCCTCTCATTCTATTTCTCAAAATGAACCATCAAAATGTGTAATGTTTCATTAAGGATAACCGTAGAGTGTTGCTCAACCATATGATAAACTCATTATTTGATACATATTGCAAATACAAGACTACCAAGAAAATTTGGGATGCCCTATAAGTTAAATATGAGACTAATGATGTCGGTACAAAGAAATATGTAATTGCTAGGTGGCTAAATTTTTACTATTGTTGATGATAAACTTGTTGTAGATCAATTAGATGAGTATAAAAACCTAGTTGTTGAAATCCTTACTGAGGGTATGAATATATGTAAACTGTTTCAAGTTAATACTTTTATTGAAAAATTGCATGCCTTATAGAATGAGTATAAAAATCAGTTGAGACATAAGAAGCTAGAGGGATTGATAGAGCACATAAAAGATTAAGGATGCCAACCATACATAGGATAAGGTCAAATCATTCACCCTTGTCCCTACTGTTAAGGCTAACGTTATTGAACATAAAAATGCAAGTAACTTCAATAAGAATGGTGGACACAACTTGTCTTTTAACAACAACAAGCATGGTTAGTTTAAGCACAAAAGGATTGATGGTGCTACAAGCCAGGCCATCATACTGCTCTTTGCTAAGCTAGAATCAACCATGAGAAAAAGGACTAAGGATAGAAACAATGACAATTCAGGAAAGAAAACTAGAAGGGGGTACCAACATTATAACAAGAAGAGTTTTGGTAAGCCTTAAGCTAATATAGTTGAAGCTGCTGGTGGTGACGAGGAGGAGGTCATTACTGTTGTGATGTTCGACGTCAACCTTGCTAGGAACTTGGTCAAGTAGATCGTTGACACAAGAGCCACACTCCATATTTACACCAACAAGGACCTGATCAAGGACTTAGATGATGCTTTCAATGCTGAGTTCGTGTGTATAGGCAATTCCAATAAAGTTCAACTCTAAGGAGTTAGGAACTTAGGAAGGTCAATTTTAAAATCACTTCTAGAAAAGTTTTGTCTTTAGAAAATGTTTTATTTCTTCGTGATGTTCGTAGAAACTTGATTTCTGGTGCATTACTTAACCAAGCTAGTGTTAAACTTACCTTTGATTCTGATAAGCTAGCTTTGACTAAAAATGAGAACTTTGTTGATAAAGAGTTTACAATAGGGGTTTATTTGTACTTGATGTTGAAATGAATGCATCTACTTCTTTTGCTTATATTGTTGAGTTTATAGACCAATGACACTCTAGATTTGGGCACGTGAATGAGAGGTCAATTAAAAGGATGCAAAGCTCAAACTTGTTGCCTAACCAGATCGCTAATAAAATGAAAAAATGTTGGGGGGTGCTTGATTAAGAGGTATAAGAATAAATCAATGGAAAATAAATGAATGATAATGGTTAGTTATTTATTATAGTTGATTGAATAGCTTTTTATATCCCAATTTTAGGTAATAGTCCATACCCCCATGCAGGAACGGAGCCAGACATGTAAAGTAGGAGGGCCCAATGTTTAATTTTTTAAATTTTAGGGGGGCCCAACTCCCAAATAACTTCATATATATATTTATTTTTTAAATTTTGGGGGGCCCAGGGACCCCCTGGGCCCCATCTAGCTACGTCACTGCCCCCATGTGAGAGAAAAATGGTTTTGATTCCCGCAAACACAAATATTTTTTAATTTTTTAATTAAATATAATTAAACTATAATTAATTAGCACATAATTAAAATGTAATTAATTAAAATATAAATAAAATTTATTAAAATGTAATTAATTACAATATAATTAATTAAAATGTAATTATTTAAAACATAATTAATTAAATTAATTAAAATATAATTAATTGATTAATTAAAATATAATTAAGTAAACTATAATTAATTTAAATATAATTAAAATTGATTAAAATATAATTAATTAGTTAATTACAATGTAATTAATTAAAATATAACAATTTTCTATTTTCAATATTTTTAGCAAACCAATCACTATCAATAATAATGTTAATCATTTATTCCTCTTAACCAACTATCATAATTATAATGATTATATACATTATCATTTCTCACTATATTCATTTTCATTCATATTACCATTCTTTTGTATGAACCAACAGTCATCTCAAATTTTTGTTGAGGCTAAACACTATAAGAAACGTTTTAATCAATAACAGAGAGAAAGTCATAATTGTTAGACTTGGTGAATACAGATTTGGATGATTTTAAGAATTATATTAGTAAAGGTGGTATGAGATATTATATTACTTTTGTAGATGATTGTCCTCAAGTTACCAAGTTTTACTTATTGAAAAATAAAAGTGATGCAAATGAAGTGTTTATGAAATACAAAGCTGAGGTTGAAAACTAGTTGAAAAGGAAAATTAAGAGATTAAGGTCTAATCAAGATGGTGAGTATAGTGTGATTTTCTTGCTAATTATTATAGGATAGTTGGAATTATTCATGAACTTTTAGCCCCTTATATAAACTTGGAAAAAATGGAATAGTCAAGAGGAAACAAACACTTAAGAATATGATGAATGCAATGTTGATTTCTTCGGGTTTTCCTGACTTTATATGGGGAGAAGTCATTCTTTCAGCTTCTTATGTTCTAAACAAAGTTCCTCATAAGAAACTAGACGACCCTTTATAAAATTTAGAAAGGTTATCCACCTAACTTAAGTTTTTTTAAAGTGTGGGTGTCTTGCTAAGGTTGCTTACTTGAACATAATGGGAAGAGAATTGGATCTAAGACCATTGATTCTATTTTTATGGGATATACTTCTAATAGTGTTGCCTATAGATTTATGGTTAATGAAGAGGGATCTAGTACTTATGGACCAATTGTGGAGTCAAGAGATGCAGTGTTCATTGAGGATATATTTCTTATAAAAGTTATTAGACAAGCTTCTAGAGAATTTGTCCCTAGTTCTTCTATTAATGATGTCATAGAGGAAGAGGAAATTGTTGAACTAAGGAGAAGCAAAGGAGCTAGAGTACCAACTATTGGACCCCAAATTTTTTTTAATATTATTAATTAATTAATTATGATTTGTTTGTTTATTTATGTATTTTATAATTGAGTCCATTAATTTTGTGAGCATGAGTAGAAATTAGAAATTAAAATGGAAATGTTAGAATTAAATTAAGTATAGTATGGTGCTTAAATGCCCTAAAGAGTAAATAGTCTTTTGATTAAGTGAAGGAGGGGTATTTTTGGAACACTAAGACAAATTGTTGTCTTGTAATAAGAAGAAGAAGAGAGAATCGTGAGAAGAGAGAAAAGAAGAGAAGAAAATCGTGGGAGCTAGGGAAGGAAGAAGAGAAAAACGTGGGAAAGTTAGGAAAGAGGAAAAATCAACTTGTTAAGGTAAGTTCATCTTTCCTTCTCGCTTAGGTAGAGAAAGAAGTAGAGAAATGAGTTTGTGGTGGAAGAAAGAAGAGAAACCATGTTGATTTTTTATAGATTTCTAAATTAGGTTTTAGTTTTTCTAACCTAGACGGACTATGAGTAGGTTAAGTTTAAGCTTAATTTTACCCTTTTTAATTGTTGAAGTTTTATGAATTTTCATTTAATGTTGTTTTGAATGAAAACTTGGTTTAATTAAAGGGAACCAAGGAAACGTTACCCAAGAGCAAGAGAAAAGACAATCTTGAGCTTAGATTCACAAGAAATTAGGTAGGTAATGTATTTATAGTTATTGTATAAATGGGAAGATTTCTTGTCTATATATGCATGCTTAATTGCTTATTTGTGAATTATTGTGAATGTTAGAAAATGCATGATGATTCATGATTATGTTATACCTTGAAAAAGGTTATGATATTTCATATAAATGAAATGAGGGAAAAGCATAAGAAGCATGAAAGTATGATGAATTGAATTGAGCATAAATATTTGCTTCTGTTTAGGCAAGAGAGAAACCATTTCATCCGTCACGTGCACGTTGACTTAAAGCTTTATCTCAGCAACCTGCTTGTGGCATATGAGATCCTAAGAATTGACTCATTTTATTCATGATGTAAACTTCGATTTTTCCATTTCGATCCATGGAACTCTCAAGCCATTTGGTTGTGCATTTTATTTGATTTATCCCGAGAGCTCCTTAGGTTAATTTTGAGGACTTCACCGCGGCGAAGCCAGACTTTTGTCGCAGCGTATTTGTCCCTAAGGGTATGAATGCTAGACCTTGAGACTTCGCCGTAGTGAAGCCAGATGTTGGCCGCAACGAACTTCTCCCAAATGATCTATGGAAATATTTTTATATCTTTGTCACGACGAACCCACTAATTGTTGTCGCCAAATTTCTTACAAATTGAATGCTTTCAAGTTTTCTGTCGTATGGGTTGGACCCCGATTTTTAAGTGACAGTTAGAATTATTAAATGAAATGAAATAATGTTTTTATGCTATAAGAAAATCGATGTGAAAAGAAATGATTAGTGAAAGTGTAAAAATTGGGAGAAATTTTAAGAAAGTTGACTTGGGATATAGAAAGTTTGACTTGAAAGTTGACTTTTTAATTTAGGCAAAATTTGAGAAAATGGTCTTCCTGAAACTTGTAGCTCTTGTTAATATTTTTCTGTCGCCATAAAGTTTGCAATTTTTCGATATCGGAAGTGAAAGTTATGATCAGTCAAAGTTAGGGTTATTTTACTTTGACTTTGAGAATGTTTGTAAGTATAGGATTGTGTATGTTGTGCTTCAAGGTGAATTATGGGATTGATATCTTTTGAATTGAGTTAAGTGGTCTACATGAAAGTTGTAAAAAAAATTTATAGTTTGTCAATGATGTGTAATATGTTATTTTTTGTTGTGGAAATTAGAAGAATTGAAATTTTAAAGTTTGGATGTGGTATAGGATGACATTTAAGTGGCAGTATTTTTGATTGGAAGTTTGACCTCTTTAGAGACGGAATTGATTTTTAAGTCCTTCATGAAAATAGTAGAGCATTCTTTTATCTTTCCATTGACACCAAGTTTGTGAAATTTGGAGTTCTGGGTCAAAAGTTATGATGCTTAAAAGTTTTGGTACTATTTATGGGGAGCTTATCGATCGGTCATCTTGGAGTAAACTTTTGGCCCCTTTAGAGACCGAACTTGCTTTTGAGTCCTTATTGAAAATGGTAGATCTGTCATTTATCTTTCCAACGGCACCAAGTTTGTAAAATTTAGAGTTCGGAGCCAAAAGATATGAAGGTTAGAAGTTAGGAGGTCAGGATCGCGTGGCGACCGTTCGGCCGCTCGGGCCAATCGCGAGAACGCACACTCGGCCTCTCGGCCGATCGGGCGAGCAGGCACCCGCGCGCCTTTGCGCGCTTGTCGATCGGCCCGCGGGGTTGATTTTCGTCTGACCGACCTCTCTTCCTTCTTTTGGCCATAACTTTTTCATCCGACCTCCGATCGACCTGATTTTTGAAGCGTTGGACTCCTAAGAAATTTTTCTATCTCTCCATACCTTGTTGATTGGTCTTGATGTTAAATTGAAAAAGGTGGATCGAAACAAAGTGTGATGATGGGTTGAAAGGGTCTGACTATGCTTCAGTATTTTGGTGATATCTTGAGCTATAGAGCTCCGATCGAGTTGATTCTTGTTGAAAATTAAACTAGAGACATGGATCTACAAGTTATATGAAGGAGCCGAATGACAATTTAGCCTCTAAGACTTTTAATTTCTAGATTGAATTTAGGTGTAGTGTTCAGCCTCAGTTTTGCAATGGTCTGAAAAAATTTTTGGTCATAACTTTTTCATTTCTGAACCGAATTGAGCGTTTTTGGTAGCGTATTGAAATTGAGACATAGAGAAACGTTTCTCTAGAAGGAAGTTTTGACAAATTCTTTCAAATTGATAATGCGAAACATATCCGAAAGTAAGCTTGAAATAAAGTAAAGTGCAAGGGCAAATTGGGAAGTTTACTTAAGTGTTAAGTTTTAAAGGCATACAAGTAAGGGCTTTAGGGTATTTTATCAATCATTAATGACATGGCAATAAGAGTTGTCGTTTAAGAAGAGTGGAGCACGACCTTGATTAAATGAAAGAAGAAAAAGAAGAGCAGAGGAAAGTAGAGAGCATTCAGATGAGGGGGAAAAAGGATGGAAGATAATGAAAGCTTCCTTCCAAACCAAGATATATCCGAAAATGGTGAAGGATGAGGAAAATTTCAATTGGAAGAAAGAAAGAAGCAATGGTCAAATTGAAGCTAAGGACAAGCTTCTGGCATCGATTCGAGGTGGGTAGTATGCTTATTTATTGAATTTTAAGCATAAGCCTGTGACTTTGAAAAAAATTATTGTTATGTAAAAGTTTGAAAAAAAATTATGATTTCGAAGGATTAAATTCCTTATTTTAGAAATGATTTCAAGATATTACAAGATTTAAGAAATTTATGGTTTTTGAATTATTTGACAAATTTGGAAAATGTGCATTATGAATATGTATATGTTTGATATATGTTTTCAAGAAATAAATTGCATTCATAGGTATGAATTTGATTGATATGTGATTAACTTGATGATTTTAGATTGAATGTGAATTGCTATATGATTTGATGTGATTTGTGTATGTACATGTGTCGAGTACGATACTATTTGTAAATCAAGTCTTCGAAATGTGCATGTGTCAGTACGACACCATTTAAAAAATTAAGATTTTCGAAAAGTGTCTACGGGCAATCCGAATTTTCGATTTTCGATTATGTGTTATGTGGGTTTGGTCAGGTCCTATAAGTGGGATAAGTGCGCACTTGTCTATTTTTATAGCCTTCTCCCGACTGCCCGCTAGTGGCACTAGAGTTCCGATCTCGGACTTCCATAAGTCACAATTTACCGGACATTATGCGGGAAGGTGTAATACGTTCATTCGTGGTTTGCAGGACCGCTATGCGGGAATGTGCAGTATGTTCTGTTTTGGACCGAACCAGACCATTTGATGTGTTCTGTGTTTTGTTTTCGTTTCTAAGTGTAATGCATTGCATATTTTGAAATGTTTAAGAAATATCGACTTTGTTTATAAAATGTGAAAGAAATGTGAAAATTTTGAGAAATAAACTATTGTGGATTTTCAGCCGAAAATTTATCGTAATTGTTTGGCAATGCTTTGAAAAGTTTGAGAAATAATGGATTTGCCAAATCTTTCTAACGTGAAACTTCTGAAATAAATGGCAAAGGTTTTTGCAAATATGTTTTCGCTTATTTTTCAATTTATAAACATATTATCTACGAGCTTTGTGCTCACCCCCCCTTTCATCCCTACCTCCATTCGAGCAAGAGATCGGGTGAAAGGATGACAAGATGTGTTATTCGCTTTTGTATTGTCTGTATTTTGTGTGATTTGGGAGTTTTGTATCGTTTTGTATAAGTTTGTATTTGCCCATTAATGTATGACAAGCAGTCATGTTAGAATGTATGAGAGTTATGAATTTGTGTATAATTGAGTTGATGTATATGAATGAGAAAATTATGTACGGATTTGAGATCTGAAATTGTAAATGATTTTGGAAATTGTATATGAAATTGTGTATGATTTTGGAATATATATATATTTATGATTGAGTTGGGAATTAGATTGTATTATAAGATTGGTATATTGAATTGAGAATTATGAAAGTGTTAGGTATAGATTTGCGTTTGCTAGTGGTTTGGATTCCGGACGGGAGAGTCCGATGATTCTGAGTTTTGTTTAGAAATTATAGAAGTGTTTTTGTACCATTTGCGGGTTTTGGGTTTTATAAAATGCAGCCGTTATGCTGTCGAATTTTCGATTGAATTAGAGATAGAATAAAATAAGAATTGATTAAAAGATGCATTTTGGGATTTGTATGAATGTATAAGAAGATGATTAAGAAGTTTGTTATGCATTGAGAGATGGATTGAGGATAATTTTCCAAGAGAAGGGAAATTGTATTGTTTGATTTGAATGAGATTGAATAAAGATGAAAGAAATGGAAAAGAAAGAAAGAAAGAAAAGAACAAAATTTATACCGATTTCGGATTGGTTAGTCTTAGGGTTTCCAACGCGATCATGTTTCGCTGTTCTTTGTTCTCGGATGTCGGAATTTGTTTTAGTTCGATTGATCCATTTTTTTTTGTCTATTTTGATTCAATTTGCTTTTGATCCGCTTAGTAATTGTTTTGCTTTGATATTTGATATGTCGTTGCTTCGCGAATTTGTTAATCGATTTGTTGCTTCCACTTTGTGTTATTCGATTCGCCTTCAGATTCGATTTATCCGATTTGTAATTTGATCCGTATCCGATTGGATTCTGCCTTATGTTCCTTTCATTCGATTCGATTCTGCTTTTTCTTTTGCTTCCGCATTTTGTTATTCGATTCGTCGGTTGGGATCCGGTCTCTAGATTGGGTTCCAATAGCTCAATGGTAAGAGACGTGCAGCTAGATTGTAACAAAACCTTGAGGTCTCGAGTTCGAGTACCAAAGAGGACAATACTGATTAAGGTTGTGGTCACGTGCAAACTTGAAGTATGCGGGGAGCATGACCCCGGTACACAAAACACGGACCCAACAGTATGATCCTCACCCGACCGCCTAGAGTGGTCACCTCGAGATTAGTAATAGGACTCAGGCCCCAACATTGTTTGGTATTAGAGCTTAGGTTTTTTTGGAGATTCCTAGGCTTAGAATAAGTAGCGGTATAAATTATTATAATGTGTGAATGAGTGTTTGTTTTATGAATTGATTGAGTGCATTAAGTGACATGTATATCATGCATACATATAGGAAATAAGATTAAAATTAAACGTAAGCTAATCGTTAGTGTTTAAATTGAAGGAGTAAAATGCTACTCTGTAGAATCACACAAGGATTTTTGCAAGGATCAATTACATCTGACTTTTCACCAAGAGAGGAGAGTACTGAAGAGTCTAGAGCTTTGGGAAATGCTGACGCTTCAATAGGGCATAGTAGTGGGCCCTCTCTATTTTAGACGCATGAGTCTCCTCTTTTGCAGGAGCAAGTGCCTACTCCATTGGATCCTAAGCTGTTCTGGGCCTTTGCTCAGGCTTTTGTCTAGGTCATGGGCCAAATGTCGCAAACTTCTACTCCAACCCCAGTTAAAAAGGGAAAGTAGTTTGATAAGCTCAGGAAGTATGAGACAGTAAAATTTAATGGGACAACCGATCTATAAGAAGTTGAAACCTGGTTGAGGAAGAAAAAAATGATATTGGAACAAATAGAATATGAGGATGATGAAAAGGTTGAGTGTGCTGCAAGTTTGTTATAGGGAGATGCTCTGCATTAGTGGGATGATATGCCAGGGAGTCAGATGAAATTGTCAGTGTTGGCATGGAAGGACTTCCTAGTTGCCTATAAGAAGAAGGATTTGTCTGAGGTTTATATCCGGTAGAAGCAGAGGTAATTCCTAAGTTTCACCTAGAGGGAGATGATAGTGAGTGAATATGAGCACATATTTATGCAACTATCCCAATATGCAACTAAGATGATGAGGAGGTTTAAATTGGGATTGCATTTGTCCATCAGAAAAAAAAAGTGGTGGCATAAAATTTCTATGATTTTCAACAGCTAGTTGAAGCGACACTGAGGGTATGTGGAGAACATAAAGAGTGCTATAAACAGAAAAAGAAAAGGGAGAGAACAGCTCAGGAATGCCAGGATTTTGCATATATAGTTTGAGGAGAGGAGCAATGGTGCAAGCATGTCTAGGGAGGTGAGAATTGTTTCTCATCAAGTCTCAGCAGTTGGAGGCAGTAAAAGGGGAGAAGGGTACAAGTCATCTGCCCTCACGCGTGATCATTGCGAGAAGCTCCATAAAGGGGAATGATATAGGCTTACTAGAGCTTGTTTCAACAGTGGATAAAAAGGGCATATGGTAAGAGAATGCCCGTAGTATGCGAGACAGGAAGAAATTCAAATGTAACCTCCAAAAAGGGTTGAGACTGTGGGACACGAGATTGCAACTGAAGTGGGAAGTTCTGATGCAGAAGGTGAATCCTTTAGGAAGACTGCGGGGACAAGCACCAGTTAGAGTGTTTGCAATGACACGAGAGGATGCAAAAATAACTCCGAAAGTTATGATTAGTACGGTTAAATTATCTAATAATGATGTTATTGTTTTGATTGATCTGGGGTCTACTCATTCATTTATTTCATCAAGTAGAACTGTGCATGGTAGAAATTCAAGCCCATTGGATACTCCTTTAATGGTTAGTACTCCAATCGAATAGTATATTATTATTAATCAAGTTTATAGAGATTGTGAAATATGTATTGGTAGAGAAAAATTAGTGGTGGATTTAATGTCATTGAGGATGAGAGGAATAGATGTGATTTTGGGTATGGATGCATTAGAAAAGCATAATGCCAATTTAGATTGCAAACATAAGATAGTAAAGTTTGAGTTGAATGAAGGTAGAAAGGTGATGTTTGTGGAAGAAAGAAAAGCAAGCCCACCTAGAGTTATTTAGGCTCTGACAATAGAGAAAATGATAAGGAAAGGATGTGAAGCATTCTTGGCTTATGTGGTAGACACGAAGGTAAATGGAGAAAAATTAGAAGATATTCCTGTGATCATGGAATTTCCGGATGTCTTTCTAAAGGAATTACCAAGACTACCACCACCAATTTATGAAGTTTTGTATGGTAAGAGGTGTAGAACTTCTATTTATTGGGATGAGGAAGGTAAAAGGAGACTTTTAGGACCTGAGTTGGTACAAGTTACAGTTGACAAGATTAAATTGGTGAAACAGAGACATAAAGCAGTTCAAGACAAATTAAAGAGCTATACGGATGCACATAGAAAGGAGATGGAATTTGAAGTTGGAGACAAAGTATTTTTTAGAGCCTCTCTATAGAAAGGAGTCTTAAGATTTGATAAAAAGGGCAAGCTTAGCCTAAGATACATAGGCCCTTATGAGATCAATGAGAAGAATGGGCCTTTAGCCTATAAATTAGCTTTGCCACCAAAATTATCTAAGATTCACAATGTCTTTCATGTATCAATGTTAAGGAAATACCAATCAGATCCTTCACACATAATTCAACCTTCAGAGGTTCAATTAAGGGAGGATTTGACTTATGAGGAACAACTAATAGAGATTCAAGATTCGAAGGAAAAAATCTTGAGAAACAAGACTGTGAAACTTTTTAAAGTCTTATGGAAGAACCATGCAAGAGAGGAGGCAACATAAGAGCCTTTAGAAGCAATGAAAGAGAAGTATCCACACCTCTTCAATGACTCAGATAAGAATTTTAAGGACCAAATTCTTTTAAGGGAGGAGAGTTGTCGGACCCTGACTTTTTTTTTTAAAATTATTTATTATTTTTTAATTAATTATTTATGATTTGTTTGTTTATTTATTTATTTTATAATTGAGTCCATTAATTTAGTGAGCATGAGTAGAAATTAGAATGGAAATGTTAGAATTAAATTAGAGTATAGTATGGTGTTTAGATAGCCTAAAGAGTAAGTAGACTTTTGATTAAATGAAGGAGGGGTATTTTTGAAGACCAAGACAAATTGTTGTCTTGTAATAAGAAGAAGAAGAGAGAATCGTGAGAAGAGAGAAAACAAGAGAAGAAAACGTAGAGAAGAAAGAAAGAAGAGAAGAAAATCATGGGAGCTAGGGAAGGAAGAAGAGAAAAATGTGGGAAAGCTAGGAAAGAGGAAGAATCAACTTGTTAAGGTAAGCTCATCTTTTTTTCTTGCTTAGGTAGAGAAAGAAGTAGAGAAATGGGTTTGTGTTGGAAGAAAGAAGAGAAATCATGTTGATTTTTTATGGATTTTTAAACTAGGTTTTAGTTTTTCTAACTTAGATAAACTATGGGTAGGTTAAATTTAAGCTTAATTTACCCTTTTTGATTGTTGAAGTTTTATGTATTTTTATTGAATATTGTTTTGAATGAAAACTTGGTTTGATTGAAGGGAATTAAGGAAACCTTACCCAAGAGTAAAAGGAAAGGCAATCTTGAGCTTGGATTTATAAGAAATTAAGTGGGTAATGTATTTATAGTTATCATGAAATGGACAAATTTCTTGCCTATATGCTTAATTGTTTATTTGTGAATTGTTGTGAATGTTGGAAAATGCATGATGATTCATGATTCTGTTATACCTTGAAAAAGGTTATGACATTTCGTATAAATGGAATGAGGAAAAAGCATAAGAAGCATGAAAGTATGATGAATTGAATTCAGCATGAATATTTTCTTGTGTTTGGGCAAGAGAAAAACTATTTCGTTCGTCACATGCACATTGACCTCGGCTATCTGCTTGTGACATATGAGATCCTAAGAATGGATACATTTTGTTCATGGTGTAAACTTCAGTTTCACCATTTCAATCTATGGAAGTCTCAAGCCATTTGGTTGTGAATTTCATTTGATTTGTTGAGCATGATTGAGTGTTATGTTTTGATGGAATGTTTATACACGATATGTTTATGTGATAACATCTTTAACTTTAAAGTCTTGAGTTAGAATTGTTGATGATCAATTGTTAGATTCAAAGGTAATATATATAGATATGTATATATATTTATATGTTTGATTGTGTGGTATGTTGCCAATGACTATAAATATATTAGCCACTGAGCTTTATAGCTCAACCCACTATTTTCTCCTCAGGTGCAGAACGAGAAGGTTAGTGATTCTTACAAGGCATTTGGAAACTTCGAGATAGCTACTTTTAGTAATTAAGTTAGTTCAATTGCTTTTTGAGTAGCATTATAAGCATATCAAACACAAGCATCCATATGTATTGTGTATTAAGTTATTGATGTGTTTGTTGATATGTAACTAAAACTACATTCAAACTTCATTTTGTTTAGTAATGAGAAGTGAAGAAGTTCCTTTGTGTATGTTTATGTTTATCTGTGGTTGAGTTATGATGGTTATGGAAATGATATGTGTATGTGTGCAGAATTTTGTGTTAAATGTTGAGTTTTTGGGTTGTTATTTTCATTATTATCATTATTAATTTCGATATAATTCTTATAATTTTTTAATAATTAAAGTTAATTGTTTACTAGGAGTCTGAATAGCACAAATAGTTCAAATGATCAAATTGTCATTGATAATATTGATGTTTTGACGGATTGGATTTCTGAAGAACCCAATTTGGTTGATGTGAATGATTTGAATTTGGAAGATAATCTTGGATGGGAAAGCATTGACATATCATTTGATGCATTGAGTTTGAATGATAATGATGACGAAACTCCTCTCAATGATGATGATTTTTACGAATGATCGATAGAATTGATCTTGATTCTAGTGAGTATCCTCCCATTGTGATTGAATTTCGGTTTTATTTTCCTCTTCTTTTAATTTTATTTGTATTTGATGTTTATGTTAAATTGTGTATATGTAATGAACACTGTAATATTTTATTTCAGTTTAATTTCTATGATTGCTTCTTAGTCATCAACTCTTTTGTAATATTTATTGTTATTTTTATCGAATGTTTTGAATCTTTTGATGTAATATTATTTATTAAAATAATGAAATTGTATTATTGTAATTTGTAATATTTTAAATACTTTGTATTATTCTTAATTTGATGTATGTATGATGATGATTGTCTTTATTTATATTAATTATGGTTATTATTTATATGTAAAATATTTAAAATTATTGTTATTGACTTATTTCATATTAATTGTCATTATTATTTACTATTAAGATTTTTGAAAACATGGTTGATGTAAGCGATAAACTAGTAAAGTATCTGAGACAATTTGCATAATATACTAATAAGGACTATTTTGTAATTTTAAAATTTCGGGATTATTTTATAAATTTAAAATTACCCGAAATGGTACGATGTATATCGAAATCTGAGAACAATTCCGTTCTAGAATCCAATCCGGTACCAAGCCCGGTACGGTATTCATAACTTTGATAATAACCCTGGACCAAGCTGGAAATAGGAGAGCGCTGGCAGCAGAAGAAGGGAGGCGACTCAATGTGAGCAGACCAGGAGCTGGAGGCGTGTATGCGTGACCAGTGTTTGGGCATCGAAGTGGAGTGTATGGTGTTGGCCAACGTGAAGAGTAAAATGCTAGAGTGGTGTGCGTGTGCGTTGGAGTAGCTGCGTGAATAGTGGAGGGGCTAGCAAAGCTAATTTGTCTACATTTGCCAGGTCCAAACTCATATAATTTCGTTTGTGTTATGCTTGAAATGTTGCAAGAAAAAAAAGCTTAAGCAGAGATTGAAAACTGTAGCTTAATATTAGTTGTTCTTACCCCATTTGAGAAAAACCTGGATATTTGGAGACATCTTTGGCGGGTGCTTGAGCGCAGTGATTTGGTAAATTTCTTGTTCCTGAATCATATGACGTAGGAAAATTGCTGTTGAAGTTGAAAATTGTTTTGATTTCTTTGACATCTCTCTCTCTCTCTCGCTCTCTCTGTATGCGTGTGTATGTGCGTTGCATGCAATTGTGAATCAATAAGCGTTTTAGAACTCAAGCACATATGTTGATAGGTGCAAGTTATTGAATTTTTAATATGGGTAGAGTGTAGAGTCCACTTACAAGAATTTGACTTGGGTCAACTATTGTCCAAATAACTAGAACTAGTTGTTTGGATAGCTGACCTTTACCACTTATAAACCCTTTAACATTTTCATGTCTAGGCAATATGGGACACTCTAACACTCCCCTCGAAGTGCAAGCTGAAATTTGGATATCCAGTTGTCACTTGAAATATATACAGTGGTAACCGGACTGGGCCGTTGGGACTGGACATCCAGACGGACAACCGGAAAATTAATAATCCGGACCAAACCTGCTCTGATACCATATTGAATTTTTAATATGGGTTGAGTGTAGAATCCACTTACAAGAATTGGGCTTGGGTCAACTATTTGCCAAATAACTAGAACTAGTTGTTTGGATAGTTGACCTTTACCACTTATAAACCCTTTAACATTTTCATGTCTAGACAATATGGGATACTCTAACACAAGTCAAGTTATGTTTGATGTCAACAACTCTTTGAAATATAAAGCATTAATCAGGTTCCATGAGTGTGTGTATATATATATTTAGATTTAGATTTAGATTTATATGTATGTCTGATGCCAATGAGTTACTATTTAGTTGTTCTACTGATACCTTCGCCTAACCTCTTAAGATTCTTTTGTCCTACCCAGCTGGTAATGGATGTTGATGCTCGAGATCCCTTGTTCTATCGAAGTCCTGACCTTGAGGTAAACATACACACTTATCTGGTCTCCATTCCAATTGCTTTTTTTTTCCTTTTCTTTACTCTTTAATATCATTTCTTAACAAGAAAGTGATATATATTCTACAAGACATTGCCAACTTGTCATCTATCTTCTGGAATTCTTTATATCTACTAGTTCTTCTTATTTGGACTTTTCACTTCTAAATACTTATCTCTTGATATTTTTTTGTCATGATAAGATTTAGTGGCAAAGGAAGTACAAAATGTCATGAACAAGTACCAATATAATGCTTAGACACACAATTTTAGAATTCACTTTTTGGATCCGTCAGTTTGCTAATCAACTTGAAGCTTTTTCTGGGTTATGAGTCTGTAAAGCAACAAAAGTATTAGTTCAATTGCTCTATTTTGAAAACTGACAAATGCTTCGTTGGCTTACATATGATATTCTAGTCAATCTTGAATGTATAGTGTGTTTCTAGTTTTACCTTATGTATTCTTTAATGTGATGGTTAACTTTGATCCTATGACAAATTAGGCATATGCTAGAGAGATTGATGAGCACAAAAAGACGCTACTCTTTGTTAACAAGGCAGATCTTTTACCCTTCTCAGTCAGGTTAGTGACCCTTGTATGAGGCCCCCATTCTTCCCATATGTTATGTCATTCTACTATATTTAAAAAATATATTGATGATTTTTTTTTCAATGGTTGTAAATTGTAGAAATCAAGGGTATTATTCATGAAAAGGTAGCACATAGAAATTGAAGATGATATGGTAGCTAATTTTTTTTTCAATAATTTAGGAACTATTTTGGAATAACGATTTAGAGACATATCTTATTGCTTTTTGTTATCGGTGTTTATGTGTTCATTATCTATGATTTGCTCATTTTTATGAACAACAAAATATGTTCTTGAAAAGTCAATTTTATAGTTATAAATTTGTTTCCACATTAGTGTAACATTATTTATATAAATTACACAAGATATATTAGTAACACTATTATAATAACATCAACAAATGATAACATAAATTCAATAATAACATATTTTTAATATTTTATTAAACAATAATCTAGAGTATTTTAGAAGTGTTCTGAAACTCATGTCCACAACATTTGGTGGATGCAAAAAATTATAACGGTTTATGAATGTCATGGTTAACTAATTTATATGGTTTATAAAATGTAACATAAAATCAATTATTTGTTATTAATAAATATCATAATAGACTCAACAATAGCATTTTAGTAATGTTGCAAAAACTATTTTATAACATTTTAAAGTTAATATATAACAGTTCAAAATGTTACAATAATTAATAACATTTATAAAATATAATATAAAATCACTTGTAGTTATCAATAAATGCTATAATAAACTCAACAACATCATTCTATCAATGTCATGGAAAACTTATCTATAACATTTAAAAAATGTTATAAAATTCATATCTACTACATGTTAATTGTAACATCCCATCACCGATGGGAAGGGTAATTTGGTCATTTGGGACGGATTAGGCGAGTGTAAATATACCTCGGTATGTTCATGTATCATATAACCGTTATATAAATATGAATGGTAATTTTTGCACATGCATATGATTGTACATGCAATGATGACATTTTTCGGCATATGTGTTTATTGTGAAAAAAATATGTTATTTGTGTTTGAAAAATTGAATTGGAATGATTTATGTGTGTTTTCCATTTTTAGGGACTTTTAGGAATTTTTCTGAAATTTTTGGGGAACAATGTTCAGACCGGAAAAATTATCAAATGGTAGTCTGATTTGGTTTTCGGTACTGAAAATGACAGTCCAATGGCACTGAAAAATTAGATACATGATTTTAAGATTTATAACTTTGAGCCATTAAAATTTGGAGACAAATTGGACTAGAAATTGAATTGGAAGTAGAAAGAACCTAAAAGGGATTTAAGAAAAAGACAAGTGGCAAATGACACATGTCACTTGCCTACTTAGTCTTAGACTTAAAGATTATTAAATTAGCCTAAGTGTCCCAAGCTTCTACGACACTTCTCCTTGGGAAGGTTTAAAAGTCACATTGATAATTAAAAACCTCCTCCATCCGTAACTTTCCTTTCTTTCTTCCTCCTTCAAAATTTTTTTCTTTTCATCCCATACAACAAGCTTTCCTTGCTACTTACTTGCTTCTCTTTTAGTCACACCCAAGACCAAACTTAAGCTTTGAAATTGTGATGATAGTGGTGGCCGCAGGTGAGGAGTAAAGGTAGAAAGTTGGGATTGTTTGGAAGACTTGGAAAATTGAAAGCTTGATTAGGTAAGATTGTGTTTTTGTCTTGTTTTGTTGTTAAATGCTTTAACTGTGATAATTGTGCAACAAATTGTATGAGAATTGTGTTAGTGTATATGGGTAGGTACTTTGTTTGTTAAATCGATGGTTAATTGATGATTGATGAGGTGGAAGTGATAGGATTTAGTTTAAGTGTAAAAGCTGGAAATTTGACCTTGTACATATTTCAATGTTTTTACCATAACTCTTTATGTAGTTGAGCAAATGAGGTGAGGTTTGTCTTGAATTAAAATTGAGGTGTTTGGGTACATTTCTTATAAAGGAAATTCTGCCAAATTGTGGCTTGAAGGGGTTTTAATTTGGCCTTGAAAGTGAGTTGTAGGTGTTGTATGAATAGTAATCCGAACCTTGTGACCTGAAACTTTAATGATTTTTTAAGGTTGATTTGGATTGAATTTGCTAATTTGGTCTTCATGAATGTTGAAGAGTTTTGTGTTAGCTTTCTAATGCCACTAAGTATGAATTTTTTTGATGTGTAGATTGAAAGTTATGGTTTGTAAAAGTTCAGGTGGTAATTCAGCCCAAAATGTGTTTTGTGTGCAAGTGACTCTAAGTGCATAGGTTTTGTGCTTTTTGTGTTCTGATATTAATTTTGGACTGTTAAGGGTGGAATTGGCTCAAGTGACCTTCTGTAAAGTTGTATAAGATTGTTGTATCTTTCTAATGAGGTATTATTTGCAAATTTTGGATGTAAGGATTGTTAGATACAAATTTGTAAAGTTTTGTTATGGTTTAGGTTAAATGTTGATTTCATAAACCCTAACAGAACAACCACATTAATGGGAGGATTTGACCTAATTAGAGATGGAATTTGGTTTTAAGTCCTTCTTGAGAATTGTGGTATATTGTCTGAGCTTTTTATTGCTATATGGTATGGAATTTTTCGCCAAGGGGATGAAAAGTTATGATTTTGGAAAAGTGTTGCATTGTTATGGTAAATGTGTGACTAGCCAGTATCTTTGAGTGCATATTTGACACCCTTAGAGTTGTTATTAAATTTCAAGCTCTTCATGAAACTTGAATATGGTCTTGTTATCTTTCTATCGCCACTAAGTATGAAATTTTTTGATTTCTAGGTTGAGAGTACTGATCTGTTGACTTTTGGGTGTTAATATGCTTAGTGCTGGAAAATGTGTTAAGTATAAGGTTTGTGGTGATTATACATTGAAGCTAAATTCTTCACTGTTGTGATGTTAATTAGCTCAAATGGTCTTCTGGAAAGTTGTATAAGAATGTTTTAGTTTTAAAATGGTGCATAATATGCTATTTTTAGATGTACGAATTGTGAGTTATGGATTTTGCAAGAATGAATCTGATTTAGGTCATCTGTTAGTTAACAAGCTTTAACAGGGCAGCCACCGTCATGGAAGAAATTGACCTAGTTAGAAATGTAATTGGCTTTGAAGTTCTTCATGAGAGTTGTAGTATGTTGTCTGATCTTCTTATTGATATAAAGTATGCATTTTTTGGACATTTGGGTAAGGAGTTATGATTTTTGAAAGATTGTGTGACTGTTCAGGGGGTCATTTATGGGCAGAACCTTTGATTGAGAATTTGAGTTGTTTGAAGATTGAATTTGCTTCCAAATTGTTCATGAAAGTTGTATAGCATGTTTTGATTTTTCTTTTGGCATGAAACTTGGGAATTTTTGGTAAAGGGAATGAGAAGTTATGCTCTTGGAAAAATGTTGATCTGTTTTGGGACCTTATGACTAGGTAGTAACTTTGATTGAATTTTTGACACCCTTAGGGGTAAAATTGGTTCAAGTGTCCTTGAAGGAACTTGTAGGGTTTCTTATTACCTTTCCAATGAGACCTTGTTTGTAATTTTTGGATAAGTGTGTAAAGAGTTATGCATGTTAGAAATTCAGATGGTGGAAGAGAGGGAAATAAGTGCAAACTCTCTTATCTTTTGTTTTGTCCTAAAGCTTCTTTTGCTTATATCTTCGTCATTCGACCTCCGATTGACCTGGTTCTCGAGGCGTCGGATTCATAAGACAATTATCTACCTCTCCATGTGGAATTGTGGACTTGTGGGATTTAATTGAAACTTAGGGATTGAATCCAAGTGAGAGAATTGATTAAATTTTTGGCAATATCCGGACCTATAGAGGTCCAACTTGAGTAATTTTGGTGTCTATGGGTTCCTAAGACATAGGGAATTATTTTGTGATGTGAATTATAGAATGGTACCGGGAATGTCACAAACATGCATTGTACACATCTAAATTCCTACATGTGCATTATTTAATATTTCTGATTGTGCATTTGGTAATGTGTGAATATTTTGAATGTTATAGAGGCACAGTTGGAATGTCATCCCACGGACGTTGCTGAGACTTCCCGGCATTAGCTCGGAAGCTATTTGGTGAGTAACCTAGATGGTTTCTCAATTATTAATTGTTTATAATTTTGCACTTATAACACTGTGGAGTATAATGGAGGGCTTGTGCGTTTGTTTATGACTGGATTCCGGACAGGAGGTCCGATATATTGGGAGAGTATAACATAGAAGTGCGATATGTGATTTTAATGTGATTAATTGTGAACTACTTGTGTGAATGTGTTAATTTGGGATCGATTATGATGTTGGCTCTGCTTTGTTTCGACATATGCATTCCATGCATAAAGGCGTGATCGATGGTGTGATTGTGACCGAGGCGACCATCGAGAGCTTAAAGCTCAATGTAATTAGGCCTCGAGCCCACAGTGATTCAGACCTCAGGCTCACCGATTAATGCGCCCTTATTAGGATAGATTAGGCGCTCGGTCACAACAACGTAATAAATTGGAAAAAAAAGGGGTCACATACGCATTTGATTGAATGTCTTGATTGAGTGAAAAGCAAAACGCCTTGTGTTCATGTGAATAATCATATGGTACTTCTGAATAGACTATTATGATATAACTGTGATTTTTTTGACTATGCATGAATTGGGTGAACCATTGATGATGGTTACTCACTGAGTTCGCAAACTCACCTAAAATTGCAAATTATTTTTCAGGACCGAGAGATTAGACTCCTAGCTCCAGAGAGACTTTTCCTGTCGTGTAGATCAGGTTGGCAAGAGAAGTCATGGCTCACAGGTCGGTCAGCTGGCATTTTTTAGGGATGACCTAGTTAGGCTTTTTGTAGTAGATTTCTTTTGGAGTAATGTACAGACAGTGAAAAACTGACAGTTATGTAAATTACTGCTTTTGATGATATGAAATGAGAAAAATTTATGGTTTCAAAAATTAGTGATTTTCAGTATTGATGCTTTATGATTTGATGTCATGTGAGGTACAGTAATGATTGTTTGTAGTTTACCCTTATCGTAGGATATGTATCGCAATGATCTACGGGCATCCTGGTGTATACCCTATGGTAAGGGGTGCTACATTTAGGTAGTATCAGAGCATGGTTTGATATCTGTTGGGACTAGTCAAATATTTAGGCTTGGATTATTGTGAGAAATGCAGAAACTAATCGGGATTATTGTTTTGTTATAGGTCATCCGTTCTTGGTGATCAGATTGATCAACCAGCTGACCATAGATCAGTTGGGGCTAGTAGGGAGTCCTCGGTGCCTCGTTCAGAGGAGTTGCCTCCTAGAGTTCCCGTGAGATGTGAGAGGAGGTATGACAAACTGCGTAAGCAGGAGGCTGTGAATTTCTATGGCAGCATAGACCCTGCTGAGGCTGAGGGATGGTTGGAGAGGACTGAGAGAGTCTTCGACCAGATGGATTGTGATTCAGATGAGCGCTTTGATTATGCAGTCTCTCTTCTGCAGGGCCCAGCTTATCAGTAGTGGAAGACTGTCCTCCGCAGTACCACCAGGTCTTGCCTATTGACATAGGAGGATTTTTTAGGGCATTTAAAGACAATTACATGCCCAAGGTGTATCTTGAGATGAAGATGCAGGAGTTCCTAGAGCTGAAGCAGGGTAGGATGACAGTGACAGAGTATGAGGTGAGGTTTAATGAGCTTATGAGATATGCTACTGTTTTGATTTCCACTGAGGTTGATAGGTGCCGGAGGTTCGAGAATGGCCTCAATTTGGAGATCCGCACCAGGTTAGCCCGATCGGATATGGGCACCTTTGTTGAGCTGAGAGCTGCTGCAGTATGAGTTGAGCAGCTGATGAGATAGAGACAGGCTGAGACTAGTCAGGGGTCCAGAGGGAAGAGACCGAGTGACAGTCAGGGCAGTTCTGGAAGAGGGTTTAGCAAGCGTCAGAGCAGGACTTTCAGGTCACCAGGTGGATCCAGGCAGTCTGGTTTTAGGCAAAGAGGGAGGTTTGCAGGTGGCGATGGCGATGGTAGAGAGGTGCAGGCGATTCCCCGGTTTGTGAGCATTGCGACAAGAGGCCTGATGGGGAGTGTTGGCGATTATTGGAGCTCGCTTAAATGCGGCTCCATGGATCATCAGATCATGGATTGCCCTGCTACTGTGGGAGCTCAGTCTGCTATTAGTGCGAGATCAGGCAGCAATACTACGGTGCATCAGAGTAGAGGTGGTGGATCTGGGCAGAGGGGTCGAGGTAGAGGCCGTGGTAGAGCTGAGGGATCCTTTGTGAGGACTGAGGGTCGAGGTAGCCGACCACAGTCCCAGGCCAGGGTCTACACCATGACTAGGCAGGAGGCCCATGATTTCCCAGATGTAGTAACAGGTGTGCTTCTTATTTATGATATTGAGGCATTTGCACTGTTGAATCCAGGATCCACACATTCATTTATTGCACCACATTTGGCATGTAGATTGCATGGGGATAGGGAGATGTTACAGTATGGGATAGAGGTGAGTACACCTATAGGTAATACTACTGCTCTGGGAGAGGTCTGCAAGGGATGCTCGATCCAGATTGATCAAGCAATGTTGAGAGCAGACCTTATAGTGTTACCATTGAGAGAGATCGATGTGATTCTGGGTATGGACTGGCTTACTGCCCATAGGGCCATTATGGACTGCTATACCAAGGAGGTTGTCTTAGAGTCTCCTGGTCAGCCTAGAGCAGCGTTTAGAGGAGTTAGTCAGGCAGTGCCAGCCCGGATGATCTCTTTCCTGAGTGTCCTGAGGTTGATGCAGGGAGGCTGTGAGGCTTATCTGGCTTATGTTATTGATACCAGAGTTGAGCAGAGGCTACAGGATATTCCCGTGGTTAGGGAATTTTCAAATGTGTTTCCTGATGAGTTACCGGGTTTACCGCCGGATTGGGAGACATAGTTTACTATTGACTTAGTTCTAGGTACTGCTCCTATATCTATTCCTCCATATCGGATGGCACCTGTGGAACTAAAGGAGCTGAAGGCTCAGTTGCAGGGGTTATTGGAGAAATGTTTTATCAGGCCCAGTGTCTCACCTTGGGGAGCTCTGGTATTGTTTGTGAAGAAGAAGGATGGGACTATGAGATTGTGCATCGATTACAGGCAGCTGAATCGGGTGACAACGAAGAATAAGTATCCACTGCCTAGGATCGATGACTTGTTTGATCAGTTGCAGGGAGCTCAGGTGTTCACTAAGCTGGATCTGAGGTCAGGGTATTATCATCTAAAGATAGCAGAGACTGGTGTGCCTAAGAGTGCCTTCAAGAGCAGGTATGGGCATTTTGAGTTTCTGGTGATGCCGTTTAGGTTGACTAATGCCCCGATAGCTTTTATGGCCTTGATGAATAAGGTCTTTCAGCCCTACCTAGATCAGTTTGTCATTGTGTTCATTGATGACATATTGGTGTATTCGATGAGTAGACAGGAGCATGCTGAGCATTTGAGGACTGTTTTGCAGCTTATGAGAGAGAAACAGCTATATGCCAAATTCAGTAAGTGTAAATTTTGGCTAGATGAGGTAGTGTTTCTGGGCCACATAGTGACTGGAGAGGGTATTCAAGTCGATCCTAATAAGATTGAGGAAGTGAAGAAGTGAGAAGCTCCAAGGAATGTGTCAGAGATTCGGAGTTTCCTATGATTGGCCGGTTATTACCGGAGGTTTGTCGAGGGGTTTTCATTGAACTCAGCCCTTCTGACAAAACTTCTGAGGAAGAATGTACCATTTAGATGGACTGAGGAGTGCCAGAAGAGCTTTGAGGAGCTGAAAAATCGGTTGATTACTGCACCGGTGTTGGCTATTCCATCTGGGACTGGAGATTATGAGGTGTATAGTGATGCATCACATCAGGGATTGGGGTGTGTTCTGATGCAGCATGGTAGAGTGATTGCCTATGCCTCGAGACAGTTGAGGTCTCACGTGGTAAACTATCCAGTGCATGATTTGGAATTAGCTACAGTTATTTTTGCCCTGAAAATTTGGAGACATTACTTGTATGGTGAGACATTTCAGATTTTCACTGATCATAAGAGTTTGAGGTATTTGCTGAGTCAGAAGGAGTTGAATTTGCAGCAGAGGAGATGGATTGAGCTGCTTAAGGACTATGATTGTACTATTGAGTACCACCCAGGGAAGACTAATGTGGTAGCAGATGCTTTGAGCAGAAAGTCTCACATCAGTGCAGCTCAGATTCAGGTATTGAGATTGCCTAATTTGATTCAGTTGAGAGCTTTGAATGTTCAGTTGAATCTGGAACTTGATGGAGCTTTGGTAGCCACTCTGAAGCTCAGACCGATGCTACATGACAGGATCAGGAGAGTTCAGGACAAGGATCCGGCTATGGTGAAACTGATTGAGAAAGTGAAGTCTGATCTGAATTCTGAATTTGAGTTAAGAGATGGGACCTTATGGTTGGGGAAAAGGTTATGTGTACCTGATGTGGATGATTTGAGGCGTGAGATTCTGGAGGAAGCACATATGGCTGCCTATGCTATGTATCCTGGTACTACCAAGATGTATAACACTCTTAAGCAACATTTCTGGTGGCCTGGCATGAAGAAGCAGGTGGCAGAATATGTCTCCAGGTGTGTGACGTGTCAGCAGGTTAAGGCTGAGCACCAGACTTCAGTGGGGAAGTTTCATTCATTGTCCATTCCTGAGTGAAAATGGGAACGAATTACTATGGATTTCGTTATAGGGCTGCCAAGGACGTCGAGGCAGCATGATGCGATCTGGGTCATAGTGAACCGGTTAACTAAATCGGCCCATTTCTTGCCAGTGAGGGAGAACAATTCTCTCGATCTGTTGGCCCAGAAGTATGTGACTGAGATAGTGAGACTGCATGGGGTTTCATTATCTATAGTGTCGGATTGGGATCCCATATTTACTTCGAGATTCTGGAAAAGTCTGCAGTCTGCTATGGGTATCAAGTTGAATTTCAGTACAACATTTCATCCTCAGAAGGATGGGCAGAGTGAGAGGACGATTAAGACTGTGGAGGATATACTTCGGGCGTGTGTATTGGAGTTTAGAGGAGCATGAGATCAGCATTTGGCCTGGATTGAATTTGCCTATAACAATCATTATCACAGTAGCATCGGGATGGCACCATATGAGGCTTTATATGGAAGACAGTGTCGATCGCCTCTGTATTGGGATGAAGAGGGTGAGAGAATCATTGAGGGTCCAGAGCTGATTTAGGATACCGTGGACAAGGTAAAATTGATCCGGAGCTGAATAAAAGCAGCTCAGGATAGATAGAAGAGTTATATGGATCAACATCGGAGGGAGATGGAGTATAAGGTGGGAGACAGGGTCTTCCTCCGAGTGTCACCGTGGAGAGGAGTGCTGAGATTCTGGAAAAATGGCAAGTTAAGCCCTAGGTACATTGGTCGATATGAGATCATTGAGCGTATAGGACCTTTGGCCTATAAACTAGCTTTACCGAGTGAGATGTCTCAGTTGCACAATGTCTTCCATGTGACTATGCTCCGGAGGTATCGATCGGATCCAACACATGTGATACTGGCTCAGGAGGTTGAGGTAGCTAGCAACTTCAGCTATGTTGAGGAGCCGATCCAGATTGCAGGATCAAGGGTTAAACAGTTGAGGAACAGGGTTATCCCATTGGTGAAAGTTCTATGGAGGAACCACTCAACTGAGGAAGCAACTTGGGAGACCGAGGAGCATATGAGGAGACAGTATCCTCACCTGTTCGACCAAACAGGTAAGAATTTCGAGGACGAAATTTTTATTAGGAGGGGAGAATTGTAACATCCCATCACCGATGAGAAGGGTAATTTGGTCATTTGGGACGGGTTAGGCGAGTGTAAATATACCTCGGTATGTTCATGCATCATATAGCCGCTATATAAATATGAATGGTAATTTTTTCACATGCACATGATTATACATGCAGTCATGACATTTCTCGGCATATGTGTTTATTGTGAAAAAATATGTTATTTGTGTTTGAAAAATTGAATTGGAATGATTTATGTGTGTTTTCTATTTTTAGGTACTTTTAGGAATTTTTCAGAAATTTTTGGGGAACAATGTTCGGACCGAAAAAATTATCAAGTGGCAATCTGATTTGGTTTTTGGTACTGAAAATGACTATCCAATGGCACTGGAAAATTAGATACATGATTTTAAGATTTATAACTTTGAGCCATTAAAATTTGGAGACAAATTGGACTAGAAATTGAATTGGAAGTAGAAAGAACCTAAAAGGGGTTTAAGAAAAAGACAAGTGGCAAGTGACACATGTCACTTGCCTACTTAGTCTTATACTTAAAGATTATTAAATTAGCCTAAGTGTCCCAAGCTTCTACGACACTTCTCTTTGGGAAGGTTTAAAAGTCACTTTGATAATTAAAAACCTCCTCCATCCGTAGCTTTCCTTTCTTTCTTCCTCCTTCGAAATTTTTTTCTTTTCATCCCATACAACAAGCTTTCCTTGCTACTTACTTGCTTCTCTTTTAGTCACACCGAAGACCAAACTTAAGCTTTGAAATTATGATGATAGTGGTGGCCGTAGGTGAGGAGTAAAGGTAGAAAGTTGGGATTCTTTGGAAGACTTGGAAAATTGAAAGCTTGATTAGGTAAGATTGTGTTTTTGTCTTGTTTTGTTGTTAAATGCTTTAATTGTGATAATTGTGCAACATATTGTATGAGAATTGTGTTGGTGTATATGGGTAGGTACTTTGTTTGTTAAATTGATGGTTAATTGATGATTGATGAGGTAGAAGTGATAGGATTTAGTTTAAGTGTAAAAGTTGGAAATTTGACCTTGTACATATTTCAATGTTTTTACCATAACTCTTTATGTAGTTGAGCAAATGAGGTGAGGTTTGTCTTGAATTAAAATTGAGGTGTTTGGTACATTTCTTATAAAGGAAGTTCTGCCAAATTGTGGCTTGAAGGGGTTTGAATTTGGCCTTGAAAGTGAGTTGTAGGTGTTGTATGAACAGTAATCCGAACCTTGTGACCTGAAACTTTGATGATTTTTTTTTAGGTTGATTTGGATTGAATTTGCTAATTTGTCTTCATGAATGTTGAAGAGTTTTGTGTTAGCTTTCTAAGGCCACTAAGTATAAATTTTTTTGATGTGTAGATTGAAAGTTATAGTCTGTAAAAGTTCAGGTGGTAATTCAGCCCAAAATGTGTTTTGTGTGCAAGTGACTCTAAGTGCATAGGTTTTGTGCTTTTTGTGTTCTGATATTAATTTTGGACTGTTAAGGGTGGAATTGGCTCAAGTGACCTTTTGGAAAGTTGTATAGGATTTTTGTAGCTTTCTAATGAGGTATTATTTACGAATTTTGGATGTAAGGATTGTTAGATACAAATTTGTAAAGTTTTGTTATGGATTAGGTTAAATGCTGATTTCATAAACCCTAACAGGATAGCCATATTAATGGGAGGATTTGACCTAATTAGAGATGGAATTTGGTTTTAAGTCCTTCTGGAGAATTGTGGTATATTGTCTGAGCTTTTTATTGCTATATGGTATGGAATTTTTCGCTAAGGGGATGAAAAGTTATGATTTTGGAAAAGTGTTGCACTGTTATGGTAAATGTGTGACTAGCCAGTATCTTTGAATGCATATTTGACACCCTCAGAGGTGTTATTAAATTTCAAGCTCTTCATGAAACTTGAATATGGTCTTGTTATCTTTCCATCGCCACTAGGTATGAAATTTTTAGATATCTAGGTTGAGAGTACTGATCTGTTGACTTTTGGGTGTTAATATGCTTAGTGCCGGAAAACGTGTTAAGTATAAGGTTTGTGGTGATTATGCATTGAAGCTAAATTCTTCACTGTTGTGATGTTAATTAGCTCAAATGGTCTTCTGGAAAGTTGTATAAGAATGTTTTAGCTTTAAAATGGTGCATAATATGCTATTTTTAGATGTACGAATTGTGAGTTATGGATTTTGCAAGAATGAATCTGATTTAGGTCATCTGTTAGTTAACAAGCTTTAACAGGGCAGCCACCGTCATAGAAGAAATTGACCTAGTTAGAAATGTAATTGGCTTCTAAGTTCTTCATGAGAGTTGTAGTATGTTGTCTGATCTTTTTATTGATATAAAGTATGCATTTTTTGGACATTTGGGTAAGGAGTTATGATTTTTGAAAGATTGTGTGACTGTTCAGGGGGTCATTTATGGGCAGAACCTTTGATTGGGAATTTGAGTTGTTTAAAGATTGAATTTGCTTCCAAATTGTTCATGAAAGTTGTATAGCATGTTTTGATCTTTCTTTTGGCATGAAACTTGGAATTTTTGGTAAAGGGAATGAGAAGTTATGCTCTTGGAAAAATGTTGATATGTTTTGGGACCTTATGACTAGGTAGTAACTTTGATTGAAATTTTGACACCCTTAGGGGTAAAATTGGTTCAAGTGTCCTTGAAGGAACTTGTAGGGTTTCTTATTACCTTTCCAATGAGACCTTGTTTGTAATTTTTAGATAAGTGTGTAAAGAGTTATGCATGTTAGAAATTCAGATGGTGGAAGAGAGGGAAATAAGTGCAAACTCTCTTATCTTTTGTTTTGTCCTAAAGCTTCTTTTGCTTATATCTTCGTCATTCGACCTCCGATTGACCTGGTTCTCGAGGCGTCGGATTCATAAGACAATTATCTACCTCTCCATGTGGAATTGTGGACTTGTGGGATTTAATTGAAACTTAGGGATTGAATCCAAGTGAGAGAATTGATTAAATTTTTGGCAATATCCGGACCTATAGAGGTCCAACTTGAGTAATTTTGGTGTCTATGGGTTCCTAAGACATAGGAAAATATTTTGTGATGTGAATTATAGAATGGTACCGGGAATGTCATGAACATACATTGTACACATCTAAATTGCTACATGTGCATTATTTAATATTTCTGATTGTGCATTTGGTAATGTGTGAATATTTTAAATGTTATAGAGGCATAGTTGGAACGTCATCCTACGGACGTTGCTGAGACTTCTCAGCATTAGCTCAGAAGCTATTTGGTGACTAACCTAGATGGTTTCTCAATTATTAATTGTTTATAATTTTGCACTTATAACACTGTGGAGTATAATGGAGGGCTTGTGCGTTTGTTTATGACTGGATTCCGGACAGGAGGTCCGATGTATTGGGAGAGTATGACATAGAAGTACGATATGTGATTTTAATGTGATTAATTGTGAACTACTTGTGTGAATGTGTTAATTTGGGATCGATTATGATGTTGGCTCTGCTTTGTTTCGACATATGCATTCCATGCATAAAGGCATGATCAGTAATTGACAGTTGTGACCGGAGCAGCCACCGAGAGCTTAAAGCTTAACGTAATTGGGCGTCGAGCCCACAGTGATTCAGAGCCTCAGGTTCACCGATTAATGCGCCCTTATTGGGACAAATTAGGCGCTCGGTCACAACAACGTAATAAATTGAAAAAAAAAGGGGTGACATACGCATTACATATGCATTTGATTGAATGTCTTGATTGAGTGAAAGGCAAAACGCCTTGTGTTCATGTGAATAATCATGTGGTACTTCTGAATAGGCTATTATGATATAACTGTGATTTGCTTGACTATGCATGAATTGGGTGAACCATCGATGATGGTTCCTCACTGAGTTCGCAAACTCACCCAAAATTATAAATTATTTTTCAGGACCGAGAAAGTAGACTCCTAGCTCCAGAGAGACTTCTCTTGCCGTGTAGATTGGGTTGGCAAGAGAAGTCATGGCTCACAGGTCGGTCAGCTGACATTTTTTAGGGATGATCTATTTAGGCTTTTTGTAGTAGATTTCTTTTGGAGTAATGTACAGACAGTGAAAAACTGACAGTTATGTAAATTACTGCTTTTGATGATATGAAATGAGAAAATTTTATGGTTTAAAAAATTAGTGATTTTCAGTATTGATGCTTTATGATTTGATGCCATGTGAGGTACAGTAGTGATTGTTCATAGTTCACCCTTATCGTAGGATATGTATCAGAATGACCTACGGGCGTCCCGGTGTATACCCTATGGTAAAGGGGTGCTACATTAATGATGTTGCAAAAAGTTAATATATAACAGTTCGAAAATGTTACAAATAACTAATTAATAACATTTATAAAATATAATATAAAATCATTTGTAGCTATCAATAAATGCTATAATAAACTTAACGACATCATTTTATCAATGTCATGGAAAATTTATCTTTAATATTTTAAAATGTTGCAAAATTCATATCTACTACATATTAATGATGTTGCCAAAAGTTAATATATAACAGTTCAAAATGTTACAAATAACTAATTAATAACATTTATAAAATATAATATAAAATCATTTATAGCTATCAATAAATGCTATAATAAACTCAACAATAAAATTCTATCAATGTTATGGAAACTTATCTATAACATTTTAAAATGTTACAAAATTCATATCTACTACATGTTAATGATGTTGCAAAAGTTAATATATAATATTCAAAATGTTACAAATAGCTAATTAATAACATTTATAAAATATAATATAAAATCATTTGTAGCTATCAATAAATGCTATAATAAACTTAACAATAGCATTCTATCAATGTCATGGAAAACTTGTCTATAACATTTTAAAATGTTACAAAATTTATATCTACTACATGTTAATGATGTTGCAAAAGTTAATATATAACAATATAAAATGTTACAAATAGATAAAAAATCATTTGTAGCTATCAATAAATATCATATTAAACTCGACAATAACATGTCAAAACTGTTACTAAAGTATCATATCTTTAGTAACATGGGCTGCTATAGCATACTCATTAGTGTTACCATTCATATTTAATAACACTTATTACCTGTTACCATATGCTGTTTTTGTTGTAGTGAGATGACAATTTTGTAGTCACTTATATTATTAAAGAAGATTCCAAAACTTATGAAGAAGCAGTGAGATTTATGGATGCTGCATTTTGGAAGGAAGCGATAAATAGTGAGTTAGAGTGAAACATATCTAACAAAACTTAAGTTTCAGTTGATGTACCTCGAGGTTGTAAACCTTTAGTGTGTAATTAGATCTTTTTAAAAAAATTGAGACTTGAAGGGACCATTAAGGGCATTAAAGCAAGACTTGTGATTAAATGTTTTAAATAAAAGGAAGAATTGGATTTCTTTTGTACTTACTCACCTGTTACGAAATTTGCATTTATAAGGATGTTGTTTCTATTGCCTCAATGTTTAAGCTTCATGTGCACCATATGGATATTAAGATAGTTTTCTTAAATTTTTATGGTCCAACCTGAGGGATTTAAAGTTCTTGGCCATGAGAAAAAAAAGTGCATAAGTTGGTCAAGTCTTTGTATAGACTCAAACAAGCTCCCAAATAGTGGCATGAGAAATTTAAAAGTGAGATTTTTAAACATGGTTTCATCTCTTGTGATTCTGATTCTTGCATTTACCTGAAATTTGATGCCAATGGTTGTGTGATCATTACTCTTTATGTGGATGATATGCTTATTTTTTATATTAGCTTATCTGTCATTGATACTACCAATAGTCTGATAAAATCTTCCTTTGATATGAAAGATCTTGAACTTGTGGACTTTATTTTGGGAGTAAAATTTGATTGGACTGACTTTAGTTTTAGGTTGAATCAAACTCATTATGTTGAGAAAATTTTGAAGAAGTTTGGTTACTATGATGTTGAGCTAGTCAAGACTCCTTATGATGCTAGTGTTGCTTTAAAGAAAAAACTTAGTAACAATGTAAACCAAGCTAAGTATGCTAAAATTTTTTGTAGTGTAATGTTCTTGATGAACTATTATCATCCTAATATTGCATATTGTATGAGTAGACTTAGTAATTATACTTATAATCCTAGTTAAGAGCATTGAAATCCATTGATTCGTTTGTTGAGATATTTGAGAGGTACTGTGCATTATGGATTGTCTTTTAGTGGTCATCCTCTTGTATTAGAGGGTTATTTTGATGCTAGCTAGGTTACAGAGAGTAATGATATACACTCTACCAGTGATTATATTTTTACCTTAGTTGGAGCCACTGTGTCTTAAAAATCATCCAAGCAACACATGTATTGTGAGATCAACAATGGAGGTTGAGTTTATGGCTTTGGAGTTGGCAGGACGAGAAGTTGAGTAGCTAAGGAATCTCTTAGCAAATATCCTACTTTAGAAAAATTCAATTCCTTTTGTGTTCCTTCATTGGCATTCGCATACTGCTATTTATGCTCCCAAGAACAAGGCTTATAATGACAAAAATAGAAATATCATATTGAGACATAAAATAGTTTGTACTCTATTAGACATATTGTAATTTCTCTGGACTATGTCAGGTTAGAGAGAAACTTAACGGATCTTTTTACAAAAGCTTTGAGTAGCAAAATAGTTTCAAAGTATGCTAAAGGGATGAAGTTGAGCCTAATTGTATAGTAACCTCATGATTGACCCCCATCATAGGAAATGAGTCAAGGGAAGTTATGTGGTGACTACTTACTTGTACGTTATTTGTGGAATAATACTAAGATATATTCAGTTGTTGAATAGCGTCCCTTAGCATGAATTTATTGCGTTTAACGATGTTAGATGGATTAATCCTTAATGAGTTTCATAGCCCAGGTTTAGGTGGTGTGACTAGTATACACTTGATGGACTCACTTACATGATTGTGGGGGACTAGTCATCCTCTTATAAAAGCACTCTCTAGAGTGATCATAAGATCAGGGCAATTTGAGGTTGTTTATTTCTCTCTTAGGTTCTGTCTCTGATTTTTTTAGACACAAAGTTCAAGACTTAATTCATCTGGTTGTTTGCCTATCTCTCATAAATTGTTATAGTTTGTTTATTAAGTTTTGACCCAAGTGGGGGATTATTGATGTTGTTTCAAAACTTGGAACATCTCTCTCTTTCTTTAGTTTATGTCCTACATTGAAAAAGTAAGGGAGTTTCACCTAGTTTATATATTAGAATGTTTCATAAGACTTTAAATCAAGTCTCTTGAGGAGGGTATCGATACCATATACACGTACATGGGTGCCCGTCAGCCCTCTGACTCAGCAGCGACATAGCTTGGTGTCGTTGCAAGTGTGGCATAAACTTTTTGAAACCTTCTCAGTTTAATTCATACGATTTTATTAACTAATAATATTACCTGAAATCTCTACAGATCCCCACTTTAATAACCTAATAACATTCCCTTTCCTTATATATAACTTCAACCCCTCTTTCCAGATACACACTACATGGATCTCTCCTTCCCAGTTAACAAACACGAATCTTCTCTTCTCCATATAACGCATGGAGAAGAGAAGACAATTCCTACCCTACTATTTGGAGTGTACTAAAGCTGATGGAGAAAGTGTTTACCCTGAAGTCGGATCCCGTTGAAGGGAAATTGGCAACTTAAGGTAGTGATTTGCACTATGCCTTAAGTGTCGTTCGGATAAACTGTTCCAATTTATTCTTATTGTTGTTTTATTAATAAACTCTTCGATATATTAATCACTTTGATAGTTGAAAATTGGACAAAATAATTTTTTTAGATAATAAACAACATGGTTATGCTTTAAAGTATTTTTATCATTAATCATCGTGGTAATTGTAGTGTAGTTGCCCTAATTATGATATGTGTTGTGACTAAAGTCAACATAACAAATGCATAAGGCTTCCCGCTTTGTGGGAGTCTGGGTAGGGTCATAATATATGTAGCATTCCTTTTCGTAATTGTACAAAGAAATTATCTTCGTAACTTGAATATATGATCTTATGGTTATTTGTAATTTGTAATTAAATAAAATAATTAGCCTAAAACAAGAAGTTTTAATTTTAAATACATTTATCAAAATTTATGCATATATAAGTAACTAAGCAACATTATATACATATATAGACATATATTTTAATAATTCAATTAACATATATTTAAAAAATTAGCATTGTAAAGTTAAATTTTGTCTTTGAATGAAATAGATAATATAAAGTCTCTTTTAATTTTAATATTTAGAATAAAATATACACGAGAATATAACTTTTAGGGTAAAAAAGGTTCTTAATGTTTTTAAAATTATTTACATTAAAACAAAATTCTGTAAGTCTATCAAATTTCATAAATTAAATGTTGTCATTATTTAAAAGATTTTAGTAGTAGTATTATTATTTTCCTTCCAATAATGCTACATGTCGACATTACTCGTCGTCTACCAAAACCAAAAATTTTTGTTTTGACGGCGATGGTGTTTTTTCTTATATGAACATATTTGTTGATTAAGACCAAACATTTTAAAAGTTGCAGAGAAGCTTGATCTTGGCATACGGATTAAAATAAAAAATGTACTCAACAAAGAAAATTTTGTAAGAAATGAAATTGCCGTTGTCGGTCTGCCAAACAATCTAAGATGTGGACTTAAATACTAAAACCTTTTATCAACGCCTCAAATCTATCGCATAAATGAATGGTTAGAATGGATTGGAACAGAGTTACGTCAGGCTGCTGGCACAGAGCACATCCCTTTTATCAAAAGAACAATACCTTTTCTCCGTTCTTTCTGAGTCTCACTTCAACTATATGTTTTTAAGTAGTTGTAGACCTTAGCTCTACCAGAAGTTCAAAGCTTTTGACAATAAAAGAAGCCACATCGCAGCAGTTGAAATTCTGGTTGACAAGAAAGTGTTAAAAGTCAAAGAACTATTTGTTGAATATGAAATACGTTCAACTGATGACATATGGAACCCAATTTTCTCTAGCAACCACACATAACGGGATCTTTCCGTCCCTTTATGGAAATTCAGTTATGCATTTTCATCATATTATTAGACTTCTTCAAGATCTAAACATAAAGAGGATGATGACAAGAGCCCGTAACGGTTCCAAAAGCATAAAACAGCTGAACCGAGTTGGAAAATGGGAGATTGATAGATATATACTATTAACCATACAAAAGTAATGGTTATTTTCATTGGATAATTGTTTAATTGTATTCAATTGGAGATATGCATAATATAAATGTGTTAGTACATTTTGTATGTATCTAACTGGACCAAGTTGATAGTGATTGTTTTATACTGACTATTAAAACATATTTTTTAGGACATTAGAAATAAGATTTATGTTTTTAATCTTGATTTAGTTAGTATGATCAAATATACATTGTCTTGCGCTTTAATTCATTAAAGAGTGAGTTTCAATTATTGGGACAATAATACTTGATGAATTAGGCAAAGGCAATTTGTATTTGTGAAATATTAATTAATGATGAAATCCATGTCTCGGTATAGAGAATGATGATGCACTTTAAGTAAGCTTATAAGGTTTCATTGTGTAAACCCTGCAGGTGGATTTTTAATCCGAAACATGAAATAAGTTGAGCGGCAATCTTAAAGATTAAAATTGTTATTTAAATAAATTGTCAGTAATTTATTTTATTTGACAAGAATCTGTAATCTTAACATGGAGAACATAATTTATTATGTCGTGGAAAGTTAAAATTAATAAGAAGTTCAATCATAAATTTTTAGTGGAATAATTTATGATTAATTATAATAAGAATATAATGGTCTTGTATAGATTCTTATTATAATTTTAGTCTTATTAATTTTTTTCCTGCGGTCCTTGTCGTGCCTTAATTGTTTGGACCACACATGTGTTATTTGTAATTTAAATAAGTAACATATTATTTTAAATGAATTAGAAAATCTGTTGATTTGAATTACAAACCGCATGATCGATAAAAAGTGTAATCTTAGCTGTCATTTCTTATGCGGAAAGGAGAGAGTTCTCTATATATATGTGTGTCTTTCTTCCTATCGAAGGGGTATGTGTCTATTAGAAAACTTAGAGAGAGAATACATCAACTCTCTCGTAATCTCTCTAAAGAAAACACAAGTTCAGTTCTTTCTGCCCACCCAGAAACAAATGTTACAGAAACAATTAAGGTTACACGACAGAAGATTGTAAGGATAAGAAGATTTGTGGAAAGAAGATCCAGGTTTGTCTTATATCAATTCTTGTAAATTGGTTTGCTTGTATATGTATTTCTGATCTTGGATTGATTCCGCTACGAATACTATTGATTCCTTCAAAGAAGATAGAAGAGGATCCAGTGCGTAAAGGACGGGAATCAGGCATGGAAGAGTTGGCACCACAAGAAGGGTCCAAGCATATCCTGTTGTTGCAACCCTACCGATGTGATCGTAGTTTTTCTTACCACTTAGCTCAAGTTTTCAGTCGTAAACATCTGTAGGGTCTTGCAACTAATGGTTATAGATTTGAACCCTATGATTAATTGAAAATTTTGTAAATTAATGTTGTTTTCTTCAAACTTATTAATATAAATAAAAATGAGCTCGAATAAGGTCGAATTAACCTGATTCAATTTATTATTATTTTTTAAAAAATTTAAAACGACATTGTTTTATTATTATCTGTTTGATCTTAAACAACTCAGACCTAATCCGTTGACTTAAAGCTAGGCCTAATCAAATCGAACAAGATCGAATCCTATATTGCCAAACCTCTTATTAACTTCACGTGGAATCCTTTCAATAAAAAAGAACATTAATAATTAAATTTTTTGTCATTATTAACAAATTGATAACATCTTAATGAAGTTATTTAAGAAAATTACTATATAAAAGAACTAAAATTATTTTATTTTTAACATTAATTTAAGCATAAAGAGAGGAGTCACAAATGAATGCCCCTCCTTAAAACTCAAAATTGGAACAAAAATAAAATGTATAAATATATTTTTAAATATTGAATGTATAAGTTCTAATTTATAAGACTTCAATTATTGTTAATAAATAACCAAGATTCAGTCTTTAATATATCAAATTGACAATGCACCTATTACATATATTAAAAATAGTAATAAATTTATTGAAAATTATAATAAACATGTATGGAAAATTATTAATTATTAATATTGTTGTTAACTTTTATTTAATTAAAATTATTTAGACTAAATACAAATAAAAACGAAGATCAACCCAAAATGGGGTCTATTTGTTTTATTTATATTTTCAACCTTTTGTTTTTGTTTTCAGATTTAATAAAAAATCTATTTGTTTGACTTTTGATTTTTGATTTTGGTTTTGATTGTTTCTAGTTTCTAAATTTATGAAACCACAAAAATCATTTTTTTATTTCATTTTTAGTTTACTTCATAATTTGATTTTCTGTCAACTAAATATATGTTATCTAATTATTTAATATATTAATTATTAATAAGAATTATAAATAATTTAATATTACATTACATTAATTAATTAAATCTGACTAATTTAATTTTGTAATTTAATTTAAAATATCTTCAAAATATATAAATTTGAAATATTTATTTAATAATTACTATAATTAAAACAAATATTAATTTATAAATGAAATTTAGTTTTTAATTATTTAATTTAATTTAATAAAAAAATTTATTGATAACTTATTAATAAATATTATATAAAAAATTAAATAAATTTAATTAATAAAATATAATTTATCTTTAAATTTTATCTAACATATAATTATCTTCGGTAACAAAATAATGACATTAACAATCTGGTTGGGTCGGTCGTACTAGGCCTAGGCCCAGGCCTTGGCATAGACGACCCATTCATAGATGGTGACTTCCCACTTATAAGGGAAGACCTAAACTTAGTAGATATTTTTCATATATAAGTTCATTACCTCATCATGAAAAAGGTACGACTTTAGAATCCTATTATTCTTTATTCTTAGCTACCAAAACCCTAACAAGAAAAAGACTAACTTGAGCGTTAGAGAGGCTTACCAGCAATTAAACCCCGGTGTGCCTTTATTGTTTTGCAGGTATCTCTGAGCCAAAGTCAACCAATCTCATAGATCAAAGCAATAGCGCTCAGCTCCATTAAAATCAGACAGAACCACAATCTAACAAACAAAAAACAAAAACTTAAAATCATAAGTGGATACAAATGGATCGTACAATAGTGTTCTAAAAAAGGACAAGAAAATCTTTAATTTCTAAGGGAACAAATGAGAAATGTGTAGCATAAAGATAGGTCCTTCAAATTCTACAAACATACAAAAGACTTTAAAAGTTCAATGTAGTTTAAATATGGTTCTGTCAGATTCTGGTTGAACTGAACGTTGCTGTTATGTTCCATGTGATCGGTTGTCTTCTGTATTAGCTTCAACGTCAAGATACCTGCAAAACAAGGAAGGCACGTCGGGGTTTATATCCCGATTGGCCCCTCCGACGCTCAAGTCAGTCTTTTTGTGAAGGTGAGGTTGATGAATACCGAGAACAAACTAGGTTATAAGTTGCGTACCTCTGTTATGGGAGAATTATACCTTATATATGGGATGGATGTTAGGGTTAGGTCTTTACGTGTGCATGGGGGTCTCTCTCATTAGGACGGGCTGAGAAGAGCATGGATTGGGCTTGGGCTTGACATAGCCATTAGGTAGGAGAGGATCTTTGAAGAATGGACCGATCGACCCACGAGTAGTTTTGGGTCAAGACCTACACGGTAGGCCGACCATAAGCCCCCTACTCCTCGAGTCCGAGAGAAGAGAAGGGTCTGAGGAGTACATAAAGGTTTTGGCTCGATGCGTGGGACGGTTCGGAATCAGGCGATCGGTCGCGACATCGAGGCGAGCTTCGTCGATGGGGCGACTTATGAAGTGGTTAATCGGTCGGGTATTGCCGTTGTGGCTCGGTCATGGACAGCTCGGCGATCCGTCGATCGATCGATGTCGACCGATTATGCGTGACTACTCGAATCGACCGGTTGTCCGTAATTACTCGGATGCCGACCGGCTGGTTGTTGAGTGCCCTAACCGATAGGCCTCTAAGACTTATTGCCTGACGATTCCACTGAAACAGATCGGTGGTTATCATTGGCGGCGTCGGAGCATTTATTATAGATGGCGTCTTTGTCGGCGATTTTCGAATCTGAAACATATCGTCCTCATAACCGTCGTGATGCCTATCATGTGTGTCCTTTCAATTATGCGTCTTGCTCGGTTTGAATAACCTCGATTCTCCTTGGTTCCGATTTTTGCGTGTCGAGCTCGCCGGATTTTCTCCGCGATGTCGAGCTTTGATTGAATGTTCCTTCTACCGACCCTCTATAAGTATTCAGAGTCGATGAGTTGCGGCGTTTTTTACCTTTTGCCTTCGTTCTCCAGCTTACTCTTTGCTTTCACTTGTTCTTTATCGTTCACGGTTCCTAGAAATTTCTTTTACACCGCCGTCCGATTTCTCCATTTCTAATATCTAAATAGGTACGTCCTTTTTCTTCGTTCCTTCTTCATTCCTTTTTCTTAGTAAGCATGTCGACTGGTAGTTCCCGAAGTATGGTAGGAGGTATCGACGAAGTGTCGACGAAAGAAAGGAAGGACGGGTTGGTTGTGGAGTCGCCGCCGAGAGGTGAGTCGAAGATGAGGTTGGAAGAGCTGCAGCGGCTGATTATTAGGTGTAACATTCCTACATCCTGGGGGCCTAGGCTGGTTATCTGTAACGAACGAATCTTCAGCAATCTGAGTGGGTATTTCGCTATTTCTGAGAGTTTTTTCTCGGTTGGCGGCATGAGGCTTCCATACGCCCCGATTATTGACAAGGTGTGTATCGCTTATCAGCTGATGTCGAGTCAGATCCCTCCGAATGGCTGGAGGTTTATTGGTGGTTTGGCCTTACTATGCCATCATTTCGGTTGCCCTCCGTCAGTTGACATCCTCCGCCATTTCTTACGAATGGGTCAGAGCTCCATAATTGGGGCTGGGATTCCTCATTTTTAGTACAGGGATGCCCAATATCGCCCGGATGGAACTCCCGAGAAAGTCACTTATTGGCGTACGAAGTACTTCTTTGTGAAGCCCCCAGGATCCTCCTTCGAAGCTCGACCGTGGAGGTACCCTCTGACCGAGCAGTGGAATGACTTGTCGACCATGTCTCTTAGTAGAGAGGAGTGTGAGGTGGTCGGTCGTATAAAAGAGCTCGGCAGATACGACTTTACTCGACTCATTCAAGGATACTTCGGGGGAGTCTCGGCCAATTCTTTTCTCATTGACCCCCCACCACGAATTAGCGGACTAAGAGAGGAAAACGCCCCGTCCGGTTGACTCCTCGTGATCGAGCTAATTGCTGTATTTTTTAGTATTGGTCTTACCTTTTAACTTAATTTATCGTTGTGCAGCCATGGTGAAGATGGGAGATGGTCTGCCGAACTTCCAAGTCAAAAAGCAAGCCTTCGAGAAGAAGAAGGGAAAGAGGCGGAGACTAGTGAGGTTGTGGCTCATGCGTGGGTTGGGCTCCTCCGCAGTGTCGACGGGTGTTCCACCTGTCGGGGAGCGTCCTCTGGTGATTCGGTGTCATTGCCGATTGTGCCGGTCGGCGCGGTCCGTAGTTCAGGTAGAGGAGGAGGAGGAGGAGGATGCGGGGCCTCCTCTTAAGAGGAAGAGATTGGTTCGGCTGGGTGATCTACCGTCCAGCCTGGCAAGTCGAGCCGGAACAGGGAAGGAGAAGAAAGGCAAGGGAAAGGTGCAAGCCGCGAAACCTGGACAGTGGGAGTCTGCCCTCAAGTTGGCCAAGGATGCCACGATCGGAGATCTCGAGGTGTCCCGTTACATTGCCGAGAGGATTACTCCCCCTGTGGACGAGCAAATCATGGACAAGAGGAGTAACATGGAGTTAGGGTCTCAGCTCGTTCGTCTCGGTGTGCGGAGTGCGACGACGTCCTTCGCAGTGCTGCAGCATTTGGAGACTCTGGACCAGGAAGTCTAGGACCTCCATGATCAGGTGAAGGCTTTGAAGGGCGAGCTTTCGGAGGTGAAGGAGGGGAGAGACCTCCTCCAGGCTAAAAACACGTCCTTGGAAGAGGAGAAGAAGTCCCAGGAGGGGGAGATGGGCGCTTTGTTGACTCGACTCGCCAAAGGGGAGGAGGAGAGGGGCGAACTGAAGAAAACGGTGAGGGCGGAGCGGGAGCTTAACAAGAAATACCGACAAGATTGCCATTTCGCAGTGGAAGGTAGAAATAGAGCCTAGAATACCGTGCGGGAAGTGTGGTGCTCTGTTAGGAAGCAGCGGATTGAGGCAATCAAGCGATGGAAGAGGTGGTTTCTGTAAGAGGAGAGTTTAGAGCTCGCCTGTGACATAACCCTCTCGGCCCGAGGAGGGCCACGAGCTCTACACTCCTGAGGGGTCGATGTGCCCTTCATTCGAGGATTATGCCGAGCCGCTTCTTCCTGCAGCTCTTGGGCTTTCTTTGGAGGAGGTCAGGGAGAAGGCTGAGGGGTCGACGAGCGTCATTCCGAATGAAGAGCTAGATCTCAGTTCCGAAGAAGAGTTTCCTTATGAAGATATTCATCTGGTTGCTTCCCCGATTCCTGCTCCTACTCCCATTGTGTCGCTCCCTTCTGAGGCTTCTCCTGGGCATCCGCCTCTCTCCGAGGCTTCTCCTGCTCCCCCGGTCGTTCAACCCTCCTCCTCTGTTGATTTTTAAAGCTCACCTGGCAGGGCTTGTGGCCAGGGCTGATTCAAGAAATAAACTTGCCTTTCATTTTCTCAATTATCTTCCATGTTTATATTCTTTATTTTCGATCCGTAGTAGAATTTAGCCAAGTCGTTCATGGTCAACCGGCATTGAGATCGATCTGTGGTTGAGGCCGAGCTGCGGTCCCAAGCATCCTAGCTTGGCGACCCGGCCGATCGATGGCGAAGTCGATCGATGGTTCCGAGGATCGTCTTGGTAACCTGGTCGATCCGTCGGACGAGGTCGAGCTATGGTCCCAAGGATCTTGCCTTGGCGACCGACCGACCGTAGCGATCGATGGTTCCGAGGATCATCTCGGTAACCTAGTCGATCTGTCTGGCAAGGCCAATCTATGGTCTCAAGGATCTTGCCATGGCGGCCCGGCCGATCGATGGCGAAGTCGATCGATGGTTCCGAGGATCGTCTTTGTAACCTGGTCGATCCGTCGGGCGAGGTCGAGCTGTGGTCCCAATGATCTTGTCTTGGCGACCGACCGACCGTAGCTAATCTATGGAGATATCGAGGGAGGGTCCCAAGGATCTTGTCTTGGCGATCGACCGATCGTAGTTGATCTATGGAGATATCGAGGGAGGGTCCCAAGGATCTTGTCTTGGCGACCGACCGACCGTAGTCGATCTATGGAGATATCGAGGGAGGGTCCGAAGGATCTTGTCTTGGCGACCCGACCGACTGTAGTCGATCTATGGAGATGGCGAGCAATGACTGATTGGATTTTCTACTCTTTGCTACATATAATGTAACTCTTTATTGCCAAGAAATCTGAAAACCCCTTTATTGATGATAACGAGGGCGTGGGCCGTTAAAAAACCTGCCTGACAGGGACAGAAAAAAGGTACCCACAAGTGTTGTACAAAAACATTATTGAACAAACATTGATCAAAATAAGACTTATCTATTGGTAGAACGCCTTTAGGTTTTGGGAGTTCCACAGCCTTGGTAAAATTTTCCCATTTGCATCGCGTAGGATGTAAGAACCATGCCCGGCTTGCTTGATCACTCGATATGGTCCTTCCCACACCTGTCTGAGCTTTCCAGGATGCTTCCCGGCCGCCTCGGCCTTTCGTAGACGATACGCCTATCTTTACATCGTTCGCTTTACCGCCGGCCAGTAGAACTTGGTCACTTTTTGCCTGATGGCTTCCGAACGAGCGACTGTCCTTTCTCTATCTTCACTAAGGAGAACGAGTTCCACTTTGCGGGCTTCATCATTCCGCTTTTCTTCATAGCCCGACACCCTTTGATTATGCAATGCCACCTCTACTGGAACTAGGGCTTCTGCCCCGAAGGTCATCCTGAACGGTGTTTCCCCTGTGGCTCCATTCGGTGTGGTTCTATATGCCCACAATACTTCGTCTAGTTCTTCCACCCAGGTCTTTCGGCCATCTAAGCGTTTCTTGAGGGCACTCATTATCTTTTTATTGGTGTTCTCTGCAAGACCGTTGCTTTGGGGGTAGGCTACCGAAGTCAGCTGTAGCTTGATCTTTAGTCGGTCGCAGAAATCTCTGAACTTGTCGTTATCGAACTGCTGACCGTTATCCGTAACCAACACCATAGGCATCCCGAAGCGGGTAAGTATATTCTTCATCACGAAGCTCTCCACCTTCTGCTCGGAAATTGTAGCGATCGCTTCCGCTTCTGCCCATTTGGTGAAGTATTCCACCGCTACTATCAGGAACTTTTTCTGCCCAGGACCGAGAGGGAAAGGACCCAATATATCCATTTCCCATTGGGCGAACGGGATAGGATGACTCATAATTTTCATCCTCTTGATCGGTTGGTGAGATAGGTTGCTGTTTCTCTGGCAAGCCTCACATCGGTCGACCTTCTCCTGGCAGTCTCTTCTCATTGTCGGCCAAGAAGTACCCTTTGTCGTCGATCACCGCGTACCAACATTCTGCCTACTACATGATTTCCACACATCCCTTCATGGACTTCGGCCATTGCCTGCTCGACTTCTTCATCATTTAGGCATCGAAGTAGCGGCCAGTCATAAGACCGCTTATATAGAGCGCCATTAACAATCGTGTACTCGGCTGCCTTTATTCTTAATTTCTTGGCCTCCGACGCGTCTTTCGGTTGTTTTCCTTCTAAAAGGTACTGCGAGATCGGTTCCGTCCAACTCGACCGACCAGTACTTATGCTGAGAACTTCCTCGACTTTCAAAACGCTAAGCCGGTCTAGTCGTTCGACCATAACATTATTTATGACATCGCGGTCGGAAGCTATTTTGGAGAGCGCATCCGCTTTTGCATTTTGAGCTCGTTACATTCTCTGCGATCGAGTCTTGCTCGAAATTGCTCAACTCACGCTTTACCAAATTCTAGGTACTTGATCATGTTATCCCCTCGCCTCATCATCGCCGGTGACTTGGCGACCACCACTGGCTATCATCTTGATATCTTTAGATGCTTTATCTCCATTTCCTTGGCCAGTTGGAGACCGACTATCAGAGCCTTATATTCTGCCTCGTTATTGGAGGCCTTGAACTCAAGCCGAAGGGCATATTCCACATTTTTTTCATTATACGGGCTGATCAGCACTACTCCCGTTCCGCATCTCTCAGCGTTGGACGACCCGTCAACGAACAAGCTTCAGGCAGGGAACTGCTCGTCCTTCGAGCAGGGTTGGTTCATTTCTGCGATGAAGTCTGCCAACACCTGCGCTTTAATAGTCGTGCGGGGTTTTTATTGTATGTCGAACTCTCCAAGCTCTACCGCCCACTTTATTAGTCGACCCGAAGTTTCGAGCTTTTGAAGGTATTGCCTGAGGGGTTGATCGGTCCATACCTCAATGGTGTGACTTTGGAATTAGGGTCTTAGCTTCCGAGCTGCCGTTATCAAGGAGAGGGCTAGTTTCTCTATAGGCGTATATCGCGTTTCTGGTCCGGTCAGCACTTTGCTGACGTAGTAGACAGGGTGTTGTTCGCTTCCCTCCGATCGAATAAGTACCACACTGATCGACCCCTCCGTAATCGCCAAGTATAAAATTAGGTTCTCTCCCTCTACTGGGCTTTGCAGGATAGGCGGGCTGGACAAGTATTGCTTTAAGTGTTGAAAAGCTTTCTCGCATTCGTCCGGCCATTGGAATTGGGTCACGTTCACTTTCCTCAAGATTTTGAAAAATGGGAGGCACTTATCTCCCAATCTCGAAATGAACCTGCTTAGAGAGACTATCCGACCGGTCAATATCTGCACTTCTTTCAAGCATTGTGGCGATGACATTTGGATGATGACTTCGATCTTCTTTGGATTAGCCTTAATCCCCCGTTGAGTGATCATAAATCCTATGAATTTTTCGGATGCCACCCCAAAAACGCATTTTTCTGGGTTCAGCTTCATCTGAAATTTATTCAAGGTCTAGAAGACTTCCTTGAGATCTTCCACATGCTTCGTGGCCGTCTTACTTTTGACCACCATATCATCCACATAAGCTTCCACCGACCGACCGATCTGTTTCTTGAAAACCTCCATGACGAGTCGCTGATAAGTCGCCCCCGCGTTCTTCAAGCTAAAAGGCATTACTTGGTAGCAATATGTGCCTTGGTCGGTTATGAAGGCTGTCTTTTCTTCGTCTTCCAGACTCATTTGAATCTGATGATAGCTCGAGAAAGCGTCCAAGAAGCTAAGAAGTTCATGCCCTAAGGTAGAGTCTACTAGCTGGTCAATCTTGGGCAAGGGGAAACTGTTCTTTGGACATGCTTTGTTCAAGTCGGTGAAATCTATGCACATTCTCCACTTCCCGTTCTTCTTTTTCACTAAAACCACATTGGCGAGCCATTCGGGGTACTTGACTTCTCGGATGAACCCAGCTTCGAGTAATTTTTCTACTTCTTCTCGATCACCCCGTCAGCCTCCTTGCTTTGTGCCATCGCTTCTTTTATTCGATCGGCCAGTAATCATGCCGAATCCGAGGAGTCGACGCGACCGATCGAGAGATTCGGACATATGTCGCTTCGGTACTCAAGCAAAAATTGATCTATTTTCTACCAAACAGTCTGTGATTTCTTTAACCAGGTCGCCCTGCAGCTCGGAGCCTAGGTTTGTAAATTTAGAGGGTTGGCCGTCGATCCGACCCGTGTTTCTTCCATTGGGTTCATCCTATCCATCTCCTCATCGGCTCTCACATCAAGAGAGCTCGTCAAGACTACCGCCTGCCTAATGTCTTCGTTCCATTAAGTAACATTCCTGGCGATTCTCTCACGACCCCGACAACACCAACTCAGGTGGGGTGTGGGAACTTCATAACTTGTAGTAGGTGGAGACGATCGATCCGAGGGCATTTTGAGTAGCCGCCCGATTATTGCATTGTACGCCCTTGAAACTTGACGACTAGGAACTCGGCGTCCTTTTCTATCGACACGGCTCGTCAGAACTTCACTTTCAAATACACCCGGCGAACGGGTGGTGGTCGACGCTCGTTACCCCCTTTGATGGGGCCGTCGATAGGTAGTAGTCGATCTTGGTACCTTCATCGCTTGAAGACCTCATAATCTGAGAAGTCGTCGAGCTGCCCAGATCAATCATCACCCGTTTCACCTCGTAACCGTCCATGTTCAGATTTACCACGAGGGCGTCATCATGAGGGTAACTCACTCCGTCAAGGTCGGACTCATCGAATGATATCATCCCGTCGTTTTCTCTCGACTTTTTGGCGGATGAGTCTCTGCCGACCTGTTTGGCATATCTTTTTCTCCCTTTAGAGGTGGATCCCCCTGCTGCATTTCCACCGAATATCATGTTAATGACCCCAGTCGGTCGGTCGTCTTGCTGCCCGGCGTTTATGTTGTTTCTTTCCCTCGATCGCCCTCTCTCTTCTCGTCGATTATCTGTATTTGCATTCTGCCTCCCTCCATCATTCTTATCATTTCGCCTCAAGTATGCCGCCATAATCGCCGCCACGTCTCTACGCCTGATTATCCCGATCGGCATTTTGTTAGATGCTTCACGAACCGACCTAACCTTCCCCTTTGTATGAGGGATTCGATTTCTTTTTTCAACTGCCAGCAATCTTCCGTGTCATGACCGACCTCTTTGTGGAAACGACAATATAAATCCGGGTTCCTATCCTTGTAGGGGGTCTTCATTTTATTAGGTTCTCGGATAGTTTCCCCATCCGCTCTCATGGCCGCCAATACTTCTGCATATCTTTTGTTAAGCGGGGTGAAGTCTTGTTGATGTCACTGTCGACCGATCGGCTTTCTCCAAGTCGACTATTCCCTCTGTCTTTTGCGAGACTCATCTGCCCTACCACTCGGCCCGCGATCATCTGCCCGGTGTTTTGTATTCTTTAATACTTCTTGAAATGAATGTACTTATTCGCCTGATGTCGATCTCTGAATAAATCGGGGTGATCGGGGCTAATGACTTTAAACTCCTCATCCTCGATTGCTCATAAGCGACCAAAGATAGACGAGCAAGTGAGCTCGGGGACCTCGACCGCTTTGTTATTGAACCGAGTGATGAACTCTCGCAAACTTTCATTCCTTCCTTGGGTAAGCTGCATCACCTCCAAAGCTGTCTTCTGTGGGCGCTTACTGGTGGCGAACTAGTTAGGGAAAAGTAGCCTGAAATCCTCAAAACAGGTGATACAACCCGGAGGTAGACTATTGAACCATCGTTGGGCTCCCTCTTGAAAGGCCGTGCAGAAAGCCTTACATTGGATGACATCTGGCACACAGTGCAGATTCATCATCGACTGGAAGTGTTGTAAGTAGTCCAGGGGGTCGGTCTTTTTAGTGTATTTTTCTGGCATTGGTATTTTGGTTCTGGGTGCTGGGAGGCTATCCAAAATTTCCGGGGTAAAGGGAGAGTTGTATTGTGCCGTCGGGCTATCTGGGCGGAAGCTCATAGCTGCGTTAATCCGATTGTCCACGATTTTTTCTAGGTTTTCGGTCGGGTGGCGATCGGTTGCCATGCTGGTCTGTCGTGCGGTTTTTGCGTCGAGCAATACCGTTGTCATGTTGTTGAGATTACAAGATCTGGCGAATCAATAGGTCGATCGCTTCCTCAATCATTTTACGGTGAGGGAGGTGTCTTGTGGAAGAGGATCGCCTCCGTCGGTGTCGGAGATTGGTGCATATTGAGTCGGCGTTATTCTCTAAAGCGACACTCTGTTTTCTTGTTCCAAACCACGAGGTTGTGGTTGATCGTTAGAATCGAGGATTACATGCGGGAAACATGTAGTGCAGTGGCGAGTTTGGTGGCTATGAACTCATGCGTTGCATCATGAGCCGCAATAACGGCTACATCGGGGTTCATCGCCGTCACCGACCGATCTGTGTTTACGGGACGTAGTGCTGAAGTGGGCCCGGTGGGCGCCAATTGGTTCTGCACGGATTACATTTGAATCGAACATTCTTAGATTATGCTCCATGTGATCTCATCTTCGTATTAGCTTCAACGTCAAGATACCGCAAAACAAGGAAGATGCGTCGGGGTTATGTCGACGCCCTTCGACGCCAAGTCGATCTTTTGTGAAGGTGAGGTTGATGAATACTGAGAACAAACTAGGTTATAAATTGCGTCATCCTCATATGGGAGAATTATACCTATATATGAGATGGATGTTAGGGTTAGGTCTTTCACGCATGACGGGTCTCTCCCATGCGGACAGATGAGAAGAACATGGATTGGGCTTGGGCTCGACATAGCCATTAGGTAGGAGAGGATCTTTGAAGAATGGACCGATTGACCCACGAGTAGTTTTGACTGGATCCGAGCCCGACATAACCAACCCGACCAAAATGCAATAGGACATAATGTATCGAGAGAGACGCACTTAGAAAATTTGTTGAGCAGGGGTAAAATTTTATTTTTAATGAAGGTAAAATTTTAGTAGAAATAGAATTTTAATTTTTATAAAATCAAAATTTAAAATAATAATTTTTTTTATATAAAATCATAAACATAGGCATAATGATTTTTCATATTTCCACCGACAACCCAGCACGAGAAGAAAGAATAACACAAGAGGAGCGAGATCCGATACAACGACTCCGTGACCCTCAAGGCGACGGAGAACGTTATTTCTCTTTAGCTTACCAAATTAGAAAATAATAAAGTTTATAATAAATAAATGCATGTAAATTGTGGTTGAGTCCAGGGAGGGGACTGACTGGGACTGGCCTGTGTCCGAGATCTACCAACAGATGGCTACGTGGCAAAATCAGGACCGACCAGAATAATCAATCCCCATTTTCACTTGCTATGGCCTCTCTCCTCCGTATTGATGTTGTTGCATCTCATTCTCCCGTAGTGTTCTTCTCTTCAAACCGCCAATTAAAAGAAAGGGAGACACTCCTCCAGATCTATCTCTTTCTCTCTCTGATTCTCGTCAGAGCGATGGCTTCTCCTGGAAGATCTCCGCCTCCGTCAACGGCGGTCTTTGCATTGCTCCCTCTACTCTTCCTCCTCCTCGTCCACTCAGGCCAATCTTTCTACCTTCCCGGCGTCGCTCCCGAAGATTTCCTTAAGGTCATTTCCTTCTTAGTGTTTGAGCTCCTAGTTGTTCTATTTCTATTGTTTGATCTGGTTTTGATTTTGGAAGTCATTTCCTATTTCTACTACTTTTGTTCTGGCGTTGTGAGAAGTGGAGTGAAGAAGGGAAATTTGTTACTTATAGCGTAAATCTCGTCCCCTGGTGGGGTTTTGTAATCAGAATCTGAGATGCGTGATTCACCTTCCATTCAATGCTGAGGTGATCCAGAATAATTTGTTTAGTCGGAGAGCTCAGACAATTGGCTTACGATTTTGTCCGTTCACTTAGGGATTGATAAAGTGTTTGTGTTTGCATGGATCGCTTGCTTTTCTGGAAATTAACTGGCGTTCACTTTGCTGACTTATGAGGCTTTACCTTATTTTAGGCTCGATTTCTAAGAACCTAAGATATGAACTTATCTTACTGAAGGCATTAGCTGTTAAGTTATAGTCACCACGTTAGCGTGTATCTGTTTCTTGTCATATATTTGCGTGAAATTTTAGATTAGATCATGGTATGCTGGTTCCAGTACCCGATGATGGCGGCATTAGGATTTTGAGCCTTAGGTCTCAACAACAATGAATCTCTAGACTTATATTTACACGCTTAAAAATCTCCTATTGGGACGAGATCAGGTTGGGGAAATTTGCACAAATTTCTTTTATTATTTCCCTTGTTGTACTAAAGATCTTTCCAGCAGCATTTTCTTTCTTGGTAATTATCTTTTTGATGTATTCTTCCTATCCATTGTTCCATTTTGATTTTATACCATGATTGCTCTGAGAGATTCATATGTTTTGATTGCTTATTGAATGAGTTCCTTGGTTGCAGGGTGATGAGCTAAAGGTTAAAGTCAACAAATTAACATCTATAAAGACACAGCTGCCTTACACATACTATTCTCTTCCTTATTGTAAGCCATCCAAGATTGTTGATAGCACAGAGAATCTTGGGGAAGTGCTTCGTGGTGACCGTATTGAAAATTCCCCCTATGTGGTCAGTTTCAATTGGCTCTATGATTGTGCATGGTTTTCTTGACGTACTTTATTCTTATTGTCTTTGCTGTATGTAACTACAGTTTAATATGAGGGAACCAAAGATGTGCAATATTGTTTGCCGAGCTACACTTGATGCAAAAACTGCCAAGGAATTCAAAGAGAAGATTGACGATGAATATCGGGTCAACATGTATGAAGTACTTTATTCAGCCTCATTGGTCTCTCTTTCATTGTTGTAACGAGTGCTTCATATATTGATTGTTTGCTGTGTGTGTCAGGATCCTAGATAACCTTCCTCTTGTAGTTCCCATACAGAGGTTGGATCAGGAGTCTCCTACTGTATATCAGCTTGGTTATCACGTTGGGCTCAAAGGCCAGTACAGCGGGGTATTATGTCATTTCCTAGTACTCCATATTTGCCTTTTGCTGTGGGGTTTTACCTTTTTACCTACTATATCTGTTAATGTGCAGAACAAGGAGCAAAAGTATTTCATCCACAATCATTTATCATTCACAGTCAAATATCACAAGGATTCGCAAACTGACTCTGCAAGGATTGTTGGATTTGAAGTTAAACCTTTCAGGTTAGCCATGTCATGTTTCACATAATCTTTGAGCTTCCTTTCCCCTTTGGAGGTTTATGTCACCTATTCAAGTACTTGATGTATGCAGTGTTAAGCATGAATATGAAGGGAAATGGAAGGAGGAGAAGACCCGGTTAACTACTTGTGATCCGCATGCAAAGCACACAGTTGTTAATTCCAATACCCCTCAAGAAGTTGAAGACAAGAATGAAGTTATCTTTACATATGATATTGACTTCCAGGTGAGATGTTGCTCGTAGTTGCAGTTCTTATGTTTTAAACATTTTGTTTGGAGCTTTATGCTTTCTTTGTTTATATGTATCCTTCTGGATAGATAACCACCATCAACCAATTGTAGTTTATATGATTTTAAATATTTTGTTTGGAACTTTCTGCATTTCTTGTTGATATGTATCCTTCTGGATAGATAACCACCACCAATCAAATTTTTCTATCACCCATCAAAGTAGAACATATAGTTAAATTTGTGGTATTTGGACTATTGTGTATAGTCATTGATCTATTGTTGTTTGCTATTCTCGTCAATGTCTCACTCTACTTGTCCACCATTCAGGAGAGTAATGTGAAGTGGGCGTCCCGATGGGATGCTTATCTTTTGATGAGTGATGATCAAATTCATTGGTTCTCCATAGTCAATTCGTTGATGATTGTTCTGTTCCTCTCGGGCATGGTGGCAATGATAATGCTGCGGACGCTTTACCGTGATATATCCAGGTACAATGAGCTCGAGACACAGGAAGAAGCCCAAGAAGAGACAGGATGGAAGCTTGTACATGGTGATGTTTTCAGACCCCCATCAAATTCAGATTTGTTGTGTGTGTATGCTGGTACAGGTGTTCAGTTTTTCGGGATGATCCTTGTTACCATGATCTTTGCTGTTCTTGGATTCCTTTCCCCATCAAACCGAGGTGGTCTTATGACAGCCATGCTCTTGTTATGGGTTTTCATGGGGCTTTTTGCTGGGTATGCCTCTGCTCGCCTGTATAAAATGTTTAAAGGTACAGAATGGAAGAAAATTGCTCTAAGGACAGCTCTCATCTTCCCAGGGACCGTATCTGCTATCTTTTTTGTGCTAAATGCTCTTATATGGGGCCAGAAGTCATCTGGAGCTGTTCCTTTTGGGACAATGTTTGCATTGGTGTTCTTGTGGTTTGGAATTTCAGTTCCACTTGTTTTCTGCGGAAGTTATGTTGGATTCAGGAAGCCAGCAATTGAGGATCCAGTGAAGACCAACAAGATTCCGAGACAGATCCCAGAGCAACCTTGGTACATGAACCCGGCCTTCTCGATTCTAATTGGAGGCATACTTCCATTTGGAGCTGTTTTCATTGAGCTCTTCTTCATCCTCACCTCTATCTGGCTAAATCAATTCTACTACATCTTTGGCTTCCTCTTCCTTGTGTTCATAATCCTGCTTATCACGTGTGCGGAAATTACTGTGGTGCTCTGTTACTTTCAGTTATGCAGTGAGGACTACCTTTGGTGGTGGAGGGCATATCTGACCTCGGGCTCTTCTGCCCTATACCTCTTTCTTTATGCAACATTCTACTTCTTCACGAAGCTCGAGATAACCAAATTGGTTTCTGCAGTCTTGTATTTCGGGTATATGCTTATTGCGTCGTATGCATTTTTCGTGCTCACTGGTACCATTGGTTTCTACGCTTGTTTATGGTTTACAAGGCTCATCTATTCATCCGTGAAGATCGACTAAGTCTTTAACAGATGAGTTCCTTAACCGTTACAACAGGAGGTAAGGTAGATAATTATGGGTTGTAAACGTTTTTGCTCTTTTTTTCAAATTAAGACGAGTGCATGAATCCGATTATTTTATAGTCCTGTCTACTTTTTCCAATATTTTGTAGATTGTAAGAAAAGTTGCTTCACGCTTTTGCTTTCGTTGTTTAATTCCCGCATTTACCAATACTGTTTATCCAGCCGATCTCATTAAATACAATCTTTATTGTAGAATTTAATTGAATGATTTGGTTACCTTGTCCATCATTCACGCATTCTTATGGTTTGGATGTGCAAGTTCCAGAAATGCATCCTAACACGACCCAACGGTTGTTGTTCTGCCACGCAAAGATTAAATAACTTATCTTTTGTGTTTAGAATAATGGACGCTGACAAGCCCTTTCGTCTGCTCTACGAAATGGAAGCTCTAAGGGTAGCCAAAGCATGTACCGGTATCGGTATCTGTTGAAAGAGCATTTAGAAAGCTCTGGGAAATTGCATTTCCTTAAAATAAAGAATTTAAGTTGGTTGTGAAACTGCCAATCCTGAGCTCTAGGATTGTGTTTAATCCAGCTGGAGGAAGAGGATCGGCTTCACTTGTAATTCCAAGTCAAAGAGGAAGAATAGATAAGATGTCCAAGTCGCACTTGAAAATCTTGAAATGCGACCTTTATTATACCCAGGTGTTAAAGACGGTGGTAGGAAAAGAAAATCAATGGCTGCAGAATCAATTAGAAGCAAAAAAGAAGGCATTATCGATCCAAACTCTTTTCACCATTCCTTAAAGCACAAGATTAAACAAACATAAAAGAGAAAGATTTTTACTTTCTGGGGTGAGTATCCCTAGGATCAGCACTTGGTAGCCACCCTAGCCACATCTTTGGCAGTAGCTTCAGGCTTTTTCTTGGCGTACAAGACCATGTACCCGATGGTCGCCGTGATGAGGAAGCCAGTGACTGCCATGGTGGTGGTGCTAAACGGAAGTTTGCGTCTTTGGTGAAGTAGGCCACCTGGTGGCCTCTTGGATCCTTCCACACCAGCCGCTCTTACTTCTTCAGGACTCATTTTGTGTGTGTCTGCTCTTTTCCTCCACTCATCATTTCCTGCCATTTTCCTGCAGTCCCCTCCTACAAAAATATAAATAACAGTTTTAAAATTAAAAAATTCACTTAGTTATTTAAATAAATGGAAACATTAATACAAGAGGTTTTAGACTCTTCGAGAAAGAGGATGAGACAGCATTCCAATAAAGATTTACAACAGAGTTTTTAACTTTGCGTGTTTAGAAGGAGCGATAGTTGGGGGAGAGGGAGATGACATTCGTACTATCATCAAATTAAAAGGCTGCACCTGTTAAAGAGCAACAATGTCAATAGCCTCAATTGTACCGTTGGGTCTATTTATTGACGTTTTTTCATGATCAACATACACTGACAGTGGCAGGCAATGGCAGGTGGTCACGACTCACGACGCACAACAATTCCTTTTCAACGGCTAGTTTTTCCTTCTCACTGTATTTATCCCCCAACCCAACCTAATCCTTCTCACACTTTGCTCTTCCATAACACATTTGTTCAATGGCAGGCGTTGGAAGATCTCTAGCAGCTTGTTCTGTGGTGGTGCTCTTGTTTTTGCTCCTAGGCTTCTCAGAAGCTAGAGACCTATTGGTTGGTGGCAGAACTGATGCTTGGAAAATCCCTTCTTCTCAATCTGAGTCTCTAACCCAATGGGCCCAGAGATTACGTTTCGTCGTTGGTGACTCACTTCGTAAGTCTCTCATCACGCGGTTCTTTGTTTTAAAATTCCCTTAGGCTCACACTTCTGCAATACTTTTTATTGTTTCAGTGTGGAAGTATGATAGTCAAAAGGACTCGGTCCTGGAAGTGACCAAGGATGCTTATGATAGCTGCAACACAACAAGTCCAATTCAAGAGTACAAGGATGACAATACAAAGGTGAAGCTTGATAGACCAGGGCCATTCTACTTCATCAGCGGAGCAGAGGGTCACTGTGGAAAGGGCCAAAAGTTGATTGTTGTGGTTATTACTCCAAGGCATAGGCAGACTGCCTTTTCTCCAGCGCCTTCTCCTTCTTCTTCTTATCCAGCCGAGTTTGGGAGTCCTGCCGTTGCTCCGACCAGCAGTGCTGAAACCTTGAGAGGTGGTGCCAAGATAATGGCACTTGGTGTTCTGCTTTGGGGATTGTTTTAACTTTGATTTGGGTTTGCCGTAGCATATTGTTTTACAGGGTTGATTATATGTTCGCATCTGAGAGGAGAGTACATTTGTTTCATTCGTTAAATGCTGTGTCCTCTTTTTATTGGGAAATATTTTGTTTCTTCGTTCTTCGAGCAAGATTATTCATTCTACAGACACACCGCACTCCAAGAGTATGAAACTAGGCAATTCCAGTAACCAGATAAGAGTTTATGCAGAGAAGAACTAAGTAGTGGTCAATCGTTCTGAGGCTGTAATCGGGCATGCTAGATGCAATTATTAATTACCAGTCACTCACTTCAGATCCTAGTTTGTTTCACTGGAGTCTCGGTTACTTCAATGTTCATAGTTATCGAAATACCATTTGCGCATATCAACTTGAATTGAGGAAGTTGTCAACTTTAGCAGCTGAAAATGATCAATGAATAATTTTTTAATTGTGCCCGAAAAGTTATGCCAACTCGGATTTAATCATGAAAGTTAAACCTTTGATGGAGTCATTTTTCCCAGTTTAAGATTTTCCTTTGCTTCAAAGTCTAATTAGATAAGATATTAATGCATGTGTTGTGGCTCATATCATCTGAGTTCACCAAATGATCGAACTACGAACGAACTTTGGACTGCCTAAACTTGAATCGCCCAACTCTCAAACCCGACTGCAGAACCATGTTCGAGTCTCTCCACCACCAAACTGGGTAGATTCTACGAGGGGTGAGCATTCGAGGCAAATTTTTACTGTTTAGACCCGACTCGAATTAACCGAAAATTTTTTTTCTCTTACCCAGCCCGAACCCGAACTTTCAATTACCCGAACTTACCTAGCCCGATTTACCCGAATTACCTATTATTCCGGCCTGAATTTTTTCGGAGTTACCCATCCCGGCCCGAAAATAATTAGGATAATATCCGAGCTGACCTGAATTACCCGAAATTTAGCATTTGCTTACCCAAATTAATTCGGACCGGCCCGGCCCGAATAATACTCACCTTCTATCAACATTTTTTGTGCAAGCTCATAAACATCGCCAGAGGAAGAAAGTGAAACAGAAGAGGAGCAAGTGAGCCAAAGAGGGGAAAACAAAAAGAACAAAGATGGAAAAATAAAACATGGAACAAATGATGAAGGCCATAAAGAAGGTTCTACGCATGTGCAGAAAGAGTATTGACCTTAAAAGCCTTGTCTTTTTAAGAGAGGAGAAAATAAAAAGCTGCGTTTTTTTTAATAATTTTGAAATGGCTGGTCCGGGCTCAGCCCAGTTTGAAGCCCAAAAGAACTGGACTCAAGTTGAAGGCAATACAAATTAACTTCAAACCAGAATGAGCCTAGGCCAGTCTGTTCCGCCAAGCCTAGATAGGATCTATTATCTTTTCTTATGCAACTGTCTCAGTGACCTTCAATGACTCGTTCCTTAATAAACATAAAAAGTAAATGGGATCTTTTAACATACAAATACAACCATATCATTCATTCAAGGAGGAAAGATGTCACTCTTTAAATTCTTCATTCCAACAGTCTCAATAGCTGTGCAACAAGATCTGTTTCCTTGCATCATAAAATGCATTGTTCAACCTAATTTATTCAATCAGGAAATTCATAGCACCCCAAATTATCATCTGCAACAAACACGCTTTTCAAAGTCCACCAGAATCCCATTGTACTATTAAAGGCAGGATATATAGAACGGCTGAATTGGACACTCATCCATCTTGTAGAAGAAAAAGACTACAAGCGTATGCTATGTTTAAGATTACTGGAATCTCTGTGGCAATTTGATTATGAAATCTATAAAAGAAAGAAGAGAATGCATATTTTACTTATTTTCTAGCTGTTTCTCTAACAACCTAAATGTGGATAAGCGGAATAGCAAGTACTGGTTTCTAAGATGTGTGAGAAACATAAAAGGTATCAAGTTATCTTGTAAAATTGATGGGAAACAGTTGAAGAGTCCAGTACGAGCCAGGCGTCATTTTCCTTTCAAAGTTTCTTTTTCCCTTCTGAAATGGGAGTGCTGAGGGCAGAGTTCCATAAATTTCTCACTGGTAATAATAAAGACAATGGTGATTATGATGACAATGTGGATGCCAAATCAGCTCTCTTACAAACTACAGGCAGCAATTCAGATTTCGACCACATATCCACATTTGGCAACTAGAAAAAACTCACACTTTTCATTTTCTTCAAATAAAGAAACAGAAATAATTAAAAATAATCTTACAAATCTAAACATACGGAAACTTCGGTAGATGGAATAGAGTCATACCATATTACATCAAGAAGTCAGTCACAGCCTAGTTATCCTCGTCCGATGAAATAATTTGCAAAGGTCCCTTAACTCCACCTGCATTATCGCCAATAAGTTCACGGGCTGCTTTTTCAAGGAATTCTTTGGCAGCAGTTTGAACTGACGTGGCCTCAGATGATGGATACTTTCTCTTTCTTTGGACATTTCTCTCCAAATACTTCGTCTTTGGACCTTCTCCTTTGCTGATTTCCTTCATACTCTTCCGTTGTTCTGGAGTTATGAAGATATTTGTACTGAGATCAGCATAAAAATAGATAATCATGCCAAAAGCAAAAAATTGGTAGACAACTTACCAGGTGTAAGGTCAGGCAAAGAATGTTCAATGAAACGGGCAGCAGCCTTGTAATTCAAGGTGGTTGAAGGATGCAATGGTGCTTCAAGTACAAATTCAAAATCGTTAAGTTAACACAAGAAGCATGAAGTATTGCCAAAAACTAAATTATCTCCCATTTAACCCTCTAAAATTGTCAATGTCCAATATATATAAAGAGAATAATTGCTTTCAAATATGGGAAACATAAAGGACAGTGTTTGATGGGGGCCAAATGACACCTTTACTCATATTCAAATATCGTTCTAGCTTGTCTTGATACAAGCTCAATCTCTCCTGCAAATTCGGAAAGCGAGTATTATTGAAGAGGCAATACCAAAGCCAAGAAAGAAATACGGAGTAAAACATTATCTGCATTAACTTAGAGGTCCCGAAACAGTAGATACATATCCCAATACCCAAAATCAAAAACAGCCTAAACAGAACCAAACCCGGAAGTAAAGTTAAAACTTTAAACTAAAAGAAAAGGGGAATGAAAATATACAAGCTCTGACTTAATGGGATGATCATCTGGGTCAATTCCACTACTTCTCAATCTCACTGAAAATCAACAAAATTGAATTGAAGTCAAGCAAGCAAGCCACAAAAAGCCAACAATATATCATCAATCAAATTCCAAACTTACTGAACACTACGCCCAAATAAGCAACAAGAATTAAACGTACAACAAAAAAGGGTAGAAGTAGCCTTGGCAAGCAAAAACAGAGACTGGGCACGTTGAAGAGGAGGCAATTCAGCTAAGCTATCTCGGTCACAGACAGACAAGAACTGGAGCAAATGAATCTCTACTTGCTCTAAGTTGGCTACTGTTCTCTTGACTGGGTTCAACACCGATTCTGGCACAAATCCGCTGCTTTCTGTTTCCACCATTTTCACTTTCTTCAAAAACACTGAAACCCGATAAAGATTCTATATTTTAAAATATACTTAGGTCTCCAGAAACTGAGTAATGACGCAGAGTTGATAAAAGAACGAGATTTTTGGCCGCAGGCGAAGTTTTCAGCGTCTGGGGACAGCTGCTAGGGCTTCGAGCGGATGGAGATGAAGAATAAATGGTCAATTTGTTTTGACTTGTGAAGACATGTAACACCTAAATTTTAGGTTAACACAGTTAGAAAAAGTTATTAACGGGCGAAGTTTAATTTTAAAAATAAAAAAATTGCAATAAAATAACACATTAATATCATTTAAAGTATATCTACTTTGTAATATGATTGAATATGTATTTAAAAGTAAAATGTGTTTAAATTATAGTCCGTATTGCATATTGCGAAAAAAAAGTCAATTTCAAAATTTAATTTTAAAAATATATATTTAAATTTTATTCTAATTATAAATTAGAAAATAGAAGTTACATCAACAACAATAAACTAATAAAAGTCCCGCTAATACGCGATGAGGAGGTACAATTTTACGTAACCTTGTACTTAATTGGTAAACAAGTTATTTCCAATATATCCACATAAAAATATTAATAATAAAATGGTAATAATTTACAATAATAATAATAATAATAATTAAAAAAATTAAAATAGGTATGTATAAATAAAATAATAAAATTAAAGTAATAAGTAATGAAATAAATAATACAATAAATATAATACAAGATAAAATGTAAAAAAGATAAAATAAGTAAATAAATACATACACTAGAAAGAAGGCAAGTATAAAAAAATCAAGCAAGTCATTACAAACAAATAATTAGGCTAAGTAAGTAATATTTAGTAACGAAATTAAATATTTTCCAAGATAAATACCAAACAAGGAATGCAACTTATATTTTAACATGTAAAAGCTAATGCAAGTTCTTGTAATTAACAATATAATACTATTATTAAGATGACAAATAATAAAAATAAAATGTCAACTTTATATATATAACTTCTTTTGTACTTATCAACTTATGTAGTTACATTTTTGGTAAAATGTTTAAAACATCAAATATTTTCACCAAAAGTGTAAAAAGACCTTTTTCATCAAAATTCAAATTAAACCCTAACGTTTCAACTTGTTCAAAAATAACTCTATCATTTTGGAAACATTTAGAAGAAATCCTAGGTTAACAATTGGGTCAACCTCCCATTACAAAAAATATATATATAATTGACATATAATTTTTTTGTGAGCCAGTGTACATAACATATTACATGACAAAAGACTCAAACAAATATAAAAATAACAAGTATTATTTTTTTCTCCCGATGACAATGTTTGGGAAAATTGTTTTGCTATCTAACATACTCAAACAATTCTAAAACTAGCTCACAAACTATGTCTTTGAAATCACAAAATAAGTGTCTAGATCAACAAAAAGATAGGGATGTGGCAGTTCATCTTGGTTTATGCCTACTATTCTCTTCCGCTTATCCTCCTCCTACACACTAGGCAAAACTTCATCTTTCTCGAGTGTCCTACTCATTAAGGTACTTATTCATAGTTTCAAGGCATCTACTTCCTTTAATGATTATGGGAATTTATTTTGGTTATGTGGGAGCAGATGAAAGATTCTATAATAGTGGCAAAGTGACATGTTGTTGGATATTAATGGGTAGGATATGGAAACAATTATAGGAAATAATAAGACTAGGGGAAATGAAAGATTAACTAAAAAGAATCATTATAGAATTAAGCCATAGGCTAGCGAGATTATTGGCGGGATATTATATTATGTATTATTGCTTTTCTCTTACTTCTATTATAGTTTATTTAAGCTACTGTATGTCACACTCCATTATCAATTCTACTGCCTAAGCATACTGAACTAGTTGTTTAGTGATCGGTTCTTATTAAAGTTTAATTTTTTTTATGTATGATCAGTAGACTAACTTGTTAAAAGATAAAAATGAGATAAAGATGAGGATTTGGAAAGATGGAGGAAGAGGTTAACTTAAAGAGTATTAGGATGATATGTTAGAGAAATGTGTGCCTTTAAATTTGCTAGTTTGGCCTTTCTACATCTCTTTAATGATGTAAGAAAGCAAAATGTGTTCTACTAGCCATGTAACGTTGTTTAACATGACTTGTATACGATCTTGTTTATATCTGCTCTATTACCTGAATGGTTTGTATCCTTTTTTCCTTGGCATCAAACTTCTGATGATGAGTTTTTTACGTAAGGATCGAATGATATTAGGTACCTATGTTTAGGTGGATAGTATGTTCATTTACTTGTCTCTGGGTACTTCTGGTCAAGTTTATAAGATTGTATATGTGTATGTATCTACAACCAAAAGGGTATAAATTTAGTCACCTTTTTTTCCTAATGATGAGATTTTACCTTTACATTTATGTCAGTGAAAGGATTAGCTGGGACATAAACTTATAGGTTAGTAATATGATCAATGATAATATATTGAAGAATGCAAAGTATAGATGAACTATTTATAGGAGAACTATGAGTGTTAGAGAAGAAGTTGAAAGTCTCTTGTATTAGACCTTGTTGAGATTCCACCTTTACAGCTATTTAGACCTTGACTCTTTGCGTTTATAAGGAGTAATCATAATCTCTTGCCTTAATATAATTTTGCGGCGACTACCTAAAGCGATATATACGATGTCTTTAACTAATACTAGATTAAATTCAAATGGCAGTTATATGATGTGTTATTGTGGTTTAAAAGCCGTGTTAAGAACTTCATGGAATGATAATAACTTAAAAAGAGATTTTATGGATGTCCCAAGTCCTGTAAGTTTGTTTTTAATAAGATAAAACTGTTTGTGTATATATATATCTATATATATTTAATGTTTGTGTTATTAATTATTAATTTTTTCAAGTAGGAAGATGTGTGTTTTTTCAAGTGGTATAATGACAAATTTAGTGAGTTAGAGTAATTCATTAATTAAAAATGAAGTAGGTATGTTAAAGAAGAAGGCTCATAGAACAACTATTGAATCGCGTACAACGTTAGAAATTGAAGAGCAAATAAAGCTAATGAAAGACGAAATTATTTTGTTGACAAAAGAGAAAATAAGTTGAAATTTATTATAATGATTATCATAATAAGGGTTTTGTGCTTATGTTGATTTTTATAATATGGTTTGTTATGGACAAGTGCAACTAAATTATAGTATTTTATTTAAAATTTGAATTATGATGAATGGAAAACCCTTATTAGAACTAAATTGTAATATATTGTGCTTTGTCTTTATTGCTTTATTATTCATGAAGATGCCTTATCAATGTCTAATTAATAGTTGTAAAACTCTTTAACAACTACAAAAAAAGTGATTATATCATAATAAATAATTGGACCAGTGTATAAATAAATAATTGCACCAACACATCTATCCATGCATATATAAAAGTAGTTGGATCTATCCATCCATATATAAACGTGATTGGATCCAATAATTAAAGTTCCAATAACACATAAACAACATTAATGTATAGTTTGGGAATTAATCACATTGCTTCCTTGATTTACACTTGACCTAGATGGTTAACAACTGGTTGATTCGATGATGCTCTCCTCCTCATTGCTTAAGTTTTTAATTGTTGGGAAGTGAAGCTAGGTTGTCCTTTGAACTTTAGACCTCTTGGTTCAAAAGACAGCTTGAATAAATGTGGATCAAATTCTCTATACTTTTGTTTACTATTATGAAGAGTTAGAAACCTACAAACACATATGTCATTAAAACTATTCGTTTGTGAAAGTTATCAACAATGTGATGAATGCTCATATACTCACATTATTGTTGTGTTGACTTGGTATGACAATATATTCAACTATATTATAACTAAACATTTGTAAAGAGACCTCAGCGATGATGTAATAAATATGAAATAAATATCATTCCTAGTTTGATAATCAAAGAATGTTGTAAATATCTTTACATATATGAAGCAAAACATAGTAATCAAAACAAGGTTTGATAATCAAAAAATGTTTTATACTTTTGGAGATTGTTGAGTTGATCCTTCATTCTTATATTTTTTCTGGCATTATGGTAAAAAAATGTTTTATACCTGTGGAGATTGTTGACCAGGTTGAGTTAAGCCTCCATTCTTAATTTTTTGGTATTATGGCCAAAATTGCCACATTTTTTTTACAATTTTGTACTTGACTCTTTCATGTTAACTTGTTTGGATTTTCAAAGTTTGGATTTTTCAACTTATTAGGCTTATTTATTCCTCTCCTTTTAGTTGTTTTAGGTATTAATGACATGACACTTTTGGGTGGTGAGTTTATTACTTCTGTATCAACAATAGGCCAACAAATTGCACCCTAATAAGTTGCAAAAGATGGTCATACAATGCAAGGAATTTGGATTTCTTGTAGCATTCATCTATAAATGCCTCTACCCGTTGTTGTGAATGGTGAACAACACTTATAGCATGCTTACAAAGATATGCATAAAGCTTCCATACCGAACAATTACCTGATTAGTGTTTATCAATTCTTACAATATGATTTCCATCACCATTCCAAACTATTCTTCACTGCATTGCGCCTTTCTTATTCTTCTCCAATTTCTTCATAATCTTTAGTTTAATAATTGACTTTTAAGAATGCAAAAATTCACTCTTATCTGCATGCATCTTCATCACCATGATTCTAATGGTTTCAAGCATACTAATAATTGACTTATCTCTTGTTAGTAAAGATCCACCTATTAAAAGCTCCACTCATATTGTTGTCAAAAATCGGCCATTCTGATTCAAAAAAATTGGTAGTTTCTTACCCACCTTTTATTAGGATATTTAAATAATGTTGAAGCACATCTAGATTTTATTTTATCCAGTCTTTTCAGCAGCTTGCTGAAATCTTTGAAATAAGTTGACTATGTAAAATTTCAAAACTACTTTGACAAATCCTTTACTTTTCAATTCATTTGCTAATTATAGTATATGTGTATAAGACACATGTTAAGTTATCAATTTGTTCATATTTTGTATTTAATTCTCTTTAATGTGTTAATATTATTATTCAAAGTTAATGGAATTGTCTTATAATTGTTCTCAGATGATTTTCAACACCTTAGAGACGAAATTGAATCAAAAAGATGAAAAAGAAACGAAGAAAATCCGAAATTTCAAGTTTGATAGCAATTCAATGACTAAGCGTGGGCACGTGCAAGGATGAAAAAGAAAATTCTCCAGATCTGATTTTAAATTTAAATCTAATTCTTTTGAGATTTTCATAATCTTTTAATATCAGATTGATGGAGATTCACAATCTGAACATGTGGAAAACATGATCTGCAAGAGAAGATGGAAAAGGAAGGGATCAGGAGGCATTAAAAGTTAAAAACATTACTGTTCATGGAAGATCCCTTGAGAGTTAGAATAGTTTAGTTTTTTGCATTTTTTTCTCATTCATTGTTCTTACATTTATGCATTTTTTCTTCTAGTATTTTCATAATCTTCAAGAAAGACCAGGGATGAAAACTCATTGTGTTGTTATTATAGTTAAACTTATTTTCTTAGTTGAGGGGAACCTTGTTATCACCTATTATGTGTGAGATGTTTCAATAAAGTTTGTTCATTGATGAATATTGAATATCTTCTGCATTACTCTTTCTAATTGAATTGATTGATTTCTAAGTACACAATTAGGGATTAATTCGTTCAATAGCTAGATTAATGAAATATGAAGTTTAGTTTCGTTAATCACAAGTAGCAATTAAGATTATATTTTTTTACGTTAGAGTCGAAAATTCTAAGAAGATATTCACTTGATTAATTGCATGTCGTATATGTATTATCTTGCTCATTAGTTTCTTGATTCTTAAAACTATTATTCAATTGAACCTACGATCGTATCTAGGTTGTTGTTTAATAAGAATGTTAGGATATATGTTTCTAGTCATTTACACTTAAGAGAAAATATCCCCCAATGAATGTTTATTAATGATTGAAATTTTATATCGTGGATCCATTTTAGCGTGATAACATCGGTGACCCAAAAACTAAGGTTCGTCCCATTAAATTTTCAGATCCAATTATTTCTTTTGATTTGAGATTTGTCTTATCTTTTTCCTTAAATTGTCGTGAATTAACACCCCTCCCCCCACCCATTTCATTACTTTGTTTTCGTTTTGAATTCGTAACTTCTTTACTGTTAAGATTCCTCATGGGAACGATATCCACTTATCACTACTACATTAATTTGTATTAACGGAAGTTGGTTTCTTTTTTAATTTGATTGCAGGCGACAATAATACCAAATAATGGCGTCGTTGTCAAGGAATTTTTGACAATTTATGTACGTTACGCATTCGATTCAATAAAAAAAAATTAGTACAATCCCGAGATTGAGAAGACTGCCAAAAGACTACAGAAATAGACCAAACATTAGAAAGAAACTCAGAAAATGGAAAAAATGACAGCAAACCGCATTCTTTGCGAACTAGCCTTGCCCACGAATGCACAATAGTCCCACTACATTAACTTTTCAAATTTAGGTGATAACAATACTTTTGAACTAAAATCTGGGCTGATTCATTTATTACCAATTTTTAGGGGTTTACTGAGAGAAGATCCGTACAAGCACTTGAAGGAATTCGACGTGGTTTGCATGGGAATGAAGCTGATGAATGTGACAGAAGAGCATATTAAGCTGAGAGCCTTTCCATTCTCCCTTAAAGACGATGCTTAAGATTGGTTGTATTATTTAGTCGAAGAAAACATGCAAATATGGGATGAAATGAAGAGGCTTTTCTTTGAAAAATATTTTCCGCATCGAGAGCAGTCAATATTCAAAAAGAAATTTGCAAAATTTGACAACACACGGGAGAGACACTTTATGAGTATTGGGAAAGATTCAAGAAACTTTGCGCTAGCTGTCCACACCACTAAATAATTGACCAACTATTGATTCAATATTTCTACGAAGGATTTTTTCTTTCGGATAGGAGTATGATCGACGCTACAAGCGGTGGTGCTTTGGTTAATAAAATGCCAACAACTGCAAGGGAATTGATCACAAACATGGCTTCCAACACTCAACAATTCGAAATACATACTGGGCATGGATCAAAAGGCGTGAATGAAGTGAATGTGACCACATTGGAAAAAAGATTGGATGACCTTATTTCTTTAGTGCGACAATTGGCAATTACGAAGAAAGAAGAAGCAAAGCTATGTGGAATATATTCAATGTTAGGACATTTTATTGATTTATGTTCGATTTTGCGGGAGGAAAACACAGAACAGGTGAATGTCATGGGAGGATTTGTTGGGCCGAGTCAAAGGAAGTACGACCCATTTTTCAACGAAATATAGAAGCAAGTATAAGGAATATTGAAAATCCAATGAGTCAAATGGTCACTATCATAAATCTATTGGAAGCATGAACTTCTTAAAATTTTCTAGAACAACTGAAGATTAATCCTAGACAAAATGCGAAGGCTATCACGTTACGGAATGGTAAGGAACTATAGAAATCACTTCTGAAAAATTCCAGAAGAAAGGTAAAAGAAGAAATCACTCAAAAGGCACCTTCATAACTAGAACTGACATAAAACAAGCTGCAAAACATGGTGATTCTGCCTCCTTTTCCGAGTTGATTTACAAAAGCAAAAAAGGAAGAGCAAAAGAAGGAAAATGTGGAGACTTTCTAAAAAGCTTAGGTAAGCATTCCTCTCCTTGATGCAATTAAATAGATTCCACGGTATGCTAAATTCCTTAAGGAGCTTTGTACGTCAAAGAGGATATTAAAATTTGATGAGAAAGTGCAATTGGGAGAGAATGTTTCAGTGATTATGCAAAAAAAACTTCCATCGAAATGTCAAGATCTAGGTATGTTTATTATCCCATGCCAAATTGGTGATTTGCGGATTGAAAGAGTTATGTTAGATTTAGGTGTGTCAATAAATGTCATTTCATATGATGTGTATAAATCTTTAAATGTTAGACCTCTTAAGGAAACTAATGTAATGATTCAATTAGCAAATCACTCAAATGCATATCCAAAGGGTGTGTTAGAAGATATCTTGGTTCAAGTAGAGAACATGCTTTTTCCGACTGACTTTTATATCTTACGGATGGGCACTGATGACACATCTTCTTCCATTATGATTTTATTCGAAAGGCCATTTTTAAAAACGACTAAAACAAATATAGATGTTCATGATGGATCTTTAACTATGGAATTTGATGGTACATTAATTAAGTTCAATATATATAATACCATGAAAACTTCGGATGATGAACAATCTATTGTTTCTGTGGATTTTATTGATACATGGGTGCAGGAAAATTGGATTTTGGAAGAAAAAGATGGGCTTGGAATAATCCTTGAAGAAGAAAATGCATCACATTGGCAAGGAAGTGAGGAATCGACATTATCTAGTGAACAAATGAAAAAGGCATCACGTTGGCAAGGAAAAGAGAAAACGACATTAGCTAGTGAACCAATGGAGATGTCATTGTGTATAGAGACCACCGAACCTTTTCTCCAGCAGATCACGTCTATGGAAACATCCAAAAGGGTGGACAAGTTACTGCCTTCGTTAGTCAACCCACCAATGTTGGAATTGAAGAGCCTACCTAGTCATTTTAAGTACATCTTTTTAGATGAAAACGACACATTGTCTTTTATTATTTCTAATCAACTTTCGGATGTGCAGGAAAGCCAGCTGGTTAACATATTAAAGGAGAATAAAGAAGCTTTCGGTTGGATAGTAGCTGATTTGAAAGGTATTAGTCCTACTATCTGCATACACCGAATTTTGATGGATGATGAAGCGAAGAAGGTGAGGCAATCACAACGTCGTCTAAGCCCACTCATGATGGAAGTGGTGAAGAAAGAGATTTTGAAGCTTCTTGATGTTGGCATTATTTATCCGATTTCGGATAGTAATTGGGTAAGTCTGGTCCAGGTAGTTCCAAAGAAAACTGGTGTGACTGTGATTGAAAATAACGATGATAAGTTAATACCGACTCATGTTCAAAATGGTTGGAGGGTATGCATAGATTATAGGAAGCTTAATTCAGTTACTAGAAAAGATCACTTTCCGCTTCCATTTATTGATCAAATATTTGAAAGACTTGCAGGTAAATTTCACTATTGTTGTTTAGATGGCTATTCAGTATATCATCAGATTTTGGTAGCATCTAAGGATTAGGAGAAGACAATCTTCACATGTCCATTCGACATCTTTACTTATTGAAGAATGCCATTTGGATTGTGCAACGCACCCGCGACATTTCAACAATGTATGGTAAGTATTTTCTCCAATCTTGTGAAAAATTGCATGGAAATTTTTATGAATGATTTCACGATCTATGGAGAGTCTTTTGAAACATGCATTGTCAACCTTGAAAAAAGTGCTAAAATATTGCATTGAAACTAATTTGGTTTTAAATTATGAAAAGTGTCATTTCATGGTTGAACAAGACATTATTTTGGGCCATATTGTTTCTTCGAAAGGAATTGAAGTCGATAGGGCTAAGATAGATGTTATTTGATCATTATCTTACCCCACGACTGTGCGAGAAGTTCGTTCTTTTCTTGGTCATGCAAGATTTTATCGGTGATTTATCAAAAATTTCTCCAAAATTGCGCGACCCATGTGAATACTGCTCCAAAAAGACATGAAATTTGATTTCAATGAGCCATGCAAAAGTGTGTTTAATGAACTCAAGGAGCGACTCACTACAGCGTCGATTATTCAGCAACTGTAATGGAACATGCCCTTCGAGTTGATGTGTGATACTTCAGATTATATGGTTGGCGTCGTGCTAGGCCAAAAAGTGGACAACGTATCTCATGTTATTTATTATGCTTCCATAACACTAAATGATGGCTAGAAAAATTATTCTACGATGGAGAAGGAGTTTTTAGCGGTCGTCTTTAGATTTGAGAAGTTTCGGTTATACTTGTTGGGGACAAAGGTGATCATCTATTCAGACCATGTAGGTCTGAAGTGTTTGGTGAACAAGAAAGAAACCAAACCGAGACTAATTCGAAAGATTTTATTTCTTAAAGAATTCGATTTAGAAATCTGCGACAAGAAAGGAGCTGAAAATTTGGTGGCCGATCACCTAAGCATGATCACTCCGAGTATCGCATTTGGTGTTCTTCACGAAAAATTTCCGAAAGAGAATCTCTTCGCAATTCAACAGGTAATTCCATGGTATGCAGACATAGTAAACTTTTTAGTAACTAAGTTTTTACCTAGTGATTTATCTCAAACTGAGAGAGATAAAATCAAGCGCGAGGCTAAATATTATATTTGGGATGAGCCTTATCTTTGAAAATTTTGTTATGATTCGATTGTTAGAAGATGTGTCCCAGATGATGAAATTCCTTATATTTTACATTTTTTTTCATTCATCTGTGTGTGGGGGATACTTTGGACCTAAAAGAATTGCTCGAAATTTTTTTGAATGTGGATTATTTTGGCCTAAGTTATTTTATGACTCTTACATGTTTTGTAAGTCTTGTGATCGTTGTCAAAGAATAAGTAACTTGGGATCGAAGAATCAGATGCCAATTACGAACATTATGGTATGTAAAATTTTTAATGTTTAAGGAATAGACTTTATGGATCCTTTTTTTCCTCATTTGGTAAGAACTACGTTTTGTTAGATGTGGATTACGTTTCGAAATGGGTTGAAGCTAAGGTTACTATATCTGATGATGTTAAAATTGTTATAGATTTTGTTAAATCTAAAATTTTTGTTAGATTCGAAATGCCTCGAGTTGTCATTAGCGACCGAGGAGCCCATTTTTGCAACAAGATTTTTGAAGCTTTAATGAAAAGATGTCGTATCACACATCGAGTCTTTATTGCCTACTGTAACATCCCATCACTGATGGGAAGGGTAAAATGATAATTTAGAATGAGTTATGAGTGTGTAAACTAGTCTCGGCATGTTCATGCATAATATGGCCTCCATATATGTATAAATTGTAATTTTTGTATATGCACATGGTTGTACACGCATTCATAACATTTCCCGGCATATGTGTCTATAAATGTAAATTTTTGTGAAAAATGTGTTTGAAAAATTGAATTGGAGTGATTTATGTGTATTTTACATTTTTAGGAATTTTTAGAAATTTTCTGAAATTTTTTCGGAGAAAATTTTCAGACCGAAAAAATTGCTAAGTGGCGGACTGATTGGATTTTTGGTACTAAAAATGACTGTCCAATGGAACTGAAAAATTAGATACATGATTTTAGGAATTATTACTTTGAGCTATTAGAATTTGGAGAGAAATTGGAGTAGAAATTGAATTGTATTTGGAAAAAGACCTAAAGAGTGCTTAAAATCAGGACAAGTGACAAGTGACACATGTCACTTACCTACTTAGTCTTTTTATTAAAGGTTATATAATTAACCTAAGCATGGAGAGTCTTCCACGACACTCTCCTTAAAAGAGTTAAAAAAATCACTTTTAATGGCAAATTCTTCCTCTCATCCGTAGCCCTCTCCTGCTTCTTCTTCGATGGTCTCTTTTTCTTCTTTTTCTTCTTCTTCATCTTGATAACCTCCACCCACACCACAACTCTTATATTTCCCTTCATGTGTCCATGCTTAAGTTTTCTACCTGCCTTGATATGGTGATTGTCGTGTGAGAGAAGGGAAGGAGGGGATTTGGTGAGTTAGTGGAAGAAGTAAAGAATTTGAAGCTTGTTTAGGTAAGAATGAAGTTTTATGTTCTTATTTTGGTAGTTAGAAGCATTTATTGTGATTTAATGTGCATTAATTTCATGAAGCTTATGGTTTGATTGTATGGGTATGTTGCTTCTTTGATTGATTGATGATTGGTAAATGATGAGTTAGAAGTGAATGGATGAGATGTTATGTTGTATTAAGTTGTTTTGAAGTGGTTTTAATGATGTTAGATGATTAATTTTTAAAAGGAAATGACTGTCTATTTGTGCTGGAATTTTGTGGGTTTATGTTCAAGTGAAGTTCTTGATGAAAGTTTGGCTGAATGAGTAATTAAATTGGATGCTTATTGATGTAGGAATAGTGTTAGAATGAAAGGAGTAGAGTTAGGTATAAAATCTGGAAAAATTTACCTTGAATATGTTTCAGGTTTTTGGTCATAACTTTTGATATGGTTATGATATTGAGTTGAAGTTTGACTTGAATTAAACTTGAGAAGTTTGGCTAGAATTCATATGAAGGAAGTTCTATCCAATTGTGGCTTGAAAGGTTTTGAATTTTTCTTTGAAAGTAAGATATGTGTGTAGGGTGAACAGTGGTGCTTTTAGCATTGAAAAAATTATGACCAAAAACTTTGGGAAATTTTTAAAGCTAAAGTAGACTGATTTTGTGAAATTGGTCTTCATAAAAGTTGAAGATTTTCTTGTTAGCTTTCTATCACCACTAATTATAACATTTTTCGATGTGTAGGTTGAAAGTTATCGCTTGTTAACTTTCAATGGTAATTTGTGTATTAATGGGTTTTAGTGTGTATAATGTTTCTAAGTATGGATATTGGTGATTTCTATGTTTTGACATTAATTTTGAACTGTTATGGTTGAAATTAGCTTAAGTGATCTTATGGAAAGTTGTATAGGAATGTCTTAGCTTTGTAATGAGGTATAATATGCGAATTTTGGATGTAGGGATTGTAAGTTGTGAATTTTTAAAGTTTTGATATGGTTTAGGTTATATGCTGATTTAACAGGCCTTAACAGGATAGCCACAATAATGGGGGTATTTGATCTAGTTAGAGATGAAATTTGCTTCTAAGTCCTTCATGAGACTTGTAGCATGTGTTTTGATCTTTTCAGTGATATAGAGTATGTAATTTTTCAATAATGGGATAGAAAGTTATGCTTTGTGGAAGATTGTATTACTGTTAAAAATGACTTATATAGGCAGAAACTTTGATTGAGAATTTGATTTGTTTACAGGTTGAATTTGCTTTTAAGTTGTTCATGAAAGTTGTAGAATATGTTTTTCTCTTTTGATTGATATAAAACTTGGAATTTTTGTCATAAGGAATGGAAAGATAGGATTTTTAGTAAAGTGCAGTTACTGTTCATATGTTAGTTTACTGTTTCATTGGGCAGAAACTGTGTTTGTGTTTTTGACCCTCGTAGAGCTTGAATTGGATTGGGAGGTCTTCTTGAAGATTGTAGCACATGTTTAGTGCTTTCTAATGGTGTATAATGTGCCTTATTTGGAGTTAGGGATAAAAACTTATGGGGGTTGGACCTAGTTCAGTTACTGTTCATATGGTAAATTTGGGCAGAATCTTTGGAAGGGTTTTTCACCCCTTTAGAGCCTTCATTGATTTTTACATCCTTCACAGAAGATGTAGATTACCTTTTACCCATTCTATTGAGATGTGATATGTAAGTTTTAGAGTTAGAAGTAAGAAGTTATGAGGGTTGGAAATTTTCAGTTACTATTCATATGGTCATTTTATGGGCAGTAACTTTGAAGAAGTTTTTGGCTCCCTTAGAGGCCATATTAGTTTTCAGACCCTTCATGGGACTTATAGGGTTTTCTGTGATCTTTCTAATGATATCAAATTTGTCACATTTGGACACTTGTGTGAAAATTTAGGTTTTGTGAAAGAAGAAAGGGAAATTGATACAAATATGATTTTTCTTAGGATTGTAATTTTTTTGTTCTAATTTGACCCTTTTGCCTTTCTTTTGTGTAAAACTTTTCCCTCCGATATCCGATTGACATGATTCTTGAGGCATCGGATTTGAAAAATATTTAATTTCATAATATGTGAAATTGGAAATTTTTAGAGATGAAATTACAGGGATTGGTTAGGTCGAAGTGAGGAGACCGGGTAATTATTTTTCTGATCCGTGTTTTAGTTATAATTGGACCTATAGAGGTCCGAATTGAGTGATTTTAGTGTCTATGAGTTTCTAATTGTTAGAGGAAAATTTTGTGATGGGAATTTTTAGGATAATGCCGGGAATGTCACGAACATGCATTGTACACATTTTAATTACTACATGTGCATTGTTAAATATTTCTGATTGTACATTTGGTAATGTTTGAATATTTTAAATTGTTATAGAGACACATTTGGAACGTCGACCTACGGATGTTGCCGAGACTTCCAGGCATTAGCTCGGAATCTATTGGTGAGTGACCTAAACGGTTCCTCAATTATTATGTGTTATAATTATGTGCTTATAATTCTGTGGAGAATAATGGTGGGATTGTGTTTGATTATGGATTCCGGACAGAAGGTCCGATGAATTGGGAAGCTATGACATAGAAGTGCTATTTGTCTGAAATTTTGAGATCTCCGTGTTTTAAATGTGATTAATGTGATTGTGATTTTAATGTGATTACTTGTGAACTATTTGTTCAAATGTGATAATTTAGAAATGACTGAGATATGGATATTGCTTTATTGCGACATATGCATTCCATGCATGAATGCATGATCAGTTAATGACAATTGTGACCGGAGCAGCCACCGAGAGCTAAAAGCTCAATGTATTTGGGCCTCGAGCCCACAGTGATTCAGAGCCTCAGGCTCAACGATTAATGCGTCCATACTGGGACAGTGATTCAGAGCCTCAGGCTCAACAATTAATGTGCCTATATTGGAACAGTTCAGGTGCTCGGTCACAACACCGAAATAAATTAGAAAAGTGTCACATGCGCATGTCATATGCATTTGATTTAATCTCTGTGATTGAGTGAAAGGCAAAATGCCTTATGCTTATGTGGTAACAATCATGTGGTACTTCTAAATGTGAATTATGAAACAACTGTATTATGCTTGAGTGTTACATGAATTCATTTGGTTATGTATGTCTAATCGAATGAAATGTATAAATTGTAACATCCCGACCCTAATGGGAAGGGTATATGGGTCTATTTGGTCAGGCTAGTAATTTGCATTTTATATTTCTGATGTGAACATTTATTTGGCCTCTGATTGTAGAAGACTGAGTCTTTTGGCACATGCACATATAGGTACATGCATTCATGACTTTTCCCGGCATTTGATTTTGTAAATGATTTGAATTGTGAATTTGCGAGATAATTAGATTGGATTATGATATATTGTGAATTATGGAATAATTGGGTATGAATGGTGAAATTGGAATTGTGTTAGAATGATTGCAAAGTGACAGTGATAGTTAGGATAAGTTTCTGGAATAATTAGGAGAAAATGTCCGGACCGGAAATTCTCCGAGTGGCGGACCGATTGACTGAATAGGACCGAAATAATTGTCTAATGGCTATGGAAATTTAGATATACGATCTTGGAATTTAATATGTTGAGCCATTGAGATTTTGAGATGAGTGGACTGATTAGAAAGTTAAATGTTTTGGGAGGAAAATGATAAGAGGTTTATTGTTTCTATATATATATATATATATATCTCTTACGTTTGAAAAAAAAAAGAAAGCGAAATTGTTTCTCCTCCCTGTGGTTCGATCCTCTTCTCCTTCAATTGAGCTTCGTTTCTTTCTTCCCCGCTGATCCTTGCTTGTTTGCTTTCTTTCCGCTAAGACCAACTCTAATCCTTGAAAGGATGAAGGATCATGAGATTTCGGGTGAAAAATCGTGATTGTTAGTCTTGGAAGAATTTTCGGAAGATTTGAGATTTAAGCTTCATTCGGTAAGTTTATGATTTCATGTTGTGATTATTGTGTTTAAAGCATGCATAGGGGTTAATTGTTAAAGATTTGAGTGTTTTAGTTGAGTTAATACTGGATTTTAGAGAGAGAAAGAGGAAAAAGAAATCGGAGAAGACGAACCAGGGTCGCACGTCGCGACGAATAAATATTTAGACGTCGCGACGAGGAAAGTGCTTAGACGTCGCGACGAGCAAGGTGGGGACGTCGCGGCGAGCGTGAATCATTTACGCCACGACAAGCCCTCTCCCTCACGTCGCGGCAAGCCCGAAGGAAACGTTCACGAGGCGAGTCTGTCGTCGCGGGCGAAAGCCACTCCACTGTCGTCATGACGGCGTCTGTATGTCATGGCGAGAACAGTTTCTGATGTGTTTTAATTGGATTTTGAGGTATAACTAATTGTGTAGACCTCCAATTGAGGTGAGGTTTGATTTGCTATGATCTAGTGAATGAGGTTTATGATTAAGGAAAAGAATGAGAGTTTGAATTCGGGTTTTAGAGATCTCATTTAGTGAAAGAAAGTTATGAATGTGATTGTATTGCAACCTAAGGATAGTTTCGATGATTGGGTTATAATTATGAGAATTTGAATGTATGAATTGATGTAATTGGAGTCTTTATTAAGTGAATTTGATTTAGTTCAAAATGAAAATTGGTTTTGAGATCTTGTGAGCTTAGTTTAGTGCATATGAATTGACAAATGGAACTAATTGGTATAAATGAAATTGGTGAGTTCTACGGCGTGTTATTGAATCGAAATGGTAGATAGTGATCCTTGAGTAAAAGAAAGTGGAAAGTGGGAAATGGTACCGGGAAAATCATGAATAGGCATAGTACATCTGTTATTCAAGGCATGTGCATCATTAATTATTTTTGACTGTGCATTTTGTAATGAATGAAATTGATTGATTGTTATAGAGCCGATGGATTGATAATCCACGGACAGTGCTGGAGCTTCCAGGCAACAGCTAGGAAGTTCAGGTGAGTAACCTAGTTGGTTCCTCAACCTTTATATGTTTAATATCTTGCCATTATGCCATGTGGAGAGAATGGAGGGATGTATGTGTTTGTTTTGATTGATTTCGGACCACGGGTGTCCGAAGTATTTGAATGGAATATTGAAGTGCAAAATGTGAATGCTGCTGTGAAATAATTGGAAATATTATTTGATACATGTGTATTGTCTACAGAGACATGAATGAACGCGTGAAATCCATAATTGGTTAATCAAGAATGGTTGTGACTGGAGCATATTCTGATTGGAGCTATAAGCTCATCAATTGTGAAAAGGGAATAGTGCATACCCAGAGGGTCTCCTATCCCTAATGTGAGCGAGCAGTAGTGCATACCCAGGGGGCTCTCCTACTTGCTTAAAATGTGATTACTGTGAATGAACCGAGCCTTGAGCTCGAGGGGAGTCAGTGTATACCTAGAGGGCTCTCCTACTCCCTAAGTGTATTTGAATTCTGTTCCGTTAAGCGCCCAGTCACAAATCAAAGTAAAACAATGGAAACTTTGGAAAGAGAATTGTGTGCAGTGTTGTTATGTATGTGAATCGTGTGAAAGGCGATACGCCTTGTATGTGTACAAATTGGCAATGCCTGATTTGATTTGGAATGTGATAATATGTGATAAGATGTGAATTGTTTGATTATGCATGCGTTGAGTGAACCATCGATGATGGTTTCTCACGGAGTTCGCAAACTCACCCAACATTGCAATTATTTTTCAGGAATTGAAGAATACCCCGTTAGTAAAACGGGAGTACGTTTGCAGGATTCAAGTGAAGGTCAAAAGTCGGGATCAGTTCGTGTCTGCATTACATGTCTTTGTTTTTGTAATAGAGTGTTTATTTGTATTTGTGAATATTGACCTCAGTGGCTTTTGAAAGTGTGTGTATTAAAATTTGATGTGATTGAATGAGTACCCAATTTGGGCATGGAATTTTGCACATATGTTTAATAAAGAATAATGTACCGATTTCTGAATGAGTGGTTAGCACGCCACCCTCGCGGGGCACGGACTTGGATATCGCCATCGATATCGGGTTCGGGTCTTGCGGGAGTGGGGTGTTACATAAATTGTCTATGCTCAAGTGAAATTGTGAAATGTGATCAAATATGCAACAATGTGAGTATATTATATGTGACATGATGTGTTGCATGAATTGAGTGAACCATCGATGATGGTTATCTCACTGAGTTCGCAAAACTCACCCAAAATTTGTAATTATTTTTCAGGACCCAGAAGAATATCCCGTTAGGCAATGGGCGTATAGCATCTGCTAGTGAGTGAGAGAAGAGCTCGAGATCAGTTCACGTCTGCATTAGTGTCTGATAAATTCTGATAAAATTGTATTTTTTTGAATTTTTGTACAATCGTTTTGTAAAGTCAACGGACTGAAATAAATTGTATTTATAAAAAGGGCCTCCGTGGTCATTATATTTATCGGTGATCGTGTATAGAAATTGTTTCCCACATAGTGTATGTTTGTGTTTTAAAAAAATTTATACTGAGTTTTGACTGAGTAATGTAACATACCACCATGGCAGGGCACGGACTCGGATATCACCATCGATGTTGGGTTCGGGTCATACGGGAGTGGGGTGTTACACCTACCATCTGCAGACAAGTGGGTAAGCTGAGGTGTCCAATAGAGAGATCAAATCTATACTAGAGAAATTGGTGAATCCGAACTGAAAGGATTGGAGTTTACGATTAGACGATACTTTGTGGGCATACCGAACTGCGTATAAAACTCCTATAGGTATGTCACCTTATAGGTTAATTTTTGGTAAGCCTTGTCATTTACCTGTAGAAATGAGCATAGAGCTTATTGGGCTATGAAGCAATTGAATATGGATCAAGTGGAGGTTAGTAACATTAGGAAATTGTAATTGCAAGAATTAGAGGAGATTCGTAATGAGGCGTATGAAAATGCAAAAATTTATAAGGAAAAAACTAAAGCTTTTCATGATAAAATGATTTCTAGGAAACATTTTTCAATCGGACAAAAAAATTTTCTTTATTATTCAAAACTTAAGTTATTTTTAGGAAAATTACGATCTCGTTGGTTTGGACCGTTTATGATTACTAACGTTTTTTCTCATGGTGTGGTAGAAATTCAGAGTTTAAATACCTCTAACGTATTCAAAGTTAACGGACATCGTCTGAAACCATATTATGAAAACTTTTTAGAAGAGTGAGTAGAAGAAATAGAGTCGGTACCCCCAACATATTTTTGATCAGGTAAGTAAAGAAATATGTCCAATTAAAGACTTTAAAGAAGCACATTCGGGGACACCCGTAAATTTTTCAGGTTTGTTTATGTTATTTATTTTCAACAGTTTTTATTTTCATTTCATTATATTTATTTCAGTTATTTAGGATTTAATTTACCATTTTCATTTCTGTCATTTTCATTTTTCATCTTTTCATTTTAAAAATTAAAAAACAAAAAAATTTTATCCTTCCTGCCGTCTCCTTAGTTCCCCCTCTCTTTTCCCCCTTCTTCTTTCATCGAGCTTTTCTCTTATTGTTTCAAACTGCAGTTGCCGCACATCAACACTCATCTCTTGGACATTCAAACACACTTGCCAGCCACTCAATCACATTATATCATAGTCTTCATTGACAACCCACTCACCAACCCTAACTTGTGATTTTGTTGATTGCGTTGTTGCCTTGTGCCATTGTAGTTTGTTTTTCATGAAATTAGCACAATGCCAAGGAAGAAGAGTGATTCTCGTAGACTAGCCATGCTAATACGTTTTGCTGCTGATTTTCCTCCACCACAACCCACTTCAAATACCACCGAACCATCTCCTGCAACAACCCAAGCGCAAACAATTGCTACTCCAGCACTACGAACACGCCAAAGGACAAGGAGAGGTAAAGAATTCAAAAACAACAACAAATGGACTATTAGAGTTGGGGGTTGCACTTCTTTTCGACTTCGCGAAGATATAACACGATTTCAACAACTCAGTGAACGAAAAATTTATCCCTGTAAGTCTATTCTTTCCGACACGCTTGAAGCATTGAATGTTTATAATTCTTTCATGCAATTGATTGGTCCAATTGGTTGGAGTGTGTTTGCTAGAATTAATTGCCCTGCATTTGTTGAATTAACGAGAGAATTCTATAGCACATTCCAATTTAATTATACTGATGAGTTTAATGTGTTCACGAAAGAGGTTGTTGAATTTCGATTGATGGGAAAAGAATTTGAGTTATCGATTTATGAATTCAATGTTGCTATGGGTTTTGTTTCGACTGCTGAAATTGAGACTGAGTTGTTTATCAATGCTAAATGTGACTATCATGAAGACTTTAATGCATTGGAATTATGGAGTCAATGGTCTGTTGATACAAATCCATATAAGGTTAGTATTTCTAAGAGTTCCTTTCTTAGAAATCATGTTTTTAAAATCATCCATAAACTTTTGGCATACAATTTTTCAGGTCGTAAAGATGCTGCGGGAACATTGTTGAAAGTAGAATTTTATTTCTTGTGATGTATAAATAGGCACATTCCTGTGAATTTAGGTTATTGGTTTATAACTCAATTTCAATCGGTGTTGCATAAGAAATCCAAACCTTTGATCCTCGGTTCATATATTACACAATTGGCCATTAATTTGGAATTATTGGATCTTGATAACATTAACATGAATGTGACTTGTGGTATAGAACCATTGGATTTAAATTGTTTGAGCAGGATGGGAGTTACGAATTTTAGTCGTGGCCACCAACAACATAACACATATTTGGAGGATCATCTTAGTAGGATCGAACAAAAAATGCATCGTTTGGATGACAATTGGATGGCCTATTGGGAGCGTGAAGGATTCCAACCACCACATCTACCTTTGATTTCGACACTTCCATAATAAATAAAATTTCTTTAACCTTTTCCTTTATATTATGCTTCTTTAACATTGAGGACAATGTTGGTCTAGGTGTGGGGGAAAGAATGGAGTTTTGGTGTGTGAATATTTTCAATTTTTGTGTTATTTTTGTTGATTTTTTCATGATTGTTGTGTGTTAAACCATGAAGCTTTATCATATTAGTTTGGATGATATTAAGTATATGCATGAAATTAAATTGGGCTAAGTAAGTTTTAAGGTGAATCATGTTGACTGATTGCAATAATTGATCTTATAGACTTAGTCAAAATTTTGACATTTGAGTTATGAGGTAATGTGTGGAATTGAAGTGAATTCTTAAGTGAACCTGTGAGCAAAATTTGAGCCTAAATGGCATCATCTTTATGTCATTCTATTTCTTTGAATTATGCGATGCTCCTCTATTCATATTGCCTTCAAAACTTGCACGGAACTGGTTTGAATGTATTTGATTACATGGGATATAGACATGATTAACGCTTTCCTTGTTTATAAACCTTTTAGCTTAAAAATGACCCACCTAATTATTTTCCCTTTGCATTACTCATGTGTTTATTAAATTTTGTTACTAGCAATTTCTCTTGTTTTTATTTTTTTGCCTTATGTCTAGTGTTATTCAAAAAGATGAAAAAAAGGAGAAAAAGGGAAAATTTTTCAGAAAAATAGAAAAAGAAAAAAAGAAGAATAAAGCATACTAGCACGAGTTAGTTTGAGTAGTTGGAACTCTTTGTGTTATGTGTTTATCTCATAATTTTAATTTGAGTATCCCTTTTACTTGATACTTTATGAATGCTTGTGATTAACCTTTTTTCATTTTTACCTCACCTGTGAACCTAGCCCCACTACAAACCTGAATAAAGTCCTTATGATGTATTAGCTCATGTGATCTGAATGAATAATAACTGGTAAAATTGCAAGCCTATGATAGTGCAATATGTTAGAGAGATATTTAAGAGAAACCCTTTGCCCTCAAACACTTAAATGTAAGAGCGAAATTCATGAAAATAATTTATTTTGATTTCATATTTACTTTTGAACAAAGATGTCTTATTTTGATTTCGTTTATTTGCATTGGTGAAAAGTGATTATGATATGTGTTACAACTTAAGTCTTACTGGCCCAAGTTAATGGATTGTGTGCACTTAATCTTATGAAGGATGAATTGACTTAGTGTAGTGGTTTGACATGTTTCCTCGATAGCGAGCAAAGGTTTGGTATAGGGGAATTTGTTAAGTTATCAATTTGTGTTTATTTTGTATTTTTTTTTACATAAAGGGACAAGATGCAGCGAATCTAAAAGAGACGGGAAAAATAGATCCCCGACATATCCTCTATGAGGAGGCTAGAACACCCTAAAGGTGGTACATCAAAATAAGTGACTCCTATGTCGTCCTGACCGGTCGGGGCGGCGAGCCAATCCGCACATCTGTTGCTCTCTCGAAAAACATGGCGATGAACAACAGTCCAGTTCCGGTGGAGGAGCTCCCGTATGCCCATGACGAGAGGGATACTCGATTGAGAACGGGATTGCACAGAGGACAGGAGCTGGTGAACCTCCCTCGAGTCCACTTCCAGCTCAATCTGACGGAAACCCAATCTCCAAGCTAAGGAGAGTCCTGTGTAGACTGCCCAGAGCTCCGCTACCTGCGCTAAGCACCAACCAATGAACTGGGAGAACCCTCTGCGCCAATTGCCATCACTGTCTCGGATAAGACCGCCTGCAGAAGCCGTGAGATGGGTAGGATTGCTGGCCCCATCCGTGTTGAGCTTGACCCAGCCCTCAGGAAGACGACTCCAACTAACCTGTTGAACCCGCCGTGGGGGAGAGCCAGTGGGGCTCAGACTGTGTCGGGTGTCGGACTGCTGAACCTAGGCTGCAAAAGACAAACAGACTAGAGGAACCAGCAGGTTAACCCAAATAGCAGGGCCCACTCCTGGCCGTAGACGCGCCGACATTGGAGAAGGTTGATTTGTAACCAGTCACCAGTGGGAGAGTAAAGGCAGACGACGTGATGATGACCGACGGAAAAAGGGCCCAAAGACGACGAGCTAGCAGACAGTCACGAACAATGTGAAGAGAGGATTCTTCGTTGAAGCAACGGGGACAGGAATTGTCGGCGGTAAGATGACGGCGCATCCGTTGTTGGTTACTCAGTAAGCGATCTTTCGTCAGTAACCATAAAAAGGAGCGCACCCTTTGGGCACCCCGCCAATGCCAAATGGTCCGCCAGACCCCATGAGAAGTGCCCGTATCTGGACCCGTAAGGAGGGAGTACGCAGAAGCAACGGTAAAGTGCCCATGATCCGTGGCACCCCAGACGATCCTGTCATCACCCTAAAGAGGGGAGGGAGAAAACTGTTAGAGTAGTGCCCTGAAGGCAATCTCCTTTAGCGCATTTTGTACAAAGTTGTGTACATACTTTATGAATAAATAAAGAAAGGCATATTTTATTAACTTGCTGTTCATTATTTATGAATGGATATTGATCTATAAGCAAATTAATGAAGTCCATGATATATGACATAGCATGAAGGAAATTGTGGTGTGATCATACTACTGATATTCCTATCATGTGCAATTATGTCAGTATCCAAATTATCCATAGTCATAGGATTACTGAGACTGGACATCGGTAATCCGGAGAAACTATTACATCTCAAGCTCCTTGATTTGATTAAGCAGTGGATCTCAGAAGCTGTAAATATGAGATATTTAGGGTTGAGATGTGGATGCTTACTAGAGGTAGTAAGTACATTGGATGACCTGCTATGAGATCATCACATGGATGTTCTATTATAATGTCAGTGATAATCTCATCATAGCAATGGTGCAAGTATCCTTAGACTTGAGGTGCTCAAGGATATCTTGGATACTAATTCTGTGCTTTGACTCCATTCCTTGTTGCCTTACAGAGGTCGCTCATAGGGTGGTGATTGGGTACAACTTGAGGTATTCGAAGGTAATTGAGTAGCCAATAGAGGATTCACCACTTCTGTGATAGCAGAAGATGATACCCATGGCCTCTTGTCAGGGTCATTACTTGGAAGTCTCTAGCCGGAGCATATATGTCTTAAAGAATGTCTTCATTGAAATATAAAGTAATGAGTCCCAGGACAAGAACTGAAATCACTTGGACTAGATTTGACGTAGTCAGTCTAGTAAGAGTTGACACATTGTCCATACTCATAACCAAGTGGGGTATAGCATGGTGAAAGGACGAATTGCACGAAGAATTGTCATGGAAAGGTTAGTGATATGGTTCATGATGAATACATGTTCATTCGTCAAACCAATTACTTTCAGGTTAATTGGGAGTCATGATGTGTTGCTAGATACCGCCATGACTTGCTTGGATTAAGTGTTAATCTAAGTGGCCAACATAACCGGAACCTAATGGGTCACTAGCGTAAGAGTGTCTCGGAGAATTAAGTAAAATAGTTTTGGACGAGTTCCAATATATGGAAGCAAAAGATTAAATGGATCCCGATGAGATCGAGATATGTCCCGATGAGATCGCGACATCGATATTCTTTGAAAACGTTTAGGTGGGTTTTCCCATCAGGACCCACCGTAGGACCGACCCTAGTGTGTTGGACCACTTGACATTAATATATATATATCATTAATTAATTAAATAAATAAATAATTAATATATATATATATATATATATATATATATATATATATATATATATATATATATATATGCCATCGTGGATGGAGGAGGAGGAAGCTTTATCTTTTAACTTTAGATATATATATATATATATAACAACTAACGTGGGTGCATGACTCACCATTAGCATTTATTGTCTTTTAATGAGTTAAAGACAAAATGAAAAGAGTTAGAGGTAAGATGGAGCATCGTTGGTTTTGAAGGAGAAGAAAGAGTTTCTTTCTCCAATTCATACGATCATCTTCATCATCTCTTCATCTTTCAAGCTTCTTCATCTCCTCTTCATTGTTGGTTTCCAAGCTCTCCAAGAACAAGGTAAGATCTAGCAGTCTTCAACTTGTTCTAGGTATTCCCGGGTCAAAGGGTTTGTCCCGGTTAGGTTCTCCGATCTCTGCGTGGATACCGTTAGAGACGGTCTCCTTTGGCCGTTATGGTTTGAGTTTGTTGTATAGGCACATGGATCTTGGCTTTCGGGAAGGTCCCGGAACAAAAAATTTTGTTTTCCGCACCGTGGGCATGTGATGCTCACACCGGATTTTCTACGGTGGTGTCGAGCCACTTGGGTCGATATAATGAAGAAACCATGACTAGGTCGGAGTTGCCTATTGCTTGTGACGATGATGCATGTTGATTGTGTGAATTTGAATTCAGTATAGAAATATAGTTTTGAAATTTTCTTGCCCAGATATGTTCACAAGATGTTGTTGCATATGTCTGTGGAAGCTCGAATTTATCAATGTGATTTGATATGGTTTTGCTAATTTATTCCCCGATGTTACGTTGTTATCTTTGTGCACATTCAATGAGCAGACATGCTTATAAATTCGAGAATAAATTGTAGAAATTTTTTTGGATTTTCATTCACCGACATGTCTCTAAGATGTTGATGAATGTTTATGAGAATGGAAAAATGTTTTCGAGGTGATTTATTATTTATTTGAGAATTTATTGTGTCTTCTTTGGGAATAAGCTGTGTTGAGGAACACAGATTCTACATTAGCTTTGTTGCTGAGGTTGGATAAGTTTTGTTGGAAATAAATCCTGAAAATATTCATGGAACATGTTGTAACCTCTGTAATTTTCTCAGAATTTATTGAAATTGTTTCAATGAGTTTTCAAGCAAAAGACGAACTTGGCGCTTTGAGAAAGTTCTTTGGAGTGTTTTGTTTGGAATGATAAATTGTGTATTTCTCAATTCCAATGCCTTGGATCATTTTAATGTGATTAAAATGTGTTATATTGATTTTGTATGCTTTCAAATTGAATTTCTTGAAATTGGGTTTCCAAATATTTTGGATGTCAAATGTGTCACATTAGCGTCTCGTTAGTGTATTTCGTTGTCTTGATTATTTTGGCCGTCACAAATTTTGTGACATGTGCCGAAGTAGTCTTGATAAAGTTTAGACTACCTAGAGATACTTAGGGTGATAGTTTGATATTCTCAAATTATTTGGAAATCTAAATGAATAAGAGTGTATTCATCGATTTCAAGTTTTTCATGTATAGTTTGACTATATATGGTAAGCATGGAACAATGAAAGTGTTTCATTGGTACATCATAATAAAGGATATTACACTTGGTATTGTGAATTGGAACTGCACGGATTGAGAAATTAGCCGATTAGATAGCAATTCCACATGGATAAGTCGACTAATAAAGATACAAGTCGACTTGTCGCATGCATTAGACGATAAGTCGACTTGCACAATGGTACAAGTCGACTTGTTTGCAGCACAATTTGCATAAGTCGACTTACACATGCATAAGTCGACTTACACACTAGCATAAGTCGACTTACACATACACAAGTCAACTTACAACATGCAAAGATGGGATGATGGATGATTTTAGGTATAGATTCAATGTGATTGATGAAATGCCCTAAATGATTCCATATAGTCATGGTGACTATAATCCTACGGCTTGGAGGAGAAGAAGATGAGACCTGAAAACCTCACACATCATATGAAAACTAACGCCTTCCATTAATATGGGAGAACAGAATTCTTATAGAGTTGGGTTGTTGGGTAAACCCAAGCTCACTCTATCTGGATATGTTGAACCATGAAAATAAGATTTCGGATTAATGGGTCGGTTTTCACTAAGCGTTGATTTGTTGAGTAAACTCAAGGTCAACGTGACGAGGCGAAATTGGGTAGTGTGCATCGATGTATGCGCATCAAGAGTTGATAACCCAATGTGTGCATACATCACGAGTTGATAGACTAGTCGATAGTTGCATCTATGAAACAAATGGTATGACCGATACCGCCGATAGATCTAAGATGGCTTCATTGGGTAAACCCAAGGTCATTTTAGTAATGTCGGATATCTATGATGCAATTGGTATGACCGATACCTACCGATTGACCTAAGGTGGCTTGTTGGGTAAACCCAAGGTCATTTTAGTAATGTCGGATATCGACCCACTAGGACATTTTGTCATAATGTTTCTTGGATTCGATCGAGGGTTATGAATTCTTTGAAACTAGTGGGAGCCATATGCATGTCATGCAAGTCCTTATGATCATGCATGTAATTCTATTCTAACATTCTTTCTCTCTTTCCTATAGGTTATGAAGATGACTTCAGTGTGAACTTGCGCCGCTTATGGACTCCAACAAATTAATCGGACCTAACTTTCTAGATTGGTGAGAAATCGAGAATTGTTCTCGTGTCGAGGAACTGGATATGTCCTAGATGTTCCACTTCCAGATCCACTCTGCTGATGCTTCGATGAGGATCGAAAGCATATCGTAAGCATCTTAAAAGCGATAATATGGCTACCTGCATTATGCTTGCCTCGATGTCACCAGAGCTGCAGAAGCAGCATGAGTCTATGGATGCTAATACCATAGTGTTTCATCTTAGGGAACTGTTTGATGAGCAAGCTCGGTCTGAAAGGTTTGAGACCTCGAGGCTACTCTTCACTACTAAGATGACTCCAGGTTCATCTGCAGTGTAGTATGCACTGAAGATGAATGGGTATATTGAGAGGTTGGCTGTCTTAGGTTTTGTTATGGATTTTGAATTAAGTGTTGACTTAATTCTAGTTGGATTGTCTGATAGTTATTCACAGTTTGTGTTGGACCCCGATCTTTAAGTGAATTTTAGAAATATAAAAAGTATGAAATAAGTAAGTTCGTATGTGAAGTTTGTATTAGATGTGATTATATTTTAAGAAAATTGATGAGAAAAAGAGTTGATGGAGTTTGATGATTTTGAAATTTGGATAGCTTTGTATGGATGATAAAAGTTCAAGTGGATGAGTTGATTGAAATTAAGTTGAAAATCATGACTAAAAAGAGAAAGTGTGAAAATATGAAAAATTGTAAAAAGTTTGACTTTTTGGCCTTTGAGAGTTGACTTTTGATTTAGGTAAAATTTGATAAAATGATCTACATGAAACTTGTAGATTATGTTAAGAGCTTTCTGTAGCCATAAAGTTTGCAATTTTTCGATATCGGGAGTGAAAGTTATGATCAGTCAAAGTTTATGTTTGATAAGGTTGACTTTTGACTTTAATTATGATGACTGAATCTTTGCCTGAGAAATTAACCTAGTTATAGGTTAATTGAGCTTTGATGTTCTTCATGAAAATTGAAGGGTTTGTTTTGATCTTTATTTCGATATAAAGTATGCAATTTTTCGATCTCGGAATAATAAGATATGATTTTTACAAGTTTGTATAGAGGATAGTATCTTTGACTGAAAAATGGAATTCAGTAGGAGTCGAATTGATGTTTATGTCCTTCGTGAAAGATTTAGAGCTTCCCGCAAGCTTTCTATAGAGACTAAGTTTATCAAAATTGGAGTCCGGGATTAAGAGTTATGAATTTCAGAAATTTTGGATTTTTATGTGAAAAAAAAAATTGAAATTGATTCATCCCCGTCGCTAGGGCGACGTATCGCCCTAGTGATGGCGGCGTTTATTTCAGATCGCTAAAGCGACGATATCCTCGCGACGGCAGGCGTTCGCCCGCGTCACCAGGGCGACAGCGTCATCAGAGCGACGGCGCTCGCCTAATATGTGGCGGCGCCGCCTGGCACACGATTTTGCTCTTTTGATTTTCTTGACTTTCCTTTCACAAATCGACCTTTGTTCACTATTTTGCTTATATCTTTCCGTCCGACATCCGATTGAGTCGATTCTTACGGCGTTGGATTCCTAAGACAATTATCTACATTCTCATAGAAATTTGTGAATTTTTGAGATTAAATTAATGGTGATTAATTTAATCAAAGTGAGTCGGGAAATTTTCCGAGCATAGTTCAGTGTTTTGTGACATTCGGGATCTTTAGAGATCCGATTGAAGCGATTCTTGAGGCGAAATAAAGATACGACAAAGGGCTACAAATCATATGAAGACATGAAATGTCAATTTTGCCCCTAAGACTTTTAATTTCTGAATTTAAGTTCGGATTAGGGTGAAATTTTTGGATTAGGAATACCTGAGAGTATTTTGAGCATAACTTTTGATCTGGGAATCGAAATGAAACGATTCTTGTTTTGAATTAAACTAGAGACATAAGGCTACAATTGTTATGAAGACATTGAGTTTCAATTCTGGGATTAAGAATGTGAAATTTTTTACGGAAATAATCGTACATGAAAAATGTGTTAGAATATGGATATTCCCGAACTGTTTTGCGCATAACTTTTGATGTAGTGCTCCGAATTGAGTACGGTTGGTGGCGTTGGATTCGTATGATTGAGAGGAACATTTATCTAGAAGGAAGTTTGGACAAATTCCTTCAAATTGATAGTGCGAATCAGACCCGCATGTATAAATGAAGTTAGGGGCAATTTTGGAATTTATTTAAAGAGTGAGGGAAAAATGGTCTTTTACCCTCCATTTTTAATGACATGGCATAAAAAATCAGATGAGTGTCATTGGTTTAAGGAAGAGTCTCGATTATTCAAGAAGAAAAGAAAGAATAAGAAGAGAATGGAGAGAAGGAAGTTTCGTATATGGAGAGGAAGAGAGAGAAAGTAAATTTTCGAAATTTATGGGACTTTTAGCTTGAGTTTTGAGTTGTTTTCAAGGAAAAAGGAGAGAAGAAGAAGAAAGCTTGCTTTAGGAACCAAGAATTTTCGAAAATGAAGAAGAAAAGAGGTAAGAGAAAAATTTGGATTTTGAGTTTTGGTTAAGTTTTTGGTTTAGATTAATAAGAAATGATGTGGGTTTATATGCTATGAGTTTTATTTTGTAATTGATGAGTTAATTTTGGTTATGGAAGATTTTAGAGAGAGAAAGCTTAGTGAGGAAGATGATAAATAGTAAAATTTGGGGGTTTTTTTGAAATTGATGATTTAGATGGTTTGAATTAGTGATGAATTTGAGATATCCTAAATTAATTTTGATGTTTATGCTTTAGGTGAAGTTTAATTTGAAAAATTATAAATTGGGGGTTTAGGCCAAATTAGAGATTTGGGGGTTTTCTCAAATTTTGTGAATTAATGGTGTAGAATCATCAAAAATAGCATGAATTGATGAAATATGGAATTAATTTTGAAGAAATTATGTTTTATGAGATTGAATTTGGGTTTATTGGTTTAGGCCAATTTTGAAAATTGGGGATTTTCAAAATTGGAGATTGAAATAGCTTGGAAATATGATAAATATGAATTTCCGATAGTTAATTTTGGAAATTATGCAAATTTATGATGTGAATTTGGGTGATTATGGCTTAGGTCATTTTAATTGAAAGAAGGAAAGAAGCAATGATCAAATGGAGCTTGGAACAAGTTCTAGCGTCATTCGAGTGGGTAGCATATTTATATTTTGATTTGTAAGCTTAATACAATTTTGAAAATTAAAAAATCAAAAGTTTGGAATTTTGATCATATGTTTGAAAATAAGAATTGTTTTAAGGTTTGAAATTATGATTCCTAAGTGATTTCTGAAAAATTATTACAAGCTTAAATTCATTGTTTTAAATGATTTGCTAAATCGTTAGAAATTTCTGAAACTGTATTTGTTGTGTACGCATTGATAATTATGCATATTGTTGCAATTATTGATTGATTGAATTAATTGAATTATATGATATGTGTGAATTTGTGAGATTGTTTAAGTTGATGAAATAATGTTAGAAAAGTAAAATTTTGGAAAGTGCCTTTGGGCAATTTGAATTTTCGTTTTCAATATGTGTTATGTGGGTTTGGTAGGTCCTTTGGTGAGTCAGCGCTGTCTCTATGTGTATAGCCTTCTTCCCATTTGCCGTTAGTGGCACGGAGACTCGATTCGGACTCCTTCACGGCTACATAATGGACATTATCTTGGAAAGTGTAGTACGTTCTATTCTTCTATCGCAGGACCATTATGCGGGGCTATGCAAGACGCTCGCTTGGACCTAGCCAGACCATTCTGATATGTTATGTGTTTTTAATTTTGTATCTGTATGTTGCATGCATATTTATGAAAATTCGAGAATTTTTGAAAAATAAGAAAAAGTGAGACGACTATGAAAAGTTTGAAAATATGAAAAAGGGTTTGAGGAAAAAGTTTGAAAAATATGAAAAAAAGGGTTTGAGGAAATTGTTTGAAAAATTATAAAGTTTGAAAAATTAGCCCTTTTGGCAAAAAAAAAAAGCTTGTGAAAAATCATTTCCGCTTATTTATCGATTTATAAATGTGTTATCCACGAGCTTTCGAGCTCACCCCCTCTTTCATCCCCATCTCCAGGTTTCGAGCAGGAGATCGGATGAAAGAATGTGAAGACATCAGTTTCGACATTTGTGTCAGTTAGATTTTGTGTAATTTGGATCTTTAGTATGAATATGTTTATGGCTTAAGATAAGTTTGGGATAAATGTATTTGCGTATAAAGTTGGGATTGGAAATTGTATATGGAATTGTGTATAAGTTTGGAAATGAGATTGAGTTATGAAATTGATATATTGTATTATAGTTATGAGAATGTTTTAGAATTAAGATTGCGTTTGTTCTGCTGAGATCCCGGACGGAGGGTCCGGTTGATTTTGATGATTGTTTGATTTATTGGGCTTTTAGAAGTGTTGTTTTGAACACCTTGCAGGTTTGGGTTAGGATAAATGTAGCCGTTATGCTGCCGAAATTTCGATAAAAATTAGTATGAATATGATTTTTGGGATTAATACCAATGTGTAAGAATATGGTTAAGTTTTGAGATTTCGCATAAGAAAGAATTTCCAAGGAAAAAGGATATAAGATTTCTTTGTATGAGTGTGATAAATGGGTATAAGAAGAAAAAAAATTATACCGGATTTTGGAACGTCTTAGGGTTTCCAACGCGACTATGTTCATTCGATAAGTTTTCTTTGATTATTGTTTCCGGATGTCGGATGTGTTCTGCTTGATTTCGTTTCGCTTCGAAATCTATTCGTTTGATTCGATTAGTTATTGCTTCCGCTTTCATTTTCTTCCGTTCGATTCTGTATTCGATTCGCATTTGTTTTCCTTCCGCTTGTGTTGTGATTCGAGTTCGCTTTTACTATTCCCTTTTGCATTCAATTTTACTTTTCGCTTCTGCATTTTTGTTTCCGATTCCTGATTTTCGGTTGAGAGTTTATAAGGAATCATGCGTACGTATGAGGGAATCTGTATGAGTAGTTGGATTTTGGAAACGGGATCCAACAGTTTGTGTTAAACTATCGGATGAACCAAATATCCACGACAATCCCTGAGTTGATCAATCTGCTCAAGACAGCAGGGCAATCTATCAAGAAGGATAGCAAGCAAGTGCTTATGGTGGCATCCTCTTCTTCTGGTTCAAAGAAAAAGAATCTAAAGAAAAGGTCTAAGAAACCAAAAGGAAGTGCAGCCAAGAAGAAAACCAAAGAGACTGCACCAAAAGGAACTTGCTTCCATTGTGGCAAGACTGGCCACTGGAAGCGAAATTGTAAAGTCTATCTGGATGAATTGAAGCAGAAGAAGGCATCAGATGCCTCGACTTCTTCAAGTATGTTTGTCATTGAGGTTAATACTGTTTCTGACCATAACATATGGGTATTAGATACCGGTTGTGGCTCACACATATGCAATGATATGCAGGGCCTCAGGGACGATGAGCGGCTCGTGAAGGAGAACTAGACTGCGTGTGGGAAATGGAGCAAGAGTTCTTGCATTAGTAGTAGGCACTTCCTTTTGTCACTCCCACTAGGCTTGTAATTAAATTGGATGAATGTTATTTTGTACTGTATTAACAAAGAACATATTATGCATTTCTTGTTTAAATAAATTTGGTTTCCATGTGACTTTTAGTAACAATGGTTGTTCTATTAGTTTCAATGGAATGCTTTATGGTGCTGGTACATTATGCAATGGAATTTACATATTAGATATGTTACATCCAATTATGAATGTCAATGACACGAAAAGACATAAGCGAGATAATTTAAAATCAACTTACTTATGGCATTGTCGCTTGGCCATATAAATGAGAGGCGATAGCTAAGCTCCATAAGAGTGGTAGTTTAGGGTCATTTGATTATGAATCATATGACACATGCGAATCTTGTTTATTAGGCAAGATGACTAAATTACCCTTTAAGGAAAGGGTGAGCAGCGATGGAGTATTAGACCTAATACATTCGGATGTATGTGGTCGATGTCCATCCATGCGAAGTGGTTGTCTTTACTTCATTACCTTTATCGATGATTATTCTCGATATGGGTACCAGATTCGATGAGATACAAATCAAGCATTTGAAAAGTTCAAACAATTCAAAATGAAGTAGAAAACCAACTTGGGAAAAGTATCAAGACATTACGATCGGATCGTGGTGGGGAATACTTAGACCAAGAGTTTTGGATTATCTCGAGAGATAATGGGATTTTATCTCAATGGACTCCTCCTTACACACCACAACATAATGGTGCGGCAGAAAGGAGAAATCGAACCTTAGTAGACATAGTACGATCAATGATGGGCTTTGCAAAGTTACCAAAATCCTTTTGGGGTATGCACTTGACACATTTGTTTACTTGTTAAAAGAGTTCCATCAAAGAGGCAGTTGATGTTATTCCATATGAGATGTGGACTAACAAAGACCCTATCTTACTCATTTGAAAGTTTGGGGTTGTCACGCTTATGTGAAGCGGACACGGTCAGATAAACTTGATGCAAAGTCGACAAGTGTTTGTTAGTAGGATATCCTAAAGAAACAATGGGATATCAATTCTACCTGGCCGAGGAACAAAAGGTGTTTATTTGAAGCATCTGCTGTCTTTTTAGAAAGAGTTTTTTACAAGAAGGCGATGGGGGCAAAATTGAACTTGAAGAAGTTCAAGATGCTCAACAGACGCAGATCAATCGCTGAACTGAAGCTGTGACTCATCAGATGAAGTGTGATTCAACCTTCTACAACACACGATGTTCGTAGGCCACGTAGGATACGCTCTGTTCCCGAGAGATATGGATTTCTCGTAAATGAACAAGATGACGTATTGCTCATAAAAGATGATGAGCCTACCACCTATGAAGAGGTGCTGAAGAGTTCAGAGTCTGAGAAATGGCTTCATGCCATGAAGGCTGAAATGGATTCCATGTATGAAAACCAAGTATGGACTTTGGTTGAGGCACCCGAAGGAATCAAACCCATAGGGTGTAAATGGGTTTTCAAAAAGAAAACCGACATGGATGGTAATGTAATTACCTATAAAGCAAGGCTTGTGGCTAAAGGCTTTCGTCAAAGACAAGGAGTTGACTACGACGAGACCTTCAGTCCAGTAGCAATGCTTAAATCAATTAGAATACTCCTAGCCATTGCCACTCATTATGATTATGAGATATGGCAAATGGATGTGAAGACAACTTTCCTAAATGGAAATCTAGCTGAGGATGTGTATATGACACAACCTGAGGGCTTCACCTCCTATGATAGCGAAAAGGTATGCAAGCTTCAGAAATCCATCTATGGATTGAAACAAGCATCCAGGAGTTAGAATATCTATTTTGATGAGGTAATCAAAGAGTTTGGTTTCTCACAAAATCCGGATAAACACTGTGTGTATAAGAAGATTAATGGGATTGCAATCGTATTCCTTGTGCTGTATGTAGATGACATATTATTGCTAAGAAACGATGTCTCTATGCTACAATCAGTCAAGATTTGGTTGTCCAAACAATTTGCCATGAAAGACCTTGGTGAAGCAACTTATATCCTTGGGATAAGGATCTATAGAGATAGATCAAAAAGGTTGCTTGGTCTTTCACAATCAACGACATAGACAAGATGCTAAAAAGTTTAGCATGGAGCAATCAAGAGAGGTACCTTCCGTGACTCATGGGATAACACTCGAAATCTATGTGTCTAAGACACAAGATGAGAGGATGCGCATGAATATAATCCGTATCCATCTGCGGTAGGATCTATCATGTATGCAATGCTATATACGAGACCCGATGTATCATATGCTCTAAGTGTTATGAGCGATACCAATCGGATCTGGTGAGGTCCTTTGGGTGGTGTCAAGAATATCCTAAGTACTTGCGAAGGACTAAGGATGTTTTCTTAATATATGGAGATGAAGATCTCAAAGTGGCGGGTATCTGAGATGCGATTTTCAATCGATAAGGATGATTCCAAATCTCAATCAGGTTATGTATTCACACTGAATGGCGGGGCGGTCAGTTGAAAGAGTTCCAAACAAGAGACAACTGTCGATTCAACAATCGAGGCAGAGTACATTGCTTGAAGCGTGAAAGAAGCGATTTGAATCAAGAAGTTCATTCTTGAACTTGGCGTAGTTCCTAGCTGTGATGGGCCCATGCAGTTGTATTGTGACAACAATGGGGCTATTGCAGCGAAAGAACCAAGGTCTCATCAACGATCCAAACACGCATACTCGCAGATATCATCGATCGGGAGATCATTGGGCGAGGTGATGTCGGATCGAGAGAATTCCCACCGAGCGAATATTAGGATCCGTTGACAAAGCCATTATCACAAAAGAGTTTTGATTCTCATGTACTACTTTATGGTATTAGATATCAAGGCGATTGGCTTTAGGTCAGTGGGAGATTGTTAGAGTAGTGCCTCAAGGCAATCGCCTTTAGCGCATTTTGTACAAAGTTGTGTACATACTTTATGAATAAAAAGAAAGGCATATCTCATTAACTTCATTTTCATTATTTATGAATGGATATTGATCTATAAGCAAATTAATGAAGTCCATGATATATGACATAGCATGAAGGAAATTGTGGTGTGATCATACTACCGAGATTCCTATCATGTGCAATTATGTCAATATCCAAATTATCCTAGTCATAGGATTCTTGAGATGGACATCGGTAATCCGAGAGACTAGTACATCTCAAGCTCCTTGATTTGATCAAGCGGTGGATCTCGAAAGCTGTAAATATGAGATATTTAGGGTTGAGATGTGGATGCTTACTAGAGGTAATAAGTACATTGGATGACTGCTATGAGATCATCACATAGATGTCCTATTATAATGTCAGTGATAATCTCATCATAGCAATGGTGCAGTATCCTTAGACTTGAGGTGCTCGAGGATATCTTAGATCTTGATTCTATGCTTTGATTCCATTCCTTGTTGCACTTCTGAGAGGTCGCTCATAGGGTGGTGATTGGAGTGCGACTTGAGGTATTGAAGGTAATTGAGTAGCCAATAGAGGATTCACCACTACGTGATAGCGAAGATGATACCCATGGCCTCTTGTTAGGGTCATTACTGGAAGTCTCGTCGGAGCATATATGTCATGAAGAATGTCTTCATTGACATATAAAGTAATGAGTCCCTGGACAAGAACTGAAATCACTTGGACTAGATTTGACGTAGTCAGTCTAGTAAGAGTTGACACATTGCCCATACTCATAACCAAGTGGGGTATAGCATGGTGAAAGGACGAATTGCACAAGAATTATCATGGAAAGGTTCGTGATATGGTTCATGATGAATACATGTTCATTCGTCAAACCAATTACTTTCCGGTCAATTGGGGGTCATGATGTGTTGCTAGATACCGCTCATGACTTGCTTGGATTAAGTGTTAATCTAAGTGGCCAACATAACCGGGAACCTAATGGGTCACACGCATAAGAGTGTCTCGGAGAATTCGTAAAATAGTTTTGGACAGAGTTCCAATATATGGAGAGCAAAAGGATTAAATGGATCCCGATGAGATCGAGATATGTCCCGATGAGATCGCGACATCGATATTGCTGAAAATGTTTCCGGTGGGTTTTCCCATACCGGGACCCGATGAGCCCGTAGGACCGAAATAGAGCATGATTGGACCACTTCAAAGATTAATATATATATATATATTATTAATTAATTAAATAATATATATATATATATATATATATATATATATGCCATGGATGGATGGAGGAGGAAGCTTTATCTTTTAACTTTATATATATATATATATATATATATATATATATATATATATATATATATATATATATATATATATATATATATATATATATATATATATATATATATATATATATATAACATCTAACATGGGTGCATGACTCACCATTAGCATTTATTGTCTTTTAATGAGTTAAAGACAAAATGAAAAGAGTTAGAGGTAAGATGGAGCATCGTTGGTTTGAAGGAGAAGAAAGAGTTTCTTTCTCCAATTCATACGATCATCTTCATCATCTCTTCATCTTTCAAGCTTCTTCATCTCCTCTTCATCGTTGGTTTCCAAGCTCTCCAAGAACAAGGTAAGATCTAGCGATCTTCAACTTGTTACTAGCTATTCAGGTCAAAGGTTTGTCCGGTTAGGTTCTCCGATCTCTGCGTGGATACCGTTAGAGACGGTCTCCTTTGGCCGTTATGGTTTGAGTTTGTTGTATAGGCACATAAATCCTGGCTTTCGGGAAGGTCCCGGAATAAAAAATTTTATTTTCCGCACCGTAGGCATGTGATGCTCACATCGGGATTTTCCTACAGAAACATGCCGGCTATAGCGCGGCTAATGAAAGGGGTAAGGAACTCCCGTAAGACAGCCAAGTTCCACTGGCCCGTGGGCTCAACATAGTGATGAACGCTGTGGTGAAGTAGGTGATCCGGGACGGGCTGAAGGGCATGGGAAATGAGAGGGCCAACGCCCGTGACCCAAGGGTCGCGCCAGAATCGCGTCATCGTGCCATTACCGAGCAGCCATTGCCGACCTTGAGTAACGAGATGCCAAGTCGCCGTAATGCTCCTCCACACCATCGAACCCCCCGAGGCGTTCAGGGAGGAGGGAAAGCTGTGAACATCAAAATCATATTTAGCAGATAGTACCTGCACCCATAAGGCATGAGGGTTGACAATCAAGGACCAACCGAGTTTAGCCAGGAAGGCATCGTTCATCTCTCGAATTCGCCGGATGCCTAATCCCCCTTGAGATCTGGGCTTACAAACCTCCTCCCAGCTCACCAGGGGTATCTTGGAGCCTTCCGGCAATAAGCCCCACAAAAATTTCCGCATGCTTGCTCCAGAGCATCACACAAGCTACGAGGTAACCGGACCGTCTGCATCGTGTAGCTTGGGATGGCGGAGATGACCGATTGCACTAGGGTGACACGACCAGCGAAAGACAAAGTGGAGGGGGCCCATCCGGATAGTCGACGATGGACCGTATCTAAAATGTGTTGATACGTGCGCTTACTGATCCGTTGGTGGAGGAGGGGGACCCCCAGGTACCGACCAAGGTCGGAAGTGCGAGGGAACGTGAGCGCGCAGCTCAAGGAGTGACCGGTGGAAAGGGGGACGTTCTTGGAGAAGTAGCACCGAGACTTATCAGTATGCACGCGTTGCCCCGAATTGGAACAGAACGAGTCCAAAACATCCTTGACCACGTGAACTTGGTCAAGAGAAGCCTCCGCAAAGAGGATGAGATCGTCGGCAAAGAATAAGTGGGAAAGAGAGGGCCCGTGTCTACTCAAGCGTATCGGTCGCCAACGGCCCGTGGACACCGCATGAGTAATCACGTGTCCGAGCTGTTCCATACAGAGCACAAAAAGATAAGGGGAGAGAGGGTCCCCTTGACGAAGACCGCGTGAAGGCCGAAAGCCCTCGCTAAGCTCTCCGTGCCAGTTCACGTGGAATGACACCATAGTAATGCATTTCATGATGAGCGACAGAAACGCGGCCAGGAGACCAATGACATGGAGAGTATCGTGAATGAAGGTCCAATCGAGACGATCATACGCCTTTTCGAGATCCACTTTGATCGCCATCAACCCCTTCCGACCAGTTTTTCGCTTCATGCAGTGCATAACTTCCTATGCTATGATAATATTATCGGTAATCAAGCGACCAGGCACAAAGCTGCACTGGGTCGGGTTAACAAGCGCGTCCATGTACGGTTGAAGATGAAGAGAAAGAATCTTAGTGAGGGCTTTATAAAGCACATTACAAAGGGCGATCGGACAGAACTGAGAGATGGAAGTAGGGGAGGGGTTCTTAGGAATAAGAACAAGGACAGTGCGGTTAAGCTCCGAGTCCCAAACTTCGTGACGGAAAACACGTTGAAGGAAAGTAATAAGGGAAGGTCCCACAGTGTCCCACTGGGACTGGTAGAAGAGAGCGGTGAAACCATCAAAACCGGGGGCCTTATTGGCAGCCATAGAGAAAAACGCCAACTTAATTTCGGCAGAGCTAAGCTGTCGGGAAAGGTCCTCAGTCATGTGGGGCGGGGTAGGGGGAAACGTGCCAGGAAGAGGCCCTGTGTTAGGGGTCGGATTGTCAGGCCGGTATAAGCTCTCCAGGTAATGCCGAGCCATATCACGGAGAGTAGTGGGATCGGTAATCATATGACCATGATCATCGGGGAGAGCAATGTTCTGGGCTAGACGACGTCGGGTGCGAGTGATGGCGTGATAAAACTGGGTATTCTGATCTCCCTGAACGAGCCACTGACTCCTTGACCGTTGGTGCCAGAAGAGTTCTTCCTAATAAAGAACCGATTCTAGTTCGTTCCGTAGGGAGGACTCGAGCGCCTGAAGGGAGGGGGAATCCGAGTGCTCCTCCGATTGCTGAATGCCCTCCAGCCGGGCCATGAGACGTTTTTTTCTATGGAAAATGGTGTTATTCCAGTGTTGGAGTTTTTCCGCAAAGCGTTGGAGCGCACCACTAACATCTGAGGAGGACTGGATCCAGTTATCTGCGACCACCTGGGAGAAGGACTCGTGAGTAAGCCAAGCATATTGAAAACGGAACGGTCGGCTCAAGGGATGGTGGGGGTGAGGAGCATGGAACCGAATAAGGAGAGGCCGGTGGTCCGACTTGAGAAAAGGCAAATGGGAAACCTAGGTATTCGGAAATTTCTTAAGCCACTCGGTTGAACCGAAGGCCCGATCGAGTCGAGCTCGGATCGACCAGCGCCCAAGTGTCTGCGGATCGGAAAACCAAGATCTGGAGGTTGCCTTTGAGACATACTGATCCGAGGCTGGCGATTAATAATAGGTTGGGTTGGGGAACCCTCGCGTTTATCGGCACTTTCCAGCTTTGCATTAAAATCCCCGCCCATAAGCCAGGGGATGGTGATAAGCGGAGCAAGGTTGGCCAAGTAGTACCAAAGATACTTTTGAAGCGCATAAGTGGGGCTCGCGTAGATGGCCGTGAAGTCAAAGATCTGACTGTCCCACTCTATCCGAGCATGAATAAATTGACGGTGCGCTAATCGGATGCTAACACCAACATTCGTTTGCTAGAGAATCCATATGCTGCCCGAGTAACCCGTAGACTCAACCCGAAAGGAATGGTGAAAACCCAAAGACCGAATGACCCGCCTAGCGCGATCGCCGCTAATACGAGGCTCAACCAAGACCACCAAACGGGGCTTATGAATACGAAGGTAATTCCGTAAAATGGGCTTAAAGGTCCGACCTCCAGCCACTTGGCAATTCCAGATAAAAATCATCAAAAACACCTACGGAGGAAAGGGATCTAACTCGACTCAGGCAGAGCCGGGACAACAGGCCCACTGGAGTCTTGACTAGAAAGAAGCACCGGGATGGGAGCGGGCTCCTCCATCGTGGTATCGGGAGGGGCGAGAGCAACCTCAGCACTCTGCGGGACGGGACCTGGATCAAGTGGACGGGAAGGAGGAACCTCGTGACTAGGATGGAGGAGAGGCGATGTGTTCAGAGGTTCAGGGGGATCGGGTATGGCCACGTCCATGGCCTCCGTGACTAGGGTCATGGGGATAGACAGTGGCGAAGCCGGATCCGGGGAGACCAAGGCCTCATGTGACGGTAATGAAATTGCCACGTGGGACGAGAGGGGATCGAAAGACCGACAGGTCATGGGGTGGGTTGTCGGCAAAGGAGGGCGGATAGGCAATGGGCCTGCTGCGGAGCTGGCCTGGGGTAGGGGAGGGGATGTTGGGCCGGTGAAGGCTGACCGGCCCAGGGAGGGAAGCAGCAGGCCGGGAACTGGGGCAACTGGGCTGGGGTAATGGGATTGGCCCGCAAGGAGGCCCAGCGTGGATGGGAACGACGTCGTCTCCGCAGGCATCGAGAGGCTTCCGAACGCGTCATTTCTCGAGCTCCGCGTGGAGCGAATATTGCGTCTTAACTGGGAGCGAGTGACAGCCTGTGGTCGCCGGTTAGGAGAGGACGTGAAGGGACGGGCGTTGGAACGAGGAGCGTCGACCGTTGGAGGGACACCCGTTGGGATGTCAGACTGGTCCGCATGGGAGAGCGCGGCGAACCGCGATCTTCGAGGGCCAGCGGCCGGCCCCTGGGACGGGCTGTCACGGTGAGAGCCGGACGAAGGAGGAGTGGGGCGGCGAGTCTGATGTGCCACCTGCATCCAGGGGCCATAATCGTCGGACAGAGGAGGACTGGTGGATGGAGCGCCAGTGGAATCGACGACCGCTGGAGGAGTGGGCAAGGTGGAGGGGACGTCGGCGGAAGGCCCGACCGTAGGCGTGGACGCGGAGTGTTTCGGACATTGGTCGGACCCATGTCTAACCCGGCCACAACTGAAACAGATTTGCGGGAGACCCTCATGCGCTACCTGTATGAGTTCCCCGTCCAACTCCACCACCGATCGGAGAGGCACACTGAGATCCAGGGTGACAGCCACCCGCGCGAATTGTCCCCAGGAAGTAAGGAGTGTGGTCTCATCAATCTTCACTGTTTTCCCCACCAGATTACCGAGCGTTTGAAGAATGGAGGGATGGTAGCGGGCGATGGGTAGTCCGGGGAAGTGAACCCAAGCGACTACATGAGTGACACGTCCAGAGGAAGGGCGGAACGCGGGTGACCACGGTTGGACCGATAACACATTGCCGGTGATGATCCATGGCCCCTGCGTCAAGGTATGGATATAATCCCTTTCTTCTTTGAAGTTCACCAAGTAAAACTCATTGTCCAAATCTACAAACTTCAGGGGGCCAGTCGGGTGCCACAAGGAGAGGAGGCGATCCCTGAGTAAGTTGAAGCCCATCTTCCTTCCCAACAGCTTGATCACAATCGCCTGAGTCCAGATGGAGTCCAATTTAGAACGGAAGGTAGAGGAAAGATCAAGTCCCAATCCATGAGAACCCTGCACCAGGTTAATATCTCCTTCCTCTAATTCAATTGGGGGGTCTTCGGACCAATTGAGGATGTTGATTTGTGTGGCCTGGGTGGAAGGACCCAAGACGGCAGCACTATAACTTGGGGGAACCGGAGGTTCTGGATGGGCGAGAGGTGGAGGGTCCTCTTCCTGCTTGCGCAGCCGAACTTTTTTGACAGAGGGGGTGGTGGAAAGCATGGCAGAGGAGGGGGTGAAGTGGCCTGAAGCGGCGCAATGAACGGAATGGGGTGAAAAATGAACTGTAACAAATACTATAGCAATTCTCTCAATAATGTAGCAATTCTCTCAATACTGTAGCAATCTGTATTTAATTCTCTTTAATGTGTTGAAATTATTATTCAAAATTAATAGAATTATCTTATAATTGTTCTCAAATGATTTTCAACAACTTAGAGACGAAATTGAATCAAAAAGATGAAAATAAAATGAAGAAAATCCGAAATTATAAGTTTGACAACAATTCAGTGACTAAGTGTAGGCAAATGCAAGGATGAAAAAGAAAAATATGCAGATCTGATTTTAAATTTAAATTTGATTCTTTTGATATTTTTATAATCTTTTAAAATCAGATTGATGGAGATTCACAATTTGAACATGTGGGAAACGTGATCTACAAGAGAGGATGGAAAAGTAAGGGATCAGGAGGCATTAAAAGTAAAAAAACGTTACTATTTACGGAAGATCCCTTGAGAGTTAGAATATATTAGTTTTTGCGGTTTTTCTCATTCATTGTTCTTACGTTTTTGCACTTTTTCTTCTAGTATTTTCATTATCTTCAAAAAAGACCAGGGATGGAGACTCATTGTGTTGTTATTTCTTTGATTTCTACTTTCGTTATGAATAGCAAAATTTATTTTCTTGGTTAAATGGAACCTTGTTATCACCAATTATGTGTGAGATGTTTCAATAAAGTTTGTTCGTTGATGAATATTGAATATCTTCTGCATTACTCTTTCTAATTAAATTGATTGATTTCTAGGTGCGCAAGTAGGGATTAATTCGTTCAATAACTAGATTAATGAAATATGACATTCAGTTTCGTTAATCACAAGTAGCAATTAGGATTACCTTTTTTACGTTGGAGTCGAAAATTCTAAGAACATATTCACTTGATTAATTGCATTTCGTACATGTATTATCCTGCTCATTGGTTTCTTGATTCTTAAAACTATTATTTAATTGAATATGTTGTTGTTTAATAAGAATGCTAGAATACATGTTTCTAGCCATTTACATTTAAGAGAAAATATCCCCCAATGAATGTTTATTAATGATTGAAATTTTATATCGATGATCCATTTTAGCGTGATAACATCGGTGACCCAAAAATGAAGATTTGTCCCATTAAATTTTCAAATCCAATTATTCTTTTGATTTACGATTTGTCTTATCTTTTTCCTTAAATTGTCGTGAATTAACCCCTTTGTTTTCGTTTTGAATTCGTAACTCCTTTATTGTTAAGATTTCTTGTGGGAACGATATCCACTTACCACTACTACATTAATTTGTATTAACAGAAGTTGGTTTCTTCTATATCCCTAATATCCCTATAACAATAGAAAAGATTAAGTAAATATAAAATTTGTATAACAATAAACTATAAATTTGTAATCCCTTTACCACTATTAAATTCTAAGTCAGAAGTTAACGAATTCACAAACCATATCCAAGAATTAGTATTCTTTACCTCCACAATAGCCCATGCGAATGGATTCATCCCTCCATCACCATCCCTCCTGTTTGTACTTAATAGTTGACATTGGAATGTTGTCTATAGAAAGCAACCATTAATATAAAAAATTAGCCTCCATCCTCTTTTTATGGCATCAAAATAAATGTATAATCTTTTGAACTACACAAAAGAGACAAAGAAGTATGAATAAATGAACAAATATAATTATCAATGATATGTATAAAAACAATTTTATATATTTGTAACATACAAGTTTTTATTTCCTTACTAGCTGCAATTCTACTATTGATCTTGGATTACTAATCCTCAACTAATGTACATATCCTTGTAGCTCAGCATATTCATTCGCACAATCAATTGCCCTCTCTTTTCTCAACATCCTTTTTATCGCTCTACATATGCTTAAGTTAACAAATATATTAAGTTTTTCTTTGTATTCTGTAACCATCTTTACCATTGAGATACTAGGCTTTTCAATTGTTTCTCTAAAATGTCTCATGAGGAACTTATCTGAAATCAATTTATGTTTGTTGTTAGCAAAACAACTTTGCTCAGGATTGTATATCTTCACTTTGAAGCACCATTCATTCTTGTCACAACTAACATAAAACTTTCATGAGCATCCTTAAATACATCTAAATTTGATCTCATGGCTTTCATTTTTTTAAACTCGACATTGTATCCTTTGATACCACAAAATGCATAACAGAATCTCTAAATTCTTTAACTGATCCAAACTCTATCTCCAATCTCCAATCTCCAATATACAAACATATCAAAGTGATTATGCCTACTAGTACTATGTCTCCACAATGGATTGTTAGGCTCTTCTCCGCTTAGATTTCATCACTATTAATAAAACTACCACAATCAATTGAGTCAATTTCAACTGGTTGGTTGTCATCAAGAACACAAACTTGTATAAACTTGTCCTGATCTTTGTCATGATCATCCAGCTCTTAATCAAATCCTACATCAACTCCTTCACCAACTCCTACACTAACTCCACCAATTCTTTGACGGCCCAAAAAGCGCTTAGTTATGATCGCCTTTGTAAGGCCAACTTGGGTATTGAGCATTTATCTGTAAGAACTGTAAGAAACGAATTTTTTGCAATGGTCAACCCTAGAAAAAAAAAGGAATCATTTCATTTTTTATTATTTATTACATAAATTTAATCAAATTGGGATGTCCTGGATTTGACATGTCTCTTGGTAGGAGTATCATAAAACTCAGAATTATAGGTGTATTCAATACTTCCCAATAAAAGTGGAATAGTTTACCCAGCTCCTTGTTGTTTGAAGAACCCCTCCATTTCAATTGGGATTTTTTCAATAAAAGCAATTTCTAAATTTTAACAATAACAAATTGAATATATAATTGAATTAATTCAATATGCAATTCCCTAAATTGTTGTCAATATTTTCTCTTTTCAGATATAACGGGTTAATACCTAATATTACATATACATGTACATATACATGTTTTTCTTCCATAATGTAAACCCACTATTCGCATCTTATATTCAACAGAATTCTCAAATTCAAATCATTTTTTCGAAACATCCACAAAAGAGTCGGGCCTTCTTTTCGCACTATTACGGATACGAAAATAATGGAAAAAATTGGATTCAATTGTCAACTGCTCCTATCCGAAATTGAATATCGCTTATTCGGGTATTTATCAGTGGTGGTATACAATCGGTTTACGTACTAACGAAGATCTTTTCATTGGAGCTCTTTTTCTATTATTTCTTTATGCCCTATCTCTACTAGCGGGTTGATTATACCTACAACCGAGATGGAAACCGAGCGTTTCATAGTTCAAAAATGCCGAATCGCGTCTCAATCTATCTATACTATGTTTATTACTCTATTTTTCTTAGTAACGTCTATAACTATAATTTATAATGATTGATAAAATGATAATGATTGATAAATTAAAAACTTTCAATTGGTTTTTTTATCCTTCTATCTTTCAAAAAATTGAACTTAGGGAAATGCTTTACAACTCCATATGTATAAAAAAGTTTCGTACAACAGTATCCACAACTCCTTTTCGTGCTCCATACCAAGAAATGATATATTCTGTTAAAGACGGTCCTTCGCGTAAATTACTTTGAATGGGTAAATCAATCATTTGTCCTTGTGGATTTGACACTTTATCTGTTGGGTTACAGGCAGGCATTTTACCAGAGGTTTATATTGTATCAATCTAACCTTGTGTAATTCCTGTTGAAGCATATACTCGGGGGCAGTTGCAGGGCGGACGATTTCAAAAATACTCTTTTATTCATATATTAGATATATAGACTATAATATTTTTTTTCGAGTAGATACAATTCTGGATAGATAGAATTATTAATGGCTAATATATATATATATATATATAATTCTAATTTATATACAAAATACCCATGCCTTAGCACCTGTTGCAATGGCTCCTGGTGCAATAACAAGCACCAATTTGACTTGGGGGGTGGTGATTTAGTGGTCGTGGGCAACAAAGTTGCTTTGTTACCTATTCCACTAGTCAAAAAATTATATGGAAAAAATGGAACAACAATTTCAATTTGACCTCGTATGGATCAACAACTCTTGAAAAATAAAATAAAATAAACTAGAAAGCGAATATTAAAACACTAAAATATTAATAATAACACTTGTAAAGATGTTCCTCCTTAATATCATCATGACTCTCAAAGTCATGTGCGGTAGCAATACCAAACCAAATACGACGAGTTGTGGGGTCCTGAGTTAAGCCTTGACTAAACCTTGGAACAAGATTGGATAATCAAGAATCAGACAATTCATAAAATTTATGGACAAATTCCATCTATGGAGTGGACAAATTATTCACTGACAGAAAACTCCACCAATTCTTTCACTAACTCCTACACCAATCCTTTATTAACTCCTTCACTAACTCCTTCACCAACTACACTAACCTCTTTACTAGCTTCCTCAACATGTTCATCATCAACATAGTCTATCCTAATAATTTCACCAACTACATTAACTTCTTCACTAGCTTCCTCAACATGTTCATCATCAACATAGTCTACCTTAATACCATAACTTCGCTCTTCACCCTCGCTATCTCCATCCTCTTCTCCAATTATAGACAACATCTCAAGTGCAAGGATTAGGGTGTCTAACAAACGACTTACATAAGTATAAATCGTTTTGTAGATTTTCACAAAGTTAATGAGCTATAGTGATTTAATTTAATAAATCTTAATGACTAATTAAATTTAAAATTAGGTACACTGTAATAGATCTTGTGCATTTAAAGATATCCTAACTCCTCTGTCTCATATACTTACCTATAACAAATATAATCAAGCCTCTACTCTATCAAAAACGCTTGTTTTCTAGTTAACATATTTCAACTCCAATTCTGCTATGAACTTTCCATCATAAAATAGCCCTATAGTACCAAATTAGCTCATGCACTTGTTCACAAATAAGGGGAAATAATTACAGCTAAATTAAAAGGAAAATGCACATGAATATAGCCAAATAATTAACATTATAAATTAAACTTAAAAGAAAGTAGATTAATTATCCTATATTAACTTTTAATTTTGGCATCTAAAATTAAGCATAAATGCAAATATGTTAAGTTATATACAAATGCATAAATCAAGTTCATGTTGAATGATTAAATAAACTTCTAATTATTGTCAATATGTTAAAAAATACTAATAAATGAACCTCTTATTCCAGAGATATTAGACAAAATACTCATAAATGAACCTCTCATCAAATAATTAATTCATGAGATAGGCATGTTCAATTCATGCATGCGTGTGACTAATGACAGACTATATACACTTTAAGAAATGCCACCACTATTAAGGTGTCAAGCTCAAGCATGCTAAAGTTATAAAGTTTAAGTTGTTGATATATTATCTATGTAATATTAATTCTTGTGTATCTATTAAACAAATTGTTTACATATTTTAACTCTTGCAAACTAAAGGATTTCTAATTTAAATTGCAAATTTATAATTAACTGAGATGAAAAGAACAATAAGTTGCTTTGGTTTTTATGGCTAACATCTAAACCCACCTCTCCACCTTTTCAAGTTGCATAATAATATCCAACAATTTTGGTTTCTCTTGAAAGGGGGATTTTCATTAGTCCACTAAAGGAAAAGAATACTCATCTTGTAGTTAAGGGATAAACTTGATTAGGTGGTTACACCTCTAAATTATACTACTTCTTAACTCATACAAAAAGGAGAAAAATAATCAACTCACTTAAATGAACGTCAACAAAACATTGATGAAATAAGTCCAAAATAAGTTACAAATGGAGGTATAATTTGACTATATGAAGATCAATACCACAAAACATTACAAGAAAATTTTCGTTTAGTGACGGATATAACTGACGGAAAACCTAAATATTCTGTTGGCAAGCCAAGTTAGCGACAAAATTTACCAATAAACCAAGGTGTTGTAGAAACAGTCGTAGGTAATAATTTTTGGCAAATAACAGAATGTTTGTTGGTAAATATACCGATAGACAATTTATGTAACTGTCGGTGAATATATTAATGGTTGTTTGTGCAGTAGACTGTCGGTAAATTTTCAACGGTCAAAATTTATCCATTGACAAATTTACAGACGATATTGGTTATTCTGTTAATAAGTTTATTACAACATTACCGACAGTTATGTTTGTTCCATCAGTGAGTATACCGATGGTTATTCAGCGACAAATTCTGTTGGTAAAGTTGGCGATGAAATTGATTATTCCATCTGTTACTTAATGTCAATATTACTGACGGTTTGTTGTTTTCCATCGATAAATAAAATTGATTTTACTGATGCACCTTTGTTTTTTTGTCGGTAAATTAACAAAAGAAATTTAAAAAAAAATCCCATCATTAAATATTATTTGATATAGTTGATGTATAATTTAAACAGTTATGAATTATCTATATAATATTTTAATTTATTTATACATTTCATTTGTTTAAACAGAAAATCGATTGATGATAAAAAGTTAAAATTATCTTAATTGATAATAAAACATTAAATTGTACATAATAAGTATTTGTAATTCAAATGAAATGATTACAAGTACACTATTGATTGGGTGATCGTGGATGCTCTGATTGCTACGATGAAGTGCTACCCCTCCCCTTCAACTCATCCAGCTCATTATAGAGCTGAGTTATATACTTCATCGATCGTTGCAACTGAGTTGCCAATGTCTACATTATACTCCGAAGCTTATAGACTTTATTAGTTGTGGACCTCTTACAGATGTTGCTATATTGGACGTAGATGATTGCAAATAACATATGTTCGCAATTGAATCAAAGTTGAATATCCTTCCACAACGATCCCTACCATCCATTGCATGAAGATAAGTTTGAGTCTCATCAATGTCTTCAAATTGTTGAGATTATCGTTGAATGCTTTCTTGTATTTGATCTTATCAGAAGGCAATGGTTATATTAGTAAGTGATAATTATTAAGCATTAATATTAAACCATAAATTTCACATACATTCAATTCTCTGCATCGGTTGTTGACGAATATCAAACCGTCATGCTTCTTAGTGTGAGTGTATAAAAAGAGCTGACGAGATATAGGCTTCATACCCATAGACTTTTCCTGCATAAGAATAAAATCTTATAAGTGAACTAGAATTTATAACAATTTCGACAGAGTTCTTATTGTGAATCATAGACTCGTGAAAATTTTCACTAGTAAGTCTCACGGGAGCTGCATCACGAGTTTCCAGCCTATATATCGTCCTAGGGGTTTATTATGGAAAGAATTGCCTTATCTATAAAACGTATTAATTTCTTGTGTTAATACCAAGTTTGCATTAATTACATCAAAGTTAAAGTATTAATTGATTGAATTAATCACCTACAATTGATTTCAAAACTATGGGACGTGGCATTGTTTCACTAATAAGCCTCATAGGAGCTGCATTATGAGTTTCTAGCCTATATACCATCCTAGGAGTTTACTATGCCTCAAATCATTCATAAGATCTCAAATTCATTCCACATCAATAAATGCTTATGCAATCATATATCTACTCATCAATGATTCAAACAAAATCCAAACATAAACAGTTAGACCATTATAGAAGGACATAAAAACTCAGCAATGACTATGCCTTTAGACCTAGCACACAAAAAGGCATTTTATGGTTAACTATACATGAAAGCAAAATATCATCCTTAAATGATATGTTGTACATCTTCAATTTCTCTCATTTTATTAAAAAAAAGAAAGGAAATCCTAAAATAAGCTAGATAGGAAATCCTAAAAGCTAGAATGAAGTTCCAATTGATAGAAACAAAAGCTTTGAAATAAATAATTTTATATTGTAACCTTAGTTAAGTGTTTTCTTATAATAGTTTATGGACTTAGATAATCTCATCATGATTTAAAACCTAAAATTTAACAAATTAACTTATAATCATGCTATATATCTCATATTAGCATAAATAAGTGATGCAACATCTAATATTAAGTATATGTAAAATGGCAATATAGCAACTATATATATGTTAAAATGCTTCCTATATGAAGTTATTAATTGACCATATGAACCTCTAAAATGTAGTAATATCATAGTATATCATTTAACATTCAAACCCTCCTATATTGATACATAAATGTAATCATAGTCCTCAATCTATAATGTCATTTGCAAGACAACAACCAATATCCTATATTAAAGTTCCTCAAAACCCTAAAATCATTAATTTATCAATCCCATCACAAAACAAATATACGTAAAGAAAAATAAAAAATCTAACCAAAAATGGGGTGAGAACATGAAAAGTAAAGAGAATCTAATCAATTCGAGAGTATCAATGAAATAATCCATTAACAAAATTCAAATATTTGGAACTATAATTCAAACTCATCCTATATTAATACATTGATAAACACAACTTTAAGAATGTAACAACTGATACAACTAATACGAAAATGTATTAATGATAGAGATTAACAATACTTAAAATTTAAAGCTAATAATTTAGATTAACAATACATAAAATTTAGATTAACAATACTTAAATTTAGATTAAAATACTTAAAATTTAAAGGCACAAACTGAAGTTTATACCACAAACAAGTTTCAGTTGATGCAGGCCATTTACATTAAAAAGGCAACAAGTTTAAATGTGAGGTTCAAATCACAAATAAATACCCAAATTAAACCAAGTACACAAAAATTCAGTAAATAACAAAACCTACTTATCTCAACCAACATGCGAAAGAAGTCACTGAAGCACGTGAAGGAATAAAATGACGGAGCTGGAGTGTCCAACGGCCAAAGAAGATAACCAAAACAAAGAAAAGAAGACAATGACAATCAAAGCAGCACACAAAACACAGTAACAAACAAAATTCAACGACGTCAGAACAAATAATCAAAGAATAAAATATTACCTAAACCGATGATTAAAGGATGACGACGACAATGACACGCAATGGGTTAGTGATGGAGAGGATAAAAGATGGAGAAAAAACATAGGAGAAAATGAGGGGGGAAGGTTAGGGATGAGTTTAACCTCAAACAAAAACAACATCGTTTGGTATTAAGCCAAACAATGTCGTTTTTATTTTATTTAAAACGATTAAGCTGAAGCTAATGACGAAGTAGCTAGACCGTTGCAAAATCACCGATGAAGTACATTATCGTCGGTAAACCCCGATGCTTGATTATTGAACCAAGCATTTATGCGTAAATTTATCAATGGAACGGTTATACCGTCAAAAATTCACCAACAGAACATAGATCCGTCGTAGTTACTGTAAGACATAAAAAAAATGCAACAAAATATTGAATGTAATATAGTTATAATTAACTTTGCAAATTTGTGTTTTAATATTTAGTTTGTTTGTTCTTAATTTAATGATCAAAGGAAATTCAATTTTGTATAACTACGTTACTTTTATCCTTACCAACTCATTCATTGCCATCCTCACAACTAAATAATAGAACAGGGGACCACAACATACATGGAACAACTCAACAAGTATTTTGGGCTTAGGTCGAAAATAGAGGATCACAACATAAAATAAACATAAACAAAAAACCAAACAAAAGAGTCATCAAAGGAATAAGAAATAAGCGACCAAAATATATAATAAATATAAACTAAAAGTCAGTCAAAAGAATGGACCTATCACAATGTTTTGTCCTTTGTCCTTATGTTGTTTGCCAGAAATTTGACAAAGGCATGTAGGAGGTGACAGGAACGTGCTGTTGTAATTGAGCCTACTGCTGCTGTGATTGAACTTTCAGAAGAGCGAGCGAGATTTCTGCAAACATTTGAACGAAGTGAGAGTTAGGGATTTAGGGATTTCTACAAACATTTGAAGTTAAGGATTTTGTGTAGGGATTTAGGGAATTTGTGATTTAGGGATTTTGAATGAAAAAAATGGTGAGTTTTGAATACTTGAGCCCAGTTTTATTTTAAATACATGAAGCTACATGGGCAAGTGTTGGTCTCACTGATGTGCATAAAACTAAAAAAAAGTCATGTCGTTGCATTTAACTAGCGGAGAGTAACTTCTATTAAAATTTTCGTTCTGTAAACATTACAGTTTAAATTGAACACTCAGAAACATTTGGTATTCCGATGCAAACGTCAAGATTTAACATACAATTTTAGCCCTATCTTATGTTTTGTTTTTCATAGCCCAAAAGATGAATATGAATTGCTTTGCTTGCCATTACTGTTTGGTGAGATTAGGGATAATTAAGGACTGTGTCTGTATAAGAGATGATTATCTATCTGGAAAGTGCTTTCTAATATCAGTCAGCATTTTGAATTGAGAGATGATAAAGGCAGGAGCATGTTGTATGCAGAATAAGTAAATGAGACATGATTATCTATCTAAATCGTAAACATCTAATGAAAAATTCATAATACATTTATACATGGACACGCACTTTCATGAATTTTTATACCTGGGCTCACGTTGGTACACCATAAAATTATCACAACGGAGAGAACTTGTCATGCATTGTCCCACCCACCAAAATAGATATGGAGAAAATGGAGTTTTCTTCCTTTATTGGCCCAGAAAAAGAGAAAATTGATGAGAAATCATAGGTATAACAGAAGGTAAAAGGATTGGAAAGTGAAAAACCTGTACATGCTACAGATTGTAGTTCCACACTCAAAATTAGCACCAAAAAAAAAAAAAAGATAAAACAAGCAAATCGTGTTGGTGTGTCATCCATTAGCCTTACATATCAGACCATACAAATTTTCTTCCAGCCAGAGGGCAGCATTCGTAACACCCTCCTCCTAGATATGAGCATGCTAAGTTTTCAGCTCAACAACATCCTCTCCCTTGGATTCAGTTTCAGGAAGCTTTGACTGTGAGCATTGTCCATTTGCAGAGGCATTGGACTTGATGGGTTTCTTAAACTGCACCAAGATCATTGTCATGTTGTCACATCCCTCCCCACTTGCTGTTGACGGCGCCAGGCACCTATCAAGTACTCTCTCACACACCACAGAAAGTTTGCTTTCCTGCATTTTTTTGAGAATGTTGGAACTTTGAAAATGTATAGTTGCGTAGAGTTCAACCATTTCTATCAAGATCCCACTAAAAAGTTAAAATTGCACATACCGTGCTTAGTTGTTCATGAATGTAATCTACCAGTTGCTGACTAGACATGCAATCCCTGAAACAATCAACAATAGTAGTAATCCAATTTCAGCAACAGAGGACTTCACAATATCTTAAACGAGAGGATATTATCATTGCAGATTGTCCATACATTCATATCTCTTCAGATAGTAGCTGCAAATGTATTGCAAACAGTTATAAGAGATATGTAGATTGTTTCTGAAACTACTAATGTTGCCTACGTATATAATATACTTCACTTGGAGAAACCATGATAGCTTACTTTTTCTACTAAACCCTTTCCTTCATAATAATCTCTTTGGAAGATGATCCGAATATACTTTCTTCCATGGCAAATACATTAAGGATATAAAAAGTTCTGAACACAGTGCAGTGAACCATATTAAAAAGGGAAGCATTTGATACATACCATATTCCATCGCATGCAAGCACAATAAAATCATCATCATCACAAAGTTCAACCTAATTGAATGAGCAATAAAAGTTATTGACGGGAAAATAAGGAATAATTATCAAGATCTATATATAAGAAAATGATTTGTTCAATTACATAGTATAAAAAGATGATTTCCGCACCGTGTTAATATCTGGATTTGCTGTTACAATTTGCTTCTCAGCAGGTAAAAACTTGTTCTGCTTGAACTCCATATCTCCTGGGGTACGTGCAAAGGAACTCTAAAGGTTAGAAAACCATGAAGAATTAAAAAGAGTCTGAAGTTCTATCTCTCTTTCCTTCTCGGTGGTGAATGAAGGTTCATATGCAGGTTTCTGCTCTTATAACCTATGAGAGTAGTTACATGAAACAAGTCAAGAAACAAATGCACGGGCATAGACTCATTCAACTTTTATTGGGGCAGGGACCTAGCTTCCAATTATGGGAAGAAGACACTGCTACTCTTGTATTTTCTGATACCTAGATGCATTGCTGGGGGAAATAATGGATTAGAGTTCAGAATTCTTGTTTCACAACATAGGAGAAGAGGGCTAAGATAAACAGTGTCAGACCATGAACAAACTAATTATGAGGACCATAAATGTTATTAAGGAGATCAAATAATCATGTCTACCTATAGCCCTTGCAAGATTTAAACTGCCATTGACCCGTCCTGCATGTATGAAACCACCAGCTTTTAAAATCCTTTCTTTCTCAGCCTCGAGATCAGGTTTATGGTCTCTAGACAGATTATATGCCTGCATCAAGAAATTCCCTTTAAATCCATTTGAGAAGTGTTTAAGGTTTCTACATTGTACCATGATAGAACCACAAAAGTAAAATATTTGTATGCGTATGTTCCTGAATGCAATAGTTAGCCTCAAACTAACATTTTAATATCAGTGGTCTCACAAACAGCAAACTAAAGCTGAAGATCATCTAGGCATCATTTTAAACAGATATTAAAGAAGGTAAGTTGTCTCTCTCTCTTTCTCTCTCTCTGTTAAATGAAAAGTACCTGGCCCTTTCGAGATATCACACATCGAGAATCACCAGCATTTGCAACAACAAGTTGGTTGTTTCTTAAAATTGCTACACAAGCAGTTGTGCCAGAAGTTGGTCCAGAAAAGTCAGAGTGAGGACCCTGTTCGGAGTAAACAAGTTATTTATCATTAGTCACAAAGTATTGCCGTAAAGCCATTATGGCTCATTCCTTGTCTCATGAGTAAAAGAAGTTTGAGCAAAAATGAGCAGCAAAAAATTGTAACTATCATCTTAGCTTCAAATTTTTACCTAAATTCAAGCATGCAAATTAAAGCCTGGTGGAAAAAATGAATTGATAGGGTTTAGAACAGAACATGGAAAAAAATGGATTGGATGAAATGCGCACCTTATGAAGAGTATGGTTATATAAAATGCTTTAACTAAGATCACATCAATTAATAAAAAATATAACTTAATCGATGAAGATTTTTTGTCACAACAGAGATGTAAATGTAATGCAATGCTTAATGAAACCCTCCAAGTATACTGAGCCACAAACTTTCAGAAACCTTTTATCTTTTCAAAGTTGCTTTCTGGAGGAAACTATATCACTGGCAAATAATATTGTGCTTATTATCAAGTGAATGGCCTCAGGAAATTTTTATCACTAGTTTTCACAATGAGTTGCTACGTAATCATCATTATGGCTCACTATCAACAGAACTAGTACAGATTTCGTTTAAATGCTCATGAGCTCTGATGGGAAGTGGGAACTCACAAGCAGCAAGTAGAAAGAAACCCTAGTAGTTTCTCAAATCCACAATAATACATCATGACAGGTAACTGCTTGAATTGTCAAAATAATTGTTGATAGAATCAAAATGGAGTTGAAATGAAAAAAAAGTACACTATTACAAGTATAAACACAATCAGATGACAATAAAATATACGTTTATAAAATACCTCTTCGAAAGGCCAATCATCTGTCGGGCCATTACTCTCGCCATTCCTTGGAGACCATATTAACCCCTCTAACATGCCAGTAAACTTGTTTATTCTATCACCCAGAACAGCTAATTCCCGCCATCCTCTTTGTCCACGCATCATCTCATCCATTCTACATGAACCACAAAAATTCAGATCATGGTCCAAACAGAAGTTATACTTTACAGGATGCATTAAGGACGGATGAGTTATCTTGCTATACATCCAAAATGATAATAGATAGCTATGAAATATAAACTAAAGAACAATGTAAAAATCAAAGACCTTTAGGGAATGATAAGTTTTTTTTTATATAGATACACCACCTTCGTATTTTTCATTTTTGTCATCAATTAAATTAATGATGTAATTAATAATAGTATTCTGCCTCAAAGTGAAACTGCACGGCAATTAAAAGGAAAATTCTTGATATCTTCTAAGAGAATCATTAAATTTAGAAACTAGCAGTGCATAATATCACATGATCCAAATAAATATAGAACTTTTTAATTGGGTACCTTGATTTTCTTTCTAAATAGGCAGAAATGAGAAATTCTCCAATCAAATAAATAAGGTAACCTGAAAAAAGCTTTCTGAACAGAAGTTCCTATATCTCCAGCCGAATAAGCTTCATTCTTAAGAACCTGTTGATGAAGAAACTTTGCACAGAACTTTGCAACTACTTTACCTGTAAGTTTACAAGAGTATGATGAGCTGTGAAAATTGCAAGTGGCACTTCTTCCTAATGAGAGATAGCTATCTAAGAGTTTCTGGACAAAGTTTTTGACTCGACGAAAATTAATTTTCTCTATACAATGCTCAAGTAAGCATCAATGTCGGATACATTAGGATAAAAAATGTTTTCTGTGTTTTAAATGGAAAAAATAACTTTATAAACTCCCAGCTCCCAAAAGTCACTGCTCATTACAGTCTTTTCACGTCAAAAATACTAGGACTAAGGAAGCACCAATTACAGAACCAAAAAGAAAGTATCTCTATATACAAGAGAGGTGGGATATGTAAAACAAGGCTCCATTGTCAATTTTATCAGCTACCTTCCAAACAAGATAGAGACAAGAAGGCTCCTGTTTTTGTTTTGTATTGCTAAGTTCTGATATATTTTCATTATCCCACAGTGGAGACAAAAGTGGACCCATCACTTGATTAAAAATTTAAAACTATATATATCATAGTTACTGTTTATATTCTTTCGGTATAAACGTAGATATGTTTTGGTACTCAGAAACTAATTCTTCTATAACTATTCAGTATCGCTAAATGATTATACATACTAATTTTAGTGTCTTGGTTGTTACTGAATATCTAAATTACCTTTTTTGGTCAATTATAGCCAAGAATTTTGTTAAAAAAAATTCCTCATAGCTTCCAGTGATATCCGTTTAGATTACCTCTGCTTGCACCCTAGAATCTGAAAATATTTGATACCATGTGAAAATTATAAACACTCTTAGAAATAAATTGAAATCTATCTCAGTTTTTATGATATTTATCATTTGTTATTTTCATAAAAGGTTTGGAAGTTAACCAAATTATTAAGCAACTGTTGATATTAATCCACTAAATTAAATTTCTGGACCCGCATCTGTTCCATATAAGTGTGTGCATTTATATGGTCATTAGAAAAAAAAGGGGTGATCCAGGATTGGTTGGAAAGAATGAAAAGTTTAGATTATCAACAGTTGAAAAAAAGCAACTAAATTTCATAGTTCATACAAGGCTCGGTAGCTGAATATGTAAAGTGGAATATTAAGAAGAACATATATTTTCATTACAAACTCCAGACCACCTACTTGAATGTGTTACCCAACGTAAGTTCATATACCAACAAACAAACTACAATTGCTTTTCGGTCAACGACCCAGTCACAAATGATTCCAGACTAAACTGAGTTCACTTTGACATTACTCACTTTAAAGACATGCAAGGTTTGGAAATGCAGACAGGATTGGGTGGTTGGACCATAAAATCAGGTGACTAACTGACAAAGTCAACCTTACCTTCATTTTTGTTTCTAAAAGCCAGTCCGTTCAACAGATATAGGAGATCTACCTGATTAAGTTATAAACACAAGAAAAACTAGTGCAATGATCAGGACTTGCTGCTTTGGACTGAAATCAGGAATTCGAGCCTTACATGCCTATTTATTCTTAAATAGGGGTAGAAGACTATATAGAATAGTGGAAGAGAGATTTGAACCAGAATGTACAAGAAAGAATAATGCAGTTGATCACAGGAGCCAAGCTCATTTCCACAGGTGTCTCCTAGCCACTTTAATCTTAGTGAAACTAACATTGTCTAAAAACTTATAGAAACTATTGGATCATTTAGTCAGCTAACATAGCAAAAGAGTTAAGGATCTCATAATTGTAGCTCAGTCCACTACAAGTACCTGAGACATCAAACTCTTACCTCCATGGCCATCATAAACACCAAAGAATGATGTTGTATCATCCAAATCAGTTAGTGCTGCATGCTGAGTAATAAAGGTTAGTTTGTCAGTACACAGAAATAAATATGTCCCAAGGCACTAAAATAGAAGGCATAAAAAGAAGTGTCATCCTTGGAGAATCTCCATAATATAATGAGAATTTGCAGTAGTAAGACTGTATTGCAAGAGCTTTCTCAATAAACAGAACTTGAAAGCACACTTTTTCACGCACTTCAACCACTGGTGTTTCTATATCTTTAAAAGCCGTCCCAAAATTTCCAACTTATGATAACACAAAGAGTAACAAATGATTCAAATCACATGGCATAGATGTAACAGACCATGTCCTTTGGTTGTTAAATTCCTAAGAAATCATTGTAGGGATCAATCTATTAACAATTAACGACTATGGAAAATAGGAGTAAAATGTCCTATTGATTAAGGGAACCTTAAAACTTTCCCTTGGCAACAGATTATTGTTATGCAAGATAGCCTCAGTCCCAAACTACTTAAGTTGGAATTGAAATCCTTTTCCTCCATTTCTGTGCTTTGGAAAAGGGTGGTGATAGTCAAAACTAACTAACTCATCATATTAATAGTTGCAGAGACAGAGAAAAAAAAGCTAGCTTAATTATAGTGAGAGGACAAGTTATATCATACAACCCTGTGTATCTAATTTCCAAACCATGTCCTTATCATAATTGAGAATCCAACAAATAATACACCAACACTGATACTAAGAAAGTTAAATGTACAATGACTTAATTGCTTACAACATTCAAAGATATCAAAAGTAGAACTAATTACTCACTGCATCTTCCATGGATGCACGCCAACCTTGCATAGAAGACAAACCAAATCTTAGCCGATCATTCTCACCATCCTCTGAAAATTTCTCAGTTTTCGGAGAGCTAAGGTATATGCCCATTTCTATCTGAAACAGAAGAGAAATACCCAGCAGAAAATCAGAGTAATTCACAACAAAGGACTCCAACAAGCTCTTATAACAGAAGTAACATATCAAATCCAAAAGCACTACTATCCACAACCAGCTTGACCATGATAACATTAGTGTTTGATGCAAATAAGCTGGCATCGTCTCAGCAAAACAAAAATATGGTCTTACTAGTTGAACTTCTTAACGCTTGTCAATCGGGAGAAACTAAAAACAGTTTGTTATACCTCATTTTAATTCAGATTAATAACATTCCAGTCATCAGGAAACCATATGAACAATTTGATGTGAAGATGAAATGATCAGAAGAAATAAGAGGAGTTAATCATACACAAAGCATCACTGCTATGGATAGAAAGAACTAGTAATCAAGATTCATAAACTTGCTTGTGGAGTAAGTACAGAAATATGGAAAGAGCATAAAATGATACAAGTGAAGACAGATAGGAGAAGAGTGGGGTGAGGGGGGCGCAGAGGCAGTAATATCAGAATATTACATAGACTCAAGATGCCTGAATCAAGACAGGCATCCAAAAGAGCCGTAGGGAAGATTTTATAAGGCAAGAGACAGGAAAGGCATCAGATGCAACTTTGGAAAGGTCACCATAAGTTTTGCATTACCATAACATGCCCGTTAAGATAAAATTGGGCAAGCATTTCTACAGACGACACTTGCAAAGGAGAGAGTTATTAGCTTATATATCCTATGGCAAGAAATTTAACATCAGACTTACCCTACCCAAGCAAAATTCTCAAAGCTTCAATTTTCCTACATGCTTTCCTTAGATGACCAACTATGTGCGGCCGCCCAATTGGGCCACAGGTAATCTCAGAATATTACATAAGAGTCAAGATGCCTGAATCAAGACAGGCATCCAAAAGAGCAGTAGGGAAGATTTTATAAGGCAAGAGACAGGAAGGGCATCGGATGCAACTTTGGAAAGGTCATCATAAGTTTTACATTACCACAAGAAGCCCGTTAAGATAAAATTGGGCTAGCATTTCTACAGACGACACTTGCAAAGGAGCGAGTTATTAGCTTAAATATCCTATGGCAAGAAATTTAACATCAGATTTACCCAACCGAAGCAAAATTGTCAAAGCTTCCATTTTCCTATATGCTTTCTTTAGATGACCAACAAAAAAACAGAAACAGGGGACAAAAAAATTACCTGTGGCCCAATTGGGCGTCCGCACACAGTTGGAAGGTCAGGAGGGAAGAGAGAGAACAAGAACCCGAATGGTCTTTAAACACGAACCGCTTAGGGAAACTAACAAAGACTCCATCAGAACTTGAAAAATCCAAGAAGAAAAGGGAAGATTGACTGAGAGAAACAAGGAAGAACCAGAACCAGAACCAGAACCAGATACAGATACTTGAAATGAAGAGAAGTAAAGGGAGAAACTTTGAGTTATGACTCGTACAAAAGAGTTGGTCCGATGAATCATGCTAAAGGCCTTACCTTTGATCCTCCGTCTATCTAGAATTCTCTCTCTTTCCTTCCCTGCGATGATTGCTTAGAATGGAAACGTGGGTAGGCGGCTCTTGTTTAACTGTTACAGTTTCTACTGTTCGTGTATTTTTGTTTTCCAGGAACAATGATTAATAATTTTTTTTTTTCAAAATATCCTAAATAGGTCTTAATTATAAGAAGGCACGTTTAAATCATCTATATCCAAACTAATATTTACTCAAACAAGATAGGTCTATTACGGGAGGTAAAATTTCTGATCCTAAATTTTAAACGACTGTATATATAAAAAAAATTCTAATCCTCAACCTTACTTAAATCAAAAGATCGCCTTACTAATTCAACTTAACTTGGGTTAATAATAAGAGTTCATTTGGCTTAACATTTTTTGTGAAGTAAGAAACCGTTAAGTTAACCATCTTCAGTCATCTATTTTATTGCCGAATAATGGGTCGTTGGCAGTAGCAATTGTATGCGTCAACGTTGGACGCCAACCGCTTCACCTTACATGTCATTGATCTTTTTTATTTTTATTTTTAAATTTAAGAAAAAAATTGTTTTTAAATTTATTTCAAAAATAACATCTTCGTCGTATAAGAGTAAGATTGCATATTATCAAATCATAATAAACTCTGTTTTATTGCGAGATTTTAAATTGAGTGTAATGATTATGATGATAAATTTTATTTTAAATTTTTATTTTAATTTTCAAAATGTATGAAAAATGATAAAAGTAATTTTATTTTATTTATTTCTCTTTTCTTATAGTTTGATTTTTATCAACTAAATGTATAAATAATTTAATTATTTAAATTAATAACCATACTAATCACCTGCAGATAACTGGTAACTCCATTCAAACTTCTGTCTTGGATAGTAATGTGTATAGATAGATATAAAGCAGATCAATTATTTATGTTGTAGGGTCCAAGTTTAGGCTATTAATTTTGTATGTTTGAGACATGCCAAACATTGCTATCACGCCAACAAATAGTAGGGAATTAGAGAGAGACCGTACATGATAAATTTTGGTGCATGAACTTAAATTTAGTCATTTTTAATAAATAGCCTTATCCGTTATATTTAAGTTTACATTGACTTGAAATTTAATTATTCTAAATAAAATAATATCATTTTATTTAAAAAATTAGTATCAGGTAAGATTGAAATTAGACAGTCCAAACTTAAATTTAATTAAAATAATAAATTATTTTATATTTTAATTTTAAAAATATTATTTAAAAATGCCTAATCACGTCAATCCTACTCACATCATACACTTAGAAACAAAACAATCGTATTAGCAGAACCAAATAGAAAGTTATAAATGACTCTCTAATATTCAATGCTAATACTCACCCTAATTAAGAGCTCCAGCTGCCTTTTTAAGATATGTCAAGATTCTTCCCGACGCCCACCCATCCACGCTACTTTTATTCACAAAAGCAAAGTATATATATTTATGATAAATCAAATTAAAATTTAATGAAAATTGACATTTGATGAAATAAATTTATTAAAGAGAAGTAAGTACGTCCGGACTAACTGCAGGAAGGATATTTATTGAGGTGCACTCTTATAAAAAATAAAATAAGATAAATTGTTAGTTTTATAAAAATAATACGAGACAAAATAAAGTTTAATATGATCCAGCTCATAATACATCATATTTAATTCTTCGGTTGATCTCTTTAATAATGAAAATATGGTTTAAAATTTTTACATAAAAATTCTTGTTTACTTTTTTATTTTATCTTAGTTGGCTAATATTATTAATTGATTGATTTTATAAAAGGAAAATAAATTTATAATCCTCGGAGAATGATCATATAGTGTCAAAGCATGAAATTTCTATTCCAAAATTCTCACAAGTCATTATAATATTGACTTGAAAAATACGGAGACAAGACGCTTTCAAAATGCGAAAGAACACCTAATTCTTAGCTTTCCCCCTAATAATTGTATTAACGACTAACCATGCTTCTAATTGTATTTAAATCCATATCTTAATTCAACAAACGATTACATGATCTCATTTAGGAATAGAACACTTTAACAAAATTAAATAATACAAATTAGAACACTGTACAACAAAAACAAAATATCTCATCCATCTCATTAAGCCTAATACGACTAAAACGGTGCCTAACAGTGGAGGAAAGCAATTAATGAAGTCAAATGTTGAAATTGTAGGTAAAGTCGATGCATACGAAGCAACCTCTATTTCTTCTTAAAGTCTCCTCTTAAAAAGTCTATGCATGTGATCCCGTTCAACCTCCAACTCTTCTTCTCAGCCATACTTTCTAAACTGCTGGTTAAGTGATTTTTTTTTTAATTAAAGGGAGACTAAGAAGCAATCTACATAATAAGTTTGAGAAAACAGATTTTCGATAAATCTTCTATCAGAATCATGTGGTATCTTATATGTGTGGTACAAAATAATTAACTTCAACTGTCAACTGACCATCATAATTTATAAGCCAGTCGACGCATGTGTTACTTTCTCAATAAACAACAGGCCAATTCTTGATAAGCAACTGATAAATGCTCCTAAAAATGAAATTGAAAGTCCTAATATCGAACACTGGGGAAGAGAGTCCTGGTTCAGTGAATTTTTAATGTTTGGCTTTTGTTGGACGTTGAAATGAACCGTACGAAGCTTATCGGATAGCAAATGGAGGAGATCGTTTGAATGTACGATCTTTGATACCAAAAATTTCCAACTCTGACCGATACATGTACCACTGGTCAAGGGATAAGATCCTGTCTGTCTAAATGATCCCACTTGAGAAATATCTTTCACGAATACAGCACAGTAATGTTTTAAAACTTAGATTAAAAATTAAATATTTAATTGACATTATATTGTCATAAATATTTTTATGCCGTACAAAATAAATAAAATTTTAAATTTTAAATATAATTTAAAAAATTATCCTTATTTATAAAAATATTATAATTTAATTAAATAGCAAAATTTTAAGTGAAAATTAATTTTATTATTTTAATTTATAAAAATTTGATTTACAAAATTAGCTAAGTAATTAATAAGTCAGTTAATAACAATTATTAAATAAATTAAATTAAAATTAACTGACTTTAAAAATTTTATAAATAAACTATTAATTATTAATAAATAAATAACTGCATTAAAAAAATAAGGACAAGAAAACTATACAAAGTTACAAACTCGATCAGATATTGTCTTGCGTCCAGTCCCCAAAAACTGTGCAACTTACAAAGCATTAAACAAAAAACATGAATCGCGTCCATACGCTACGCCCACCTCACCACCAGGCCGCCGGTGGCTCCTTTTGTGCTCTCTGTCTCCAAAGTCTTGTTCCACACTTCATAAAGTATAATAATCTATTAACACATGATTGTTTGATAATATCTCCAGCAAAAGTGAGAAGATTTCTTAGAAACATTTTATCTGGTCTTTTAGCATTTATCTCTTTTTTATATCATTTTGAACATTTTGTAACTTATTAAACAATTGGATTTATATTAGACTACTCGCCGTGGTTGCTTCTAAATTCTAATGCTTTAGTAAGATTTACTAATATTAATTTAGAAGGCAACAATAATAATAATAATTTATTGCTATGTATAAGAAAAGACAACAAAATTTTAAAAAAAGTTACAATAAAGTCTTATACAGACAACATCTAAAATTATTCTTATAGTTTCAATCACTTATTTACTAAAGGGTATTTACTAATGTTACACATATACTTATATAGCTATTTACTATTTTATATTTAAAATTTAAAATTTTCTGTTTATTGATGAGTATTTGGAATATGTCTACCAAAATTAAATTACCCACTAAATTTTATTTAATAAAATCAAAACACATCGGTCGATATTGCAGGAGAAGAGCAAGATATAGATGTGGATAGTAAGGAAGACTAGAGACTCAAAACCCTTCTTCTTTGTCTTGGCTTCCATGTGTGGTGTGGTTCATGATGTCATAGGGTATTGTGTTACGAAGATTACCAACTTTGATTCTACCAAACCAACCGCCCTGAATCTCTACCAAATCGGGTTTGAGCTTTAGGTTTTAGGTCGGTAACTCAAATCCAAGTACTATTTGAAGTCTGAATATTTTTTGTTTAAAAGTCTAAATTTGACCTAAATTTTAGTTAATTTAAGTCACGTCAATTTAATTAGGTCAGATCAATAAGAACTATACTATTTTTGTCATATTTAAACAAATATTCATGTTTGAAATAATATTTATCCTGTATAATATATTAGAAACAAAAACAAATATTATGTGTGTCGTGTGCTTTGCCCACTACGACCATAGTTTAGAGGCAACATTTTACAACAGTTTCCATCCATCTCCAAGGAGAACCTTGTGTATACATTATCTTTTTTTGTTGTGAAAATATACGATCTTAACGGAATCAACGTTCAGGTTTAAGATTGTCAGAAAGAAACGCACAAAAGGGAAGAGAATACACAGAATCAGAGGAAGGATAGAGATTCATTCATAGAGAGAGAAACCACAAATCACACATACGCGATTACATGCCGTTAGAGCCGCACTCGTTCGGCTTAAAAACTAAACTCAGATATTCCTCTACAACTCATCCCAGACAATTACTATAGTTCCCCTATTATTTAAACGTTGCATATTGCCTCTCTGTTAATGAAGCTTGACGTCCGTCCATTCTTTTATTTTGCACCGTCTTCTCCGATCATCCGGTAACAATCCCCTCCCCCTTAACATCCTTGTCCACTAAATTAATCTCCGGATATCGCTTCTGAAGCTCAAACAAGTATTCCCATGTTGCCTCCTTGTCCCCTCCATCCGACCACTGTATCAAGAGTTGGGTCACCGCTTTGTTGTTCTTCCTTGCAATGCGTCGATCCAAAACAACAACTGGCATTTTCTCAATCGAAAAAAAAAAGGCTAGTAAGTTTGTCGAAATTCGAGCCTGGTCTCCCCGCGCCTTCTTCAATTGCGAAACGTGGAACACAGGGTGAATTAAAGAAGTAGCAGGAAGATCGATTTTATAAGTCACTTTCCCTATCCTCTGTAAGACCCTGTAAGGTCCATAATATAGAGGAGACAACTTCTAGTTGCTCCTTCTCTGCAGCGAGTGTTGACGGTAAGGTTGCAGTTTGAGTAACACCATGTCACCCACCGCAAATTCTCGCTTCGAACGACTGGAATCCGCATACTGCTTCATTCTGTGTTGGGCCCTTCGCAAATGAAACTTTGTCACCTCAATGATGGCCCCTCGATCCTTCAAAACTCTATCCACCTCTATTACCTTAGAGTCTCCCGCCATATAAGGCGTGTACACCGGTGGTGCGTACCCGTATAATACTTCAAAAGGAGTACACCCAATTGACGGCCGGTAGGTCGTATTGTACCACCACTCCGTGACTGCCAACCACTCACTCCATCTCTGCGGAGCCTCTCCATAAGGTCGTCATTCTGAGGGTGGTATGTCGTAGAACATTTGAACCTAACACCCTGCAACCGTAACAAGTCCTGCCAGAATTTGCTCAGGAAGATGGGGTCTCTGTCACTAATGATCGACTCTGGCATTCCGTGTAACTTGAATACGTTTAAGAAGAAAAGCTCATTCACTAATATAACGGACCTCCCATTCGATGCCGGTAATCCTTCGATAAAATCCATACTGACTTCCCTCCAGCTCCCTTCCGGAATGGCTATTGGTTGTAACAATCCCGGAAACGCGGTGTTATCGTGCTTATTCTGTTGACAAGTCATGTAATCTTGAACAAACCGACGCACATCCCTCGTTAATCCCTTCCAGAAAAACATACTCTGAATTTTCTTAGTCATCGCCGTTGTAGGAAAATCTCGGTGTGTACATCACATGCACACGGTGTGGAAAAACAAAAATTTTTGTTCCGGGACCTTCCCGAAAGCCAGGATCCATGTGTCTATATAAGGAAGTCAAACCAGAACGACCAAAGGAGACCGTCTCTAACGGTATCCACGCAGAGATCGAAGAACCTAACCAGGGCAAACCCTTTGACCCGGGAATAGCTAGAATAAGGGAGAGAGTGCTAGCTCTTACCTTATTCTTGGAGAGCTCAAGGAGAAACGATGAAGCTTGGAGAAACTTGGAAAAGAAGAAGATGATGCCTTGATGAAAAAGATGATGAAGAAGAGAGTTAAGCCTTTTGATTTTAAAACCCTTCTTAAAACCAACGATCATCATCCCTTCCTTCTACTTTTGCCATTTGTCTTTAACTAATTAAAGACACATTAAATGCAAAGTGGACTAGCTTTCCACGTTAGGCATAATATATATATATATTAATTACTTAATTAATTAATAAGATACATATATATATAAATGCTGAAGTGGTTCAGTCACACTGAGGTCGGTCCTACCGGGTCCCGATATGAAAAAAACACCGAAGACCTGTTTCAGCAATATCGATGTCGCGATCTCATCGGGACATATCTCGATCTCATCGGGATCCATTTAATCCTATTGCTCTCCATATATTGGATCTCTGTCTAAAATTATTTTACGAATTCTCCGAACCACTCTTATGCGTGTGAACCATTAGGTTCCCGGTTATGTTGGCCACTTAGATTAACACTTAATCTGAGCAAGTCATGAGCGGTATCTAGCAACACATCATGACCCCCAATTGACCGGAAAATAATTGGTTTGACGAATGAACCTATGTTCATCATGAACCATATCACGAACCTTTCCATAGACAATTACTGTGCAATTCATCCTTTCACCATGCTATACCCCACTTGGTTATGAGTATGGGCAAAGTGTCAACTCTTACTAGACTGACTACGTCAAATCTAGTCCAAGTGATATCAGTTCTCGTCCTGGGACTCATTACTTTATATGTCAATGAAGACATTCTTCATGGCATATATACTCCGGCCAGATATTTCTAAGTAATGACCCTGACAAGAGGTCATGGGTATCATCTTCTGCTATCACAGAAGTGGTGAATCCTCTATTGGTTACTCAATTACCTTCGAATACCTCAAGCTGTACCTAATCACCACCCTATGAGCAACCTCTGTAAGGCAACAAGGAATGGAGTTAAAGCACATAATCAGTATCCAAGATATCCTTGAGTACCTCAAGTCTAAGGATACTTGCACCATTGCTATGATGAGATTATCACTGACATTAGAATAGGACATCCATGTGATGATCTCATAGCAGGTCATCCAATGTACTTATTACCTCTAGTAAGCATTCACATCTCAACCCTAAATATCTCATATTTACAGTTTCTGATATCCACTGCTTGATCAAATCAAGGAGCTTGACATGTGCTAGTCTTTCCGGATTAACGATGTCCGGCCAGTAATCCTATGACTAAGGATAATTTAGATCTTGACATAATTGCATGATAGGAATCTCGATAGTATGATCACATCATAATTTCCTTCATGTTATGTCATATATCATGGACTTCATTAATTTGCTTATAGATCAATATCAATTCATAAATAATGAACACCAAATTAATGAAATATGCCTTTCTTTATTTATTCATAAAGTATGTACACAACTTTGTACAAAACGCGCTAAAGGCGATTGCCTTTAGGACACTACTCTAACAAAATCTCTCACTTGACCTAAAGTCAATCGCCTTAATATCTAATACCATAGGTGAGTACATGAGAATCAAATCTCTTCTGTGATAATGGCTTCGTCAACGGATCATCAATATTTTGCTCGGTGGGAATTCTCTCTATCTGGACATCACCTCGACCAATGATCTCCCTAATCAGATGATATCTGCGGAGTACGTATTTGGATCGTTGATGAGACCTTGGTTCCTTCGCTGCATGAATAGCCTCATTGTTGTCACAATACAACTGTATGGGCCCACTACTGATTAGGAACCACACCAAGTTCGAGAATGAACTTTTGATCCAAATCGCTTCCTTTCTTTGCGTCAAGCGACAATGTACTCTGCCTCGGTTGTTAAATCGGCGATTGTCTCTTGTTTGGAACTCTTCCAACCGGACCGCCCGCCGTTCGGTGTGAATATATAACTGATTGGGATTTAGAATCATCTGATCGATTGAAAACTAACATCAGATGCCCGCCACTGGAGATTTCCATTTCCATATACCAAGAAAACATCCTTAGTCTTTCGCAAATACTTGAGGATATTCTTGACAGCCACCTAGTGACCCTCACCAGGATCCGATTTGTAACGTCCCGTTACCGATGTGAAGGGCATATCGATAATTTGGATGGGTTAGTGGGGTGCATTCATAATTGAACTGCACGTGCATTTTGCCTCTGCATTAGCGATAAATGAGTTAATTGCACATGCATACTTAGTGACATGCATTCATGATTGTTCCAGCGTTTAACTGTGATTATGAGTTGAATGGTGAATTTTGAGATAGTTATGTTAGACATGATTTATTGAGAATTGATGAATAATTTGAATTGAATGGTTGAATTAGTTGAATTGTGATTTGGTTGAGAATTTGAGAATAATTGGTTTGTATGGTTGAATTAGAGTGAAAATTGAACTTTGGGAGTTGGAAATTGAGAATTGAGTATAGGACTTTGTGTTTTGTATTTTTGAGGATTTATGAGAATTTTTCTGAAATTTTTAAAGCTTTAAGTTCGGACCGAGAAAATAGCCTAGAGATCGATGAGTTAGTTTTCGATACTGAAATTGAGTGGTTAATAGCTTGAAAATTTAGAATTGCGAGTTTAAGAATTATCGTGATGAGCCAGTGAAATTTAGAGACTGAGATTAAATGAAATTGAGGACTAAGATCTATAGGTTTAAATTAAACCCTATATATATAAGAGTTAGGTTTTGTTTTGGGAGTTAGCAAATTTCTCCTTCTTTCTCTTCTCTCCCCGTCGACGATTTCAACCTCTTTTTCCTTGGAGATTTTCGTTGGGTTCTCCTTCATTGTGGAAGCTTTGCTTGTGGTTGAGAGATGGTGATGTTTCGTGTGATTTGAGAGTGAAAACCGTGGGAGTTAAGCTTGGAAGATTTTCGGACGTTTGCGATTTTAGGGTTACCGTTCGATTCTTCGATTTGGTAAGTTTATTTTGTTTAATGTTGTATTTATGGTTGTTTATGGAATTTATGGCATTTAATGTGTTAGTATGGGTAGTTGAGAGAGTTAATGGAGGTTTTTAAGAGTTTTATGGCAGAAAAATGACGATCGGAGAAGATGAAGTGGTCGCACGTCGCGACGTCTGTAATAGGGCCACGCCGCCGCGAGAAAAGGCATGTTCGCCGCGGCGAGCCGCTTGAGACGTCGCGGCGAGCAAGTAATTTAGACGCCCATGACAGTGATTGGTAGGCGTCATGGGTATGAAGAGTTGTTCGCCCGAACGAACGTTCCCACGCCATGATTTAACGTTTTTTTGCGTCATGGCGAGAGACGAGAAGCATGGCGAGGGACGAAATTGTGCATGAGACTAGATTGGTTTTTAGGGTATAACTTTTAGTGTAGACCTCCAATTGAGGTAATTCTGGATTCGTTGTGAACTAGAGAAAGAGGTCTACAATTGTAGTAAAGACTGAGAGTTTGAATTTTGGTTAGAGGTATCGTAATTATCGAAAGAGTGTCAATTTCAGTTTTAGTGCAACCAAAGAGTTATGTTTTGACTGATTAGAGTTTAAATTGGAGGTTTGAGAAATCAGTGGATATTATTGATCTAGTGAATAGTGAATTGTGGGTTGTGAAGCGAGAGAGATCGGAATGGGTAGAGCGCTAGAAAATCATGATCATGCAATATATAATTTCAAATTAAGACATGTGCATTAGTGAATTCAATTGATTGAGCATTTAGTGATGAGAATTTGTTTGAATTGTGATAGAGGCACTGTTGGATCGTCAGTCCACGGATATTGCTGGGACTTCCAGGCAGTAGCTCGGAAGTTATAGGTGAGTAATCTAGTTGGTTCCTCGATCTTTGTGTGTGATTAAATGTGCTGTGAATATGTAAATTGTGAGTGATACAATGTGAAATAAATGTGCTGCAATTATGAATAAGTGTTCTGATTGTGAGTAAGTTGAAATGTGTTGCAATGTGAGTACTTGTGATTGTGAATCAGTGCATATAATTATGAGCAGTGTTCTGAATACGATAAATCGAGTGGAGTGATAGATATGTGCAAGTGATTGTGTAAGTGTGAGTGCATGCTAGACAAGATTATAAGCGGTAAATAAACAGTTGTGACTGGAGCAATTAGTGATCAGAGCTTTAAGCTCGATTATCAGTGAAAAAGGGAATAATGCATACCCAGAGGGCTCTCCTATCCCTAATGTGAGTGAGCAGTAGTGCATACCCAGAGGGCTCTCCTACTTGCTGAAAATGCGATTAATGCGAAAAGTGCTCGGATCGGGATAGTGTTAACGCTCAGTCACAACAATGACATAAAATGAGAATTTGCATATATTATGCATCTGACTGTGTAGTAAAATTGAGAATGCGTGTGATATGTGACAATTGTGAAGTGACATGTCTGAGTTATTTTATTGTATAAATGTGTAAATTGTGTTCAGTGTTCCAATATGCGTTAAAGTATACTATGTGATATATTATGTGTATATGCATGAGTTGGGTGAACCATCGATGATGGTTTCTCATTGAGTTCGCAAACTCACCCAACATTGCAATATATTTTTCAGGTCAGCGTTTGTAGGACTCTAGCTCCCGTGATAGATTTTTTTTCCTGCCGTGCGAGGGCGTGATCAAGTGAAGCGATGGCACACAGGTCGGTCAGCTGGGGCGATTTTTGGGGATGACCTAGTATAGACGTTTTTATCAGTTTCCTTTTTGGGTTATTGTATTGAGACTTTAGGGGACTGATAGACTTGTCTATATTTTGGATTGATTTTATGAAATGAAAGATTATTATTGTGGTTTTAAATTTTAGTATTTTGCATATTGCGGTTTAATTGTTTGATGCCATGCGAGTATTTAGCGATAGTTTCGTGAGTAGCACTTCCTTGCTATGGGATATGTGCCGGAACGATCCACGAGTGTCCCGGAGCGTACCCTACGGTAAGGGGGCGCTACATTAGGTGGTATCAGAGCATAGTTTGACATCTTTTGGGCATAGTAAATTTTAGGCTTAAATTTTAGTGAGAAAATTAGATATTGATCAGATTCTTGTTTGTTTTAGGTCATCCGTTCTTGGAGATCAAGTGGATCAACCAACTGACCTAGGATCCGTGGGAGCTAGTAAAGAGTCCCCTATGCCTCATTCTGATGAATTGCCTCCCAGGGTTCCCGTGAGACGGGAGAGGAGGTACGATAGACTGCGTAAGCAGGGAGCGGTTGACTTCTATGGCAGCACCGACCCTGCTGAGGTTGAGGGATGGTTAGAGAGGACTGAGAGAGTCCTGGACCAGATAGATTGTGACGCAGAGGAGAGGTTCGATTATGCAGTGTCCTTGCTTCAGGGTCCGGCTTACCGTTGGTGGAGGACTGTTTCGGGCAGTTCCACCAGGCCCTGCTTATTGACTTAGGATGATTTCCTGCGAGCATTCAGAGATAATTTCATGCCCAATGTTTATTTAGAGATGAAGATGCAGGAGTTTCTTGGTGAGGCAAAGGCGGATGCGGTGGGTGAGTATGAGTGCGATTTAATGAGTTATTGGGTTATGCCTCTACTTTAGTTGCTCTTGAGACTAACGGATGTCGTAGATTTGAGGCGGACTCAATCTAGAGATCCGTACCTGATTAGCCCGATCGGACATGGGCAATTTATCCAGTTGAGAGCTGCTGCGGTGAGGATAAGCGATTGTTGAGGCGAGGTCGGTGAGGCTAAACGAGGGTCCGAGGCAAGAGGCCCGATGATAGCGAGCGATCTTAGCGAGAGAGTTCGATGGCGACGAGCAGACCCTTCAGTCGTCTGGAGAAGTAAACGATTGATTTGGGCGAGAGGCGATTTTCTCGATCTAGTGGTAGCCGAAGCGGTCTTAGAGGTTCGAGCGAGTATCTCGCTATGTGAGTATTGTGAGAGGAGGCACAGTGGGGAGTGTTGGAGGTTTACCAGAGCGTGTCTCAAGTGTGGTTCGATGGATCACCAGCTTCGAGAGTGTCCCTTTATTGTGGAGGCCCAGTCCAATGTGATTGGTAGATCAGGCAGCGCTACCACGATGCAGCAGAGCCGTGGAGGTGGATTTGGTTTCAGAGGCCGAGGCCGAGCTGAGGGATCGATAGTGAGGACCGAGGACAGAGAGCGATCGTCAGCGGTCGTGCGAGTCTATGCTATGACTCGGCGGGAGGCTCAGAGTCTCAGATGTTGTTCTTGGTATGCTTCTAATTTACGGTTTTGAAGCATATGCATTGATGGATCCTGGATCCACTCATTCTTTCATTGCACCGCATGTGGCATGTAGACTGCATTGTGTTAGGGAGAGATTGCAGTGTGGGTTAGAGGTGAGTACACCTCTAAGTAGTGTGACAGTTTTGGGAGAGGTCTGCAAGGAGTGTCCGATAGTGATTGATCAGGCAGAGTTGGGTGCAGACCTTATAGTTTTGTCTTTGAAAGAGATTGATCTGATTCTATGTAACATCCCGTCACCGATGGGATGGGTACAGTTCACCTCATACGTATTCTGCATACGTATTTTGCATATGTATTCATAGCCTCTGCATTCTTGATAAATGTTCATAATTGCACAAGCATATGTATGTACATGCATGTATGACAGATTTCCGACTTGATTGTGGAATTGGAGACTTTGTGATTAAGGTTAATTGTGCTTTGATTTATAAATTGGAGTATTAAATTGAATTTAGGAATTGAATTTAGGAAATTGGAGTATGTGATTAGATGTTTTCTAATTTTGGGGATTTATAGGAATTTTTCTGAAATTTTTAGAGTATCGGGTCCGGACCGGAGAACCAGGAAAAATGGCTTAGTGACTGATTAATTATGATTCTGGTTCCGAATGTGATTGATAATTGATATGAGGTAATTTGAATTATGATTTGAGGAATTAGGGTATGAACCATTGGAATTCGGAAGAAAATAGAATTAGAAATTGGTTTGAGGTTGTTCAGATTTGGACTTGTGGCAAATGAATTTGCCAAACAAGCCTTAGTAATCCTTTAATATTTAAACCTATGCCTTTGGAAACTTGCTTCGACGATACTTGCTTCTCCCTTGAAGAAAAACTTGAAGTCTCCTCCCTCCTCCATCGTGATTTCCTCTTTGACTTGCCTCTTGATTTCCTCCTTGCTAGTTCTTCCTCTTCTTTCCTTACATCTATCATCTAATTGGGTGTTGAAGATGGTAAAGATATGCTTGGTTTTGGGTGTTGCCGTAGATGGTGTTTGAGTTGGGAGTTAGAGATTGAAGTAGTTTTTCAAAGGTTTAAGCTTTAATCAAGTAAGTGCCTACTTATTTATGCTTTAAATAGTTAGATTTGAGTTAGACTTAAGTAATGAATTAAGGTATTAATGGTTTAGCTAATTTGAAGTTTTCGGATGATTTAGGTTTAAATGAAAATGTGGATTTTGATTTGGGTGTTTTATGAATAATGTTTATTTGGTGGGTTTGAAGTTAGGAATGAGTTGTGTTAAGTGTAGGAAGTTGTTTTGGAGTGTTTGGAAGAGAAAGAAATGGTTTGGGACTGAAAAATCTGGGAAATTCTGAGTTTTCTGGGCGAATCTGCGATCGCACACCATGGCGAAAAATTCGCCCACGTCATGACGTCGCAACAACATCACGCTTGTGAAGAAAAGAATTGTTCGCCCATGGCAAAGGCGTGAGAAAGGGCTTCGCTTGTGGCCGAAGGATTAAGCGCATGGCGAGGGATGATCTTTAGAAAAATAAATTGGAGATTGTTAATAATTGGGAATTAGGAATTTGATGATTCAATTAGATAGGATTGATTTCAATTTAGAGATTATGAATTCAGAGTGCAATTTGATTTAAGAGATTGGAGTTTCGAGAAAATTGATTCGGTGGTTCTCAAAATCAAATGACAATTGAATAGCTTAATTTGATTCTTAACGATAATTCCTATGTCTTATAATTTGACTTGGAGGATCTAGAACTTAGCCAATTGAATCATGGTGTTAGAAATTGCTATGGATTAGTGTGAATATGTGGAATTGAGACACTTGAGTTTGAGGCGGAAATGTCATAACATGCATAGTACTTAAATTATTCGATATACTTGCATCATTGATTATTGAAATTGGTAACATTAGTGATGTTCGGTTATTCGATTTTATAGAGGCCCAGTAGGCGTCGATCTCCGGCTTGTTGAGACTTCCGGCGATAGCTTCGGAAGTTTATAGGTGAGTAACCTAGTTGGTTTCTCAATCTCTGATGTGCTATATTCTGTGTAGGAACTATTTGTGATTTCGATTGAGTGATTCACATGTAATATGTTATTGTGAATTGTGAACGCATGCTAGGCATGAATAGAAATCAGTAACTGACAGTTGTGACTAGAGCACATTCTGATCTGATTGGAGCTATGAGCTCGTCTATTGTGATAAGTGAAAAGGGATTAGTGCATACCCAGAGGGCTCTCCTATCCCTGGTGCGCGTGGGCTGTAATGCAAACCCAGAGGGCTCTCCTACCCCCGAAAACGCGATTTCTGCGTGATATGTGATGTGCCCAGAAATGAGATAATTCTGATGCCCATTCACAACGTTAAAATGAAATGGAAAGCATTATGTATTCAGTTTGTGTTGGTGCTGTGAATTTGATATAGGATTAAATGCAAATGTGTGATCATGGTTTAATGAATTTATGAATCGTGATTCTGAATTTGATATTGTGTTGCTTTGTACGCAATTTTGCGTAATGCATGAATTGAGTAAACCATCGATGATGGTTACTCATTGAGTTCACAAACTCACTCAAAATTGCATTTATTTTTCAGGACAGTGGTAGTGTGACTCCTAGCTCCAGATTTTGAGACTTTTCCTGCTGTGTGTGTGCCGGCGAGAGGAGCATGGCCCATAGGTCGGTCAGCTGGGGATCCTTTGAGATATTTTGGGGATGACCTAGATAGGAGTTAGTCTTGTCTATTTTAGATCATCAGCAGATTGTAATTGTGATGAAGTATGTACTTATGATTTTTCAGGAATGAAATGAAGGATATCTTTTGGTTTCAAAATTTAGTGAAATTGTTATTATTGCTTTATTATTGTGATGCCATGAGAGTTATAGAATTGATCGTATCGTAGTGCACCCTCATCGTAGAGTATGTATCGGTATGACCTACAGGCGTATCGGTATACTACTACTGATGGGCGCCACATTCTAGGATGGGTAACATCTTTGCAGATAGAAATGTGATGGATTGTTATACCAAGGAGGTTGTTTTAGAATCTCCTGGTCAGCCTAGAGTTGTTTTTCGAGGTGTTAGCCAGGCAGTGCCAGCTAGGATGATTTCATTTATGAGTGCTTTGAGACTGATGCGGGGAGATTGTGAGGCCTATCTGACTCATGTGATTGATTCCAGGATTGAGCAGAGGTTGCAGGATATTCCCGTGATTAGAGAATTTCTGGATGTGTTCCCCGATGAGTTACCGGGTTTACCGTCGGATCGAGAGACGGAGTTTGAGATTGACTTCGTTCCAGGTACCGCTCGTATATCTATACCTCCATATAGGATGACACCGGTGGAACTGAGGGAGCTTAAGGCTCAGTTGCAGGAGTTATTGGATAAGGGGTTCATTAGACCCAGTGTTTCACCGTGGGGAGCTCCAATGTTATTTGTGAAGAAGAAGGGCGGGACTTTGAGGTTGTGCATCGATTATAGGCGGTGAATCGGGTGGTATCAAGAACAAGTACCCACCGCCTAGGATCGATGATCTATTTGATCGATTGCGAGGAGCTCAAGTGTTTACTAAGTTGGATTTGAGATCCGGTATTATCAGTTGAGGATAGCCGAGGCTGACGTGCCTAAGAGTGCCTTCAGGAGCAGGTATGGACATTTCGAGTTCTTAGTGATGCCGTTCGGGTTGACTAATGCTCCGGCAGCCTTCATGGCCTTGATGAATAGAGTTTTCCAGCCCTACCTAGATCAATTCGTGATTGTGTTTATTGACGATATTCTAGTGTATTCGAGGAGTAGACAGGAGCATGCGGAGCATCTGAGGATTGTGTTGCGGATTATGAGAGAGAGGCAGCTGTATGCCAAATTCACTAAGTGTGAATTTTGGCTTGATGAGGTTGTGTTCTTAGGACACATTGTGTCTGGTGAGGGTATCCGGGTGGATCCTCACAAGATTGAGGCAGTGAGGAGTTGGGAGATTTCGAGGAATGTGTCAGAGTTGAGAAGTTTCCTCAGATTGGCAGGTTATTACCGGAGGTTTGTCGAGGGGTTTTCAGTGATCTTAGCCCCTTTGACAAAACTTCTGAGGAAAAATGTGGCTTTCAGATGGACTGATGAGTACCAGAGGAGCTTTGAGGATCTTAGGCATCGATTGACTACGGCACCAATGTTAGCTTTACCGTCAGGGTCCGGAGGTTTTGAGGTTTTCAGTGATGCTTCGCAGCAGAGTTTAGGTTGTGTTTTGATGCAGCATGGGAGAGTTATAACGTATGCCTCGAGACAGTTGAGGTCTCATGAGAGGAATTACCCAGTGCATGATCTAGAGTTGGCCGCAGTTGTGTTTGCTTTGAAGATCTGGAGACATTATCTGTATGGGGAGACGTTCCAGATCTTCACTGATCATAAGAGTATGAGATACCTATTGAGCCAGCGAGAGTTGAATCTGAGACAGAGGAGATGGATTGAGCTATTGAAGGACTATGACTGCACGATTGAGTATCATCCAGGGAAGGCCAATGTGGTAGCAGATGCGTTGAGTAGGAGATCTCATATCAGTGCAACTTAGATTCAGATTGAGAGATTGCCCAGTTTGATTCAGTTGAGAGCGCTTAATGTGCAGATGGATTTGGCTCAGAATGGAGCTTTGATTGCTACTCTGAGGCTGAGGCCGATGTTGCAGGTCAGGATTAGGAGAGTCTAGGATCAGGACCCAGTGTTAGTGAGACTGATGGATAGAGTCAGATCAGGGTTGACTGTTGATTTTGAGTTGAGAGATGGGACTCTTTGGATGGGTCAGAGATTGTGTGTGCCAGATGTTGATGATCTGAGACGAGAGATTTTGCAGGAGGCGCATGTGGCCGCTTATGTGATACATCCTGGTGTTACCAAGATGTATAATACCCTTAAGTTGCATTTCTGGTGACCAGGTATGAAGAGGCAAGTGGCAGAGTTCGTTTCTCGGTGTTTGACGTGCCAGCAGGTTAAGGCTGAGCACCAGGCCCCAGTTGGGAGATTGCATTCGTTACCCATTCCGGAGTGGAAATGGGAGCAAATCGCTATGGATTTTATTATGGGGTTGCCTAGGACGCCGAGGCAGCATGATGCGATCTGGGTCATAGTAGATCGGTTGATCAAATCGGCTCACTTCTTGCCAGTGCGAGAGAATAATACTCTCGATCAGTTGGCCCAGAAGTATGTAGCAGAGATCGTGCGACTGCATGGGGTCCCAGTATCGATTGTGTCAGATAGGGATCCCAGATTTACTTCGAGGTTCTGGAGGAGCCTGTAGTCAGCTTTAGGTTCGAGGTTCTACTTTAGTACAACATTTCATCCTCAGACAGATGGACAGAGTGAGAGGACGATCAAGACGGTTGAGGATATGTTGAGAGCTTGTGTATTAGGGTTCAGAGGTGCTTGGGATCAGTACTTGGATTTGATTGAGTTTGCGTATAATAATCAGTACCAGAGCAGTATCGGTATGGCACCGTATGAGGCCTTGTATGGGAGACCGTGTAGATCACCTCTTTACTGGGATGAAGAGGGTGTGAGGATGCTTGAGGGTCCCGAGCTGGTCCGAGGATCTGATGGATAAAGTGAGATTGATTCGGAGTCGCATCAAGGCGGCTCAGGATAGACAGAAGAGTTATGTGGATCAGCATCGGCGAGAGATGGAGTACAGTGTGGGCGACAAGGTGTTCCTCCGAGTGTCACCTTGGAGAGGAGTGCTGAGATTTGGTCGTAAAGGCAAGTTGAGTCCTCGGTATATCGGTCCGTATGAGATTACTGAGAGGATTGAACCGTTAGCCTATAGATTGGCTTTGCCTAGTGAAATGTCCCAGTTGCATGATGTGTTTCATGTGAGTATGCTCCGGAGATATCTCTCAGACTCGACTCATGTGATTTCGGCTCAAGAGATTGAGATAGCTAGTAATTTGAGTTATGTTGAGGAGCCGGTACAGATTATCGGATCGCAGGTCAAGCAATTGAGGAACAGGGTGATTCCATTGGTGAAAGTCCTATGGAAGAATCACTCGTCAAAGGAAGCGACTTGGGAGACTGAGGAGCATATGAGGAGGCAGTACCCTCATCTTTTCGACCAGTCAGGTATGAAATTTCGGGACGAAATTTTTATTTAGGAGGGGAGAATTGTAACGTCCCGTTACCGATGTGAAGGACATATCGGTAATTTGGATGGGTTAGTGGGGTGCATTCATAATTGAACTGCACGTGCATTTTGCCTCTGCATCAGCGATAAATGAGTTAATTGCACATGCATACTTAGTGACATGCATTCATGATTGTTCCAGCATTTAACTGTGATTATGAGTTGAATGGTGAATTTTGAGATAGTTATGTTAGACATGATTTATTGAGAATTGAGGAATAATTTGAATTGAATGGTTGAATTAGTTGAATTGTGATTTGGTTGAGAATTTGAGAATAATTAGTTTGTATGGTTGAATTAGAGTGAAAATTGAATTTTGGGAGTTGAAAATTGAGAATTGAGTATAGGACTTTGTGTTTTGTATTTTTGAGGATTTATGAGAATTTTTCTAGAATTTTTAGAGCTTTGAGTTCGGACCGAGAAAATGGCCTAGAGATCGATGAGTTAGTTTTCGGTACCGAAATTGAGTGGTTAATAGCTTGAAAATTTAGAATTGCGAGTTTAAGAATTATCGTGATGAGTCAGTGAAATTTAGAGACTGAGATTAAATGAAATTGAGGACTAAGATCTATAGGTTTAAATTAAACCCTATATATATAAGAGTTAGGTTTTGTTTTGGGAGTTAGCAAGTTTCTCCTTCTTTCTCTTCTCTCCCCGTCAATGATTTCAACCTCTTTCTCCTTGGAGATTTTCGTTGGGTTCTCCTTCATTGTGGAAGCTTTGCTTGTGGTTGAGAGATGGTGATGTTTCATGTGATTTGAGAGTGAAAACCGTGGGAGTTAAGCTTGGAGGATTTTCGGACGTTTGCGATTTTAGGGTTACCGTTCGATTCTTCGATTTGGTAAGTTTATTGTGTTTAATGTTGTATTTATGGTTGTTTATGGCATTTATGGCATTTAATGTGTTAGTATGGGTAGTTGAGAGAGTTAATGGAGGTTTTTAAGAATTTTATGGCGGAAAAATGACGATCGGAGAAGATGAAGTGGGTGGCGTCGCGACGCTCAGTAATGGGGCCACGCTTGGCGAAAAGGCGTGTTAGCAATGGCGAGCCGCTTGAGACGTCGCGGCGAGCAAGTAATTTAGACGCCACGACGAGTGATTGGTAGGCGTCGCGGCGAGGCGCAGAAGAGTTGTTCGCCGCGGTGAACGTTCCCATGTGAGAGACGAAGGCATGGCGAGGGACGAGATATTGTGATGAGACTAGATTAGTTTTAGGGTATAACTTTTAGTGTAGACCTCCAATTGAGGTAATTCGGATTCGTTGTGAACTAGAAAGAGGTCTACAATTGTGGTAAAGGCGAGAGTTTGAATTTTGGTTAGAGGTATCATAATTATCGAAAGAGAGTCAATTTCAGGTTTTAGTGCAACCAAAGAGTTATGTTTTGGTGATTAGAGTTTAAATTGGAGGTTTGAGAAATCGGTGGATATTATTGATCTAGTGAATAGTGAATTGTGGGTTGTGAAGCGAGAGAGATCGGAATGGGTAGCGCTGAAAATCATGATCATGCAATATATAATTTCAAATTAAGACATGTGCATTAGTGAATTCAATTGATTGAGCATTTAGTGATGAGAATTTGTTTGAATTGTGATAGAGCCACCGTTGGATCGTCAGTCCACGGATATTGCTGGGACTTCCAGGCAGTAGCTCGGAAGTTACAGGTGAGTAACCTAGTTGGTTCCTCGATCTTTGTGTGTGATTAAATGTCTTTGTGAATGTGTAAATTGTGAGTGATACAATGTGAAATAAATGTCTTGCAATTATGAATAAGTGTTCTGATTGTGAGTAAGTTGAAATGTGTTGCAATGTGAGTACTTGTGATTGTGAATCAGTGCATATAATTATGAGCAGTGTTCTGAATATGATAAATCGAGTGGAGTGATAGATATGTGCAAGTATTGTGTAAGTGTGAGTGCATGCTAGACAAGATTATAAGCGGTAAATAAGCAGTTGGATTTGGAGCAATTAGTGATCGAGCTTTAAGCTCGATTATCGATGAAAAGGGAATAGTGCATACCCGAGGGCTTTCCTATCCCTAATGTGAGTGGCGATAGTGCATACCCGAGAGCTCTCCTACTTGCTGAAAATGCGATTAATGCGAAAAGTGCGGATCGGGATAGTGTTACGCTTTCGATCACAACAATGACATAAAATGAGAATTTGCATATATTATGCATCCGGTGTGTAGTGAAATTGAGAATCGTGTGATATGTGACAATTGTGAAGTGACATGTCTGAGTTATTTTATTGTATAAATGTGTAAATTGTGTTCAATGTTCCAATATGCGTTAAAGTATACTATGTGATATATTATGTGTATATGCATGAGTTGGGTGAACCATCGATGATGGTTTCTCATTGAGTTCATAAACTCACCCTGACATTGCAATATATTTTTCGGTCGCGTCTGTAGGACTCTAGCTCCGTGATAGATTTTTTTCCGCCGTATGGGGTGATCAAGTGAAGCGATGACAAACAGGTCGGTCAGCTGGGGCAATTTTTGGGGATGACCTAGTATAAACGTTTTTATCAGTTTCCTTTTTGGGTTATTATATTGAGACTTTAGGGGACTGATAGACTTGTCTATATTTTGGATTGATTTTATGAAATGAAAGATTATTATTGTGGTTTTAAATTTTAGTGTTTTGCATATTGCGGTTTAATTGTTTGATGTCATGCGAGTATTTAGCGATAGTTTCGTGAGTAGCACTTCCTTGTTGTGGGATATGTGCCAGAACGACCCACGGGTGTCCCGGAGCGTACCCTACGGTAAGGGGGCGCTACACGATTGGTATCTGCTCGTAACACTTAGAGCATATGATACATCGGGTCTCGTACATAGCATTGCGTACATGATAGATCCTACTGCTGATGCATACGGGATCATATTCATGCGCATCCTCTCATCTTGTGTCTTAGGACACATAAATTTCGAGAGTGTTATCCCATGAGTCACGGGAAGATACCCTCTCTTGGATTGTTTCATGCTAAACCTCTTTAGCATCTTGTCTATGTACGTTGATTGTGAAAGACCAAGCAATCTTTTTGATCTATCTCTATAAATCTTTATCCCAAGGATATAAGTTGCTTCACCAAGGTCTTTCATGACAAATTGCTTAGATAACCAAATCTTCACAGATTGTAGCATAGAGACATCGTTTCCTATTAATAATATGTCATCTACATATAGCACAAGGAATGCGATTGCAATCCCACTAACCTTCTTATACACACAGTGTTCATCCGAATTTTGTGAGAAACCAAACTCTTTGATTACCTCATCAAAACGGATATTCCAACTCCTGGATGCTTGTTTCAATCCATAGATGGATTTTTAAAGCTTGCATACCTTTTCGCCATCATAGGAGATGAAGCCCTCAGGTTGTGTCATATACACATCCTCAGCTAGATTTCCATTTAGAAAAGTTGTCTTTACATCCATTTGCCATATCTCATAATCATAATGAGTGGCAATGGCTAGGAGTATTCTAATGGATTTAAGCATTGCTACTGGGCTGAAGGTCTCGTCGTAGTCAATTCCTTGTCTTTGACGAAAACCTTTAGCCACAAGCCTTGCTTTATAGGTAATCGCATTACCATCCATGTCGGTTTTCTTTTTGAAAACCCATTTACACCCTATGGGTTTTATTCCTTCGGTTGCCTCAACCAAAGTCCATATTTGGTTTTCATACATGAAATCCATTTCAGCCTTCATGGCATGAAGCCATTTCTCAGACTCTGAACTCTTCAGAACCTCTTCATAGGTAGTAGGCTCATTATCTTCTATGAGCAATACGTCATTCTGTTCATTCACGAGAAATCCATATCTCTCGAGAACAGAGCGTATCCTACGTGACCTACGAACTTCTTGTGTTGTAGAAGGTTGAATGTTACTTCATCCGTATGAGTCACGGTTTGAGTTGAGCAAATGATTGATCTGCGTCATTCGAGCATCTTGAACTTCTTTAAGTTCAATTTTGCTCCCACCGTCTTCTTGTAAAAGAAACTCTTTCTCTAAAAAGACAAGATGCTTTGAAATAAACACCTTTTGTTCCTCAAAGAAGGTAGAATTGATATCCCATTGTTTCTTTAGGATATCCTACGAACAAACATTTGTCAGCCTGTGCATCAAGTTTATCTGACTGTATCCGCTTCACATAAGCAGGATAACCCCAAACTTTCAAATGACTAAGATAGGGTCTTTTGTTAGTCCACATCTCATATGGAGTAACATCAACTGTCTTCGATGGAACTCTGTTTAACAAATAAACAGATGTCTCGAGTGCATACCCCCAAAAGGATTTTGGTAACTTTGCAAAGCCCATCATCGATCGTACCATGTCTAACAAGGTTCGATTTCTCCTTTCAGCCACACCATTATGCTGTGGTGTGTAAGGTGGAGTCCATTGAGATAAAATCCCATTATCTATGAGATAATCTAAAAAATTTTGGTCTAAGTATTCCCTACCACGATCAGATCGTAATGTTTTGATACATTTCCCAAGTTGGTTTTCTACTTCATTTTTGAATTGTTTGAACTTTTCAAATGCTTCAGATTTGTATCTCATCAGATACAGGTACCCATATCGAGAATAATCATCGATAAAGGTAATAAAGTAAAGACAACCACTTCTAGCATGGATGGACATCGGACCACATACATCTGAATGTATTAGGTCTAATACTCCAGTCGTTCGTTCATCCTTTCCCTTAAAGGGTAACTTAGTCATCTTGCCTAATAAACAAGATTCACATGTGTCATATGATTCATAATCAAATGACCCTAAACTACCACTCTTATGGAGCTTAGCTATGCGTCTCTCATTTATATGGCCAAGGCGACAATGCCATAAGTAAGTTAATTTTAAATTATCTCATTTATGTCTTTTCGTGTCATTGACATTCATAATTGGATGTGACATATCTAATATGTAAATTTCATTGCATAATGTACCAGTACCATAAAGCATTTCATTCAAACTAATAGAACAACCATTGCTACTAAAAGTCAAATGAAAACCAGCTCTATTTAAACAAGAAACAGACAATATGTTCTTTGTTAAAACAGGTACAAAATAACATTCATCCGGTTTAATAACAAGCCTTTGGGGAGTGACAAAAATAAGTGCCTACGGCTAATGCAAAGAACTCTTGCTCCATTTCCTACACGCAGTCTAGTTCTCCTTTCATGAGTTGTCATCGTCCCACGAGGCCCCGTGATATCATTGCATATGTGTGAGCCACAACCGGTATCTAATATCCATATGTTATGATCAGAAACAGTATTAACCTCAATGACAAACATACCTAAAGAAGCTGAGGCATCTGATGCCTTCTTCTTCTTCAATTCTTCAAGATAGACTTTGCAGTTTCGCTTCCAGTGGCCAGTCTTGTCACAATGGAAGCAAGTTCCTTTTGGTGCAGTTTTTTTGTTTTCTTTTTGGCTGCACTTCCTTTTGGTTTCTTAGACCTTTTCTTCTTGGTTTCTTTTCTTTGATCGGAAGAAGAAGAGTCCACCACGAAAGCGGCGGCTTGCTATCCTTCTTGATAGCTTGCTCTGCTGTCTTGAGTAGATTGATCAACTCAGGGATTGTCGTGGATATTTGGTTCATCCGATAGTTCAACACAAACTGTGAATAGCTATCAGACAATCCAACCAAAATTAAGTCAACACTTAATTCATAATCCATAACAAAACCCAAGACGGCCAACCTCTCAATATACCCATTCATCTTCAGTGCATACTGCACTGCAGATGAACCTGGAGTCATCTTAGTAGTGAAGAGTTTCCTCGAGGTCTCGAACCTTTCAGACCAAGCTTGCTCATCGAAAAGCTCTCTAAGATGAAACACTATGGTATTAGCATCCATAGACTCATGCTGCTTCTGCAGCTCTGGTGACATAGAGGCGAGCATAATGCAGGTAGCCATGTCACTGTCTTTGAGATGTTTACGATAAACTTTCTGATCCTCATCAGAAGCATCAACAGCAAGTGGATCAGGAAGTGGAACATCTAGGACATAACCCAGTTCCTCAGATCTGAGAACAATTCTCAGATTTCTCAGCCAATCAAGAAAGTTGGGTCCAGTTAATTTATTAGACTCCATAAGTGAGCATAAATTCACACTTCTTCAATAAACCTAAAGGGAAAGAGAGAAGGAATGTTAGAATATTAATATATGCATGTTCATAAGGATTTACATGACATACATATGGCTCCCACTAGTTTCAAAGAATCCATAACCCTCACTACGAATCCAAGAAACATTATGACAAAATATCCTAGTGGGTCGATATCCGATATTACTAAAATGACCTTGAGTTTACCCAACAAGCCACCTTAGGTCAATCGGTAGGTATCGGTCATACCAATTGTATCATAGATATCCGACATTACTAAAATGACCTTGGGTTTACCCAACAAGCCACCTTAGATCAATTGGCAGGTATCAGCCATACCAGTTACATCACAGGTGCAATTATCGACTAGTGCTATCAACTCGTGATGTATGCACACACATTGGGTTATCAACTCTTGATGCGCGTACATCTGATGTACACTACCCAATTTCACCTCTGTCTATGTTAACCTTGAGTTTACTCAACAAATCAACGCTTCTAGTGAAAACCGACCCATTAATCCGAAAATCTTATTTCCATGGTTCGAACATATCCTTATAGAGTGAGCTTAGGTTTACCCAACAACCCGAACTCTATAAGAACTCTGGTTCTCCCCATATTAATGGAAGACGTTAGTTTTCATATTATGTGTGAGGGATTTCAAACTCTCTTCACTCTTCTTCTTCTCCAAGCTGTAGGATTATAGTCACAATGACTATATGGAATGATTTAGGGCATTTCATCAATCACATTGAATCTATACCTATAATCATCCATCATCTCACCTATGCATGTGTTAGTCGACTTGTGCATGTGTAAGTCGACTACTTTTGACTACTGTGCACAAGCAAGTCGACTTATGCATGTGTAAGTCGACTAACTTTGACTACTGTGCACGAACAAGTCGACTTGTGCATGTGTAAGTCGACTAACTTGAGTATGCAAGTCGACTTATGCATGTGTAAGTCGACTTATCTTTAGAAAGGCTCTCTAATCGGCTAATTTCTCAATCCGTGCAGTTCAAATTCACAATACCAAGTGTAATATACTTTACTTTGATGTACCAATGAAACACTTTCATCGTATCATGCTTACCATATATACAATCATATTATACATGAAAAACTTGAAATTGATTAATACACTATTATTCTCTTAGATTTCCAAATAATTTTGCGAATACCAAATAATATTCCTAAGTATCTCTAGGTAGTCTACACTTTTACAAGACTACTTCGGCACTGGTCAAAAAATTGGTGACTGCCAAAACAATCAAGACAAGGAAATATACTAACGAGACACTAATGAGACACATTTGACATCCGAAAATTTTTGGAAACCCAATTTCAAGAAAATCAGTTTGGCAAGCATACAACATTAATGTAACATATTTTTAATCACATTAAAAATGATCCAAGGCATTGGAACCGAAAAAAACACTATCAATCATTCCAAACAAAACAGTTCCAGCAACTTTCTCAAAACTGTCAAGCTCTGTCTTTTGCTTGAAAAACTCATTGAAACAATTTCAATAAATTCTGAGAAAATTACAGAGGTTACAAAATGTTCACAAAATGCTCCATGAAGTTTTTTAGGATTTAGTTCCAACAAAAACTCAATCAACCTCAGCAACAAGGCCAATGTTGAATCTGTGTTCCTCAACACAGATATTCCCAGCAGCACACAATAAATTCTCAAATAAATAGTAAATCACCTAGAAAACATTTTTCCATCCTCATAGACATTAATAAACATCTTAGAGACATGTTGGTGAAAGAAAATTCGAAAAAAAAATTTCTATAATTTATTCTCGAATTTATAAGCATGCCTGTTCAAGGATTGTGCACAAACACAGCAACCAGAACATTAGGGAATAAATTAGCAAAACCATATCAAATCACATTGATAAATTTTGTTCTTCCACAGACATATTCAGCAACATCTTATGAGCACATATGGGCAAGAAAATTTCGAAAACAAGATGTCTATACTGATTTTGAATTTAACATAGTCAACATGCATCATCGTCACAACCAATAGGCAGCTCCAACCTTGTTATGATTTCTTCGTTATATACGACACAAGTGGCTCTGATACCACTGTAGGAAAATCCCGGTGTGTGCATCACATGCACACGGTGCGGAAAAACAAAAATTTTTATTCCGGGACCTTCCCGAAAGCTAGGATCCATGTGTCTATATAAGAAAGTCAAACCAGAACGACCAAAGGAGACCGTCTCTAACGGTATCCACGCAGAGATCGGAGAACCTAACCGAGGCAAACCCTTTGACCCAGGAATAGCTAGAACAAGGGAGAGAGTGCTAGCTCTTACCTTATTCTGGAGAGCTCAAGGAGAAACGATGAAGCTTGGAGAAACTTGGAGAAGAAGAAGATGATGCCTTGATGAAAAAGATGATGAAGAAGAGAGTTAAGCCTTTTGATTTTAAAACCCATCTTAAAACCAACGATCATCATCCCTTCCTTCTACTTTTGCCATTTGTCTTTAACTAATTAAAGACACATTAAATGCAAAGTGGACTAGCTTTCCACGTTAGGCATTATATATATATATATATATATATATAATAAAGTGATACATGTCTTCTCCTTCTCCTTTCCACGTTGATGATATATATTAATTACTTAATTAATTAATAAGATATATATATATATATATATATATATATATATATATATATATATATATATATATATATATATATATATATATATATATATATATATATATATGAAGTGGTCCAATCACATCGAGGTCGGTCATACCGAGTCCCGGTATGAAAAAAACACCGAAAACCTGTTTCAGCAATATCGATGTCGCGATCTCATCGGGACATATCTCGATCTCATCTGGATCCATTTAATCCTATTGCTCTCCATATAATGGATCTCTATCCAAAACTATTTTACGAATTCTCCGAATCACTCTTATGCGTGTGACCCATTAGGTTCCCGGTTATGATGGCCACTTAGATTAGCACTTAATCCAAGCAAGTCATGAGCGGTATCTAACAACACATCATGACCCCCAATTGATCGAAAAATAATTAGTTTGACGAATGAACCTATGTTCATCATGAACCATATCACGAACCTTTCCATAGACAATTACTGTGCAATTCGTCCTTTCACCATGCTATACCCCACTTGGTTATGAGTATGGGCAAGTATCAACTCTTACTAGATCGACCACGCCAAATCTAGTCCAGTGATATCAGTTCTCGTCACGGGACTCATTACTTTATATGTCAATGAAGACATTCTTCATGACATATATACTCCGACCAGAGATTTCCAAGTAATGACCCTGACAAGAGGCCATGGGTATCATCTTCTGCTATCACAGAAGTGGTAAATCCTCTATTGGTTACTCAATTACCTTCGAATACCTCAAGTTGTACCTAATCACCACCCTATGAGCGACCTCTGTAAGGCAACAAGGAATGAAGTTAAAGCACAGAATCAGTATCCAAAATATCCTTGAGTACCTCAAGTCTAAGGATACTTGCACCATTGCTATGATGAGATTATCACTGACATTAGAATAGGACATCCATGTGATGATCTCATAGCAGGTCATCTAATGTACTTACTACCTCTAGTAAGCATTCACATCTCAACCCTAAATATCTCATATTTACAGTTTCTAAGATCCACTGCTTGATCAAATCAAGGAGCTTGACATGTGCTAGTCTTTCCGGTTCGATGTCGAGCCAAGAATCCTATGACTAGGATAATTTAGAATCTTGACATAATTGCACATGATAGGAATTTCAGTAGTATGATCACATCATAATTTCCTTCATGCTATGTCATATATCATGGACTTCATTAATTTGCTTATAGATCAATATCAATTCATAAATAATGAACACCAAATTAATGAAATATGTCTTTCTTTATTTATTCATAAAGTAAGTACACAACTTTGTACAAAACGCGCTAAAGGCGATTGCCTTTAGGGCACTACTCTAACAGCCGTCACCCCGGCGTGACCTTCGATGGTCTCCTCATGACTAATCCCAATTATTTGGTTTCACAACTTCAGATCATTTCCAATTACCAGTCGGCCCTTCCACCTTAACAGCTCATCCTTCCATTCATAGGTGCTTGCTTTCTTCTCGCCATTGCTTAGTGCGGCAATTAACCCTTGTATTGACGAATCCTGCTCCCAGCTCTTCCTTATTTCTTCCATCAACTGTCTATGCAACTGTGATACTGACAGGGTCATTAACTCCACGCTCGTAATTCTGGATAGAGCATCAACAGCATTATTCTCCTTTCCACTTCGATAATGAACCTCAAAATCGTACCCCAATAACTTAGGAAGCCACGACTGCTGAAATGGCGTCGTCAGTCGCTGCTCTAGCAGGTACTTGAGGCTCCGGTGATCTGTCTTTACCACGAACGGTTTAATACTTAGGTAATGATGCCATTGTTTTATCGCCTTAATGATGGCCAAAAATTCTTTTTCATACGTTGAAAGGCCATAGTGTCGTCTCGCCAGTGCCTTACTAAGATACGCCACCGGATGCCCTTCCTGTTGTAACACCGCGCCTATGCCTTGCCCGCTGGCGTCTGCCTCCACTACAACCGTTTTTGAAAAATCAGGTAGAGTGAGTACAGGGGCAGAAGTGATTGCCGCTTTTAATTGCTTGAAGGAATTGGTCTCCTCCTCTCCCCAAGTCCACTGGTTCATCCGATCCTTCTTAAGTAGCTCCGTCAATGGTTTAGCTAGAACCCCATAGCCTTTAATAAATCTTCGATAATACCCAGTGATCCCTAAAAAACCCCGAAGCTCCTTAAGGTTTTTGGGTGACGCCCACTCTTCTATTGTCTTAACCTTCCAATGGTCTATCGCCACCCCCAACTTCGATATGGTATACCCCAGATACTCCACTTGTCGCGCCCCGAAAATACATTTATCCCCCCTCAGAAATAACTGTTTATGCCTCAATGTCTCCATGGCCGTAGAGATGTGTTGAACGTGTGACTGTAATGAAGAACTGTAGATCAGTATATCGTCAAAAAATACCAATATGAAACGACGTAGGTATGGCTTGAACAAGTCGTTCATCAATCGTTGGAACGATGAAGGTGCGTTCGTCAAGCCGAAGGGCATTACGAGGAATTCGTAATGTCCTTCGTGGGTTCTGATCACCGTCTTGGCTATGTCCTCCGACTGCATCCTGATCTGATGATAGCCCGACCGAAGGTCTGGCTTCGTAAACCATCCGGCCCCATGTAGCTCGTCTAAAAGCTCCTCAATTAGTGGAATGGGGAATTTATCTTTTACTGTCTACTTATTCAACTCCCTGTAGTCGACACACATGTGCCAGGAATTGTCCTTCTTTTTAACCAGGACCACCGGCGAGGCAAATGGTTCGTAACTCTGTCTGATGAATCCCTGCTTTAGGAGGTTCTTCACCGCCTGCTCTATAATATCCTTCTGGGCTCCCGAGTATTTGTAAGGACGAACGTTAATTGAATCCACCCCTTCTTATAATATTATCTGATGGTTGTGCGGTCTATTCGGAGGTAGCTTCGTCGATTCTCGGAAGATGTCTGCATATTCCGACAAAATGACATTGATTTCATCCAAGACGCAACCTTGGTCCTCCGTTACTCGCAATTGTTGTAACTGAAATTCCAACGGTGTCGTCAGTTGCATCATACATAATTGATTCTCCAGAGACCTACACAATTGCTTCTGAAATTCTTTACCGGAGATAATCCTGGATCGTCCCTCTAGATTTCAGCATAGTGTCACTAGTTGCCCGTTCCAGTTAAACTGCATAGTGCAATTTTTAAAATTACAGAGAATCTCATTCAACCCACTGAGCCACTGCACCCCCAAAACCACGTCACAACCGCCCAAAGCTAAAATTAATGCATCCATGGAAAATTTGATTCCTTGCATCGTCTACTTAAACCCTTCACAATACTGATGACACTTCAACTGCAGTCCTCCTCCCACCGTGATGCAGATGGGCACCATTTCCTTAAGTAGGCACTCTCCCTTGCGAAAAACTGACGGATCGATAAAATTATGCATGCTCTCGTTATCGATCAAGATGTAAATCTTCTTCCATTTATACTCCCCCACTACTCTCATTTGCTTATATTCCGAACTCCCTGACAGCCCTAGCATGGCTTGCATTGACACGATCGGTTGATTATCTTTTGTAGGATTGAGCTCCAATTCATCCTCCTCCGTTTCCAGTGACGTTCCTCCATTGTCGTCTTCTCCCATTACCACATAGAATTGAAGTTGGCGCTTCTTACATTGATGGCCTACATGATATTTTTTGTCGCACCAAAAACAAAGGCCCTTAGCTCTTTTATCATCGAAATCTCTACTGCTGAAACGTTTCTGCGCCTTCAGTGGTCCCCCCACCAACGAAGGAGATCGCGTGGGGGTGGGTGTAGGCAGTATCCCATCCGAGGATGACCTACACATGCTAGTGGTGGGCTTTGACATTCGCGTTCCTTGCGAGGCCTTACCATATTCATTAGTACCCTTCATCAACGCCCCTTGTTTCCCTGCCATTCCTTTCGTAGAGTCCAGGATGGCCTGCTATTTCCTGGCTAATGTATAGGCCTGGTGTAGTGAATGCGGTTCGTGGAGTTTCACTGTCACCCTGATCTCTGGCTTCAACCCTTTCACGAAGAACCCCACCAAGTATTCTTCAGATAGCAACAACCTATTGAAATGATGGTCGAATTGCGCACAGTAATCCAACACTGACCCATGTTGTCTCAGTTCCTTGAAATCTCTGACAGGATCGTCGAACATTTCAGCATCAAACCTCTGTTTCAGTGCCTTAGTAAATTCCTCCCACCCTACTGCTTCCATTAGCTGACGATTCCTTACGTACAGACGGTACCACTCTTGGGCTTTTTCATCCATGTGCAAGACAGCTACACTCACCTTCACATTCTCCAGGGTCTGGTCGAGGGTGAAGTATTGCTCACATTTGTATAACCACATTTTGACGTTCTCCCCGTCAAATAGTGGGAACTCGATTCTGCCCATCCTCGAGGAAGAGTTCCCTGTGCGTTCTTGCGTCACTGAGCTTCCTTGTGGTGTTGTTTCTACCGTAACCGAGTCACTGGGTTTTTGGAGGCTTTGTAAAAGAAGAGCTCGAAGTTCCAACATCTCCTTCTCTACCTTCTCCTCCACCTTCTCCATTCTATTATGGATTTCCACAAACATTCTGTCCATGGAAGCCCGTAAACTTTCTTCCATTTTTCGAAGTTCCGGGCTCCTAGTGTTTTCGGCCATAATTTGGGGTTCACATAATCGATTATCTGATACCAAGTTGTTGTGAAAATATACGATCTTAACGGAATCAACGTTCGGGTTTAATGTCAGAAAGAAACGCACATAAGGGAAGAAAATACGCAGAATCAGAGGAAGGACAGAGATTCATTCATAGAGAGAGAAACCACAAATCGCACATACACGATTACATGTCGTTAGAGCCGCACTCATTCGGCTTAAAAACTAAACTCAGATATTCCTCTACGACTCATCCCAGACTATTACTATAGTTCCCCTATTATTTAAGTTGTTAATTAAGCTTGACGTCCGTCCATTCTTTTATTCTGCATCGTCTTCTCCCATCATTCGGTAACATTTTTCTTCTTCTTTTTTTTAATTTAAAATTTTGGCACAATGGTGAATTTATAAGTTAAGGCAGTGTCACCAGCGGATTTGAATCAAAACTCTGAGTGGTTTATTTACCTAGGTGTTTGCACAACTTACATACTCTTGTTGTTCTTTGCTTGGCTCCTCATTCTCTCTGTCTTTGGTTGCTTTCCTGGGATGGCTTGAACTATTGTTGATCTCTCTCACTTCGTTGTACGTTTTCTTCTCCGATTCTCAATCTTTCTAGTTTAGGGTTTTGACTTGGGACCCTATTTTTCCAATTTTACAAGTTCGGTGTGTGCAAACTTAAAAATTATTTGTTATTATTGCTTCATTGTAGCTGGCAATAATATCATCCACTGGTTAGTACTTGCTGGTGTATGTTTCTAAGTTGATTTAATGGGATAATAGGATTGATCTATTACTACATTTTATTCTTTGCTTTAAATCCAAGCTAAGACCATCTCTTCAAGCTCATTCTAATTCGGTGAAGTAAAGTCCAAGTGGGATTTAGGATTCTTATATAGAGATCTTAGTTTAGATCATTGACTTGCTCCATTTATTATGATCTTGCATCAAAGCTCACTAACCAAAATCTACAACCACAATCGTCATACTTCCTTCGACGAAATCGTGGATTGTAAGAAACTAACACACCTTCTCTCTATTACTCGATTATTAGCTGAAGTCCATCCCTTAGATGTCTTTACAATCTGAACTAGCTTTAATTTTACAACACCAAAGAAATATCTAAGCTGAGCAAGAATCACGAGATATAATGCCAGGGGTTGTTATATTCTTTTCTTTCCTTCTCTTAGTTTCGATTCTCTTACATCAATCATAAATTAATTTGTCTTTGAAATATACCGATTCTAATTATATTTCATTAACCACTCAAAGACTATCAAAACATATACACACATAAACACACAAACACATGGACGTTTGATTGCTAAAGTTTGGGTGTGCTTCTCTATCTTTTTATTATTATTTATACTGATTCAAATCCTCTCTTGTCTTGTTGATCTTTTTTTTCTTGACTTATCTTTAGGCATGTCTTTTTTATCTTTTCTTCATACATTGTGTTCAACCTTATATACGTTTTTTTTTTGTAATTTGGGTCCTTTTAACTGCTCATTTCTTGTCAAATTCTTCTATTAATTTAGAGCAACTTAATTGTCAAGTCATAGTGTCATCATATTCTTCATGTCGTGATTTGGCTTTTGATATTTTTCAAACATGACATTTCATTTAGGATCATATCGTATTCCTACGAGATAAAAGACTTTACGGATATAATGAAGGGGTCTTTGTTGATAGATTTCGGGTAGATTGTTATTATTATTTGTTGAAATATAAAAAGCGAGAGTTTGTCTTACATTGAAAAAAGAGAGGAAAGAAGGCTAATATATAAGTCTAGTAGGCTACTCCATCTATCACCAGTTAGTTTTAGGATAGAACTTCACTTAAACTTATATGTAGTCTAACTTTCTTTCTTGTATGGGCCCATAGGTCCATTGTAAATTCTAACATAATATTGGAGCAAGTTGCTTTTATATTAGTCGTTAACAACTCGAATTGATAGATTATGTCACGTATTAGATCCATACATGAAGGAAGTGTGTTGAAATATAAAGAGTGAGAGTTTGTCCCATATTAAAAAAAGAGAGGAAAGAAGACTAATGTATAAGTTTAGTGGACTACTCTACCTATTATTAATTAATTTTAAGATAGTACCTCACTTAAATTTATATATGATCTAACTTTCCTTCTCATGTGAATCTTTTGAGTAGCTTTCCGGTGATTCTAGTTACCTTCAATTTCCACTTTTACTGCTTGGATTTATAGGAGGTTTCTAGGTTTATTGGCTTATTAGACTTTATTATCTTATAAAGCATGGCCACCTCTTACAACACATTTACATGGTTTATAGCTTATGATCATTCAAGTTCACATGTATATTGCCATTATTCATCATCTTCCAGAACTATGTTTGGGTTGTTTCCTAAAGTGATTAGCTTTTAATTCATATCATAATATGACGATTAATTTGTAGAATAAATTTTCAGTTGTGTAATGCATCTAAAATTTGATATATTAATTTTGTTTTGCTGAACTGAACTTGAATAGACTTCAATAGTTTCGAGACTTATGATTCCCTATTTCAGCTTAACGTTATTGCTCTTGATGGTCCTTTTCTTAATGCAACTCCAAAGCGTTAGATCGTTTGGTAGATGCTAATTATTTAATTTAGGTCATCTCCTCATTTAATGGGCATCCGTTATTTTCCAATAAGACCCTACTTTAAGGAATTAAGTCCTTTAGGTGAAGCATATTCTTCCTCTTTCTTGAGTTTCTAATCTTTGATTTCGGAAGTCAAATCTCTTGTTTTGTCTATAAAATTTTTGTGAGTTCCAATTTGATGTAATTGTTCTAAGGGATCGAAAATTCTCAATTCTTTTTGTGATCATACTATCATTAATATGCAACATGAATACAAATAATCAAAGGAAAGAATAACCAAAAAACACACGAAGATGTAACCGCTATTTCTTAGATCTCTTAAATTAAAAACATTAAAAGATAGATAGCAATAAAAATAAGAAAAGAAAATAATAAAAGGATTTAAAACACAATTAAACTATGTAAATGATGAATTTTGTTATTTATAATAAATATTGAATATTAAATACATAACAATTAGAAGTAGATAGTTGTTATACCTCAAATATTTTTAATAAATATTGTGATTAACAATTTTAATTAGGACATCAGTCTTTTATATAATTTTATCAATTTTATTAAAAATTTGTACTTTAAAATTGTTTTAAGAAACCCTTATGTTTTGTAAGAAACCTAAGCATTTATTTTATTAAAATATACTTTGATATAGATAATTTATAAGTCTTGACACTCTATCACATAAAGATGATTAAGAATTAATAAACCATATGTGTAGTACAAGTCAAATATATTGATTTATTATGTTTATATATTATTACTTATAGTAAAAATATAATGATATTTAATATATGTTATTTAATTATCAATTAACAATATAAAATTTAAATTAATTTTAATGCATTTATTAAGAATATGAATTATAATAAGATATAAAATTTATTATCTTACTTATTAGTATTATTAGATAATAAATAATAATATGAATTACTAATAATTCACTATTATATAAATTAATAAATATATTACTAAAAACATGATAAATAATATTCATTATTTATTAAATAAAATTAGTTAAAATTATATATATTAAGTATTATATATTATTTAATATAAATAATAATTATAAATATGATAAAATAATTTTATTAACTATATTTTATCAAAACTAATCAGATTATTATTAATTAATTATATAAAATATATTTAAAATTATTAATCTTATCTATTAATATTATTTGCTAATAAAATAAAATATAATTAAAGACTTAATTTAATATAACGTTAAATAATAAATATATTATTAATTATTAGTAAATATGATAAATATTACATTATTAATAATTAATAAAATAAATAAATAATAGATATGGGATATTTGTTTGTACTTTTAAAATAAGTAATGAGATGTAAATATGATAAATCAATAAAATAATAAATTATTTATTTACTTGTATAAAATAAATATTATTAATTAAAAATTTATAAATATTAATATGTTTTAGTATAAATGATGATATATAAATATATTAAATTAATAACATTAATATATTAATATATTGTACATATTCCACCTGCATGTGGACGGAAGACCCTTGTATATGGACAATTATTAGCCCCTTAACATTGCAGGATCCTTTTTGTTAGCCATTGGAGAGTCTTTGTCAATGTCCAGCATAGATTAGGCATGAGGACGATATGCCAAAATAACCAAGGTAACTTAACCAAGTAAAGATCAAGTATGGTTTGAGTTGCGACTAACTTTGATGATTGTGGGCCATTGATTGACTTGGAGGTTAAGGGGAGTTGGACTTGCCTAAGATGTTTTTGGTGGGATTGTGTGCATCTTTCTCTTGTTATTATTGTCCATTCTATTGTGTTAACTTAGTGAATTTTATGGGTTTACTTTGCCTTTGTGGGAAACACTTAAAACATGAGTAATATGGTAAGTTTGAGTTGAACTGCGAGAGTTTAAATATTGTACTTAGACTTTGGAATATTTTGTGACTGAACTTGGAGTTCTTTGCAAAGTCTTTGTAACAACAGCAATCTTGCATGCCTAGTGAGGAAGTCGAGACAAAAGCATGATGGGGGAAACTTGCGATCAATTTATGGTATGCGGAATTGATCTGCATTATTAATTGGTCGGGTCGGCTATATTTGGGCCCGAGCCCAATCACGAAGGCCAATCGGTCAGTCCTATACTCATCGTTTAACCCGGGCTTGATTCACACATTCATGGCCCATTAGCAGAAGGAAATTCCCATGCAAACACGTATTTGCCTAAACCTAGCTGCAAAATCGTATATAAGGTATAATTCTCCCATAATTCAGGTATGCGATCATAACCTAATTCGTCCTCTCTGAATTCATCAATCCTTCCTACACCAAAAGCTTATTTGAGCGTCGGAGAGGCTAATCGGGTTGTCACCCCCGACGAGCCTTCCTTGTTTTGCAGGTATATTCACGTCGCGTTCATCACAGAAGGTAGAAGACGATGGATTTCAATGGAAACGCACCGTTCAGCCAGAATCCGGCAGAACCAATTGGCGCCCACCGTGGGACCCGACTTCCTGGCACCACGTCTAGAACCACGCAGATAAGCCAGGCGGCGGCGATGAATCCCGACATAGCTGCTGTTGCGGCTCTGGCGATGCAACGTATCGGTTTGCAGTTACCTGCAATTCTGCCGCCTGCACCACACATCTCCCGCACGGAGTCTTCCAATCCTAACGATCGACTGCGGCCTCAAGCCTTGGAGCAAGATTAACAGAGCGTGACCGTGGAGGATAACGTTGCGCACCATGCAACCCCGAATCTCCAGCACCGATTAGGTGCAGATCCTCCTCCGTCCACACACGCCGTCCTGAGCCGGAAACAGATAGAAGAGGCAGCTGAGTTGGTGATTCGCCGACATCTGCGATCAAAGACAAAGCCTGGCCGCCATCCGTGTAGCCAGCCGCCCGACAATTCAGCCTAACAACCGATCACCGCCCGTATGAAACCCTAGAAAAAATCGCGGATGATCGGACTCACGTATACGAAGCTTCCGTCAGATCGCCTGACGGCATGCAATACAACTCTCCTTCATTAGGACATTTTGGATAGCCTCCCAGCACCCGGCGCAAAGATACCGACCCCTGAGAAATACACCGGGAAGACCGACCCTTTGGACTACATGCAACACTTCCAGTCCATGATGAGCCTACACTGTGTCCCGGATGCTATTCAGTGTAAGGCCTTCTACACGGCTTTCCAAGAGGGAGCTCGGCGATGGTTCAACAACCTACCCCCAAGCTGTATCACATATTTCGAGGACTTCAGGTCGCTCTTCCTGAATCAGTTCGCCACTAGTAAGCGACCGCAGAAGACGGCTTTGGAGGTGATGCAACTCACCCAAGGAAGGAATGAGAGTTTACGGGAGTTCATCACTCGGTTCAACAATGAGGCGGTCGAGGTACCCGATCTCACCTGCTCGTCTATGCTAGCCACACTTATGAGCAATACGAGGGACGAGGAGTTCAAGAAGTCGTTAGCCCTCGATCAACCTCGCTCGATTCAGGAAATAAGAAGCCGGGCGGATAGGTATATTCAGCTTGAAGAAGTATGTCCAAAAGACAGCTTCCCATTGCCGAAGATCGACCAGTTAGTAGATTCTACCTCGAGGCCTAATCGCTCGGCTTCCGGACGCCTTCTCGGGCTATCATCGATCCGATGAGTCTAGAAGACGAAGAAAAGACCGCCTTCATAACCGACCAAGGCACATATTGCTACCAGGTAATGCCCTTCGGCTTGAAGAACGCGGGGGCGACCTACCAACTGCTCGTCATGGAGGTCTTTAAAAAACAGATCGGTCGGTCGGTCGAAGCATACATAGATGATATGGTGGTCAAAAGTAAGATGGCCGCGGAGCATGTGGAAGATCTCAAGGAAGTCTTCCAGACCCTGAATAAATTTCAGATGAAGCTAAACTCGGAAAAATGTGTGTTCGGGGTGGCATCCGGAAAATTCCTGGGGTTTATGATCACTCAGCGGGGAATCGAAGCTAATCCAGAAAAGATTGAGGCCATCATACAGATGCCTTCACCACAATGTTTGAAGGATGTTCAGATATTGACCGGTCAGATAGTCTCATTGGCGAAAGGTGTTCATTTCAGTTGGGGATAAGTGCCTCCCATTTTCAAAGTCCGAGGAAAGCGAATGTGACTCAATTCGATGGCTGACGAGTGCGAACAAGCTTTCCAAAGACTTAAAGCGAGACTTGTCTAGCCCGCCAATCCTACAAAGCCCGGTGAGCGGAGAGAACACGGTGTTATACATGGCGGTTACCGAGGGATCGATCAGCGCGGTGCTAATTCGGTCGGAGGGGAATGAACAGCACCCTATCTACTACGTTAGCAAAGTGTTAACCGGACCGGAAACACGATACACGCCTATAGAGAAGATGGCCCTCTCCTTGATAACAGCAGCTCGGAAGCTGAGGCCTTATTTCCAAAGTCACACCATCGAGGTATGGACCGACCAGCCCCTCAGGCAGTGCCTTCAAAAGCCCGAAACCTCGGGTCGGCTGATTAAGTGGGCAGTAGAACTGGGTGAATTTGACATACAATACAAGCCCCGCACAACTATTAAGGCACAGATACTAGCAGACTTCATCGCGGAGATGAGCCAACCAAGCTCGGAGGACGAGCAGTTCCCCGCCTGGAGCCTGTTTGTCGATGGCTCATCCAATGCCGAGGGATGCGGAGCAGGAGTTGTACTGATCAGCCCGAACATGAAAGAAAAAGTAGAGTACGCCCTCCGACTAGAATTCAAAGCCTCCAATAACGAGGCGGAATATGAGGCCTTGATAGCCGGCCTCCAACTCGCCAAGGAGATGGAAGTGAAGCACCTAAAGATATACAGTGATAGCCAGGTGGTAGTCGGTCAAGTTACCGAGCATTACGAGGCCAAGGGGAACCACATGATCAAATACCTGGAGTTAGTCAAGCAGGAACTGAGCAATTTCGGACAGTATTCGATCAACATAATAGAACGAGCTCAGAATGCCAAAGCTGATACGCTCTCCAAAATGGCTTCCGACCGTGATGCCAAAAACAATATTCTGGTCGAACGACTGGATCGGCCTAGCATTCAGAAGACCGAGGAAGTTCTCAAAGTAAATTCTGATCAACCGGGCTGGACAGAACCGATCATGCGGTACCTTTTGGAAGGAAGACAACCAGAAGACGAATTAGCAGCCAAGAAGTTAAGGATAAAGGCAGCCGAATACACGGTTGTCAATGACTCTCTATATAGGCGGTCTTACGACTGGCCGCTCCTTCGATGTCTGAATGAAGAAGAAGCCGAGCAGGCAATGGCCGAAGTCCACGAAGGGATGTGCGAAAATCACGTAGGAGGCGAGAATCTTTGGCGTCGGTTGATCGAACATAAGGCTACTCTTGGCCGAGCGATGAGAAGAGCTGTCGAGAGAGGTCGACCGTCACGAATCCTCGCCGTAAAAAACAGCAATCTATCTCACCAGCCGATCGAGAGGATGAAAATTGTAAGTCACCCTATCCCTTTCGCCCAATGGGGAATGGATATACTGGGGCCTTTCCCTCTCGGTCCCGGACAAAAGAAATTTTAATAGTAGCGATAGAATATTTTACTAAGTGGGTGGAAGCGTAATCTGTTACAATCATCGAGGGAAGGTTGAAAACTTTGTGAAGAAAATATACTTTGTCGCCGGGATGCCCATGGTATTGGTTACAGATAATGGTCGGCAGTTTGACAACGCCAAGTTCAGAGACTTCTGTGACCGACTGAAGATCAAGCTACAACTGACCTCAGTAGCCCATCCGCAAAGCAACGGTCTTGCGGAGAACACCAATAAAAAGATAATGAACGCATACGAAGAAGCGCTGGATGGCCGAAAGACACAGGTGGAAGAAGTAGATGAAGTTTTGTGGGCATATAGAACCACCGAGCAGAGCCACTGGGAAACTCCATTCAGAATGACCTTGGCGGAAGCCCGGTTCTAGTAGAAGCGACATTGCACAATCGAGGGTGTCGGCCACGAAGAAGAAGCGGAATGATGAAGCCCGCAGAGCAGAGCTCGTTCTCCTTAGCGAGGATAGAGAAAGGGCAGCCGCTCGTTCAGAAGCCATCAGGCAAAAGGCGACCAGGTTCTATAACAGAAGGGTCAAACCGAGCAATGTAAAGGTAGGTGGATACGTCCTACGAAAAGCCGAGGTGGAAAACATCTGAAAAACTTCGGGCAGATGTGGGAAGGACCTATCAGTGGTTAAACAAGTCGGCACGGCTCCTACATCCTAAGCGATGAGAAAGGGAAGATTCTACCGAGGCCTTGGAACTCCCAGAATTTGAAGGCTTTCTACCAATAGATAAGTTATATTTTTGTCAATTCTTCCTTATTATTCCCTTTTGTATACATGTGGGTACCTTTTTCCTGTCCCTGCCAGACAGGTTTTTTAATGGCCTACGCCCTCGTTATCATTAATAAAGGGGTTACAAATTTCTTGGCAATTAAGAGTTAAATTGCACGAGGCCAAGAGTAGAAAGTCCAATCAATCATCGCTCGGCATTCTACATAGACCAACTACGGTCGGTCGGGTCGCCAGGACGAGATCCCTGGGTCCCTCGCCATCGCCATTGCTAGGTATGCTATCGCTCGACATTCTCCATTGACCGACTACGGTCGGTTGGGTCGCCAGGACGAGATCCCTGGGTCCCTCGCCATCGCCATTGCTCGGTATACCATCGCTCGGCATTCTCCATTGACCGACTACGGTCGGTCGGGTCGCCAGGACGAGATCCCTGGGTCCCTCGCCATCGCCATTGCTCGGTATGCCATCGCTCGGCATTCTCCATATACCGACTACGGTACGTCGGGTCGCCAGGACGAGATCCCTGGGTCCCTCGCCATCGCCATTGCTCGGTATGCCATCGCTCAGCATTCTCCATAGACCGACTACGGTCGGTCGGGTCGCCAGGACGAGATTCCTGGGTCCCTCGTCATCGCCATTGCTCGGTATGCCATCGCTCGGCATTCTCCATAGATCGACTACGGTCGGTCAGGTCGTCGAGACGATATCCTCGGGACCCTCGCCATTGCTCGGTACGCCATCATGCGACATCTCCATAGATCGACTGCGGTCGACCAGTTCAAAGCCGGTCGACTACGAGCAACTTTAAAACTCAACATATATCTAAGGTAAAGAGCATAAATACGGGAAAAATCAACAAATGAAGCAAACGTAAAGTCCATTGATTTTAATTAGCCCTGGTCACAAGCTCGACCAGGTGAGCATTACAATTGGGGAGAAGGGGGGCTATGAACAGCCGAAGGAGAAGGAGAAGGAGAATTCCCGGGGGAAACCTCGGGAGCCGGCAGAAAAGACGAGGTAGAAGCGGGAACCAAGGGAGCAGCAGGAGAAACATCTTCATAAAGCCCTTAATCCCCTGAGATCGTCACAATGGGGGTAGCAGGACACGGGGAAAAGACCGAAGGAACATCATGAGGGAGCTCTTCCTCTTCGGAGCTGAGATCTAGCCTCCCATCCGGAACATCGACCGGTTCCTCCTCGACTTTCTTTGTGATCCCCTCCAAAGAAAGCCCGAAAGCTTGAGGAATAAGCGGTTCGGCATAGTCTTCAAAAGAAGGGCATGCCACCCCCTCAGGAGTATAGAGCTCGTGGCCCCTCTTCAAAATCGAAAGGGTCACCTCGCAGGCGAGCTCTAAACTCTCTTCGTACAAGAACCGCCTCTTCCATCTCTTAATGGCCTCGATCCGCTACTCCCGCACGGAGCACCGCACCTCCCGCAAGGTTCTCTCCGCTCTGTCTCTCTTCGTCACAGCGGAATGGCAGTCCTGGCGGCACTTTCTGTTGATCTCCCTCTCCGCCCTCACCGTTTTCCTCCACTCCTCGTTCTCTTTCTCCTCTTCCCTCTGCCTCGGCCGGTCCAGTAGTCAAAGCTCCCACCTCCCTCTCTGGGCCGACTTCTCCTCCTCAAGAGATGCGTTTTTAGCCTGAAGGAGGTCCCTCCCCTCCTTCACCTCTGCCAGCTCACCCCTCAAACCCTTCATCTGATCATGGAGATCCTGAACCTCCTGGTCCAGAGTCTCCAAGTTACTGCAAGACCTGAAAAGACATTGTCGCAGCCCGCATACCAATACGCACGAGCTGGGAACCCAACTCCAGGTTCCCCTTCTTCTCCATAAACCCCTCGTCCGCCGGGGGAGTAACCCTCTCAGCAAGGTAGCGGGACACCTCGAGGTCGCCGAACGTTACGTCCTTGCCCAATTTAATGGCAGGCTCCCACTGCCCAAGGCTCACGGCCTGTGCCTTCTCTTTCCCCTTTTTCTGTTTACTTACCCCGGCTTCACTGGCCTGGCGGGGTGGACGGTCACCCAATCGAACCAACCTCTTCCTTTTAAGAGGAGGGCCCGCGTCCTCCTCCTCCTCTACCACTGGAACAATTGTTAATGACTCCGACGCCACAGAAAGATCCCTGGCAGGGGGAGCACCCACTGGTGCAGACAAGGAGACCAACCCCATGGACAAAGCGAGGCCCTCGCCGGTCTCCGCCTCACTCCCCTTCTTCCCAGAGGCCTGCTTCCTTGACGCGGAAGTTTGGGTGGGCATCCTCACCATGGCTGCACAAGGTTAAATTGAGTTAGAAAACAATTGATATAAGTTCAAAATTAATACAATCACGAGGAGTCAACCGGACGGGACGATTTCCTCCCTCAGCCCGCTAATACGTGGAGGGGGATCGACGAGGAACGAAGCAGCCGAGGCCCCCCTGGGATACCCCTGAATGAGCCTGGCAAAATCGTATCTGCCGAGCTCCTTGATACGACGGACCACCTCCCACTCCTCCTTGCTGAGGGACAAGGTCGACGAATCGTTCCACTGCTCGGCCAAAGGATACCTCCACGATCGGCACTCGGAGGAAGATCCGGGGGACTTCACGAAGAAATACTTCGTCCGCCAGGAAGAAATTTTTTAGGGTAGAAATTTTTGAGGGTGTCCTGGCCGGGCGATACCGAGCATCTCGATATTGAAGAAAGGGGATTCCAGCCCCTGAGCTCGGACTGTGGCTCATCCTCAGGAAATGGCGCAGAATGCCGACGGTAGGCAGATGGCCGAACTGGTGGCATAGCAGCGCCAACCCATTTATGAACCTCCAACTGTTCGGAGGAATCTGACTCGGCAATAACCCGAACAGGGCGCACACCTCGTCCACAATCGGGGCGTACGGGAGCCTCAGGCCGCCCACTGAGAAAAAGCTCCCGGAGACGGCGAAGTATCCACTAAAGTTGCTGTGGATCCGCTCATGCTTCAAGGCCAATCGGGGCCCCCAAGCCGTTGGGATATTATACTTGATGCACAATCTGTTCAACTCCCCAACAGTCATCGACGATGCAGTCTTAGGCGGCAACTCCACAACTAAACCGTCCTTCCTCTCTCTCATCGACACTTCCTCCATACCTCCGACCATGCTCCCAGAATTACCCGTGGACATGATTATCAAGAAAAAGCACTAAAAGAATGGAGAGGGAATAAAGAACAAAAGAACGTACCTATTTAGAAAGAATTAGGTAAATCGGACGGCGAAATAAAAGAAGTTTCGGAGAACCGCGAATGATTTGAGAGCAAGTGAAAGCAAAATGCGAATTACTGCAGTACGAGAGCAAAAGGTAAAAACCGTCACAGCTCGTCATCTATGAGTATTTATAGGGGAAGGCGGAGGAACCTAGAAAGTGACCAAATCGATTCTACGACGTGGCGAAAATCCGAAAGCGATCTCGGACACGCAGCGAGATCTCGAGAAGAATCGAGGATATTCAAGATCGAAACGACACGACGATCGAAAGGACGTCGGATAGCTGGGTAGCGGTTACAAAGACGATACGCCAGATTACGAAAGCCGACAAAGACGCGTCGTCGTCACAATAAATGCCTCACACGCCACCAATGATAACCAAGCGATCCGTCTTCGCACAAGTCATCACATGATAAGTGCCAAAGACCGATCATTAGCCATCATCGACCTATTCTCGAGCGAGCAGATTATACCCATGTGTCGGTATCAGAAGTAATTACACCCAACGGTCGACATCCGAAAGCGGTCATGCGCAATGTGTCGACATCCAACCGGTTGAAAGCGCCGAAGCTGTCCCATGAGCGAGCTACAAGGCCAATGACCGACCGATTAACCACATGACGAGCTATCACGCTTACGAGCTATGAAGCCACGGTGAGCAACGCCCTAACATACTCCTCGACCCTTCTCTTCGCTTAGACTCGAGGTAGGGGCTTATGGTCGGGTCGGCTATATTTGGGCCCGAGCTCAATCACGAAGGCCAATCGGTCAGTCCTATACTCATCGTTTAACCCGGCTTGATTCACATTCATGGCCCATTAGCAGAAGGAAATTCCCATGCAAACACGTATTTGCCTAAACCTAGCTGCAAAATCGTATATAAGGTATAATTCTCCCATAATTCAGGTATGCGATCATAACCTAATTCGTCCTCTCTGAATTCATCAATCCTTCCTACACCAAAAGCTTACTTGAGCGTCGGAGAGGCTAATCGGGTTGTCACCCCCGACGAGCCTTCCTTGTTTTGCAGGTATATTCACGTCGCGTTCATCACAGAAGGTAGAAGACGATGGATTTCAATGGAAACGCACCGTTCAGCCAGAATCCGGCAGAACCAATTGGCGCCCACCGTGGGACCCGACTTCCTGGCACCACGTCTAGAACCAGTCGACCTATTCTCGAACGAACAGTTATACCCGACAGGTCGGTATCCGAGTAATTACACCCAACCGGTCAGCATCCGAAGCGATCATGCGCGCAATTGACATCAACCGGTTGAAATCGCTGAGGTGTCCCATGAACGAGCTCAAGGCCAATGACCGACCGATTAACCACATGACGAGCTATCACCTTACGAGCTATGAAGCCCACGGTGAGCAACGTCCAACATACTCCTCGACCTTCTCTTCGCCGGACTCGAGGAGTAGGGGGCTTATGGTCGTCGGCTATATTTGGGCCCGAGCCCAATCACGAAGGCCAATCGGTCGATCTATACTCATCGTTTAACCCGGCTTGATTCATACATTCATGGCCCATTAGCGAATGAATTCCCATGCAAACACGTATTTGCCTAAACCTAGCCGCAAAATCGTATATAAGGTATAATTCTCCCATAATTGGTATGCGATCATAACCTAATTCGTCCTCTCAATTCATCAATCCTTCCTACACCAAAAGCTTACTTGGCGTCGAGAGGCTAATCGGGTTGTCACCCCGACGAGCCTTCCTTGTTTTGCAGGTATATTCACGTCGCGTTCATCACAGAAGGTAGAAGACGATGGATTTCAATGGAAACGCACCGTTCAGCCAGAATCCGGCAAAACCATTAATGATAGTGAAAAATGACTTTTTTCATAGGCAAATTTAAGTAGAACTAAGTTTATGTGTGAATTGAGACAATTCAATTCAAACACATACAAGGATTAATTTCTAAGATGATTCAAAATATTTGTTAACTATTATTTTATAATAAGAGGGCGAGTCTTCAAGTAATTGATAAAGTTGCTATTTTATAATTAAGAAGTTACAAGTTTAAGTTACACAAACAGTATTTTTATATATACAATTAATGATCCTCTTCTGATTCTCTCAAACTAAGGAATCTTGTGCAGTGAGACCATCTTTTTAATAATTTTATAATAACTAAAAAAAAACACATGTGAAGATATGATAAGAAAGTGGGTTAAACACGTAAAGCACTAAGTAATAATGTAGAAAGTGGAGAGGAAAAAAACTTACGAAGATCATTTTCTCTACGGTCTAAAGTTGTTTATGTGCTTTGCTGATTTCTAAGTTCTTACAGAGTTTTTTGTTATCTAATAAACTAAAAGTACGCGAGAGTTGTCTTTGTCCTTTGAAGATGGAACAAAAATGAGCGAAGACGGCAAGCAAACACCATTTAGGATATAACGGTTATATCCTTGTCTTCCGTCCTCGTGTCTGCAGACGCTAATCAAACGCAGAGTTAGTTTTGAATTATGTTATGTATTGTAAATTACTCCCTCCGATTCATAATAAGAGTCGTTTTAGATACATTTTAATTATTCAAAATAAGTGTCATTCTTGACTTTGTATGCATGTTTATAACTTTTTTTTCCAAAATTAACCTTTCATTTCTCTCTCATCTTAATTATACAGATCACAATTTCAAGGCAATTTTTCTTACAATTTTATTTAGGATGCTGATTGCCGAGGTAATTTTATAGGAGTATTAATAAAAGTATATTTATAATTTTATTAGCTTTCTTAATAAACGTGTATTTTTCTAAAACGACTCTTATTATAAATTGGAGGAAGTAGTCATTAACGTTCAGTGTTTTGTTGCGAAACTTCTCCTGTACTTTGTAAGCTTTGTTAGTAGATTTCAGGGGAGTTTCAGATGAGTTCAGATCCTCTGTCGCAAATAATCCTGTCCTACTCTGTCTTTTTACAAAACGACAGCGTTTTGTTTAAAAAATTGCGTGCAGCGAAGAACCTGTGGGAGTTGTGGTCCCCACCCACAGCCGCCGCCGTTTTCGTAGCCCATTGATTATTAATGAGCTTAGCTTCGCCCACTTTTCTAATTAATATACTTCCACTGCTTATCATTATTTTCTCCTTTATTAATATATCCTTTATTTATATTTATATTCTTTAATAATTAACAATCGTAATAATAATAATCATATTATTATTATTATTATTATTATTTATATATATATATAAGTACTCAGATTAAATTTTGTTATATTATTAGTATTATTATATATATGTTATTATGAAATGGCAAAGCGTATAACAATTAAATTAATGAGAATAACATTATTATTATATTATTAGTATTATTATATATATGTTATTATGAAATGGCAAAACCGTATAACAATTAAATTAATGAGAATAATAATGTTATTCTAAATCGTATAAGTATTAATGATTCGTAATCATTATTATTATTATTATTGTTACTATTATTATTATTATTATTATTATTATTATTATTATTATTATTATTATTATATTCAAATGATTTGTAAATTAATTGAATATATTAATTTCTATTATTATAATCAGTCTTTTATTAAAATTATGACTTTTTTATTGGTATTTTATTGTTATTATTATTATTATTATTCTTAATATATGATTATTGTTATTATTGCTATTATTATTATTAATAGTACTATTATGTTTTATTATGATCTTAATTTTAATTGTTATTGTGAAATCAATTTATTATAATTATAATTACAATTATGTTGTTATTATTATGATTAGAATTATTATTATAATGATTATTATAATTGTTATAATAATCATTATTAAATTCAAATTATTTCTATATGAATTCATTATATTAATTTCCATTATTTTGAAATCTTATGATAATAATGGAAATTATTATTATAAAGTGTATTATTATTATTATTATTATTATTATTATTATTATTATTATTATTATTATTATATATGTATTTATGAAGTTTTATTATTACTATTATTATTATTAGTATTAGCATTAAATTATTATTGTTAGTATTAAATTTTTAATCATATTAATTTCGACTATTATTATTATTATGAGATTTGTTATAATTACTAACTTATTCTTATAAATGTTATATATACCTTAATTGTCAAATTTGTTAATTAGAGATTTTATTATTATTGATCGTATGTCCGAGCCTTCTTAAGGCTCATGAGGTAGAGTAGTGCATGTTTGTTGGCTCATGAGCCACATCTTCGGCTCATTTCATGGGCGAGCATGACCTACGCCCTCACGAGCCGTTGTATTATAAGTATATATATTATAAGTATATAATTCTTATTATTTATTATTATTTATATTATTATTATTATTATTATTATTATTATTATTATCATTATTATTATCATTATTATTATTATTATCTAAATCTTATTATTATTATGTCATTGATTATTATTATTATTATTATTATTATCCAAATGTTATTATTATTATGTCATTGATTATTATTATTAATAATATTATTATTATTATCTTATTATTATTATTATGTTTGTTATTATTATTATTATTATTATTATTATTATTATTATTATTATTATTATTATTATTATTAGTAATATTATAATTATTATTAGTATTATTTTATCTTATTATTAGTATTATTCTTATCATATTATTATTAGTATTATTTTGTAAATCTTATTCTTCTTCTTATTATGGACATTATTAGTGGGGTATAATAATAATAATAATAATAATGAATTGTTATTATTATTATTATTATTGTAATTATTATTATTATTATTATTAAAGCCCTTATTATATAAATAACTATCATCATCATCATCATTATAATTATTATTAATATTATTATATAACTATTACAATTATTATAATAATATTATTATTATTACTATTATTATGTAATTATTAGGAAAATTTTAATTATTCTTATTACTATTACTATTATTATTATTATTATTATTATTATTATTATTATTATTATTATTATGTTATTAATAATGTAAATTTGCTTGTTATAATAATCATATAATGTATAAATAGTAATTATTGTATTTAAGTGATGTTTATGATTAGGTTTGTAATTTAGTATATTACTTATTATTGTTCAAATAAACTAAATGTGTTATTAATTTATATAAGTTATAATTATTAAAAATAGCTAATATTAAATAATGAGAACTAACACGTATTTAATAATACATGAGATTAGACAAAATAAAACTTCAAATAAAAATAAATTTTGAATTATGAATTTTTATTGTAAACATTACGAATATTAGTATTATCCTTATTATTAATTCCACAGTATTTAAGTTATTAGTATAATATTAATAATAATAAAATAATAATCATCATCATCATCATTAGAAAAATTTATGAATACATATAAATATAATCATAATAACAATACACTTTATATTATTATTATTACATGCCCGATTATGATTATTGTTATTATTAAATTTGTTAATTATTATTCATAATATTATTAAAATCTTCATTATTATAAAGTGTATTATTAAATTTTCTCGAGTGGAGTATATATACATTCGTATTATAAATCTTATATATAATTTAATTGTAATATTAAATTATTAATAATTCCGCTTTTATTATTTTTTGTCGTAATTTATGTAATTCAATTATCTAATTCAATTAGTTATTATAATTATTGAAATAGAGGAAAATTAACAAATTCTTTCATTTCACTCTATTAACCAATTAAAACGAAAATTAATAAAGATATGGAATCGAATAAATTATGAAGGCATTTATTAACAACAATGATTACTGGAACACTTGTCATTTCCAATTAATTATCTCCAACTCTTCCCGCCAATGAACAAATTTGGTTATATCATTTGTTGAAACTTTGTTACTGTTTATGCAGGCAAAAGCAGAGCATCTTCTTCCTCAGCAACCTGCGTTTTCTGCAGAGCTCTGATACAGTTTTCAGCCATTTCCTCAGGTGCAAAAATTGAAAACTATTTGTCAATGTTTTGTAGAAACTTGTAAATTATCTGTGTTTTCATATTCCAAATTTAGAAGCTGCTAGTTAAAGAAATGTTGTGATTTATATTATGCTTGTGATATAACTTCTATCTTTCAATTTTACGTTTTCGTTTTTAAGGTGATATATTTGGAATGTGACAGTTAATAAATACTGGTTTAAAAGACTGGTTTAAAAGACTGGAATGTTTCATTTTAACAATGTTGTTTCTGTTAATAAATACTGGAATGATTCTGTTAATAGAAATTATTTGTGTTAATAAATACTTGTTTGTTGTTCTGTTCATAATAACTGTTTCTGTTAATAAATAGTGGAATGTTTCTGTTTGTGGTAATTAATATGGGATTGTTGAAGTTGACTGTGTTATGTGGTTGATGGCAGTCGTGGGTTGTTGTGAAAAATTATGGTTTGTTACAGATATAAATTGCTATCATTATTATCATTAAATCGCTTATTATTATGTTAATATAATTATAATTGTTATTGTATTTATTTGTATTATTATAAGTATTAATATCTTATTACTAACATCTGTATTATTATTAATACATGCACTTATAATTAGTAAATATAGTATTGTTATAAATAGAATGATTCTAAGATATTTTAGTTATTTTATTAAAATTTCGGACTTTAGTTTATATACTTATTATTATAACTTTAATGTGTAATTATATTGTAAATGATATTAATATTAGTATTATTCTTATTAAGGAATCCCTTCTTATATAAATGTTAATGATTTTCATTGTTATTATATTCGATATGATTATTAATTGTATTGTAAGAATATGTTATTAACTGTCTTCTTATTTTGTATTCCAAGAATGTGATTATTAATTGTTTTATAAGAATTTGTTATCAACTGTATTCCTATATTGTGAAAATAATGGTGGTTCTTTTTTAATTTAACAGGTGTCAACATGAAAGGTAGATTGACGCCATGTCGCCGTTTAAATTATGAAAGTGATATGAATGACATACAGTTGGTTGGAAGAGAGTTAGTGCCGAAAATTGGCATGCAGTTCGAGACAGAAGCGGATGCTTATGATTTTTATTTAACTTATGCCAAGCAAGTGAGATTTTGGATTAGAAGAAGCAAAAGTAATAAAGACAAAAGTGGTAAGATGATTTGCAGGCTTTTTGTTTGTAGTGCTGAAGGAAAACGGATGGCGACAAAAGAGATTTGTATGTAAGAACCCCACGTCCGGAAACAAGATTTGGTTGTGAGGCAAGAATGAAAGTGCATAGTTTGCAAACTGGGAAATTTGAAGTCACTGAGTTTGTTGAGGATCACAACCACTACCTTTCTTCGCCGAATAAAACACATTTGCATAGAAGTCACAGGCAAATCTTTGCAGTCGCGACAATGAACATTGAAATGGCGAATGCTGTGGGAATTCGACCGAAACAATCGCATGATCTTATGGCCAGACAAGCCGGTGGTAGAGAAAATGTTGGCTTTATAATGATGATTACAGAATTACTTGAGGTCTAAACGAGCGGGAGGCATGAAAAGGGAGGGAGATCAGTGTTGTTTGCATGTTTGTATAAGATGCAGGTGGAAGACCCTAATTTCTTTTATGTCATTCAAGTGGACGAAGATGATTTGATTACGAACATTTTTTGGTGTGACGGAAAAATGAGGAACGACTACGTAGATTTTGGTGATGTTGTTTGTTCGATACGACATACAAGAAGAATGGTGACGGTCGTCCACTTGCCTTGTTTTTCGGTATTAATCATCATAAGCAGACAACATTATTTGGTGGTGCACTCGTGTATGATGAAACTGTGCAAACATTTCAGTGGCTATTTGAGACATTTCAGAGAGCAATGTCTGAGAAAACGCCTACTACAATTCTGACTGATCAAGATGCGGTAATGGCAAAGGCATTAACGTCAACATGGCCAAATACTCACCATCGACTTTGTATTTGGCACATATATCAAAATGTTGTCATACATTTGAGTGATATATTTTGTAAGTTTAAAGAGTTCGCAAGGGATTTTAGCGCCTGCATATATGAGTACGAAGAAGAAGACGAGTTCTGCGTTGCGTGGGCGCAAATGTTGGAAAAATATGAACTTCAAGATAATGACTGGTTGAAACGTTTGTATGGCCTAAAGGAAAAATGGGCTCTGGTGTATGGGCGAAAAATTTTCTGTGCAGACATGATGACCACGCAACGCAGTGAGAGCATGAACAGTTTGATAAAAAGATATGTAAGTTACCAGCATAACTTAATACAATTTTTTAACCACTTCCAACGACTGCTTGATGATCGTCGATATGAGGAGTTAAAAGCAGATTTCAGAAGTAATGCGAGCAAGCCAACATTGTCAGCACCGGTGAAAATCTTACACCATGCATCAACTGTGTACACGCCAGAAGTCTTTAAATGGTTCCAAGATGAATGGAATCATTGTCATGTTATAGTTTCACTCTTTGCTCTGAGGATGGAATCGTTATCACTCTTGTCTCGGAATTAACAAATTTGACAATTAAGGTATATATAACATTTATAAGAATAAGTTAGTAATTATAACAAATCTCATAATAATAATAATAGTCGAAATTAATATGATTAAAAAATTTAATACTAACAATAATAATTTAATGCTAATACTAATAATAATAATAGTAATAATAAAACTTCATAAATACATATATAATAATAATAATAATAATAATAATAATAATAATAATAATAATAATAATTAAAATTTTCCTAATAATTACATAATAATAGTAATAATAATAATAATAATATAATCATTGTAATAGTTATATAATAATATTAATAATAATTATAATAATGATGATGATGATAGTTATTTATATAATAAGGGCTTTAATAATAATAATAATAATAATTACAATAATAATAATAATAATAATAATAATAATAATTCATTATTATTATTATTATTATTATATAACCCCACTAATAATGTCCATAATAAGAAGAAGAATAAGATTTACAAAATAATACTAATAATAATATGATAAGAATAATACTAATAATAAGATAAAATAATACTAATAATAATTATAATATTACTAATAATAATAATAATAATAATAATAATAATAATAATAATAATAATAATAATAAGATAATAATAATAATAATATTAATAATAATAATCAATGACATAATAATAATAACATTTGGATAATAATAATAATAATAATAATAATCAATGACATAATAATAATAAGATTTAGATAATAATAATAATAATAATAATAATAATAATAATAATAAATAATAAGAATTATATACTTATAATATATATACTTATAATACAACGGCTCGCGACCTCGCCCTCATGAGCCAATGTATTATAAACATGTTATTTCATGAGGCGAAAGACGCCTACCGCCTAGCCCTCATGAGCCTTAAGAAAATTTGGGCATACGATCAATAATAATAAAATCTCTAATTAACAAATTTGACAATTAAGGTATATATAACATTTATAAGAATAAGTTAGTAATTATAACAAATCTCATAATAATAATAATAGTCTAAATTAATATGATTAAAAATTTAATACTAACAATAATAATTTAATGCTAATACTAATAATAATAATAGTAATAATAAAACTTCATAAATACATATATTATAATAATAATAATAATAATAATAATAATAATAATAATAATAATAATACACTTTATAATAATTTCCATTATTATCATAAGATTTCAAAATAATGGAAATTAATATAATGAATTCATATAGAAATAATTTGAATTTAATAATGATTATTATAACAATTATAATAATCATTATAATAATAATTCTAATCATAATAATAACAACATAATTGTAATTATAATTATAATAAATTGATTTCACAATAACAATTAAAATTAAGATCATAATAAAACATAATAGTACTATTAATAATAATAATAGCAATAATAACAATAATCATATATTAAGAATATTAATAATAATAATAACAATAAAAATACCAATAAAAAAGTCATAATTATAATAAAAGACTGATTATAATAATAGAAATTAATATATTCAATTAATTTACAAATCATTTGAATATATAATAATAATAATAATAATAATAATAATAATAGTAACAATAATAATAATAATAATAATAATTACGAATCATTAATACTTATACGATTTAGAATAACATTATTATTCTCATTAATTTAATTGTTATACGGTTTTGCCATTTCATAATAACATATATATAATAATACTAATAATATAATAATAATGTTTTTCTCATTAATTTAATTGTTATACGGTTTTGCCATTTCATAATAACATATATATAATAATACTAATAATATAACAAAATTTAATCTGAGTACTTATATATATAATAATAATAATAATAATATGATGATTATTATTACGATTGTTAATTATTAAAGAATATAAATATAAATAAAGAATATATTAATAAAGGAGAAAATAATGATAAGCAGTGGAAGTATATTAATTAGAAAAGTGGGCGAAGCTAAGCTCATTAATAATCAATCGGTTACGAAAACGGCGGTGGCTGTGAGTGGGGATTACAACTCCCACAGGTTCTTCGCTGCACGCAATTTTTTAAACAAAACGCTGTCGTTTTGTAAAAAAACAAAGTAGAATAGGATTATTTGCGATAGAGGATTTGAAGTCGTTTCAAATACCCTTGAACTTCCCTGTTATCACACTCCACAAGACCACGTGGAACATTACATTCCACTAGCGAAAGACAAGACCACCAACTTCCACTTCCAAGTTCCAAGTCCTTGTAAAATATTAACTTCCCTCAACTTTCTCAAGACACCTCCAATGGCTTCCCTTCACTTGTCGGGTGTTTTTTATTCGCCTGTACAGTACCTTACACAGATCAATACTAATCCCAAATTCTCCTTTTCGCGCTCTTCCATAGCTTTCCGTGCCCCCTCGATTTGGCCCTCATCATCAGCTGGTTTCTCTCAACAATCGCCTAGCTTTTCGGGGTTTCTCTCAAAGTCTCGTTCTTTTGGAGTGTTTGCGAGAGCTACCACCGACAAAACTATATATGACTTCACTGTCAAGGTATGCTTTGTTTCTTTTGTGGGATTTATAGTTTTCTTTTCATTGCTCATCCCCTACTATTCGTCTGTTTTGGTCCTAAATATGTTCATAGTTGAGAAACTCAATTTCATTCATCAGCAGACAACCACATACAACATTCGTCTCAAGTTTTTGAATCGTATGTATAATGTTTATGGGCGATTGTTGGGTTTCAGCTCTTGTGTGGTATATCTGCTAGATCTCAAAATTGCACGAGATATAATGTTTGGAGTCATTAATTTATCAACTTCTGTAGGATATTGACGGGAAGGATACACCTCTTAACAAATTTAAGGGAAAAGTTCTCTTGATTGTGAACGTTGCTTCAAGATGGTATGTTCCCGTTACTAGAAATCTTCAATATTGTAACTTATATTTCCATCGAGGTGTTCTTAACGAAATGTTTTGTTCTGTATCCAGTGGGTTGACATCTTCAAATTACAGTGAATTGTCACAACTGTATGAGAAATACAAAACTCAAGGTAATCAAGGTTTAGTTGCTTTGATCTTCTTTTGTCAGCACTATCAATACACTGCACTGTACTTTTTGTGAAGGAAAGTTAAGTACCTTGTTTCCCTCCTTGGTTTGGTATGTTGTACTTTCAAATTAAAAGGAAAATCTTTGAGAAATGTTTAAATATATGCTTGATTTTGTATTATTGAAGTTGGACTAAGTGCAAGAATGAGTTACTATGTATCCAGTTCTTTGGATGTGTTTAGCGAGCAGTCTGATTCGAGTTGAACACCTGTAATGCCTATGGTTAATCCAAAACTATTTAAATTGTAATATTTCTAAATAATACATGCTTCTGTTCATGTAAATGCAATCGGCACATCAGGATGATTTCAAGATTGTAGGTTGCATCTGTTTTGAAGCAATTCACGTTGCTTGCTAACGAATTTACAAGTCTTAAAACATGGTGAATGAAATTTGTTGTGGGAATTGACCGTCCAAAATCCATTCCAGGTTTTGAAATTCTGGCATTCCCTTGCAATCAGTTTGGAGGACAAGAGCCGGGATCAAATACCGAGATTAAAAACTTTTCCTGTACAAGGTTCAAAACTAATTTCCCTATATTTGACAAGGTATGTCTACTTAACCTTGTGGAGGTTTAGATGTGTAGGAGGAAACAATTTTTGAAACGTACTTGGTGATTTTACACAACAGATTGATGTGAATGGACCAAGCACAGCTCCTATATACCAGTTTCTGAAGTCGAGTGCGGGAGGATTCTTAGGTGATCTGATCAAGTGGAACTTTGAGAAGTTCTTGGTGGATAAGAATGGGAAGGTTGTGGAGAGATATCCACCAACAACCTCACCTTTCCAGATTGAGGTAAATATATAAGTTCAATCAAACATAGCAATAATAATTTCTAAACTAATAATTCTGGCATTACTACAGTAATGTTCTTCAGCTAACACAGAAACGAATAGATAGAGCCATTGTGAATGGTTTGTTTTGCTTTTCTACTCTTCTTGCAGAGGGACATCCAGAAGCTCCTTGCAGCATGAATTTGATGTTGAGTTACATATGCGCTGTGCCAATGTTAGAACAGATAAGACAACATTTGTAAATTTGTGCATCAGGCCTAACATGTACACAAGCCACCACTTATGTTATAGGGGTTTTGCTTACTTTGTTTTCAGCGGGGAAACGAGGACATGTTCCTCATTGAGAGTTGTATTCAAAACAAAAATCTATTTAGCTGTGTAAAACGGTACTTATTAAAATAGCATAAACCAGAAAGTGGGCATGATTTGGAGACTATAAATGTATTAAATAGAAGAAAGTGGGTGTCCCTCTTAAAGCATTAATGTTGGGTGTCCCTCTTAAAGCATTCCGACTGTTCACTTTTTTCACACGACTCTGACTCAGCTGCTATTATTTAATCTTACCTATTTCCCCTTATAGTATCTCAATTAAGTATTTTATATTTATAATTATGAAAAAGTATTATCATTTTTACTATCGAACTTTCTCAACTCTGCTTTAATGCGAGATTTTTAACTGGGTGATAATGATGATGATGACGACGACTTATTCTCATAAATACTCCTAATCGTGATCGTCACGTCTACTCAGAAGTTTTACAATTATCGTGAACAATATATTCTTGACATTGTCATTCTATTAGATACATTTGCTTATAAATATCAAAATCATTATATACAACACCTACAAAAACAAATGCATGCACATAAATACATGCATAATAACTAAGAATGAAATGACAATGCATTTCCTCAAATCAATATTATGCATAAAATGTCAATTATGCTAAAAATAATAATATACTAAACATCAAAATTACTCATCTCATGTATTATAGGATGTGATCATCTTAATAACACTCAATGGTAAAACACTGTTTCGACACTTACTCGTATACTCCACTGAGAAATACAACAACACTGCCAAATAAGATGGTTGTTGTTAACGAGCATTCATTACCCTCATCAATAATTCTTCCCTAGAGGCAGCAACGTTAAGTGAATTGTTCAAACAATTTGTTCTTGATGAGTAAAGCTATCATTAATCATAGCATTGATAGTTGACGCATGAGTCGCGATAAGTCTTGTCTAGGCTGTATTGATATTTGATAATCTTCCAACAGCCTCACCAGTCACCACGCTAATCAGTAATCATTCGTTGTTGAGGTGGATATCCTCCATCACCCTTCCATCAAAGCATTGAAGATAGATCATCATAAAAAATGTTCAATTAAACTCATTACATGAACAAGACAATCATCAAATAATACATTACTTGAAACTATATCCATGAAAAAACTAATTATGGGGCTCCGGTAGCCCGAGCCTGAGCCCGAGCCAGGTCTAATTATATTTTAGATATAATTGATTGAAAAGTTATATCTAAAATGATAATCCCATAAGCCTAATTAAGTTAGCAATATTAAATAGAATAAAAAGGAAAGTGAGTAAAATTAGAATAAAAATAACATTGCTTTTGAATATTTATGTTCAAGATAAATTATCCCATGTATTCTTATTTGTCTTATTTATTATTTTGTCTTCTAAACTTGCATCTCATACTTAAAGATTTTTTTTAGCTCTTCATGTCACATTTATCTTTAGACCTACTAGAAATAATCTCTATATTTTGTGCGAATAAAGTGGCGTATTATCAGACTTTTTTAAACTCCGCATTAAATTAGGTATGATGATGATGAGAAATTATCTCATTTCACTCTTGAACATTTGTGCTTCAAATGATTTGTTTCACTCCACTCAACAATTGCCCAATCTAGAAGACAATTATTTCGCTTATGCGAATTATCTCTCTCTATTGAGACTTTAAGGGCATAATTATCTCATCTAGTTAGTCTAGTCAAACAACTCTTGCGTTCTAATTGCGTTGCATCATTCTTTGACATTCCTATTTCATGTGAGTTGTCTCGCACTACTAGGACATTTTTTCTCACTTCAAGAACGCAATTTTTACACTTGACTAATTGCATCACTTGTGGACATTTGTATTCCATTACCTCACCTAGTTAGACTCTAGCAACATTGCTGTTTCAGCACTTATATTCTAGATGAGTTGTCTTACTCCATTAACATAATTTTCTCATTTTGAAGGTACAATTATCTAATTTAAGTAGACCAGTAACGTCATTCAATATCTATCAACGAAAGGAAAGTTTGAACGTGTATGCAAAATGTTTGACTTACAAAAAGCAATCGATGAGGGTTGCTACATGAGCTAGACATCGACATTATTGAAGCCATTGCAGAAAATACTGCATGGACATGTAAACTTGGTACATCTTTGCTTAAGCTTGGGGCTACAATGTTCATTCAGTTATAGTTTGCAGAAAATACTACAAGACTCATTCGATCATATGTACATAATCGCCTTTAAGTTATAGTATGTACAAAGACTAAGTTGATCCTCTTCGCTGCAAAACTTCAGGACAAAGGCTGTTTTCAGTTTACAACTCTTCCTTGCAAAATCTGCCTGTACACCAAATCCATATCTCATCTCGAAATTGATGGTAACTTAAACGTGAAACATCAAAGGAAAATCACGCTTTAAAATCATGAGCATTGTTGAGGACGAAGTTTTCTTAGTAGCCACTTCTTCCGCAATGAGGCATCCAAAGCCAAAAATGTCTTCGCCTTTTTCTCATCTTCCAAAAAATCACAAGCATCCAGTAAAAGATCATCATCTATGTCTGGTAGAGCTTGCAGTGCCCCAATTGTGCTTTCTAACACCACTCCATTCCCATTTACAAAAGTTGTAACTGCTTCTGCGATTCCAGGAATAGATCTTTGCATCTCCAGACCTATTTTCTGCAACTTACTATGGCATTTAGTGCCTGATGGTGCCATTGTAGGCCGCTTTCTATGTTGATCAGATACTATACCATCCTCAACTGAAATATTTATATCTCTAGGTAATCTATCCGCCTCCACTTCCAAGACAACGTTATTATTTCCGTTTCTTTTAATTTGGCACAAACTGGAATAACTACCCAAGACTTTATTTCTATATGCAATGGCATCTGGATGTTCCTGCAATATTTTAGATACAGAACCAAGGGAAATATACCGATTAGTTATTTCTACTTGCAGTAACTCCTAACGCAGAAAGGGAAGGAGTCATTTCCCCCAGTAGGTAATAATGCAACATAAAGAAAATTGTGAAAGGATAGGAGAACTTGTATCCAAGAAAATAAGAAATTTACCTCAATAAAAGCATCCCAAACAGCATCATCAGCCCTTACAATCTGTTGAGTTGCATCCCATTCAAATCCATGGTAACTTAGTAGAGTACTAATGTCATCACATTCTTTCATCAAGATCGTGTAGCGTTTTTCTAAACAGTGTTTGTCACATTTAATTCCAAATTTTTCATTTAATGATTGAACCATGTGCACCCATGCTTGCTCACTGATTGTTTTTTCAACAATACCTCCTTTGCGCACCTGTTCTAACATAAGATCAATAAAATAGCGGTCCATTGCAGGTAGCCAATCTAGATCTGAAGGGTTTTCTGGCCAATCACTTCCAAACAATACAATTGAAGACTCCCCTGCATCTCCGGAGTGAATAAATGAAATGTATACAAAGATGTGTCAGGAAAGGTCCAAGATCAGGTATAATTAGTTTGTTATTGTTTTAAAGGAGATAGGTAGCATTTTGCAACAAAGATGCTATGATATAATTGTGTTCCTTTTATAGTTCAAAGGAGTCTGACAGTGCATCTTCTAAAGTCCAATATACAAAGTATTAATTTGTTCGCCGTGCCCTTTTAAACTTCTGCACTTAACAGAAATCTAAACTACCCAATGAGATATCTATGCCTGCAGTTTTTTCAGACCGACTACCAACCTAAGCGGTAAAAAGCTTCAAAGCATATGCGCATCAAAGGGAATCCACAATATACTTCAGCAACAGGTGCTTCCAAACATACTCTCAATTTCAAATCAACAAAAGTATCGGGAGATGTTTACCAGATCGCAAAACTGGTATTTCACCATACAGGCCTACACCCTGTGCCAGGCGGCTGTATCTTCCATCACAAATTTCTTGTCCGAATATGATGCACAATTTCTGGTAGCTTGGTACAGTTTTAACTCTGTATGATCGAGCATCAGGGTGTGCCTGCAGCCATAATATAAGCAAAAGTGTATAAAGGTGTTTCAACGATAATGAAGGAGAGCAATCACCTTAGTATAAGCGTCCCAAACATGATCGTCAGCCACTATCATCTCACGTGTCTCATTCCATGAAAACCCACTATTTCCAAGAAGATTATTGATGTCATTGTACAGCCTCCTCATGTGTTTATATCGGTTTTTAAGAACATCTTTGTCATGGTTAGAATGAAATTTGAAATTGAAAGAGGCAACCATGTCACTCCAAGCCTGGCTAATGAATGTCTGCCCCACTTTATTTCCTCGATGCACCTGGTCTAGCAACAAGTCAATAAGGTAACGATCCATCAGTGGCGTCCAATACGTTCTAGTACGATCACCAACAGTAACAATTTGGTTTCCTTTGGCTTCTCCTGCAGCCAGAGAATTATAACTGTAAAAGTTATTCTTTTCATTCATCAGATCATTGGAGACTCATAAGTGGATGGTACTGAAGATTGACGATAAGATCTAATATAATTCATAGTACTACTCATTTCTGTTTCCTAAACATATTTTGTTCACGGTAAGCATTGATGGACATATAGAGACATGATGGATTGAAGAATGCCTTAACTTCTCACGTTTTCAAAGTAAACTATATACTTGCAGCCCCCCTTTCAGGTTTCTACACCTAAAGAAACTACATCTCCTCTGGAATACTCATGAGATTCTAGACATTCTAAAAGGTATAATAGGAATTCAGATATCTCAAAACATTTGAAGCAACGACGGGAAAGTAAGGTGATTCAACTTGAATAAATAAGTTGTAGTTTACCATCCTTCATTCTTGAAATGTCAGCTTCAAGGTCTTTGCCATGATCTAAATCACTCTGAACACCGTTGTTAGTTGCGTTTCCAAAAATAAGGCCCAAATCTTTGAAGCTTGACAATGTCTTCATTCTATATGCTCGTGCATGCGGATGGTTCTACACACCAAGTAATTTACAACTGCTTGAATAGAAATAAAGAGAGGGAACAAAATAAAAATGACCCAACTTTTACAAACCAATTACCTTGATGTAAGCATCCCATACATTATCATCTGCCACAGCCATTTTCTGTGTTTCATCCCATGAAAACCCATCTTGATTTATAATGACTTTCAGGTCGCTATAATACTTTGAGAGTTTATTGTATCGATGTCTCAAAACTCGTTTGCTATGCTGAGGACCAAATTTTGCATTGAAAAGAGCAAGCATATCAGTCCAGGCTTGCTTGTTGAATGTACTATCTATCATATTGCCTCTCCTTACTTGGTCCAGCATAAGCTCAATAAAATGCTGGTCCATAGCAGCATTCCACTCAGTCCTCGGACGATCGCTGCTCAACTGGGTAATGCTTCCCATTTCGTCACCTACAAATTAAAGAATAAAACGTGATTAAGATTTGATCCATGACTGTTGAAGGTCAACTTGATACATCATTTATTAAAAATATGCATTTTATTAAAGACAAGAAGCCAATTACATACCCATGTTTAATCCTTGAACATCATCATCAAAGTCCAAATCATGGCTTGATCGGCTATATCTTCCATCTGCAGTGTTATAACCATATATGACACACAAATCATTAAAATTAAGCACAGTTTTGGACTTGTAGGGTCGTGCATCAGGGTGGACCTGCAAGAATCTTAAGTAATCGTCAAGTTATGCAGTCAAAAACTTGTACAGGGTATGACTGAACATAGAAAGTTACAATACCTTCAAGTAAGCATTCCAAGAATCATCGTCCGCAACAATCACTTGTCTAGTTTGATCCCAAGAAAATCCACTCTGAGCAAGAATGTTCTTGACATCATGGAATTGCTTCCATAAATTAGTATAACGACCTTTGAGGACATCTTTGTCGTACTGAGAGCCAAATTTAGCATTGAACACTGTGAGCATGTGTGTCCAGGCCTGCTTGTTGAAGGTATGTCCGACCCTGCTTCCCCTGTGCATCTGCTCTAACATAAGATCAATGAAGAAACGCTCCATGGTTGGTGTCCAATAGGTTCTGGAACGATCATTGGTAGTTGGGATTTGGGTACCCATTATTCTTGTAGTTGAATTCAGTTAAAAAGAGACAATCTTGAAAGTGAATAAATAAATAAATGAGAGGAGAAGAGAACACAGAGAGAAGAGAGAAGGGAGAAGAGATTTTGGCGCCTTAACAAAGAAAGAGAGAGAGAGAGTGGGTGGTCCAGTAAAGAACTTAACCCTAATCCCGAATAAGACCCCAATCCCAACCAATCACACCCTACTCACTTTCTGTTTGGTTACACCCTATCTCTTTTTTTTTTTGGTTGGTATTTTTCTCTTTTTTTTTTCTTCTATATTCTAATGATATAAAATGATTTCGAGAGCCCACAAACCAGTTTTGGGCTAATAGCCCAATCGCATCTTTGAATTTTAAAATATTATATATTTTTAGAAAATCAGATTTAAAAAATCAAGGTACAGTATGATATATTGAATAGCATTCAATAAAATTTTAATATAATAATAAAATATAAACTAAAAATAAATAAAATAATTTAAATCTAATATAAAATAGGATAAATTATATTTTAAATTTGCAACTTTAATTTTATAATAGTAATCAAAATATAAAGTATATAAGTTAAACCACCTTTTGTGCACAAATCTTTCTAGTATATTATATTATGAATATCGATCGATACTTATATCAAATTTGATTCTATCACGGTACTACACCGGAAGTCATTTTGAGTAATACATAAACATGACATCTTAAAATAATATATACGAGATTAAAAGAAAGAAATTATACAAAGTCTTAAATTTAAAAGATCAATTAAAAATTAAAATTAAAATTAAAACTTATGACATATGACATATGACATATGATTATGTAATACAAATATTGTATTTAAAAACATTTATAAAACTTTAATGACTCCTAAGCTAGTCCAATAATAAGGGTAAAGTATATTTAACCTCCCATGTGTTTTATTCCTTTATGCGATATGTTCCTTTCATTTTAAAATGGACTTATTATACCCTTTGATCTTTGGTCAAAAGAATTTAAAATTAAAAAACTTTTTACTCGTGTATTATGTGATATTACCACAACTATATACGTTGCATTTTTGACATAAATATCCTTTTAGTCTTTTATGGATTAAAATACGTTAAACTCCTATATCTTTTTACTTTATTTTATTATCCTCTATTTCAATAATAATTTTAAGCATGGAATACATTTTACCGTTAATAAATAAAAGGAAAACATTCTCAAAATATCGTTATCTTCAGAATTGTACTTCATGGCCGTAATTTATGGAAAAATTAAAGAAAGACAATTTATTTATGAAACAAAATTTTAAAAAAGAAATAATTAGCAGTAATAAAATAAAATATCACCACTTTTATGTTTAACTACAAATACAAAATATAAAAACCGGTGGGTAACGGATAGCAATGGTAAATGTGGCCTGGTCCGATTGACTGAGTCACGGGCTGGGTTATAAATCGAGACAGCTTAGCTCCGTCGGGTCATGGTCCAAGTAGAGCTGGAATAGTCGTTTTAATTTTTAAAAAACATAAAGTGGGGTCAGGTCGGCTCGACTTACCTGTGGTCCATCAGGTTGGGGGCTGGGTCATAGGCCAGTTGCCCATGGTTGGGTAGGGCCATAAGCTAAGCAACCTGTGGGTCTAGTCGAGCTAGGAGTAGCTCGAGCTCAACTCAACTCATTGTCATTCATAACAATGAAATTAGTTAGAAAACTGAAAAAAGAGCTTAAAGAAGATGCTTTATAGTTTTATAGAACAAAAGCGAATATGTCATTTAATTATTGTTTTTTAAAATTTGTTTCATTAATAAATTTTGTTTTTCATAAATTAACGGTAATGAAGTACAATTGTGAAGATAATGATATTTTTATTAATTTTTATTTATTAAAGGTCAAAATGTAATCCATACTTAAGATATTTTTATTTTTGAAATATATCTTATAATAAAAGAAAGCAAAAAATATAAGGGTTTAATGTGTTTTTGTAACATCCCATTGCTAGTGAAAAGGGGTAGGTTGGTAAATGTGAGTGACTAATGAGAGTTAGGAATGTATTCAATATGTTCATGTATAACTTGCTACATACTTAGACTTGATTGTTGCACATGAAAATACTTGTACATGCATTCATGAATAATTCCGGGTATAATTGGAATGATTTGAGAATCTTGAATGTTATTATATTGAAAATTTTATGGGTTAGTGAGATCTTGATGTTTTGAATTTTAGTGGAATTATTGTATTTGTATAGGTTGGTGAAGTTATGGAGTATTGAGAGAGATATATTTATAGTAGGGAACAAGAAAGAAATTAAATAAAGATTTGGAGATAGTTGGGTTGTAAAGATGATTGTTGTATTGGAAGAGGGAACTAAATGGAGTTAGTTTCAAAGAAACTAAGTTAGGGTTTAATCATTTAGAAAGTGACATGTGTCACTTAGACCTTATACTCTAGCTAGAAGTAGGTCACTATTCCTTGAGAGTTGACAGGTTAAGTCTTGTCCAAGTCCCTTCTTTACTTTCATCTTTCTAAAACTTCTCTCTTGAAACACGTAATTTTCCAGCAAAATATCTTCTAAGGGACTCTTGAGTTCTTCCTTCTTTCACCAACCTTACTTTGCCATGTGTGTCATCTACTCTAAGGAAAACCAGAAGCTGATCATTTCACTCGATTGTACTAAAACGTGTGGAGTTTAGGGCTGAAGATTTTGGAGTTTTCAGCAGGTAAGTGTTAGAGAATCCCTCCTTGTTGGGGTTTGAGAAATAAAGGCGATAGGTTATTGTCATTTGCATGAAAATGTACTTCATGTGTTTGTTCTTAAATACTGGGTAGTTGGGAGAAATAAATTCAGTTATAGTGTTAAATTAGTTTTGAGAAAACTTTTGGTGTTTGGAGACGTAAAGTGTTGAAAGTTAGAAAGTCTGGAAATTTCTCACTGAGCATGTTTCAGTATTTTGACCATAACATTTTCTGTAGTTGTCTAAATGAGATGATTCTAGATTTGGAGTAAACTAGGAATATATGGCTGCAATTCGTATGAAGACATTGAATTTCAGTTCTGTCTCTAAGAGTCTTAAAAGTTGTCACAAAGTTGAGAACTGGGTGCAGGATGTTGAGAGTTGAGCGAAATTCGTATTCCAACTTCGGGAGGAAATTTGGACCTGATTTAGATAGATTCTGGCAAAATTTCCTTCTGAAAAGTTGTAGATCTTTCTTTTAGCTTTCCAACGGTATAAAGTTGGTAAAATTTGAATATCGGAGTCAAAAGTTATGATCTTTTTAAGTGGATGCGTCTGAGACGCAGACGCAGAGACTGAGACGCAGACGCAGAGACTGAGACACAGACGCAGAAACTGAGACGCAGACGCAGAAACTGAGACGCAGACACAGAGACTGAGACGCAGACGCAGAAACTGAGACGCAAACGCAGAGACTGAGACGCAGACGCAGAAACTGAGACGCAGACGTAGAAAAACATATTGTACTTTTTGGGTCATAACTTCTTCTCTAGACCTCCAAATGACCTGATTTTTGAAGCATTGGATTCTTAACACATTTATTTATCTCTCCACAAAAAGTTATGGTCTTTGGTATTATATTGGAAATGATTGATCGAATCAAAGTAAGGGTACCGGTGGAAGGAGTATGAATTTGGATATTTTACTGATTGTATTCCAGTATTTTGATGATATCTTGGTCTATAGGATTCCTATTGAGGTAATTCTTGATTTGTAGTGAACTAGAGTAATAGGGCTGCAAATTATATGAAGGACCTGAATCTTAATACGGTCTCTAAGGTGTTCAATTTTTGGATGGAAGTCGGATATAATACATTGTTTTGGAGAAAGATCTGAAATGGTTCATTGGATTATGGGATTGGATTCAAATGGTTTATGGAGGGTTAAATCCCACAGAATGAGGCTAGTTAAGTGAGTTTTGATAGTTGAATGTCTTGTGAAGAAATTGATGGAGTGATACCCGGGATAATCATGAATATGCATTGTACATATTTCATCTCATTCATGTGCATTATTAAACACTTAAGATTGTTCAAATTGTGATATCTGTATATGTTATTTGTTTTAGAGGAGCCTTTGAACGTCAACCTCCAGACGTTCTTTGGATCTTCCAGGCATTAGCTTTGGGAGAAACTAGTGAGTAACCTAGATGGTCTCACTCAATTAATTGTTTGCTTTAGAATATGTTTTGAATGAGTTATTTAAGTGCTCCAAACATGTGAAAATTGTGAATGTGCATATGAATGCAAAAGTGTGCTAAGCATTTCTACTGAATGCAGGACTAAGGTCCGATGATAAATGTGATCAAAACGTGAATGTGCATCCATGTAATTGACTGAGATTATGATATGTGAAACACTCATTACATGTATGCATGAAAGATAAAGGAAGTTATGACTGGAGTTGCCAGGATAAGGAGCTAAAAGCTCAAAAATGTGAATAGAGCCTTGGGCTCGAAAGTCATCGTCCCGATATCACGAAGAGATATGTGACGTTATTCGACTAAGCTCGACATCCGAAAGGGATGAGCTGGAAAAGGCACTTTCGGTCATAACGACAATAATAAATGAAAGTGAGTCTCACGTGCATTGCTAAGAATAATTGATGTGTGATTTATATGAACAATGTGATACATTGTGAATATGCAATGAAGTGAATATTATGTTATGTGCGATGATTTGATGCATGAATTGAGTGAACCATTGATGATGGTTACCTCATTGAGTTCGCAAAACTCACCAAAATTGCAACGTTGTCTTTTCAGGACCGAGAGACAACTCTAGTTGTTAAGAGGATCTTCTAGCCGAGTAGATTGTGATTGGAGATAGAGGTCATGGCTCAAAGGTCGGTCAGCTGGGGTACTTTTGGATGGTTTAGAAAATTTTGATTCACTTTCCTCATTCGCATAGTACTACTGTATTAGGTTTTCTGATGATGTACATATGGATATTGTGGATAGACGATGTAGACTGGATTTTTGCGAAATGTAATGAGGAAAAAGTTGGTTTTAAAATATTATGATCTTCTTATGATGCTTTATTCTTGAATTATGTTACCATGCCATAGAGAGGGATGTAGTGATCGATCGTAGCGTGCCCTCATCGTAGGATATGTGCCGGAATAGCCTCCGGGTGTCCCGGTGGATATCCTGCGGTAAGGGGGCGCTACATTTAGGTGGTATCAGAGCATGGTTTAACATCTGTTGGAACTTATAGGAATGATAAGCATGAAATGTCTTGAGCAATGCGGATAATGATTGAAGTTGTCTTTTCTTATAGGTCATCCGCCCTAGGTGATTAGATTGATCAACCCGCTGACCAAGGATCTGTAGGAGCCAGTAGAGAGTCCTCGGTACCTCGATCTGAGGGGTTGCCTCCTAGAGTTCCCGAGAGAAGGGAGAGGAGGTATGATAGGCTTCGGAAGCAGGAAGCTGTTGACTTCTATGGCAACACAGACCCTGCTGAGGCCGAGGGATGGTTAGAGAAGACAGAGAGAGTATTTGATCAGATCGATTGCGAGCCCGATGAGAGGTTCGATTATGCAGTGTCTCTCCTGCAGGGCCCAGCTTACCAGTGGTGGAAGACTGTTCCAGGCAGTACCACCAGGCCTTGTTTATTGAAGTGGGAAGACTTTCTGAGAGTCTTCAGAGACAACTACATGCCTAAGGTCTACTTGGACATGAAGATGCAAGAGTTCTTGGAACTAAAGCAGGGCAAGATGTCAGTGGCGGACTATGAGGTCCGATTTAATGAATTGATGGGTTATGCTACCGTTCTGATTCCTACAGAGGAAGACAAGTGCAGGAGGTTTGAGAATGAGCTTAATATGGAGATCAGATCAAGGTTGGCGAGGTCAGATATGGGCACTTTCACTGAGTTGAGAGCTGCCTCAATCAGAATTGAACAGCTAATGAAAGAGAAGCAAGCAGAGATCGGGCAAGGGTCCAGAGGAAAGAGGCCTAGTGAGAGTCAAGGCAGTTCTGGCAGGAGTTTTAGTAAGCGCCAGAGTAGACCATTCAGATCATCAGGTGGATTTAGACATCCGGAGCGGAATGAGAGGTAGATCTACATGCAGACTGGTGGGGGACGAAGTATAGTGCAAAATCAGCGGCCCCCATGTGAGTATTATGGGAAAAGGCACGGTGGAGAGTGTTGGGCTGTGACAGGAGCTTGTTTGGCTTGTGGCTCCTTCGAACACAAAATCAGGAATTGTCTGGTTGTTGCTGGAACCTAGTCTGGTGTTAGTGGGAGATCCGGAGTGATGCTCTGATTCAGCAGAGAGGTGGTGGATCCGGACAGAGAGGTAGAGGTAGAGATAGAGGGAGAGCTGGAGTTCTTCCATGAGGCTCTGCAGTCGTAAGGCGATCGACCCACGATCTCGAGCTAGGGTCTATGCCATGACTCGGCAGGAGGCCCAAGACTCACCAGATGTGGTTGCAGGTGCACTTCTTGTTTATGATTTAGAGGCATTTGTACTGCTAGATCCAGGATCCACACATTCTTTCATTTCACCGCATTTGGCATGTAGACTGCATTGTGTTAGGGAGTTACTGCAGTATGGGCTAGAGGTGAGTACACCTCTAGGTAGCACTACTTGTTATTGGTGAGGTATCTGAGGGTGCTTAGTTAAGGTTGATCAAGTAGAGCTGAAGGCAGACCTGATTGTATTACAGTTGAGAGAGATAGATGTGATTTTAGGTATGGATTGACTCACTGCCCATAGAGCCATCATGAACTGTTACACTAAGGAGGTAGTATTAGAATCTCCTGGTCAGCCTAGAGTAGTATTCAGAGAAATTAGTCAGGTAGTGCCAGTTAGGATGATATCCTTCATGAGTGCATTGAGGTTGATACAGGGAGGATATGAGGCTTATATGGCCCACATCATTGATACTAGGGTAGAGCAGAGCGTTCAGGACATTCCAGTGGTTAAGGAATTCCGAGATGTGTTTCCCGAGGAGTTACCTGGTTTACCACCAGATCGAGAAACAAAGTTTACAATTGATTTGGTTCCAAGTGCTGCTCCTATATCCATTCCCCCATATAGGATGGCACCTGTGGAACCGAAGGAGCTGAAAACTCAGTTGCAAGAGTTGTTGGAAAAGGATTTTATAAGGCCCAGTGTTTCACCTTGGGGAGCGCCAGTGTTGTTTGTGAAGAAGAAGGATGGAACTTTGAGGTTATGCATCGATTATAGGCAGCTTAATCGGGTGACCGTGAAGAACAAGTATCCGTTGCCGAGAATTGATGACTTGCTTGACCAGTTGCAGGGAGCTCAGGTATTTACTAAGCTAAATCTGAGATCAGGGTATTACCAGTTGAAGATAGCGGAGGCTGATATACCTAAGAGTGCATTCAGGAGCAGGTATGGGCACTATGAGTTCCTAGTGATGCCGTTTGGGTTAACTAATGCCCCGGCAGCTTTTATGGCCTTGATGAATAAGGTGTTCCAGCCCTACCTGGATCGATTTGTAATTGTATTCATTGACGATATCTTGGTGTATTCAAAGAGTAGAAAGGAGCATGCTGAGCATTTGAGAGTGATCTTACAGATTATGAGAGAGAAACAATTGTATGCCAAATTTAGTAAGTGTGAATTTTGGTTAGATCAAGTTGTATTTCTGGGACATATAGTAACTGGAGATGGCATACAGGTAGATCCAAAGAAGGTAGAGGCAGTTATGAATTGGGAAGCTCCGAGAAATGTGTATGAGATCTGAAGCTTCCTAGGATTAGCCGGATATTACCGAAGATTTGTCGAGGAGTTTTCCTTGATCTCGGCCCCTCTGACTAAACTTTTGAGGAAGAATGAAGTGTTTAGATGGAGTGAGGAGTGTCAGAAGAGCTCTGAGGAGTTAAAACATCGGCTGACTACCGCACCGGTGTTGACTATTCCATCAGGGATTGGATGATATGTGGTATATAGTGATGCTTCGCATCAAGGTTTGGGATGTGTACTGATGCAGCATGGCAAGGTGATCGCCTATGCATCGAGACAATTAAGGTCTCACGAGATCAATTATCCGATACATGATTTAGAGCTAGCTGCAGTTGTCTTTGCTCTAAAGATTTGGAGACATTATTTGTATGGGGAGACCTTCAGATATATCTTGATCATCGAGTCCAAATACTTGATGAGTCAGAAGGAGCTAAACTTGAGGCAAAGGAGGTGGATTGAGTTATTAAAAGATTATGATTGTACTATTGAGTATCACCCATGGAAAGCTAATGTGGTGGCGGATGCTTTGAGCGGGAAGTCTAATGCTAGTATGCATTTGATTCGATTATCGAGGTTACCTAATCTGATTCATTTGAGAGCTCTAAATGTAGAGTTGAATCTGGAGCAAGATGAGGCACTAGTTGCTACTTTGAAGTTGAGGCCAATGCTACATGATAGAATCGTAAAAGCTGAACAAAGATCCCGATATAGTAAAGCTTATAGAAAGTGAGGGCAAATCCGAGTCCGAGTTTGAGTTGAGAGATGAGACTTTGTGGTTGAGACATAGGCTATGTGTACCTAATGTGGATGATTTGAGGAAGGAGATCCTTGAGGAAGCTCATATGGCGCTTATGCTATGCATCCCGGTACTACCAAGATGTATAACACATTGAAGCAACATTTTGGTGGCACAGGATGAAGAAGCAATTAATGATGCGTGTCAAGATGTATGACGTGCAAGAAGTGAAGGCAGAGCACCAGCTCCGAGAGGGAAGTTGAATTCATTGCCCATTCCAGAGTGGAAATGGGAACGGATCACTATGGACTTTATCATGGGTTTGCCTAAGACTCCGAGGCAGCATGATGCTATTTGGGTCATAGTGGACCGGTTAACTAAATCGGCCCATTTCTTACCAGTGAGAGAGAATAACTCACTTGATCAGTTGGCCCAGAAGTATGTGAATGAGGTGGTGAGATTGCATGGAGTACCAGTGTCCATAGTATCAGACAGGGATCCGAGGTTTACTTCGAGATTTTGGAAGAGCTTACAGACTGCCATGGGAACTAAATTGAACTTCAGTACAACATTTCATCCTCAGACAGATGGACAGAGTGAAAGGACAATTAAAACTGTTGAGGATATGCTCAGGGCTTGTGTATTGGAGTTTAGAGGAGCTTGGGATCAATATATGGCGTTGATTGAGTTTGCCTACAATAACCACTACCACAGTAGTATCGGAATGGCACCGTACGAGGTAATCAGACGGTAAGAAATGTCATCGCCATTGTATTGGGATGAAGAGGGCTTGAGAATGATGGAAGGCTCAGGGTTGATACAGGACACAGTGGATAAGGTGAAGTTGATCCGAAGCCGAATCAAAGCGGCTCAGGATAGGCAAAAGAGTTATGTGGATCAACATCGACGTGATATGGATGCTGATGTAGGAGATAGAGTATTTTGAGAGTGTCACCACGGAGGAGTTTTGAGATTTGGTAGAAAGGGCAAGTTGAGCCCTAGGTACATTGGTCCTTATGAGATCATTGAGAGAATAGGACCTTTGGCCTATAAGTTGGCTTTACCAAATGAGATGTCTCAATTGCATAATGTCTTCTATGTGAGTATGCTCCGAAGGTACCGATCGGATCCGACACATGTGATACCAGCTCAGGAGATTGAGGTTGCTAGTAACTTAAGCTATGTTGAGGAGCCGATCAAGATTGTGGGATCACGGATTAAGCAGTTGAGGAACAAGGTTATTCCATTGGTAAAAGTCCTTTGGAGGAACCACTCGACTGAAGAAGCAACATGGGAGACAGAGGAGCATATGAGGAGACAATATCCCCACCTATTCGAAAGAAGCGGTAAGAATTTCGAGGACGAAATTTCTTTAAGGAGGGGAGAGTTGTAACATCCCATTGCTAGTGGAAAGGGTAGGTTGGTAAATGTGAGTGACTAATGAGAGTTAGGAATGTATTCAACATGTTCATGTATAACTTGCTACATACTTAGACTTGATTGTTGCACATGAAAATACTTGTACATGCATTTATGAATAATTAGGGTATAATTGGAATGATTTGAGAATCTTGAATGTTATTATATTGAAAATTTTATGGGTTAGTGAGATCTTGATGTTTTGAATTTTAGTGGAATTATTGTATTTGTATATGTTGGTGAAGTTATGGAGTATTGAGAGATATATTTATAGTAGGGAACAAGAAAGAAATTAAATAAAGATTTGGAGATAGTTGGGTTGTAAAGATGATTGTTGTATTGGAAGAGGGAACTAAATGGAGTTAGTTTCCAAAGAAACTAAGTTAGGGTTTAATCATTTAGAAAGTGACATGTGTCACTTAGACCTTGTACTCTAGCTAGAAGTAGGTCACTATTCCTTGAGAGTTGGCAGGTTAAGTCTTGTTCAAGTCCCTTCTTTACTTTCATCTTTCTAAAACTTCTTTCTTCGAAACACAGAATTTTCCAGCAAAATATCTTCTAAGGGACTCTTGAGTTCTTCCTTCTTTCACCAACCTTACTTTGCCATGTGTGTCATCTACTCTAAGGAAAAACCAGAAGCTGATCATTTCACTCAGTGGAGTACGAAAACGTGTGGAGTTTAGGGCTTGAAGATTTTGGAGTTTTCAGCAGGTAAGTGTTAAAGAATCCCTCACTGTTGGGGGTTTGAGAAATAAAGCTGATAGGTTATTGTCATTTGCATGAAAAATGTACTTCATGTGTTTGTTATTAAATACTGGGTAGTTGGGGATAAATAAATTCAGTTATAGTGTTAAATTAGTTTTTGAGAAAACTTTTGGTGTTTGGAGACGTAAAGTGTTGAAAGTTAGAAAGTCTGGAAATTTCTCACTGAGCATGTTTCAGTATTTTAACCATAACATTTTCTGTAGTTGTCTAAATGAGATGATTCTTAATTTGGAGTAAACTAGGAATATATGGCTGCAATTCGTATGAAGACATTGAATTTCAGTTCTGTCTCTAAGAGTCTCAAAAGTTGTCACAAAGTTGAGAACTGGGTGCAGGATGTTGAGAGTTGAGCGAAATTCGTGTTCCAACTTCGGGAGGAAATTTGGACCTGATTTAGATAGATTCTGGCAAAGTTTCCTTCTGAAAAGTTGTAGATATTTCTTTTAGCTTTCCAACGGTATAAAGTTGGTAAAATTTGGATATTGGAGTCAAAAGTTATGATCTTTTTAAGTGGATGCGTCTGAGACACAGACGCAGAGACTGAGACGCAGACTCAGAGACTGAGACGCAGACGCAGAGACTGAGACTGAGACGCAGAGACTGAGACGCAGACGCAGACGCAGAGACTGAGACGCAGACGCAGAGACTGAGACGCAGACGCAGAGACTGAGACGCAGACGCAAAGACTGAGACGCAGACGCAGAAACTGAGACGCAGACGTAGAAAAATAGATTGTACTTTTTGGGTCATAACTTCTTCTCTAGACCTCCAAATGACCTGATTTTTAAAGCATTGGATTCCTAACACATTTATTTATCTCTCCACAAAAATTTATGGTCTTTGGTATTATATTGGAAATGATTGATCGAATCAAAGTAAGGGTGCGGTGGAAGGAGTATGAATTTGGATATTTTCTTGATTGTATTCCAAATTATTTTGATGATATCTTGGTCTATAGGATTCCTATTGAGGTAATTCTTGATTTGTAGTGAACTAGAGTAATATGGCTGCAAATTATATGAAGGACCTGAATCTTGATACGGTCTCTAAGGTGTTCAATTTCTGGATGGAAGTCGGATATAATACACTGTTTTGGAGAAAGATCTGAAATGGTTCATTGGATTATGAGATTGGATTCAAATAGTTTATGGAGGGTTAAATCCCACAGAATGAGGCTAGTTAAGTGAGTTTTGATAGTTGAATGTCTTGTGAAGAAATTGATGGAGTGATACCCGGGATAATCTTGAATATGCATTGTACATATTTCATCTCATTCATGTGCATTATTAAACACTTACGATTGTTCAAATTGTGATATCTGTATATGTTATTTGTTTTAGAGGAGCCACTGGAACGTCAACCTCCAGACGTTGCTGGATCTTCCAGGCATTAGCTTCGAGAGAAACTAGTGAGTAACCTAGATGGTCTCACTCAATTAATTGTTTGCTTTAGAATATGTTTTGAATGAGTTATTTAAGTGCTCCAAACATGTGAAAATTGTGAATGTGCATATGAATGCAAAAGTGTGCTAAGCATTTCTACTGAATGCCGCACTAAGGTCCGATGATAAATGTGATCAAAACTTAAATGTGCATCCATGTAATTGACTGAGATTATGATATGTGAAACACTCATTACATGTATGCATGAAAGATAAAGGAAGTTATGACTGGAGTTGCCAGGATAAGGAGCTAAAAGCTCAAAAATGTGAATAGAGCCTTGGGCTCGAGTGCGACTGTCCCCGATATCTACGAAGAGATATGGGACGTTATTCGACTAAGCTCGACATCCAGAAAGGGATGAGCTGGAAAAAGGCACTCGGTCATAACGACAATAATAAATGAAAGTGAGTCTCACGTGCATTGCCAATAATAATTGATGTGTGATTTATATGAACAATGTGATACATTGTGAATGTGCAATGAAGTGAATATTATGTTATGTGCGATGATTTGATGTATGAATTGAGTGAACCATTGATGATGGTTACCTCATTGAGTTCACAAAACTCACCAAAATTGCAACGTTGTCTTTTCAGGACCGAGAGACAACTCTAGTTGTTAAGAGGATCTTCTAGCCGAGTAGATTGCGATTGGAGATAGAGGTCATGGCTCAAAGGTCGGTCAGCTGGGGTACTTTTGGATGGTTTAGAAAATTTTGATTCACTTTCCTCATTTGCATAGTACTACTGTATTAGGTTTTCTTATGATGTACATATGGATATTGTGGATAGACGATGTAGACTGGATTTTTGCGAAATGTAATGAGGAAAAAGTTGGTTTTAAAATATTGTGATCTTCTTATGATGCTTTATTCTTGAATTATGTTACCATGCCATAGAGAGGGATGTAGTGATCGATCGTAGCGTGCCCTCATCGTAGGATATGTACCGGAATGGCCTCCGGGTGTCCCGGTGGATACCCTGCGGTAAGGGGGCGCTATAGTTTTAGTCAACAAAAAATTTAAAAGGTATTTTGTCCAAAACATACATCATGTATAGTTGTGGTGATGTCAGGGGTAAAAGAATATTTTCGAATTCTAAGCTTCTTTGACTAAGGGGACAAGTGGAGTAATAAGTCCATTTTTAAAATAGAGGGGGCTATAATATACCAAGATATAAACCACAAGGGGTTAAATGTATTTTAGCCTAATTTAAATAGTGGTATTCAATGAGTGCATTAGTTCCTTTTCCCTTAGTTTCATTATCTTGGTTAATTAATGACTAATTTATGGGTAGTTTTCATATCAAACAATTATGTGGTTTGAGTTGAACTCATATTGTCCCCAATCTTATCAAATTAATTTTTATTTTAATTTATTTATGCCAACTAATAATTTTTATTTTTAAGTATTTTTCAAACCATCCAATCTAGTCCATTTATTATAAAATTAGTATTTAATGATTGCATTAACTATTTTTTTTATTGCTTTCTCGTAATTTATTACTAATGGATTTCGAACTAGTTTTGAACCAAATCGCTATACAAATTAGGCTACACTTACTTCAATCATTTAGGGGGTGCTTAGTTAGTTAGTATGAAAAGAAAGGAATGAGTAAGGAATAAACAAAAATAGTTGGTAATATATTATGATTGGAATAACAATATTTTTATATCCTCTTTTGGAGCAATACTCCATATCTCTCAATATAGTGAGGAATTGATCCATTTTCATTTCTTACTAGATTCATTATAACTCCTATCACCATTCCTCCAAGTGAAATAAACACAATCTTAGTCTACTATAATTCTCTAAACAGTGGTATTTACTCATTGCATGAGTTTTTTTGTTTTTGTTTTGTTTCACTTGATTAATTATTAACCAATTTTTAAGAAGTCTCTAGATACTACCACTTTGTGCTTGGAGTTGAATTGAACTCAGCCTTTAGTCCAATTGATTCCTTTTCTTTTAATTGATTTCTCTTAATTAATTATTGATTAATTTTTAACAAGTCTTGGACAAAATTATTATGCTATAAGGAGTGAACTCAATCTAACCATCCAGTCTAGTCTAGTTTTTTTGGATATTAGTATTCAATAACTGCATTGATTCTTTTTCATTTAGTTGCTTTTTCTTGGTTAATTACTACCTAACCTTTCGGCTAGTTTATGGACCAAAGCACTTTGAAAATCATGTCGTACTTAGTTTGACCACCTAATCTAGTCTAATTCTCTCAATAGGAGTGTTATGTGGTAGTAGAAAATCTTTTTATTTTGGTTTCTTGTCTCAGTTGACTATTGATTGATTTCTAAGTAATTTCCAAACCAAACAAATGTGTGTCAACATGATTGTACCAAAGTTATGAATACTGTACAGGACTCGGTCTTAGATTGAGTTCTGGAATGAACTATCTTGGTATCGATCAAGATCTGAATCTTATTCGGTAATTTTAAATTTATAAAATAATTCATAACATTTGCGAAATAGTCCATTGGTATATTGTATAGCGGTACTATATACTTTACTAGTTTTCTATTTACATTAACTATGCTTTCAAAATCTTAATAATAAATAATAATGACAATTAATATAAAATAACAATAATTTTAAATATTTTACATATAAATAATAACCACAATTAATATAAACAAAGATAATTATCATCATACAATTATAAAATTAAGAATAATACAAAGTATTTAAAATATTACAACAATACAATTTCATCATTTTAATAAATAATATTACATCAAAAGATTCAAAACATCCAATAAAAAGAATAATAAATATCCTTAAACTATTTACAAAAAGAGTTGATGACGAAGAAACAATCAAGTAGAAGTTACACCTGAAATAAAAACATTACAGTTACATTACATATATAGAATTTAACATAAACATCAAATACAAGTAAAATTAAAAGAAAAGGAAAAACAAAAACTTGGAATTCAATTGTCAATGGGAGGATATCTGCTAGAACTGCACTGAACCCAATGATCATTTGGTACAAAATCTTCATCATTGAGAGGAGTTTCATCATCATTATCATTTAAATTTAATGCATTAAATGACATGTCAATTCTTTCTTATTCAAGATTATCTTCCAAATCTAAATTATTCACATAAACCAAATTGAGTTCTTCAGAAACCCTATCCGTCAAAACATCAATATCATCAATGGCAATTGGATCAGTTGAACTACTTGTGTTATTAAGACTCTTAATAAATGATTAAATTTAATTATTAACAAATTATAAAAAAATTATATCGAAATTAGTAATGATAATAATGAAAAAAACATACATTTTTCGAAGCTTTAAATTGTAACGAATAAAAACCAAGTCATTCAACCTCTTATGCTCCAATTTAATTCTTTTCTTTGAGTGGATAAATTCAAATGTACTCTAGTTTTGTTCACACCCAGTTGCACTCACACATTGACTTAAAATCCGAATCGCAAAACTTTTCAATTTTGAAACATTATTTCTGAATTGATTCCACCAAGAATCTGCAAGTTATAAGATAACAAAAGTGGTGTTAAAAAAAGTGATAATTAAATTTCAATAAATAAGAAATAGGAAATAAGTAATACCTGAAATTTTTTTTCCTCTTGGTCGAATAGCAATCGATATTCTAAAATCTCCATAAGATAACTTGTAAAGCTCCATTTGTGAGTTTAAAAGATCTTGCATCGTGTCATGAGGAACAACTGTTGTAATTGTGAAAAGCATTCCTCTATTAACTTCAGCTTGCTTTGTAAGATCCAGTCTAAAATACACACTAGAATTTGCCCCAGTTGCAAACAATGGAGAAGAAAGTTGTCTTTCCCTTCTCTCATTAATGATTGAGAGATATGGTATGTATAAAGAAGGCTTATTTTTCAGATTGGCTTTGATTACTTCTGTCGTTCTCTCCATAACATCAAAAATATAACCCATTGTTAGTTTTTCTTCACTATCAACCAACCGAAGCACTCTGACCAAAGGCTCACAAACTCAGATAACAAATTGACATTGCAACCAAAATTCTCTATCTTCCAGTATAATATTACAAACCTCCACTCTAGCATTAGACCTAGCATACTGAGATGCAACCTATTTATCACTTGTAAACATTTGCCTTAACTCCTTCTTCATCGAAATAAAAGACTGAAGTGATAAGAAATTTGTTGCAAATCTTGTCACAGCAGGGCGATACAAATTCCTACCATGGTAAATTTCTTTCTCATCAAATTCAAAACGCATGCATGATTATAAATGAATTTGGTCACTTTTTTAGCCTTCTACATAGTCTCATCAGTAACAGGAAAATACTTAGGAACTCCTATATTCTCCAGTATTAAATCAATGCAATGTGCAACATAATGGGTCCAAAAAAATGAATTATAAGTATTCTGCAACCTTTTCCCTGCCGTTTTATAAGAGGAATCAGTATCAGTGATAAACTGAATAATGTTATCCTACCCTACTTCATTCACAGCTTCATCAAATATCCCAAACAAAGTCTCAACATTTCTAATAAAGCCAGATGCATCAATAGATTTCAAAAACATAAAGTCATTTGAAGAATAAACTAAAAAATTTATAATGGGCTCTTATCTCCTATTTGTTTAACCATCACACATAATTGAACATCCATAAATACTCTAGCTCACTCTTCTTTCAACCAAATAATTTCTAATTTTAGAAACAACACAACTCAAAAGTTTACCTCTTAAGTCATCAATCGATGGCCCTTTGTATCCTGAACTATAAGAGGCTATTGCATCTATCATACGTTAATAATAATAAGACTGAGAAGCATTGAATTGAAAACGATCTAGAAGGGGGGGGGGGTTGAATAGATTTTTTAATCTTTTCGCAAAGAGCTACAAAACAGAGAATTAAAACACACGAAACAAACAAGTAAATTGAAATGTAAAAGAGTAGAGAAGAGACACAAACACAGTGTTTATAGAGGTTCGGTGTTAAGACCTACGTCCTATACCTAAGCTCCCACTTAGGATTTTGTCAAAGCTCTTTACTACACACTTTTTAGTTCAGTGTGAACTCTTCCAACTCAACTTGACTTCCGGCTCAAGCTGCACCTTACAAACGATTTATTTTCTCGGCACAAATCCTACCTCCCAAGTGATTCTTCTCTAATCAATCAGCTCACAATAATAACAAGATAGAAATGAAGTAGTAAAGCTCAGCACAGCTGAATACAATTAGAATATGCTAATAGCAAATTGAGAGGGATGTGAAAATAATTTCGAACTATGGTAAGTATGCTTCACTTTGGACTTGTGTAATCAATCCTCTGAAATTTTGTCCTTTATTTGCAGGCTTCAAGACGTTTTTAGATGTTGTAGAACTTTCCTAGTTGTTGTAGAATACTCCTAGTCGTTGTATGAAGATTTTCTCTCGTTTGAAATCAATTGACACAGTCAAATTATGTTCAGCTGCAATTGATAGTCGACTAGTCGAAGACTATTAATCGACTAAGACTATAATAAGCGACTAGAATGTCTCTAAAACACTTAATCAATTTATCCCCTGATGCAATAATCAACATGCAAATAAAAATTACTCGATTATTACCTCAACATCAGTCGACTTAGACTTCAATTAGTCGATTGGAATATTTCTAAAATCTAAAAGAATCACTTTATAACCTAAATATAGATCATATTGATATATTCTCCGATAGAATTGCATATTTCCCTAATAATTTGACCATTTTGCTGTGAAAATGTATGCAAATAATTTCAATCATCCAATTGAATTCAAATCACACATACCAAGTTTTAATTTAATATTTACAAACACATCTTCTTTAAGATGTTTAACAAATATATCTACCAATTGATCACTTGAAGAGACATGTTTCAAACAAATATCACCTTTCAAACAATGATCACGTATGAAATGATGTCTAATTTCAATATGTTTTGTTCTACTATGCAAAATTGGAATTTTACTCAAAAAAATTGCACTTGTATTATCACAATAGATTGAAATATTTCTAACAACAATACCATAATCAAGTAATTGATTTTTAAGCCAAAGAACTTGGGCATATGCACTTTCAGCTAGTACATATTCAGATTAAGCAGTAGAAATAGCTACACTAACTTGTTTTTTACTAGCCCATGAAATCAAAGATGAACCTAAGAAATGACATAGGCCACTTGTGCTTTTTCTATCTATCCTACAACCACCATAATCAACATCACTATAAGCATACAAGTCGAAAGACTCACAACCAAGATACCATAATCCATGATTAAATGTTTTGTTAAGATATCTAAAAAATTCTTTTGCAAGCACTTAAATGAGAAATCTTATGACTAGATTGAAATCAAGCACAAAGACAAGTAGCAAACATTATATCTGGTCTAGATGCGGTTAAATATAAAAGAAAGTCAATCATACCTCTATAAAGCTTTTGATCGACATCTTCTTCATGTTCAAATCTTTCCAAAACCAGATTTGATGCCATAGGTGTTACTACATCTTTGCATCCTTCCATGTTGAACTTTTTTAGAAGCTCTTTTGTATACTTGGATTGGTGAATGAAGATGTCATCTTTGAATTGCTTGATTTGCAACCTAAGAAAGAACTTGAATTCTCCCATCATGCACATTTCAAATTCACCTTGCATTAAGTCGCTAAATTCTTTGCACAAAGATTCATTAGTAGCACCAAAAACAATATCATCAACATAAATTTGACAAACTAATATATCTTGATCAACATGTTTTATAAACAAGGTATTATCAACTTTACCACGAATGTAACCATTTTAGGTTAGAAAAGCACTTAACCTTTCATACCATGCCCTAGGTGCTTGCTTTAATTCATATAGTGCCTTCTTGAGCTTGTAGACATAATCTGGATGTTCATAATCTTCAAAACCCGGTGGTTGTTTGACTTAAACTTCCTCTTGAATGTAGCCATTGATAAATGCACTTTTGACGTCCATTTGATTTAATTTGATCTTCTTATAAGAAACAAAGACACATAGTAATCTAATTGCTTACAATCGAGCCACCGATGCATATGTTTCATTATAATCAAGACCTTCTTCTTGATAAAATCCTTGAGCTACTAACCTTGATTTTTTTTAAGTTACTAACCTTGATTTATTCTTGATTGTATCACCATTTTCATCAAACTTTATCCTATTTACCCACTTGACTCCATGATGGTTTTGTTCTTTGGTGGAGCTACCAAATCTCATACATTATTCCTTTTGAATTGGTTAAGTTCTTCTTGCATAGCCAACAATCAATTTTCATCTTCAAGAGCCTCTTTTATATTCTTGGGTTCCACTAGTGAGATGAAGGCTGAATTGCTCATGTGTTCAGATGTTTTCCTCCTTGTTTTTAAACCATCACTCAAGCTGTCAATTACTTGCTTATAGGATGATTCTTTCCTTTTGCCCATGTTGTAGTGCTAGATACATAATCTTCTTCATCTATTTTTTCTTCTTCAATATTGGATTCTTTTTCTTCAACTCTATTTTCTAAATTTACTGCATCATCATTAAAACAAACCTTTCTCGGGGGTGAAATCATATCATCTAATTTAACATGAATACTTTCAACACACTTAGTTATATTATTATAGACTCTAAATGCCTTACTAATTAGTGAATAACTAAGAAACACACTGACATCAGATTTTGAATCAAAATTTTCTAAGTTGTTCTTTCCATTATTATGAATAAATACTTTACAGCCAAAAGGATGAAAATATGATATATTGGGTTTCTTACCTTTCCATAACTCGTATGGTGTCTCATTTTTGTCTCTTCTTAGATGCACTCTATTGATGACATAGCAAGCGGTATTGATTGCCTCCGCTCAAAAAGATTTAGGAAGATTATATTCATTCAACATTGTTCTACTCATTTCTTCAAGTGAACGATTCTTCCTTTTTACTATACCATTTTTATGGAGTTTGTGGTGATGAGAAATTGTGCTTCATTCCATATTTGTCACAAAATCTTTCGAATGGTTCACAATTAAACTCATCTCTATGATCGATTCTTATAGCAACTATTGTCAAGTTCTTTTCATTTTGAACCAACCTACACCACTTAACAAACTCGTTAAAAGCATCACTTTTATTTGCAAGAAATCTCACCCAAGTGAATATAGAAAAATTATCAACAATTGTTGGGCCCGGGTCCCGGATTCTCATTCCCGAGACGGCCCCTCGGGTCGCGCCGGCGATGGGTGCCCCATAACGTCGGACCCGATCCCAACATCCATACAAATACATAAGTTCGATACCAACACAAACATATACTCATACATTCTACACATGCATTCATCATTCCACATGCATAAACCAACTGTCAATTTCATTCAAAGAAATTCAACAAGTATTCTCGAAATGTAACATAATACAAAATGAAAGTTAAAATCCAAAATACATAAGTATGCTTCATGATGAAATGCTGGCGGGCTAACCAAAGTACTAACTTAATAATACAAGGCTCCTAACTAGCTTGAAGTTTCCGATGCCTTGCAAGGTCGACAGTTGTCTCGATCTGCACCTGAGGAGGGGAGAGTAATGGGGTGAGCTGCGAAGCTCAGTGACGTATACGTTTATAGCCATTGGCAACGAGCCACACAATCAAGCATATATGTATATTCATATAGCAAGCATATATCAAATCATTAATCCATCATTATACAATCTTCGCATCACAATTTATGTCATATGATTTCACAATATAACAATTAACATGTGTCATGCTAAACAAATCAATTATGTATGCACAAACAATTGGCTCGAGAGTTCCGTAAATGATCCGGATAAACCGAAGTTAAATCCGTAAACTATCCGAGTCCGATTTCTCAAGGATCTCGTTGCCTCAAGCGAGCAGCCGGGAGAAGGCTTTATGTCAATGTGCACGTGACTCCATCCGTAACTCTCTTACCCAAGCAAAACACATAATCCATTCAATTCATGCTCAAAACATTTTTCACAGTTTTCTACATTCTCATTCTTGTCCATTGCCATAAGGCCTATCAAGCCATGCATAATCATAATCAAAATGCACATTCAATATTGCTCATATAGTTCAATACCAACAAGGTCATATCATGCAAGCAAACAAGCAAGCATACACAAGGCATTTTGCCCATACACATAATAACCATAAACATATTACCCACCTAGTATCGCTCGAGTAGTCGACTCACTGATGTCCTTCCTCTTGTGATTGGGTCAAATCGGCTTGGTTTCCTATAAGCAACCAAGTTCTTATTCAATTAACAATCCATAGAAAATATTCCATAAAGCTTGACAATCAAAATAAAGCATTAAAGGTCTCCATCCGACTTCCATCTAAATTCTCGAACCCTTCGAAACAAATTCCAAACTTCCCTTCTTCATACAACTCGTAGCCCTTTATTTCTAGGTCACAACGGATCAAGAATCACCTCAATTGGACATCTACACCAAAAGATATGCCCAAAATATTAAAAATTTCACTTTCGGAAAACAGGAGGGCTCGCCGCGGCGTGCACCAAAGTGTGCGTCACGGCGTGCTCATCACTCGCACGCCGCGACGTGCTCTTGCGCACGTCGCGACGTGGGGGTCGGAGCAGCGACTCCGAACCCCATTTTCCTGCATTTTTCGACTTCAATCCTTACCCAAACTCAAATGCAACACATCTAAACCTTAAATCATGACTTATACTACATTTCTAACCCAATAACAACTCAAAATCAGTCACAAGTGCATCAACCCAAGAAATCTCACCATTTTGCTTTACAAACCCTAAAACCATCGATTCTCAAACATTCCACTTATCTAATGGATTTATCCAACCGAAACAAGACTAAGCAAAGCGGAACTTACCCAAAAACGTCTTAAATCTATCGAAAACCTTGAAGATCGAAAATCCCTCTTCTCTTCCCTTCTTCTCCACTGACGGCGCACTCTCCTTCTTTCTTCTATTTCCTCTTCTTTCCTTTTTTTAATTTCTTTCTCTTAAACCTAAAGGAATGAGACAAAGACCATAATACCCCTCTTAGCTAAGCTCAAATCCATTCCAACTCAAGTAAACTTCCCAAAATGCCCTCATATCTTTTTACCTTTTAAATCCTCATCTAACCACAATTAAACCTTAATTATCCAACAATACTCCATAATAAATCAAACTAAGGCATAAACACATAATTAACTCAATTCATGCTTAATGACATCATAAAAAAAAATTCGGGGTCTAACAACAATAACAAGAACATATAATTTACCACTTAGACTAGCATGCCTAGATGGTCCAATTAAATCCATATGAACAAGTTCAAGTATTCTAGATGTACATATTTCTTTCTTTGGTTTGAAAGATTCTCTAACATGTTTGCCTTTCAAGCAAGATTCACACAAGTGGTCTTTAACAAATTTTATCTTAGGCAAACCTCTTACAATGTCATTTTGAGAAAGTTTAGAAATTAAAGGCAATGGTGCATGTCCTAACTTTCTATGCTATAAAAATGCATTTTCTTCTAATATTACCAAACATTTTTCATTAAAAGAACTATCATCATGCAAATCAACAATATATGTATTTCCATGTATCAAACCAATGAAAACAACATTTTCATCTTTCTTAATCATACAATGAAATGATTCAAATTTCACATTAAAATTCATATCACATAATTGAGAGACACTTAGCAAATTTTGTTTCAAGCCATCAACAAGTAAAACATTGTCAATGGTAGGCAAAGGTTCCTTACCCACTTTACCAACACCAATGAATTTACCTTTGTTGTTGTCTCCAAATGTGACAAATCCTTGATTCTTTGGTTTGATTTATGCAAATAAACTCTTATCTTCACTCATAAGCCTTGAACATCCACTATCAATGTACCATGCGTTTGGTGGATTTTCATTCCTTACTTGTATCTACAAAATAAACATTATTTCTTCTCATTGGTACCCAAGCCATTTTGGGTCCATTTTAGTTAGTCATATAAACCATATTAAGAAGTGTTGTACCTTTTACCACCTAAATATTCTTCACACTAATACATCTCCTAACACTTTTAAATGCAATTTCTATATGACCATCTTTTAAACATTTAGCACATTTAGCAACTTTTTCATCTTTAGTAAATTTAGAAATCAAGGAACAATCTCTATCAAAGGGGTCATATCCTAAACTATGTTTAGAAATGAAATATCTTTGTAAAGACAACATCTTTTCAAATTTTTCATTTTCATTGGCAAATTTTTCAACCACATATGAAAACTCTTTTCTAAGTCTATCAAGTTCACTATTTAGGTTTTCTTTTTTAGCAAAGCATGTAGAATGATCTTTCATAATGCATTCTAATTCGTCAATAGTTTCATGCAAATCATTATTTTCAGCCACAAGATCTCTTATTTTCCTTATCAATTTCTTGTTGATTTCAATAGCTTCTTCAAAATCAATTTGTAAAGCAGTAAATGAATCTATAAGATCTTGATCAATGATCATTACCTCATCCTCATCATCACTTAAAAAGGAACTATTTGCCATAAAAGCCAAGTTTCTTTCATCATTGCTTAGGTATGCTTCCTCATCATTACTCCAAATGGCTACAAGACTAGCTTTCTTCTTCCCTTTATCATCCTTGTCATTTTTCTGGAGTTTTGAGGAAAAGGAAGAGCTTTTACACTCTCTAGTATGATGTCCTCTTTTTTCACATTTTCAACACTCTTCATTGCTCTTCTTTTCTTCATAGCTTTTGGTCATTCTTTCCATGGTGTTTTTCTTTCTTTCTTCATTTCTTCCACCACGTAATTCCTTCTTCCTATTCTTGAGTAGTCTTTTGAACATTCTCAAGTTTCTAGCATAAAGTGCTAGTTCTTCATCTTCTTCCTCTTCATCTAACTCTTCATCACTTTCATCAAGAGAAGAAACATTAGCTTTTAAAGTAATTGATTTTTGTGACTTACCTCTTCCTCCTCTTGATTTGAGAATGATTTCATAGTTTATGAGTGATCCCACCGAGGCATTGAATTGCAATCGATTGAGATCTTTAAACTCCATAATGACTGTGACTTATAAGTCCCATTCTTTTGGCAATGAACGAAGAATATTTTTCACCTTCTCACTATCCGTCATGTGCTTTCCAAGGTTACCTAATCCATTGATAATTTCTGCAAAACGATCAAGCATAGTGGAAATAGACTTACCTTCCTTTATGACAAACATTTCATAGCCATGGAGAAGCATGTTGATCTTTGTTTCTCGAACTTGGTTGGTTCCTTCGTGAGTGATGCGTAATCTCTCCCACATTTCTTGAGTGCTAGTGCATGAGTTCACTCGATTTCTCTCCTCAACAGTAAGAGCGCAATATATCAACTTCATGACATTTGCATTGATGTAGGCTTGCTTCCAATCATTGTCATCGTATTCCAGCTCCGTCTTTACCTCACCATTTTCATTCAATGGAACGTGTGGACCGAAGATTATGATCTTCCAATACTCCACTCCCTCACTTATGATGTGGTATTTCATAGGATTTTTCCAAGAAGAATAGTTAGTACCATTAAAAAGAGGAGGACGATTATTTGTGTTATCTTTTTTCACTATATTGTTGTGTGTCAAATTTAGCGTCATCCCTGGATTTTTCTACTCTGATACCAATTATTGCAATCTTGATTTTCACAAATCGACTTTATTTAAATTTCGTCTTACTTGAAAATCATCAACAACATAATAGTCAACTTGTGCCATCATTAGTCAACTAGTGTACCACCATTTTAATCCAAATACTTGAAATCATTTCTTAACTAATTCTTTAAGTTTTATTATTATCAAAATATAGAAGGATTTAATTTGTCAACCTCCATTGATCCAACAATTTCCCCCTTTTCGATAATGACAAAACATTTATAAATTGTTTAAGAAATTGAAAACAAAGAAAAATTGATCAAGGTTTTTATGTCTTGTCTTTTTGGTTAGATTGTCTCCCTTTTAATCAATAAATCAATGAACTCAATGAATCTAACAATAATATTACAATCCATAATCCATAATTTTAATCCATTTTTTAATACAACTTTTAGTTTTGTAACTCCTTCTTTTCATTCAATTTTTAACGATGTTTCTCTCCCTTTTTGTCATTAAAAAATCATAACACTCATGAAAAGGAACCTAATTGCCAAATAATGGAAAAAGAAATCACACATTCATATAGATTATCAAACCAACAATCATAGTTTCAAGCTTGCAAATCACAAAAAATAAGATGAAAACAACATGAAATGTTGGTCTAGATCAAATACAATAACCATCAAGATGGAGAAGCATCATCATGCCTACAATCGAATTTATCGAAAATTTTCTTGATGCTTTTCTCCAAGCGAATGAGAATCCCTTGTTGAAGATCCAAATGCACATTCACTTCTTCGATTTGATCTCTAATTTCTTGAAGTTTTTCTTGAGATACTTCACTTCGCCTCACATTGCTTGGTCTTGCACTATTAGGTCGTTCACTGGCTTTTTTTTGAACGTTGTCGTTTGGGCACTTGTTGCTCACTTTCTAATGTTAACCCAAGCTTCTCCACATGATAAGTATACACCCAACCATTTTCAATAGTTTTCAACAACTTCATACTCTTTATATTATATGGTGTAAACCTCCAATTGTTGGATACGGATAATGTTCATATGAACTCAAATTACACCTTTGCAACTTTGAGATGTAAGTGATCAAAGCTCCATAAGTGTAACATCCCATCTCCGATGGGAAGGGTCTTCTCATAAATTGGGACGGGTTAGGAGTATTGAATTATATCTCGGCTTGGACATACAACTTATCGCCTCTATGATTGATGGTTTGTTGCACTTGCACATGGTAAACATGCATTCATGACATTTTCCGGCTTAAGTTTCAAATTGAGATCTTTTGTGAAATTTATGGGATAATTGTATTTGAAAAATTATTTGGAGTACGCCATTGAGTGTTTTACATTTTTAGGGATTTATAGAAATTTTTCTGGAATTGTCCGGAGAAAATTCTCGGATCGGCAAAATCGCCGGTAAATGGCCTAAATGTGTTTTTGTTGTGGAAAATGTGGTTTTCGTGTTTGAACAATTATTGGGAGTGGACTGTCATATGTTTTACAATTTTGGGCAATTTAGATAATTTTCAAAAAAATGATTCGGGGAAATTCCCGGAAATTTCCGGACCAGGAAAAATCACCAAGTGACGAACCGGTCGATTTTCGGTAGCAAAAATTGCGACCAAATGGTACTGTCATTTTGGATATATTATTTTGAGAATTGTTATAGAGCCATTAGCATTAGTGGGATGAAAGATTAATTGGGATTAGTACTTAATTAAATAAGATTAGTTGATGAATTGCACTTTTCCCTTAATAAGCCAAGTGTCCCTTTTAAATTAAATGATTTTGTCTTCTTATGTTCATCATCCATGATTTTTCCTCTTTCATATACTTAAAAAATTCATTTGGAAAGCTTTGGAAAACTCTTCTTCCTTCTCATCCGAAACCTTGCCTCCTTTCCTTGGTATGTTTTCTCCTCCTTCGATTCTTCTTCTCATCTCAAACAAGACAAGAAGGTTTTCCTTGCTTTGGCTTGCTCCTTTTTTAAACATATCCAAAACCAAGTGAAGCCTTGAAAGGAGGATGGTGTGTATGTGTGGTGGAGTGGTTATCGTGAGTATTAGTGAGAGTTATGAAGTTGAGTTAAGCTTGGAAGATTGAAGTAGATACTTGAAAAATTGAGAACTTGCAACTTGATTAAGGTAAGAGTTGTATTTGCTTTCCTTCTTTTGGTAGTTAGAAGCATGCATGGGAATCCTTTGAGCATTTATTTGATCATTATAAGGGTAGGTTTAAATGGGTTTAAATATATGCTTGTGTATGGATGAATGAATGAATAAGGTTTCCATTGATTTGGCTTGGTTTTGGATTGAGTTTGCAAGGTTAGATGCATGGAAAAGTAATGAAAGTTAATTGTGTATGTGCTGCCAAAGTTTGTTTAAGTATACAAATAAATGTTTTGATAAGTTTGTGGCTGAATTAGAGGTTTAAGTGGATGCTTAGTGATGTGTTATTGATATTAGAAGTGATAGGAGTTAGGTTAATGTTGAAAGCTGGAAAATGAATCTTTGACCTATTGTAATGTTTTGATCATAACTAATTGTGTAGGTGAGAAAATGAGGTGAGGTTTGTGCCCAATGAAACTTTGGGATGTTGGCTTCAACTTTGTGTGAAATAGGTGATGTTAAATTGTAATGTTAGAAGGGTGAATCTTTGCATGGAAAGTTTCTGTTTGTAGGGTCTCTGAACAGTACCCGCATATACGACCTGATTATTTTGCTGATTTTTCTAAATTAATTGAGATGGAATTAGGAAAAATAGTCTTTATGAAAGTTGAGGCATATTGAGTTAGCTTTCCATTTCCACTGATCTTGCTAATTTTCGAGTTGTATATTGGGAGATATGAACTGATTTCTATTGATTGGTTTTATGCTTTTTGGAGAAACCTAGTCAAAGTGTTGGTTTTGTGAGAAGTCTGCTTGGGAGAAATTTTAGCAATTTTTGTGGACTGAATTGGTGTGAGTGATCTTCTGCAAAGTTGTAGAGGAAGAAATTATCTTGAAAATGATTTATGGTGTGTAATTTTTAGAGGTCAGAGTTGGGAGTTACGATTTTGCAAAAACTGAACCTAAACTAGATTGTGAATGGCTGATCATGACAGTAGCCTCCATAACAGTTTTGAAATTGTTAGAAATCGAATTGGAGTTTGAGTTCTTCATGAAAATTGAATTTTGAGATCTTAGCTTTTCAGGGATATAAGGTAGTGAATTTTGTGACTTTTGTGCTAAGAGATATGCTGTTTGGAAAATTACTGTCCAGATTGGTTGATTTCAGAGGGTTGATGCTTTGGTGAATTGTTTGACATTGTTAGCAAGTGAATATGATTTTGGGTTGTTCATGAAAGTTGTAGATAACATTGTGAAATTTCTGAGAATATTTATTGTGTTATTTTTGACTGAGGAAATGAGTAGTTACTGAATTTGCAATGTACTGCCCTGTTTGGATAGGTTTTGAGTGGGCAGTAGGTTTGATTGGATTTTTGACACCCTTAGGGGTGAAATTGATTTTTATGATCTTCATGAGAATGGTAGAACTTTTCATTATCTTTCCAACAAGCTATGGTTTGTATTTTTTCGATTTGTGTGCAAAGAGTTATGGGTGTTGAAAATTCGGATTAGAAATGGGAAAAAAATAGAAAAAAGAAAGGAAGTAGAACCTCGCCGGATTGCTAGGCGACGCCGCCTCATGAGGCGAGGTAGGATGGCCCGTCGCTAGGCGCCTCGCCTCATGACGAGGTGAAGCGAGTTGGCCTCGCTAGGGCGACGCCTCGCCCCAGCGAGGCAGGCGCAAATATATATATATATATATATTTTTTTTATTTGGCATTAAGTGACCTAATTGTTTCTTTTGTCAATTTCTTTTCCGTCCGACGTCCGATTGACTTGATTCTTGAGGCATCGGATTCATAGAACATTTAATTTCATTTTGTGAGAAATTGGAAATTTTTGGAAGGGAAATTGACGTGGCCCGGTAACGGAGCCTTTAATCTTTATTTTGTTTAATTGGGGACCTATAGAGGTCCGAATTGCATGCCGTCGGCCGCCAATAGGTTTCTAATTTTTAGACGGATTTTATTATGGGAAAATTTTGGATTAGGGCCGGGAATGCCATGAACATGCATTATACACGTTTTACTTATTCCATGTGCATTGTTTGATATTTCTAATTATACAGTTGATAATGTGTACTCATTTCTATTGTTATAGAGGCTCAGTTGGAACGTCGTTCTACGGACGTTGCAGAGACTTTCCGGCAATAGCTCGGAAGTAATAGGTGAGTAACCTAGTTGGTTCCTCAACCTTTATGTGTTTAAGATTTTACAATTATGCCATGTAGAGATAATGGGGGGTTTATGTGTGTTTGATTTTGATTGATTTCAGACCATAGGTGTCTGAAATATTTGGAAACTTGTTATTGAAGTGCTATTTGTGTGTCACTGTTTGTGAATAAGTACATTTGAGATCTCGGACCAAAGGTCCGAGGGAATGGGAAATAAATATTGAAGTGTTAATTGTCTGTTTTGATACATTGGATGTGACTTTTAATATGATATGGTAGGATGCAATAAATTGTAAATGTATATGACTGAAACACCGGACCGAAGGTCCGAAGAAACGAAAATTGGTCACTGAACTATAACTGACTGTAAATGGGAATTGGAGCATATGCATCCATGCATGATGGCATGATCAGATAAAGGCAGTTGTGACCGGAGCAGCACCGTATCAGGGCAAATCACGCTCATCGTATATGAGAGCTTTCAGCTTAACGCACAGGACCTCAGGTTCAATGTATTCAGAGCCTCAGGCTCAATGTATCAGGGCTTCAAGCCTAATGTTTTCAGAGCCACTGGCTCAACGCAATGTGCCCGTCACTGGGACAGTTTCAGGCGCACGGTCACAACAATGTAATGAAAATGAAAAGGGTCTCATGTGCATTGCATATATAGTATGAGTAAATGTGGATGGTATGAAAGGCGTTACGCCTTACATTTGTGAATTGTGATTGTATGTGATAATTAGTCAATTGTGTGTTTATGCATGAATTGAGTGAACCATCGATGATGGTTTCTCATTGAGTTCGCAAACTCATCCAAAATTGTAAATATTTTTTAGGGATCGAAGAGTACCCCGTTGGGCACGGGAGTATGATTACCAATTGCAAGTCAGAGTTAAGGTCGGGATCAGTTCACGTCTGCATTTATGTCTTTTGAATTATATGTAAACTTGTATTTCCGCAAGATTCGATCTGGTATTCTTTGAGTGCCCGATTGATTAATGTTGTATTGTAATTTGATTACGAAATAATGTTCGATTGAAAATGATTTCAGATTAGAACGAGCCCAAATTATTCTTGATATTTGCGCTTTCGATGGGTTTTAAAAAAAATTATATATATTACCAAGTTTTAAACTGCATTGACTGCTCTAGCATACCACCCTCGCGGGTCGCTGGCTCGGATATCACATTCGATGTCGGGTTCGGGTCTCGTGGGAGTGGGATGCTACATTTGTGGTATCAGAGCCCAGAAGTACAATCTTACATGGGCTTTCTGAACAAAAAAAATGTGTCAAGTTACGTACATTTAATTCATGTCACTACAGACAGTGACAACTGATCCCCAGTGTAGTATATGAGTCGTACTCATAAGTATGACTCAGTCGTTTAAGCGGTTCAAAAAAAAAAAGAGAAAAAAGAATAATGTGTTAGAATGTGATGAAAGGAAGAAATGGATATCACAAAATAAGAAAAAGTGTATGATTCGATCAGACAGATGAATATTTAGTGTACTGGTATTGATGGATATCTTGTGAAATATACTATTAGAGTGATATGGGGTATATCCTTGACTGTGAGTTTGAAATAAAGATTATAGTTGTGAATTAATAGAGGAAAATAGAGATGTGATAATGGTAAGATTTCCAGTGTATAAGGTGAATGAAAATAAAGTGTTCTAAGATATAGAGAAGTTACAATTGGGATTGATTACCGTAATAAGAGTTATAAATAAGGATTGGTGATTTGGAGTCAAAAGATATTAAGTGCAAAATCAAGAATGATTTCATATCTGTGATATTGATTTGAAAGGAAATATATGGGTATAATGCAATAATGAAAAGATTGAAATGTAAGACAATGAAATTGGTAGATGAAAAAGTTGTTCGGGTTTAATTGATCTGTCTAAGTAAATGCACACCTGATTATGGGCGCCCTATGGTAAGTGAAAATATTAAGCTGCAATTGATGAGTTAATGGATAATTGGTGGCCTATTACATAAGCTCTGATTATAATGCCAGTAGCTCAAGTGCAAAATGAGTTAGAGTAAGGTATGAGAATACTTGTACTAATTAATTGAGAAAGAAGTGAGACAGTTAAAGATGTTAGCATCGGTAATGAGCTTGAGGAAATAACATGAGGAACATGAATATAGTAAGGTCCCCATGATCAAGAATTGGTACCAAAAAGAGAATGGTTATCGAGAATTAAATGCAATTAAGGTGTTCTTAGCAGTATGAGCTATTAACGGGCAAATTGATGGGAATATAGAGATATATTGTCATATAAGATGTGATGATTATGGTGATGTATGGCAAGATAGTAGAGGAAAAGAAATTGTTTAAGTGCTCTTCAGAGATTGATCTTCGTGAAGTATCAAGAGTAACTGATATGTATATCTATATAGTGATGAAAAATAGTTGATTGATAAAGTTTTATTAACTGTATTAAATCTAGCAGAGACTCAATCGTAAGAGATAAAATATGCTACTGAAAAAGTGTACATTACGGTAATGAGATGACTCTGATTATGTAAGAGAAGTACTGAATATTAAGGAAATATTAATTGCGAATTGGAGGGGATTAAAAGTTCGTGTATACTTTGTGTAATTATGTTCTGAAAGTAAGAGATCGATATAACGATTGTTTATTCAAGTCAGTGAGTGATCTATCACGAATAAATGAAGTTATGTGGAGAAATTAAGGTAAGGAACATATGGCAGAATATGTTATGCTGAGAAAATTATAAGAAAATTGTTCCTCATTGGAAACGTTCGATAATTAAAGAGTTATATAAATCAAATATGGGTATAAGAAGTTTATTGTATTACTGAAAAGGAACATGTCTCAATTGTGTTTGGAGTGGATAATGGATATAAGCATAAGAAATAGATGAATTGGTATAGTTGAGAAAATTGGTGAGCATGCAAGTCTCATAAGAGTGAATCTAAACCTGATTGAATGAATAAGGGATGAATTAGTATACAAACTTGGTATATTGGGAGAATTAATAAAGATATAGGTATTGATAAAATGCGAAAGTTCAAAAGATATGTGTATGCGGAATTTGAAATTAATTAGAACTAACGGAATGCTGGATACGTTCGGAAATTGTCAAAGATTTTCTGGTTTTAGTAAATTGACAAGAATATTTGAGGAAAACGTGTGAATGTTATGACTGATGATCACAAAGGAGACATTTGGAGAATTTACTATATATATTGAAGTGTTCCAGTAAAGGTTATGATGTGATCTATTTTATGCACCTTGAGACAAATATAATTCTATGGGCGGTATTATGATTGATGATTTGAAATTTGTTATACTGAGTGTGGCCTAAAATCTTGGAGACATTAATAGTACAGAAATAGTTTGGAGATGTCTTTGAATATGCAAATCGATAACGATTGAGTTATTTCGTGCATTTGAATGATTTAAAAAGGATTAAGCGGCTAATTTCTTCAAGCTAAGCTAATGGTGCAATTCAATGGATTGAACGGAACCAAATCTCAATTGCAGAAGATCGAAATTTGGGCAATTAGGTTATCAAATCTAGTGTATTAGGTTCATAGTCGAACTGATAAAAAAAGGGGGCAAAAGAAAGTATTATTAGTTATTGGAATTTCGAGTTGGTGTGCATCAAAATGGATTGGCAAAACCCGAAGTGAGGATGCAGAAATTATAAACCGTATTGAGGAAATGAAAATAACTCCAATTCTTTGAGGAAGTGATAGGTATAGTTCAAATTAAGAAATATGGGTAATACCCATTACGGAACTGATTAGTGAAAACTTAAGGAATAATCGAAGCTTTATGTTCTAACAAGAGCGTATGGAAAGTGTAATTGAAAGGTTAGGATGGGAAATCGAATGATTATAAGAGAGATTAAACAACAGGTTTGATTGCTGGAGACAAATGTGAAACTGATAATTTTGGAGTTCATTGGGATATGAGATTGATGTCTAGTGTAAAGTGATTGTGGTATGACAATCATTATATTGGTGACGAATAGTGTATAAGGGGTCTTACTGCTAAAAAGAGTCGTTATCCCTATATTATGTGATCAGGGCAATAAAGTGATAGGTTAAGTAATTTAAGATGGTGACAATGAGTTAAATTGATTCACACTGAGGTTATAAATGTCATGAGATTTGTGGGTTGATAATAACGAAATCTGATAAGCGATAAATGAAATATTTTGAAGGGTATGACCTCGGCCAAAAGGTACTTAGATGGAAATAAAGGTGTAATTACGGAAAATTGAATTCGTGAGGAGTGTCCTCTATGCGACTGTGGTGTGAATAGCATTATGGATTGGTAAGTTAGGCTAAAACCTAAAAGATGATTCAGATTCACAACGTGTTTCATAGCTAGAATTAGGAAATATTGTTAGGATTCGATATATATGTGTTTGATATTGAAAGTGACGAATTGCGCGTAATCATGAGAAAGCAGTAAAATTATGTAAAGTTTGAGAAAGGAAAAAGAGTAATTGGTTGTTTTGATCTCCGTTAATTGACAGAATTTGATCGTGTAGTGAAATCAGTGGGAAACAGAGGTTATTAATTGAAAAGACTCCCCTGCCTTCCTGATCAACCGTATATGAAATTTCGCGGATGAAATTTTTATTAGGAGGGGAGAATTGTAACATCCCATCTCCGATGGGAAGGGTCTTCTCATAAATTGGGACGGGTTAGGAGTATTGAATTATATCTCGGCTTGGACATACAACTTATCGCCTCTATGATTGATGGTTTGTTGCACTTACACATGATAAACATGCATTCATGACATTTTCCGGCTTAGGTTTCAAATTGAGATCTTTTGTGAAATTTATGGGATAATTGTATTTGAAAAATTATTTGGAGTACGCCATTGAGTGTTTTACATTTTTAGGGATTTATAGGAATTTTTCTGGAATTGTCCGGAGAAAATTCCTGGACCGACAAAATCGCCGGTAAATGGCCTAAATGTGTTTTTGTTGTGGAAAATGTGGTTTTCGTGTTTGAACAATTATTGGGAGTGGACTGTCATATGTTTTACAATTTTGGGCAATTTAGGTAATTTTCAAAAAATGATTCGGGAAATTCTGAAAATTTTCTGATAGGAAAAATCGCTAAGTGATTGAACAAATACGATTTTTAGAGTGGTAAAATTGCGACCAAATGGTACTGTTATTTTGGATATATTATTTTGAGAATTGTTATAGAGCCATTAGCATTAGTGGGATGAAAGATTAATTGGGATTAGTACTTAATTAAATAAGATTAGTTGATGAATTGCACTTTTCCCATAATAAGCCAAGTGTACCTTTTAAATTAAATGATTTTGTCTTCTTATGTTCATCATCCACGATTTTTCCTCTTTCATATACTTAAAAAATTCATTTGGAAAGCTTTGGAAAACTCTTCCTCCTTCTCATCCGAAACCTTGCCTCCTTTCCTTGGTACGTTTTCTCCTCATTCGATTCTTCTTCTCATCTCAAACAAGACAAGAAGGTTTTCCTTGCTTTGGCTTGCTCCTTCTTTAAACATATCCAAAACCAAGTGAAGCCTTGAAAGGAGGATGGTGTGTATGTGTGGTGGAGTGGTTATCGTGAGTATTAGTGAGAGTTATGAAGTTGAGTTAAGCTTGGAAGATTGAAGTAGATACTTGAAAAATTGAGAACTTGCAACTTGATTAAGGTAAGAGTTGTATTTTCTTTCCTTCTTTTGGTAGTTAGAAGTATGCATGGGAATCCTTTGAGCATTTATTTGATCATTATAAGGGTAGGTTTAAATGGGTTTAAATATATGCTTGTGTATGGATGAATGAATGAATAAGGTTTCCATTGATTTGGCTTGGTTTTAGATTGAGTTTGCAAGGTTAGATGCATGGAAAAGTAATGAAAGTTAATTGTGTATGTGCTGCCAAAGTTTGTTTAAGTATACAAATAAATGTTGTGATAAGTTTGTGGCTGAATTAGAGGTTTAAGTGGATGCTTAGTGATGTGTTATTGATATTAGAAGTGATAGGAGTTAGGTTAATGTTGAAAGCTGGAAAATGAATCTTTGACCTATTGTAATGTTTTGATCATAACTAATTGTGTAGGTGAGCAAATGAGGTGAGGTTTGTGCCCAATGAAACTTTGGGATGTTGGCTTCAACTTTGTGTGAAATAGGTGATGTTAAATTGTAATGTTAGAAGGGTGAATCTTTGCATGGAAAGTTTCTTTTTGTAGGGTCTGTAAATAGTACCCGCATATATGATCTGATTATTTTGCTGATTTTTCTAAATTAATTGAGATGGAATTAGGAAAAATGATCTTCTAAAAGTTGAGTAATATTGAGTTAGCTTTCCATTGCCACTGATCTTGCTAATTTTCGAGTTGTATATTGGGAGATATGAACTGATTTCTATTGATTGGTTTTATGCTTTTTGGAGAAACCTAGTCAAAGTGTTGGTTTTGTGAGCAGTCTGCTTGGGAGCAATTTTAACAATTTTTGTGGACTGAATTGGTGTGAGTGATCTTCTGCAAAGTTGTAGAGGAAGAAATTATCTTGAAAATGATTTATGTTGTGTAATTTTTAGAGGTCAGAGTTGGGAGTTACGATTTTGCAAAAACTGAACCTAAACTAGATTGTGAATGGCTGATCATGACAGTAGCTTCCATAACAGTTTTGAAATTGTTAGAAATCGAATTGGAGTTTGAGTTTTTCATGAAAATTGAAGTTTGAGATCTTAGCTTTTCAGGAATATAAGGTAGTGAATTTTGTGACTTTTGTTCTAAGAGATATGCTATTTGGAAAATTACTGTCCAGATTGGTTGATTTCAGAGGGTTGATGCTTTGGTGAATTGTTTGACATTGTTAGCAAGTGAATCTGATTTTGGGTTGTTCATAAAAGTTGTAGATAACATTGTGAAATTTCTGAGAATATTTATTGTGTTATTTTTTACTGAGGAAATGAGTAGTTACTGAATTTGCAATGTACTGCCCTGTTTGGATAGGTTTTGAGTGGGCAGTAGATTTGATTGGATTTTTGACACCCTTAGGGGTAAAATTGATTTTTATGGTCTTCATGAGAATGGTAGAACTTTTCATGATCTTTCCAACAAGCTATGGTTTGTATTTTTTCGATTTGTGTGCAAAGAGTTATGGGTGTTGGAAATTCGGATTAGAAATAGGAAAAAAATAGAAAAAAGAAAGGAAGTAGAACCTCGCCGGATCGCTAGGACGACGCCTCGCCCCCGCCAGGCGAGGTAGGATTTCCGTACTGGTATGTAAACTTGTATTTCCGCAAGATTCGTACTGGTATTGCTGAGTGCCCGATTGATTAATGTTGTATTGTAATTTGATTACCGAAATAATGTTCTGATTGAAAATGATTTCGTATTAGAACGGGCCCAAATTATTTACTGATATTTGCGCACTCGATGGGTTTTTAAAAAAATTTATATATATTACCAAGTTTTAAACTGCATTGACTGCTCTAGCATACTACTCTCGCGGGTCGCGGGCTCGGATATCACAGTCGATGTCGGGTTCGGGTCTCGTGGGAGTGGGATGCTACAATAAGGCATTCCTTTATGCTTGATAGTTTTTCCTCTAAGCTCTCCTCTCAACAAGTTTGCCTTCTTCCTCATCATTTGAATGATTAAATTCAGAAAATTAATTTTCCTACTTCCAAATGCCATATAATTTCCTTATCCAGTGAGGTAATTTGATTGTTACTTACTTTCTTGGGATAAATAACTCTATTTATGACATAATGCAACAACCTATAGTTTAATGGCAAATCCATTGCCTCATATGGCGTGGAATGATCAATACAAATTCTTTCAAGTAATTCATCACCTTTCTCTTTATCATAACCATAATTATCTTCTGCTTCCTCATCCATATCACCATTGCTTGAAATGAACTCCACTATCAACATTGCTTCTAGTCATAACTAGATTAGCATCAAATTCTCTAACTAAATTCTCATAAATATCATCCTTAAAACCTAAAAATTCTCTCAATCCAAGACCTATTATTTCATTAAATAAATCCTTGAATTCATTATGGTCAAGCTCAACCCAATCAAATCACATAGAAGGAATTAGAACTTCAGATTTTAATACTTTTTAGTAAAGATTTTGAGCTTCCAAAGAGATGAACCTTGGCTCAACAACTTCATTCTCTCTTTCAACTCCTCCCCTTGATGAAGACCCTCTAACTCAAGGTCGTTGAGTGTGTGGTGCAATTTCTGCTTGTTTTCCTTTTCCACTAGCTTTCCTTGGAGCCATTTTGAAGGACTTGAGAGATTTTGGAAGAAGAAAAGTGGTTTTGCATAAGTTAGGGTTTTGAATGTTGAAAAAGATATTTCCAAAGAAGAAAGAGATGATTTGATGAATTGAAGAATGGGTTTTGTGTTTTTTGAAGAGGATTGAAGATGGGAAGTGTTGATTTGAAGAGATTTAAAGAAAGTAGTGGACTAAGAAGGAGAATTTTGAAGGTTGGAGAAGATAGCTTTTCAAAGAGTTTGGGAAAGATTGGGTATTTTAAAGACTTGTGATGACCTATAGTAGACTTGTGAGATCTGTGAATTAGTCGACTAAAAGGGTATTAGTCGACTAATATAAATACGAATTGTGAGACAATCTGGTACTGTAATCGACTGACATGTAAATAGTCGACTAGTACATTATAGTCAACTTGTCTTCAAGAATTAGTCGACTAGCAATAACATTTTTCATGAAACTTTCAGCTCTGCTCTTTGAATAGTTGATTAATATGATGACAGTCGACTAATCCATTTAACCAACTGATAGGTCTGAATGTTAATAGTCGACTTGCAACATGATGGTTAACTCGTCCCAAGCTCCAACAGGAAAATCTCACACAATCTCCAATCTTTGATTGTTAAGATGCTTTTTTGAATTCTTCATACAAGATCTTCTCATGAAATACACGTTTTTTGAATTCTTCATACAAGATCTTCTCATAAATCGACTTTATTTAAATTTCATCTGACTTGAAAATCATCAACAACATAATAGTCAACTTGTGTCATTATTAGTCGACTAGTGTACCACCATTTTAATCTAAATACCTAAAATTATTTCTTATCCAATTCTTTAAGTTTTATTATTATCAAAACATAGAAGGATTTAATTTGTCAACCTCCATTGGTCCAACATAAATGACGAACCTGTATCATACCACCATCTAGCTACTGTCATATTGACATTGTAAGTCGCATCTCTTGATTGCACTGTAATACGAATTGAAGGTTGGGCTCCAAGAATTGTTCGTGGTGCAAAGAAACTAGTCACTTGCCTTCTTCTCTTCCTCACATTAGATTCTTCATGATCCTGAGATGGAACACTACCAGTACCAGTATCAGTACCACTTCCACCTTCAACATTTCTATAATCACCACGGAAACTAAAAAATGAACTTCCACTACCAATTTCAAAATTCAATCTATCCCTTCTATCTTTCTCAAATTGATGTTCATCAAGCAATGTTTTTATCTGTCACTTCACATCATGACTTACTTTTTTACACGCTTTCACATCACCTTTAACCCCAACTAAATGCCTTTTCAATCAGATAATTCTTCCACCTTTCAAATACTTGTTACAAAACAAGCAAACGATATGATTTTTTTGATCGAAAACTATACCAGCGTGAGCCCAAGCTGGATCACTATGATCGAGAGCATTTAAACTTCCTTCCATTTATCTGTACACAAAAATAAATAACACATAATTTTAGTACACAATGACAATGTGCATATCCATCTTATATAATATAACTTATTTTATATAAGTCAAAAGCTAACAATTCAAAACATTCAACATATATAACAAGTAACACAAAACATACTCCAAGAATTTGCAATTTCAACAATTACAAAACAATCATAATGTCATTTCCACTTCCTTCCATTTCCAACAATTTCCAATTCCAACAATCACAAAACATTTAATATTGTTTTTTCATTCCTAATAATTTCCAACAATTTGCAATTCCAACAATCACAAAACATTCAATATTATTTTTCCATTCCTAATAATTTCCAACAATTTTCAATTCCAACAATCACAAAACATTCAATATTGTTTTTCCATTGCTAACAATTTACAACAATTTTCAATTCCAACAATCACAAAACATTCATAATTCCATTTCCATTCCAACAATAAATAATAATTTCCAATCCCAACAATCACAAAACGATCATAATTTCATTTCCATTTACAACTATTTTCAATTCTAAGTTTCTAACAATCACAAAACAATCATAATTTTATTTCTACTTCCTTCTATTTACAACAATTTCCAATTCCAACAATCACAAAACATTCATAATTCCATTTTCATTCCAATAATAACCAACAATTTTCAATCCCAACAATCATAAAACAATCATAATTCCATTTTCATTTACAACAATTTTCAATTCTAAGTTTCTAACAATTATAATTTTATTTCCATTTCCTTCATTTACAACAATTTCCAATTCTAACAATCACAAAACAATCATAATTTCATTTACATTTCCTTCCATTTTTAAAATTTCTAATTCCAACAATCACAAAACAATCATAATTTTATTTCCATTTACAACAATTCCAAATTACAACAATCACAAAGTAATCGTAATTTCATTTCCATTTCCTTCCATTTATAACTATTTTAATTTCAACAATCATAAAACAATTATAATTCCATTTCTATTTCCATTTCCTTCAATTTTAATTTCAACAATCACAAAACAATTATAATTCTATTTCTATTTCCATTTCCTTCAATTTCTAATTCTAACAATCACAAAACAATCATAATTCCCTTTCCATTTCCTTTCATTTACAACAATTTCCAATTTCAACAATCACAAAATAATCATAATTCCATTTCCATTTTCATTCATAATTTCAATTGAATTTCTAACAATCTCAAACAATTTCCAATTCCATTTCCAATAATTTCAATTCAAAGTTTGAAAATGAGGATCAAGTTGAATGGTATGATATGATTTACACAATTAGCAAATAATGCATGACATATCTTATACAATTGTTCATACACATATATTCATAACATGATCATCAAGTTGAAAGATTTATTCATAACATGATCATCAAGTTGAAAGATATAACTTTTTTGGAAATTTTTCCTTATTTAAACCTTCGAATCTTCTTTTCATTTCTAACAAACCATAATATTATATACACCATTTCATATTTCGTTCTTAAATATATATGTTGCTTTTACAATTTTAATTGACATTAATAAATGTAAGTATAAATAATTGGAATCTATAAGTCTACAATATATTTACAATTTAACAACAAAAAGTTCTTTTCGGATACATTCATTACATCTCTTCTTTATACTCAAACAATTTTTTTCCTAAATGAGTAAACTCAATACCAAATATTAAAAATAAATTACCATTTCACAAATATTAACAATGTATCAATTAATGATTTAAGATTTTACAATTTTACAAAATTTGATTGTCATTTAATTATCAATTTTATATTTGATTATCAATTTCACATTTGATTATTAATTTTACATTTAGGTTTAAATGTTAATTATCAACTTTCAATTTTAACAATCCATTGTGCATAATACATAATTAATTAATTACATACTAACCCTATTTTACAATTCCATTTTCAATTCCAATTCTAATTTTCATATCAGAAATTCATAACAAAATAACAAAACCACACGGTATTCAATCCAACAATTTCAACTTCAACAATTTCATTCCAAAATCAAATTCAAACCAAATTACTTCACATACACACAAATCTACCGTAAGCAATTTCATTCAGAAACAATTCCAAAATAAAACAATTATTAATTCATTCCAAAACTGTGACAACAACTTCAACCTCCACCCACAGACAGCCAAGTCAACTCCCAAATTCATCAACACAATTACACAAATCCAAATCCAATCTAATCCACAACACAAAAAGATTTGTAATTTACATTTACGATTTACTAACAATTTTTAACAGATCAATAGAAACATAATCAACAAACCTCAAAAAATTTATGAAACTATTGGGTCTTCGCTCTTCGGGTTGTGGCTTCAGGTTTTCGGGTTGTCCATCTTCGCAGACGCGTCGGGGGGTCAGTGACTCGATGATGCGGTGACGACATATGATGGACCTTGTGGTATTGCGGTGGTGTGGTGGATCTTTTAGAGACGCCAAACATAAACCCAAATTGCGACTTCGAGGACGATGAGGCGAGGAGGAGAGTGATACAAGCGCTAAGGAGGGCTGGAGGAGACAATCGGAGAAGAGAGCAAGCGGCGACGGTGAAGAGATGACCCAGACAACGGCGAGAGAGAGGTGAGAGCGAGAGAGACTGCGAGAGTGAGAGAGAGAGAGGGTGAGACTTGAGAGAGACGTAGCAGCATTCGGAGGCCAGGGAGTGGGTTAGGTTTTAGATTAAACAATTTTCAAATTTGCAAAAGGTCCTCGGATTTTTTAAATTTCCCAGATTCGATTGTTATTACGAAAAACCTCGGTACTGATTGGTATTTTTGGCCGGTATTGAGGTTAGGTTCCACCGTACCATTATCTGGATGGTACCGACCGGTATGGTACGGATTTCAAGACCTTAGATTGTACCCTAAGATCCAATTGATTCTTTTTTCTTTTGATTGATTTCTCTTAATTAATTACAAGTTAATTTTAGATCATTTTTGGACTAAAATTATATTGTAGTTTCAATTAAACTTAGTCTAATCATCTAGTTTAGTCCAATTCTCTAACCATTGCTATTTGGTGACTACATGTATCTAATTTTTTTGATTACATTATCTAAGTTAAGTACTAGCCAATTTCTGCCTGATTTCTATACCAATTCACTATGTAATTTGGTTCAAACTCAATTTGATAACCTAGTCTAGTCTAATTATTTGAATATTATACTCAGTGGCTACATGAATTCCTTTTTATTGATTTCTTTCTCCCAATTTGACTAATTTCTATATAGTTTCTAGACTAGAACACTATGGTGTTTGAGTTGACCTCAACCAACCTTTCAATTTGGTCTAATTTATCATTTTTTGTTTATTTTTCTTGATTAATTATTGATTAATTTTTAATAGTTTACAAACCAAATTACTATTCAATTTCGGTTGAACTTAGTATGATTATCCAATTTAGTTTAGTTCTCTTGACATGATATTGCATCGTTTCCTTTTCATTTGGTTATTATTTCTTAGTTAATCACTAGTTCTCTCAAACTATTGTATAGTTTGGGTTGAGCTTAGTTCGACCACATGGTATGGTCTAACTCTCTAAATATTGATATTTACTAGATACATTAATTCATTTTCTCTTTTTTTTTTCTTTTCATAAATTTCTAAAGTATTTTCTAGAACATAACATTGTGTAATTCATGTTGAACTTAACCTAACTTCCTAATATGATCCAATTAATTGTGTTTCTTTCTGTTTTCGATTAACTATTAGCCAATTTTTAACTAGTTTTGGACTAAATTAATGTGCAATTTGTGTTGAACTCAATTTGATTATCTAGTCTAGCCCATTTCTCTTAACATTGGTATTTAATGACTACATTAATTATATTTATTTTACTTGCTTTTTTGTTAATTACTAGTTAGCTTGACCTCCTTAGTTAGTTTGATTCTCTAGACAATGGTACTTAATGGTTAAATTAATTCCTTTTCTTGTATTTCCTTTGTCTCGATTAATTAACTTTTTAGTTTGTGAGTAGTTTATAGACTAGACCACAATATGGTTTGAATTGAACTAAACACAACTGCTTAATTTGGTCTAATTGATTTTTTTGATAGATTTCTCTTAATTAATTTATGTTTGATTTCATACTATTCTTAGACCAAATTATTATTTAATTTAAGGTGAACTTAGTTTGACTAGATACAATAGTTCAATTGTTTGAATATTATTATCGAGTAATTAAATTTATTCCTTTTCTTTTAGTCTCTGTCACTAAGTGATTTCTAAATAGTTTTTGTACCAAATGATGATAGATTTCGGGTTAAACTCAACTTGATCACCTAGTTTAGTTTAATGGTTAACACACTGGTATTTATTGCATTAATTCCTTTTCTCTTTGTTTCTTTCTCCTAATTAATTATTGACCAATTTTTGTGTAATTTCTATTAGAAGTCTTGGTAGTTTATCTAAATGTCAGTTTAATCTAGTTGACTTATACTAGGTTAAATGCTAGTTGATATCTAACAAGTATTGAGACCAAATTATTGTTCAATTTTTTGTTAAACTCAATCTAACCATCCAACCTTGTCTAGTTATCTAAATTTTGAGATCTAATGACTACTTTGATTCTTTTTTTCTTTTGATTGTTTTTTCTTGGTTACTTACTAACATTTTTTTACTAATTTTCAAGCATGTCAATATGTTATTTAAATTGAATTCAATTTAACCACCTAGTTCAGTTTGATTGTTTGCATTATGGTAATTTGGGTTGAACTCAACCCAATAGCCCAATATGACCCAATTGGTTATTTCACTTTTGGTTGATTTCTCTCAATTAATTACTCATTGATTTCTTACTAGTTTTTGAACCATGATTTAGTCCAACCAAACAATTTGGTCTAGTTCTCTAAACATTAATATTTAACGTCTAAATTTATTTATTTTCTTTTGGTTACTTTTTCTTTGTTAATTACTAGCCAATTTATGACTAGTTCCGAATCAAACCACTATCCAGTTGAAGTTTCATTGAGTATGATCACCTACTTTCACTTGATTATCTAAGCATTGGTATTCATTAGTTGTATTAATTCCTTTTGGTTACATTAATTCCTTTCTCTTAGTTTCTTTTTGTTAGTTTATTATTGGTAAATCTCTAAGTAGTTCCTAAACCAAACCATTTTGTAATTTGGGTTAAACTCAACCAGATTACCAAATTTGGTCAAATTGATTATTATTATTTTGATTGGTTTTTTTGTGATTAATTACGTATTGATTTCTCACTAGTTTTCATAACAAACTAGTTTATGTTGAACTTAGTCCGACTATTCTATCTAGGTCATTTCTCTAAACATTGTTATTTATTGAATGTATTAGTTCTTCTTAATTACCTTTTCTTAGTTAATTACTAGTTAATTTGTGACTAGTTTTCAAACCAAACTAGTGTGCAATTATGGTTAAACTCAAGTTGACCATTTAGTTTAGTTTGATTATCTGAAAAATGGTATTCAATGGTTAAATTACTTTATTTTTTCTTAACTTGTTTCTTTTGATTAATATTGAACAATTTCTAAAAACTTTTGAGACCAAACCACTTTGTATTTTGGGTTGAGTTGAACCTAACCCCTATTCGAACTAATTCTTTTTTAGGTTAATTATTCACCACTTTTTAACTAGCTACAAACCAAATTTCTATACAATTTAGATTAAAGTCGATTTGATCATCTATTTCAGTAAATTTCCTTAACAATTAATATTCAATTACTCCATTTATTCTTTTGCTTTTGCTTTTTTTTGGTTGTTCTATGCAATTTATGGCTATTTTCTGGACCAAACTACTATGCAATTTAGGTTAAACTTAATTTGACCACGTAGTCTAGTTCGATTCTCTAAATAGTGGTATTCATTAGTTTCTTTCTCTTAGTTAACTATTACTAAATTTCAGTAGTTCTTAAATCATAATAATGTTTGGTCAGGGTTGAACTCAACCCGCGTGCCAAATTTTTTTCTTCATTTTTATCTTTTGATTGATTTCTGTTGATTATTTATTGATTGAATTGTAACTAGTTTTTGAACCAAATTATCGTATAGTAAGTCAATCTAATCTTCCAATTTTGGCTAAGTTGTATGAGAATTGGTACTTTGTGAGTGTATTAATTCCTTTTCTTTTAGTTGCCTTTTTTTGGTTAATTCTAGCTAATTTTTCAATAGTGTTTGGACCAAACTATTTATTTTAGTTTTAACTCAATTCTTAGTTGCAAAAGTAATTCCTTTCTCTTGGTTTCTTTCTCTCAATTAATTATTGACCAATTCCTGGGTAATTTCTAGACTAAGACACTATGTGATTCAAGTTGAACTTGATCTAAACACCCTATTTGGTCTAATTAATTATTTTATTTTGATTTATTTATTTCAATTAATTATTGATAAATTTATAACTAGTTTTCAATTTATATTATTTGGCACTTTAGGTTTATCTCAGTTCGATCACCAAGTTTGGTTTAGTTCTTTAAAATATTAGTATTTAATGTTTGCAATTATTCTTTTCTATTTTGGTTACTTTTTCTTGATTAATTACTCATCAATTTCTAACTTCTTAGTAGACCAAACAATTGTGAAGTTTGGGGTTAACTCAGTTCCACCTCCTAGTTTGGTTTGATTATATGAATAATATTATTCAATGTTTACATTGATTTCTTTTATCTTGATTTCTTTCTCTATATCAATTATTGACCAATTTTTGAATAGTATCTAGACTATAACACTATATGGTTTAATTTGACCACAACTCAACTACCTAATTTGGTCTAGTTGATTTGTTTTATTTTAGTTAATTTCTCTCAGTTAATTACCGATTGATTTCTAACTAAATTTTGACCAAATTATTGTAAAATTTGTGTTGAACTCAATTTGACCATTTAGTGTAGCCTAATTCTTTGGACATTTATGTAACTCAAATCTATGACCTTGTGGTCACAAATGAATAACCTTATCAGTTATTTCAAAGTTCTCCTCATAATTTGATTATCTGAATAGTGGTATTTTGTGCTTGCATTACTTAAGATTTCTCTCTCTTAGTTAATTATTGACCAATTTTTGAATAATTTCTAGAACCGATAATTCAAGTTAAACTCCCATAAATTTGATCTAATTATTTCTTTTCTTTTGATTGATTCTCTTAATTAATTATTAGTTGATTTCTTACTAGTTTTCAAATTAAATTGTTGTGTGTTTTTGTTTGAATTAATCCAACCATCCAATTATTTGAATACTTTATTTTAGTGAGTGCATTGACTCTTTTCCTTTGATTAATTATTAAATATGATCACACAATCTAATCTATTTTCCTTAATATTGATATTTAGAAACCTGGGACAAAAGAAAAGCCTTTTACATTCCATTATAAAGAAGATAATATACTTAGGATTTCTCAAACTATTTATTAAAAGATGTGGTTGGACTTTACTATTATTAAAATCTGGTTCAATCCGTTGGAAGTTCTACAATAATTTTAAGTCTCCCCTACACTGAGCTACAAGGGGTGATCCTTTGTGATAGCTATTTCTATTTTTGAACAGATGGAAAGATGAAAAGATATGATTTTAGTACCCAAACTATGGCCAATGAATTTATGAATCCTCCAAGTAAAAGAAGAATTACATCTCCTTTTGTCAAAAAGAATACAACAAAACAGTTTCCTTTGGAGCCAACTTTTTATTGGTTGAACAATAAACTGTCCGATCTCCAGGAGGACAGGGGAAGGGGACATCGTTTCCTTTCTGTAAACTCGTTCTAGCTCATAAAGCTTCTTTGCTTGGAACCCCACCAACTTGTCAAATTTCAGTCTCAACTAGTTAAGACAAGGAATTCTGCACAATGCAGATATGTTGAGCAGATGGTCTTGTCAGAGCTTACATCTCATCCATCTTGCTTACCAGAGAAACCAATTCAATGTTTTCAATTGCTTGAGTTTCAGTTCCCTCTTTTGACCCCGAGATTTCAGTTGGTAGTAAAGTAGCATTTTGATCAGCATTTGGAACAAGACATAGCAGACAAAGTGGAGTGAGTCTCAGTAAGTTACGGATCAAGATGGTCAGCCAGAGGTTATTAAAATTTACTCGGGTAACATGAAGTAAATGAAGAAGGAGGCCTCCAAGCCACGAAGATGAAAAATGTCCAAGGTTCTCAATTGACATGAGCAAAGCGAAGAAAGTGCCTTCAATGCCAGGGGGACAAAGCTTGGAACAGAGTACAAGAAGAGGCATCCACTTGAGCCGTCCAATTACATGAGAGAAACTTGCATCAAACACAGCGAAAAAATAGTCCGGTATTCCAAGTCTCAAGTTCAGTCGCAACACCATCACCAAATCCAGCATCCCTGTTAAACCAAATAGAAATTGAGTCCAAAAAAGCAGGTCTCTGAAGGGATGATTTTTCAGAACATTCTGATACAGTAATGCCCCCAAGAATGATCCAGCTGCAGCAAACGAGGAAATGAAGCCAATGGTCTCCTGCACAAACCATCCGTACACAATATTGTTAACACAAATTGCACTGTTATGGTCAATGCTCTGCGCTAACAAGCTTCATGAACAAAAGAGTATCAGTCCCAAGAACATAGAGAATATCCGGTCATTCTAGACTAAAAACAGTTGCTTCAAACTTCTGCAGTATAGTACATTCCTTGTGAATCTGAAGAAAATAACGGATAGAATGATAGCTAAGACAGAATCATATACCTGGGAAAAGGACGGACCCTCCTTTGAATCCGTATACCAGTAGAACAACCCTTCGTGGATATTCAAACTTACACTGATAGATAAGTAAATATATAAACATGGTCTCCAAACCTCTGGAAATTTCAATGTTTTCCACATAGCCTTTCCAGCATCAACAATATTCTGGTGTACCTGAGCAAAAGATGGATTGATTTCGAGTCTGAAAGTGGAAATATCAAATTCAAGAAGAAAAGAAAGAATACCTCTCTACAAACAGAATTCTGGGTGTTGGATTCACTGAGCGTCATTCCTACCAGAGATACAAGTCCAGCTGGGATTGCCAGCAAGCCTAAGACCCCCTAAAACAGAAGAAGAATTAAGCCTGTAACACATAAGAATAAACTTCTACCTACAATGGAAAGATTGAGATAACATGATAATAGTGGCAAGCTAACAAGCGCTCAACCTTAGGACCTAGTAGGTGAACAAAAACACCACTCAGAGAGTATCCCAGTAATGCTCCAATTGAGGAACTGAAACTACACAAACTTTGCAGGTCAGCCGCCAGTGCAGGATGGGTATTACTGTTCTCTGCTACACAGGCATCTATAGTCACGTCTGCAATGGCTACATACATACTTTGAGTCGTCAATAAAACCACTGCAAGTAGAAGTTGGACCTTGTCATGCAAAGCCAATATGAGTGTTGAGAACACTCCCACAAGTCCTGAAATAGACAAGATATACTGCCAATCACTCTCAGGGACAGATATTCTGCCAAGCATTCTCTAGACGAGATATAGTTTTGAAAGCTAAAAGATTCACTACATTGAATATGGTAAGTATTCTCTTCAAATCCAAAGTGGAAACAGTAACAGTTAGGGACAAAGGACCACACAAATGTTACACATTTGCACATTTAAGTCCTTTGCTTGCTCATTATCCCGGAGACACAAGCAATGGCCGAGCTTAAATACTTTTGTGATGGTGAACTCAAAGACGAAAAAAATGGCCGATCATCATCAGAAGAGAATAGAGATTACGATTATGATAAGGCAGAGACAAACTTGAAAGAGAGATTAATGTCTTCAAACTTAAGCACCAAATAATATTGTTACTCCAGCAGATTGATACATTTTCCCCCTAAATTAATAAAAGCAATGCCATGGACAGCCCTGAATTGAGATCTGGACTTCTTGAGACATTATACATAAGAGGTATGGATTTCATTCTTACAATCCGTACAAATGTATGACATGTAAGTACATTCGAAACTACTCCTTTTCATTTCCAACAATCTCAAAGAAACAGCAAGCGACTGTAACCATCGTACTCGGATTCGATATTCATCGCCTTCTTTCTCCACTGCCATATAACCACCAAAACCTATACTTCCTTTTTGGCTGGAAACCCCTCCTGCATTTTCCCAGAAGCTTAAGATGCCAATTGGTTTTCATAGAAAGCTTAATGATCACTATGTCATCCACTGTCCGCGCTCAGCTATTTTTTAATTCACATCATTTCTAAACTTCAAGACTAGCTTATCCAAAATAAGTAACAAATGTAAACAATCCGGAAACGTCCTCAACAACTTTCACTACTTGCAAGTCAACTCTCAACTCTCAAATACAACGCATACAATTGACTCATTTTGGGGTCTAAAAATCCCACTGATTATCAAACGAAAACTAAGGCCTGATCCAACTATCAATCTGGCACAAAAGAAATATGTAGATGGAGCTAAGCTTTGTATGAAACCCTGAAAGGAACCCATATTTTCAGCTTTGAAGAGCACAAGCGAACATGAAAAAATCATATAGCAATTGCAAACCAAAAAGAACAAACGACAAGAATTGAACAAGATCTTCTGGGGAATATAGAAAACAGATCTTGACATAAATTGACGTGATAAATAATGGGGAAGAAATAAAACTGGGAACAGCAAATTATATGCATAAGATTACCACTTAAAACGAAATAAGGCCGCCTACGATAACCCAGAATGGGAAAAACATCTGTGAGGAGACCCCACAAAGGTTTAACAAGCCAAGGAATAAATATGATCCCTTGATAAATCTGGGACTCCGATGGCTGAACCTTCTGAACATCTTTCATGTAATACTCCGTCCCAACGCGAAATAAAGCTCCACCCATCCCCTGACTTATTCCATACACAACAACTACTGCAAACACATAGCTCCAATGTGTCTCAGTGGCAAGCATCTTCAGCCAATGGAATGGAGCCAATATACAGTCATAGAATCGTCCTCTTTCGGATTCATGGTCCTCCTCAGCCTCTTCATTAGACGGCCGCAGGCTCTCAGTCTCCGACATGACTCTCGCTTTCAATCCTAATACATTAGCTGGAAAGACATGGTCTTTGCTGTAGAAAATTTGACCTCCAACACAAGTTTGTTTGCCAACCAAAAGTGGTAGGACGAAGAAGTTTTAAAGAATAAGTTATCCGCCCAACGTTGTCATGGCACCTTTTCTCAAATGACTGAAGACGCCTGCCGGTAAACGTAAGACTTGTTAACAGGAAATTGAAAATGTGTGGATGGCTTGGAGTCCCCTTCTCAAAAGTTGGACCTCGCGGCTAAAACCAAAAAAAAAAAAGGAAATTGAAAACAAAACAACCCTCGAGAACTGCAAGTAGTTCAATGGTACTGTACTGGGGATGGTATTAACTGACTCTCCACTACCATAAATTATCTTTGAATGTCAAAAACGAATCTTGTAAGGTCAGGTGGGTAGGCTGTTTAAGTCAGCTAATCCAGCTATACGGTCGAGAATTAACTTGTACTAATAGATATTTAAAATCTTGTTTCTACGTATATAAAATGTTCCATCACATCCAACTTGACATGTTATAGTCACACGTTCCAAGATCCTATTGGTTCCAAAGTTTGAAAACGTTCAGTTATGTCCGAAAGCTGATTGAAGAGAGAGAAGAAGTTGACTAGTCTTCGTCCAAGTTTATTAATTGACATAAAAGAGCGGAGAAGAGTAATGATAACGCCACCGGCAAGTCAATAAGAACAACAGTATAACTATGGTGTAGCACCCTCATCTTTTAATTAGAGGTCTCAAGTTCGAGTTCTGAAAATGGAAAAATCTATTTGACCAGCACTTTACCTTTTACGGACTGACTCAATACAAACGGTGATTAATCTAAGAATGGATGACTTAAAGGCGCCTTATCATATTTGAGACTCTCCTAAAGTGTCTTCTTATAATTGAGATCTTCCTAAAACATCTCGTAAATTAATAAAAAATAAATAAATAAGAACAACAGTATATAGCTTGGTAGGAAGCAGAGAATGATCACATTTAAAGAGCGCAGCTTACTCTTCACGTTTATTTTAGTTTGTTGAATTCTATTGTTATCACATTTTAGTAGTTTATCCTTTTCAAAGTTAACATCGATTTATGACAACTTTTGACATTTAATATTTTTGTTGACCTTGCATGACACATAAGAGATAGGTGAATTATGTCTTCATATTTGTGGCCAATCTTTAAGAAGTAATGAATGAATTGCCTAAAATATCCAATTATAATTTATCATAAACACACATAATTTTATTAATAAACACATAACAATAAAGAGAGGACAAAAATAGATTTATTGTGATTTAACCAATATCCTTAACAAAAGTATGATATGTTCTTGGATTACATAGTAAAGATTAATTTCTATAATCATATGGGAAACCCTAGACCATTTAACCTTAGGAATTTTGTATTGGTTACCATTTCCCCTCCACAGGAATTCCTTGAGCTTCCTATTGATTGCTTTTAACACACCTTGAGGTAGTGCAAGGTGATTGAGCCGGTGGGTTGCGAGATTGCTTAACATGGAGATCACTAGTTAAAGCCTTCCTCCATAAGATAGGAACTTACATTCCCCTGTGATCTCCCATTTGTGTTGGAAGAATCTACCATTGAACCCATCAAGCCCTAGAGTTTTATCAGTGTGTATGGAGAACAAAGCCTCTTTAATCTCCTCCTTTATGAATTCTTTATCGAGCTCCTACTGATCTTAATTGCTTTATGATAGCTCTTATATTCCTTAGCACCTCTTGTGGAAATTCCACTACTTCATGTTCTATTCCAAGGTGCTCTTTAAAGTAGTCATGGGTCATCCTCTTCAGAGCCTCCTGGTTTGAAACTTGTACTCCTTCATCATCAATTAAGTATCTGATGTTGTTTTTGTTCCTCCTTCCTTGTATGGAACTGAAATAGTAGTTAATGTATCTTTCACTCTCTTTGAGCCAGCTTGTTCTTGATTTCTGCCTTAATTGTGAGTTTAGGGCCTCCAAAACCTCATTGTAATTCCCTAGTAACTCCACTTCCTACATTTTTATCCTACTATCTCCTAGTTTAGCCATGGCTTCCCTTTGACGTTATAATATAGTTCTTCTAGTGTATCTTCTCCCTGATAGCAACATTGTTATTTTTTGTGATTTCCCTCAAATTCCATTTTATTGCTTTCAGTTTTTGTAATCATGAAAAGCTTTTGGATCTATGTATTTTAGTTTCCATAGCCTTTTGGACTTACCTTCATGAAATCTGGGTGTTTTAGCAGGGAGTTGTAAAACCTCAAAAGGGGTTTTCCTCTTTTCTCTTTATAGTTTCACAATCTGTAAAGATAGGGTTATGATTTGATGTAATCTGCTCTCCAAAGGTTATTGAGCTCCTTGGAAATTGTTGAAGCCATTGTGGATTGGCTAGGCATTTATGATTTATCTAGTTTTTTCACATGAACCAATCTATAGTTTGCTTGTTGGTCCAAGTAAAAGTGTTTCTAAATTCTTTAGTCCTGGTTTGAATTAAAGGAAGTCGAGAGAAAAGAAAGGAAGAGAATTGAACTTTTCTTGGTTTCCACCGTTTGGACAAAAATAAGCAAAAAGAAAGTAAAAGAATGGAGAGGAAATTAAGAGAAATTTGTGCCAAATAAATTTCCAGTGAAATTAGTGAGAAAGGAGGAGAAATCCAATAAAAGATAACCTTAATATATGTAAATTACCACAATATCCTCATTTAACTCAACAAAAAAGACACTCTCAGCCATCCACGCAGAACACAACCTCCTGCCTTTCTTCTTATTTTCTTCTGCACAACTCTCGCCTACCTTTCTTCTTATTTTTTTTTGCACAACTCCCGCCTGCCTTTTTTCTTATTTTCTTCTGCACAACTCTTGCCAAAGATGATGAAATTCTTTTTTTTAATGCCAAAGATATTGTTTTATATTACACAGCAATTGAAAAGTTAAAAACTCTAATTACAAATAGAAATTTCAACTCCTTGAAGCTTCATTGTGAAATTCTGTTATCAAATCTAATAATACTTTATCTGTGTATGTTGAAGTTTTCATAACAAAAAGCAAAGGCCTCAAAAAATTATTTTGTCTAATATAAGTTTCAATTCCCTCCCTCCTTTGATAAATTAAGAAAATAAACAAAGAAAAAGAAGTCTTATTTCTCTTCCATTCTTTTATTCTCTTTTCTCCTCAATATTTCCTTTCCTTTCTCTTGTACAAGTAAGGATCCAAACAAAAGCTTAAGGTTTGTTAGTCCAGTATTCCTTAAGAGGTCTTGTAATTGAAATCTCCCGTCAAGGACCAGAAGCCTCTCACATTACTATGCATTATGTTAATTTCCTCCCATAGGTATTGTCTTTGGAAACCATGGTTTTAGGCAAAAATCACACACATCTCGATAGGTTCTTTGGTGCTGATCTCAATCAAATTACAGTGAATAACTTAAGTCTGTTCCAGATCAATTGATTAGTTCGAGTATAGATGAGGTAAAGGCTATTATTCTTCCCTAGTGATGTTTATCATGATTTGTGAAAATTCTCCAACTTCTATCAACAAATCGGAGACTCTTTTCTACCAGACGGATTACTAAAATCTGGCTTTTTACTGATACGAAGATCTTTAAAGCAAGATGAGCATCAGTTTTATCATTCATCGATATATCTTTTCCGAAAGCATGTTCAAAAAACAAACTTTCATAATTTCGTCAATTGGTATGAACATGCCAAGTTACTATTATTATATGAGGAGAACTTCTGAGAATGTTATTACAGTGTATCCTGATGTTTGACAATCCTCAATTCTTCTGTGTTCCTTTTCATTCTTGTCAAGTTCAACTTATGGTAAATTATAATAAAATCCAGAACTTTGCTCTGAAAATGCAAGTGACCGAATGACAGACGCAAGGGATGGTAACAACATCGTAACAGTGGAATCCAATTTTATTGTTCACGATGACTGAATTGATACAGTCAAATAGAATGCTACCAAGACCTTGTAAGAGAATTAGTACAGCCCCGATATTGAGACGTTTTATGAAATCCAATATCACTTGGTTTTTTCCGTCTAAAAAAGTGGGAATGAAAAAACCTTTAGACTTTGGAAGCTTACCGTTGCCTTGCTCATAAGTGACAACTTGGAGAAAATTGAACTATGTACTTCCAAATGGTTGGTCTCCATCAATATGCAATTTAGTAGCCAGAAACGGATCATGGCTCAACCTTGATTGCAACAAAAGAATATAAGAATATCCCCTCCTCCTTACCAATTGTAATGTTCCTGCATGTACACTCACATTGAGATTCAGCTTACTTTTTTCATTTTACTGGGTTCACAGCTGACTGATTGGAAAGTTCATTTTATATTTTGCCAACTCCTATCTAGCTCCAGCAGCATTCATAATCAGCAACCAGCCATTTGGAGAAATGGATCCCTCCTTGTGGACTTCTGATGGATCTGGAAACTTCATTTTATATCTGCCAAATCCTATCTAGCACCACAACCAGCTACTAAAATAAATCTTCCCTTCTTATGGACATTTGTATGCAGCTAAAATCATAACTCTCCTTGTAGTAAAAAGTTTACCGCGCATAGAATAACATATAACATTCTGATGCTCTCACAATTTCTTCATCTACTTCTGTGATCCAAGCGTCATCACATTTGTACCATTGGTTCCTTAAGCGCAGATATGTGACATAATGACCAGATTCCAGTCTACCAGAATGAGTGATCACGGCAAAAATCTCAAACTCTGCAGTATCTTTTTCATCACTATCAAAAGAAAACATTCTATTTCCAATCCTGCTGCTGATAATGGATGATGACAAATACGGGGTCATGTCTAAGGTGAAAGGAAATGGCAAGTGCCAATCAATTTTTCTGGACAATTTTCTCACTGCGGAGTGCTCAAATCGTTTGATATGTAGTGACAACACCAATGGAAGTCGCCTTACAGACATTTGTTTCAAAGAGGCCCGCTTTTCTTTACAATTCTCACAGTAAAGTTTCTCATCTGACCCCAACTTCTCTGGCATTGTAAAGAGATCCAAACAACCCAACAGAGTAGATCTTCTTGTGCTTTCCTTTGATGTGATAGACCTGTCGGCCAAGTTGACTGGCGTTGTGTTTAAGTCGAGTGACATGTCAAGGAAAGGGTCATAAGTACTGGAAGTAAAGCCGCATGTCATGCAGATGAGATCTGATCTCAACATGCCGGAGAAAACCCTATGAGCAATACATTGACAATCTTCATTATCTGCAGAAAAGAAGAGATGTGAAAGTTGAGCAAAGCTACCAACCAATCAATAAATGCCTTTCTTCCTTCAAGTCCAGAGTTCTCTGCATTTCAAAAGTCATTGTTCATATCATTAAAAAATATTTCCGCAGACACCTTAATTACCAAAATCTACAAACTATTCTAACATCTTTTTAAGTATTCTAGGAAATTCACCCCAATAACAATTATGGAGAGTTTAGTCACCTTCCTACCTAAACTGAAAATTGTTTTGCCCTGTCTTCAGGGAACACGTAATGTTTTAGAAATTAAAAAATAAATCTAACAAATGAAACTTTTAACTCAGCACCATTCACATCTTGAGTTGTATTGAGGAATGATTTCCTTGATTGTGTGAGAGTAAGACTAGTATATCTGGGAAACTTGCATAATGTTTGAATTGGTTGCACGTGTGTAGAGTAGAGAGAAAACTTTCCTTGTTACATTACCTTCATTTGAGCTTCCTTCATTTCGATCATTTTCATGAATCGCATCCAACACTGAAATGAAGAACTCGTGGGCATCTTGCTGCTCATAACTAGCTAGGTTTGTTGAATGACGCCAACAGCTTCATTCAGAGATAAATTTAATTATTTAGCAAAATATACCTTCACTATCTCTTCAAAACATATATTTAAGAGCGACAAAGAGATCTAGCACCACATATTGACTTAAATATACAGAAACGAGTCAGCCAATTGCTATAGCATTCAACTTCCATTTTCCGCCAACCAAACAGAAAAAGATGAATGTTCTTTCCAGAAATCTTTAATAAAAAACAAAGATTACATTTTTACAGAAACATTTTAATGAGGGAACTGGTCATAGCTTACAGATAGCCAATTGAAATATCATCCTAAGATGTAAGGGCAAATAGAGGAATCAAGCAAGTAAACTATAGTTTGATATCCGGACTTCAATCAATCATCTAGGTGGCGACATTAAAGAAAGACGCATAAAGGCACACTGAAATTAAAGATTTGCTTGGAGATTATGAGGCAAACCTGTAAAGAAACTGAGCTGGGTTATAAGGCGTACGATCCCCAGAAAACATAGACAAGACAATAGCGTCCATATTACAAGTCAAGCATAAGCGATCCGATGATCTTTTTCCACAAGTTTCGCGATCATGTCGATCACTCAAGAAGTAATTCTTGAAAGGGGGCGCATGAACTAATGCTTGCAACACAGAATTCATGAAACAAGTATTACCCAGGTTGTTCAACCCTCTTAATCCTGGTGGATAACACGACTTTGCCCTGCCATCCTTCGACAAAGCCAACTGTTCAATCTTTTTCAAATCCAAATCCACTGCTGAGTTCAATTTCCTCCTCTTGCTTGATCTCCTTGTATTATCTTCCAAGGTAAGTGTTTTACTTGGCATGTCCATGATGATTTTAGACACAACAACCCTATCAAAATCAGGATCATAGACCTGATCATTGCACATACAGCAATAAAGCTCTGATCTCTCAATATCAACAGCTATATCATGACTAATCTTGGACCGGGCATGCAATAGTATATGAGTCGAACAAGAGAATGAAGAGCAAACCAAACAAAGAAAGATTCTACCCTGAGACCCATTACAAGAAATGCATCTGGCTATGAGATATTCACTCATTTTAACGCTTGTTCTTCCATTTAAAGTGGCTCGCAGGAACTTTTGCAGGGATCGGTATCCATTTAAACCGTGCTTGAGCTTGTAATCTTCAAGATGCTTGCAGGGTAATGGGTTGGTGTAAAAAGCCGCAGTTCTTGTGGCCATGTAGACGGTGATTGGAAAAGAAAAAAGAAGTTTAATTTGTCAAAGATAAAGTATCAATATCAGGAGGCAGCAATCCTTGTCAGCTAGATGATGATAAAGATGCAATCTTTGGATATTAGCACGAAAAAAGTACAGAAATGGTCGAGTATCGGAAATGGGAATTGCTTAAACTAAAATCCCGTTAGAAAATTATTAATCTTGACAAAAGAGGTAAAAAGAAAGCAATGGTTTACGGTCGGTTGGGGATGAGAGCATGACTTACTGGCCAAGACAAGAAGAACAAGAAGGTGTCATTTGGACGAATAGACCGACTCTTTGGGTTTCTCTACAACTGGGTTTTTGTACGAGGAAGCATCTGAGCCCTCCATCTCGACGAAACTTTGGGAAATTAAAGAAGCTTTAGAAAGAGAGCGATGAAAGGAAACCAACGAGCATTTGTGTTAGCAAAAAGTTAGTTACATGTGGCCATTACCAAACGGTAACGCTAGACCAAAATTGACTTTGGTTAACCATATTATCCTCTCCTGTATGCTGTCGAACTGTCTACACGATCTTACAGCATTGTAGTCAACGAATATCTAAACAGGCCTTTTAGCCGTCCTTCCAATCAGTAACTATCTTCTGCCAAAATATTAACAATGCCTTAAAAAATTGCGACAAAGCACCTGTTTTTAGGGGTGAGCATTATTCGGTGACTGATTTACATTTCATTCAATTAATTTTAAAGAAATTACCTAATTCGGTAATTCGGATAGGTAGAATATTACCCAATTTTTCGGTTTGGACGGGTAACTTGAAAAATTTTATTTACCGATTACTCTCAAAGAGGTTTTAAAATTATGAAATAGGGTAATTAGGATAATTGAATGAATCGGTAGGATAATTCGGATAAATCGAGTAAATCGGGTAAAATCAGACTGGGTAAATAAGCAATTCGGGTAAATCGGGCCGGGTAAATTTGGGTAATTGAAAATTCGGGTTCGGGTCGGGTAAGAGAAAAAAAATTTCGGGTAATTCGGGCCGGGCCCGAACTACCCGAATGCTCACCCCTACCTGTTTCATTACTCTTTTTTATTATATTTCACAAATATTTATTTATCAAAAAATTCGATACACATTTTTGGGTAAAACTTGACTTTTACTCTAATTAATCAGCTAGGGCTTGTCAATGTTTCATGCATGTTCCTATGGAAAGTTAATCATCATCGTTACACCCAATCCGAAGTTCTATAATGAAGTGAAATCTGGAGAAATCTGATAGTACGCAACTTTATCCTTATATATTAGAGAGACTATACATTCCTTATATCCCTCTGCATCTAGTTCCAACAAAAATACATTGCATTCTCTTGTAGTTAAAAGGCAATAATACTATAATCGACCGAATGCCCAATGTGCATGTGGTTGATTGGAAGCCCTGTAGGCTCCTGCTCAATGAAAAAGGTATGACGCTCTTAAAAGATTATCACTATATCAGACATGCTTCTTAAGACGCCTAGGTATTGATACCCATAGTTGCCAACTGCCTAAGCAAGCACTCTTGAATACAGCCCACAACAGTAGTAACGCCAGAAGCAACTTCGACAACGTTAAAGAGCTTTCAGCTGTTGAGTAATGAGCCATCGGAGCTCTCACTACTTCTTCCAACTCACAGACATCAAACAAGAACTAAATGGCAAAGCGAGGATTCACACATCAGTTATTAAGCATCTAGAGAAGGGCAAACGTCTTCTACGTTCTTGCTCATCTTTGCAAGAGCTCTGCTCGCGTCCATGTCGGAGAACATCGCGTACGCACCACCAGGTCCGTAGAAGGACTTCCCGCTGGTGACATCCAACACCCGACCCATGATTGCGACGTAAATGGGCTTTGGTGGGTCGGAACCGTTGTGGTGGCTCAGTTGCTCCGCCGTGAACTCCATGGTTAGATGGGAATGTTGGTACAGTGTGAGAAAGATGGAATCAATATGATCTGTGGCCCGTGACAAAGAATAACTTACCAGTTGTCTATCCCAGAATCAATATGATCAGTGGCCCGTGACAAAGAATACCTTACCAGTTGTCTATCCCAGAATCAATATGATCAGTGGCCCGTGACAAAGAATAACTTACCAGTTGCCTAGCCCTCCCCTAAGGCCAAGACACTGAGTTCGGTAAAACAAAACTCAAGAAAAAGAATGTGACTTTGATGTCAGTAAGCCTTTTTTGTTTACTCTCACCGCAAGACGCCAGGAACACGAACCAACCACTCTCAGAGTAAGTAATAACCTTTGCATTTGAAATTAAAACTAAGCATATTTAACATAGTCAGATTAACAACTGGCTCTTAAACTTGTTTATACAAAATAAAACAGTTTCAAAACTTTAATTTTGTGCATAAGTAACACATTTATTTGCATGATGAGGTTGAAGATGCATCATTTAACTTAAAGACAGTTCCTTAAAAATGATTTAAGGAATAAATAAACTTTAAAAATACTCTAATTTGTTATCAATTATGGTTGAAAATTGGATTTCTATCCTTAATCAGATAAACTTAGTGTTATACTTCTAAAAGTCTTTAAGAAGTTTTGTAAATAAAGTAAAATAAAAGCACCACTTATCAACATTTTATTGTCATATTTAAGATGGACAATTGCATAAAGAAGATACAAAAACTAGAAATGTCCCCAACTAGTTCCTTGTAACTATTGAATATAACTATAGGTTCAAATTACAAAACGTTGAGGGTTAATACTAACTGCATCCTAAATTTTTTTAAAAATCTAATATTCAAATCTAGAGACACCTTTAGAAGAAGGATTTAACTTTCAAAAGACAATTAGTGTTATAATCAGTTCAAAAAATAGAAAGTAGGATCTAACCGGGTGTCCATTATATATCAGTGTGATCACAATTCAAAAGCAGATTAAAAAAAAAACTAATACAAGCAAGCTAGGTCAAGACAAGCACCACTGACAAAATTAATAACGTTCAATAGAGGAAAAAACGGACGCAAGAATCTACTTCAAACTTCATGTTTAATTATCATTTAACAGAACCGAAAGGACGGGGAAAAAAATCATTATTCCACTAAATCAGACGAAAGTACAAGAATCTCAAGCCTGTTTACCAAAGATGATCATACACTGTTCACAAAATTCAAGACAGAATCTAAATAAGATAATTTGCAGGGTGGTATAAACACCTAATGATCTGGTGGGCACAGAAGGAATTTTAATTCAGGCGCTCCATTGATGGTCTTTCATCCTAATCTTCTCAACTAATAATTAGTGCAGAGGAATACCACCACCCGAATATTCAACCTCCTGAAAATTAAGATCACAATCATCAGAAAGAATCCTATGGAAGATGGCATAGGTGATTAAACCTTCTCGTGAAGAAGATTGTTCTCCAAAAATTGATGTTCATGAAGAAAAAATGTAGGCAAAGACAAACTTTAAGGTTAGTGTGGAAGTATCTGAATGTCTTCAAAGCTAATGGATTTGTAGCTTGTTTAACAAGTGTGACCTATTTGAAGAATGTCTTAATCTCCTAAGCAATAAAACATAGCTTAGTTATCAGGAAGAAACAAATGACCTGAGCCGGAGGCAAGGATGAAACCCAGTCTGATGCATGCGTTGGAAGAAGCCCCAATGTATTGAGCTGCCAGAATTGAAGAAAATAGGGTAAGCAAAATTTAAAATGGATATGCTCAAATTTCTTCTATTATATTTAGTCTTCTGAAGGATAATCAATTTAAGAAAGATCAAGGAAGTGGATCTCACCTTCCAGATACCCAATGCTAAACCACCCAAATTTAGGGCAACAAAGAGTAACTTGGGCCCAAGAAGTTCTACCTTACTGTCTTTATAAGGCTCAAAAACTGCAGACAACAAACAGGGAGGCAAATGAAACTCTACATAGTGAAACTTCAGAAGCAGGGTAAGTAATCATGAGAAGCGTCAAACTACATGCAATGATGGTATCCTATCCAAATTGTAATAAGGAAAGTTGGCAATTGAACAAGGCCACCTAAAAAATCAGAGTAGAATATTGAGTCGCATGTTATCTGCAAAAAATGTAACTCTTTATAGCAGCATACCAGATAAAACAACATATTGCCAAAGAGAGGCCATAACGATTAGTGCTGTTTTGGCAATTGGTTCAGGACAACTGTTTCATCAGAGCAATAAATGATTTCTGTTTAACGCATATATAAGTATTCAATTCCACTAGCTGAGACAGAACAAAGTTTAATCAGTGTATACAACATCCTAAAGTGGGTTGGCATGAAAGACTCCACAAGTAACATTAAAATTCAAAGGAACTCTGTAGGAATGCATAAGTTGTCTTTCCATCAAATTCTCCCTCAGTCTCTTTGTAAAATAACTTACGATTACAACACAAAGTACAAAAGATACTCCTTAGCGCAATGTAAAGCAGTATGACTTGAAAGTTTGTAACAACATACCACTTCCAACTGCTCGAAGAGCATTTATAGGCTGCCAAAGAGCTGAAAATGTAATCCCAATGCTAAATAGATGCACTGTATTACCAGCCATCCACATCATAAAGCCCATCATTAGCAAATTTTTAAAAGGGGCTTGCGCTACTTCCCAAGCTTTCTGTCATAAATTATATCAGACTGCAAATTAGCACTGCATTTAGGTCAGCCAATAACCTTTTAATAGTTGAGAAAAACACTAAAAGTTACGTCTTAATCAGACTAGGGTGAACTTGACTTGGAATTGTTGTATCAAACCTGAATCTCACGTACTCAACAACATATCAATCAACGATTCAACTAAGCAGAGGATTTCTTTAATCCCAACATCTTTATTCACTTGTTACTATTCTAAGCCAACCCATACACATCAATCATCCTAAATTGTAAAAATTCGGCAATCCAAAAGAAAGAAATTAATATTAACCATTCACTACCATCATCTTCATAACAGAGAAATATTCCCAAATAAAAAATTTGAAGAAAAGGGGGAGAAGACCTGAGCTTTCCAATTAGCTTCAGCATCCTTCTTTTGCTTGGTCAGCGTTGAATCATCCTGAGAAATCGAAGAAAGGCAAATCAAAATCTGTTTAAAAACATAAACACTAGACATCGAGAGAGAGAGAGAGAAAGAAAGAGAGACCTGGTCCGGAGAAGCGCGAGAGAAACCAGGAGGATCCTGGATGTCGCGGGAAGAAGGAGCAGTGGAGGCGTCAGTGAAATCGACGGCCCATCTCCGCCCAGAACCCATCACCGCTTTTCCCTTCTCCATCGCCCACTGTTTGTTCAAGGATCGAATGAAAGATTCTCCCGGTGAGTTCTCAGATTCCCTTCGCTTTACTAATACAAAAACTATTACGGCTTTTATGTTAAAGTACGTGTGCGTAATAGCCTATATTTTATGCAATATCTGTAATTTTTAATGTACAAATTTAATATAAATTTAATTTAAACAAAATTGAAGATATTAAAATACAATAGAAATAAATTTTCTTATTCACAGAAAATTTTAAATTTTAATTAAAATTTAATTATTAAATACAATTTTATTAATTAATAAAATTATCTGATCAATTAACAAATTTATATTTTTAACAATAAAATTATCAAAATAAATTAAACCAAAAGTTAAAAACTAAATTAAAAATTAAATAGTTCAAAGTTTTTGCAATTAAACCAAATCAACGATTGAATTTTTAATCATTGATAATTATTATGTAATGTTTTGTATTTTGTATCATACCAACCAGTATTAGGCTGTACATATCGTACCAATTAAAAACGATGCCAAAAAATATATACCGGTATTGGATGTTGGTAGCGATATGTACCGGATTGTTTTGCTTGGTATCAGTACAGACCAGTGCCAACACTTGGTATGTTTCACTTGGTATCGATTAAGGATCTTTATTATTATTTATTTGATGTAATTATTATTTATTATATGATAAAATTGAAATATTTTAAATACTTTGTATTGTTTTAATTTTTATTTGTACGATGATTAAATGATTTTTATATATTAATTGTGGTTATTATTTATATGTGAAAATTATGAAAATTATTGTTAATAAAAATAAATAAATTGTTGTTATTTTAAATTTTATTATTATGATTTTTGGAAAAATAGCTGATGTAAAATTATAAAATATACAATACAATACAAAGGAATTATTTTGTAATTTTAAAAATTCATAGACTATTTTATAAATTTAAAAAGTAGCGAAATAGTATTCAAAATGGACCATAATACCGTATCAATACGATATTCGTAACATTATAAAGTGCTTGCTCGATATAAAAAACATTTCTAACATATTGATAAAATTTTTACCCTTTTCATCTCCGCATTTATTACCTTTTCACTTTTTTCTCGATCTCAATTCTACGATTAATGTTATTTTCATCAATTATTCATTTTATTTTCGTGTATTCGTTAAATTAAAAATGCTATTTAGCTATTATTTTGATGGCATTATAAATCAGTAATTATTCAACTCCAATAATTTAGTCTTGAATTTCTAATGTTCCAAAATTAATTATTTATTACAAGTTATAATGCTAATATACAACATAATTTAATATAGAGGTATCTTCAACAATATTGATAAGAGAACTTGGCAGAAAAAGGAAAAGGAGACCTCTATATACTGAATTTACTTATCAAAACTGGCCGATGAAGAAACTGTTAAGTTGCACGAGAATATTGAGGTAAAAAACTCCTCTGCCGAACCAACTCATGAAGATCATGAACAATCTTAAAGACTGCATCAGGTCTTGCCATCTTTAAAGCATTTTCGGACATTGTCCTAAGCTCCTCTGCCTTTGGGCCAAACCATTGAGCAACTGTACCTGCAATCTCTTTGGGAGACTTGGAAAACTTCCCACATCCATTTTCCACCACATAAGGTACATTCCCTGCCTCCTACAGGTATCAAGACATCGTTGGGATTAATGCATATCGACAATGGTAAGGCAACCAAAGAAAAATGGAAAACTATTACACTTTTCTTTTGTGGTCATAAGCACATCACACCAAATCTCAACTAGTATGGATGCAATTTGACAGCCTTTCCATTGAGCTTGAATGATGTATAGCATATCAAAAAAGACAGTTTGTTAACTTTAAGATGTATTTTCTGGCTGAATAACTGGAAGAAGTGCAAGGAAATCAAATGAAGTTTCAGTCACATTGCACAACTCAATCCTACTTAAAGGACCCTGGGTGTTCCAAATTTCGTGAAGCAGCAACCTGTTTTAAACTAAAGAACCAATGTAACTTGCTCCCCCTTTCCCCTTCTGATTGCACCAATATCGGTTAAGTACATAAATGTGAAGATTAATTTTCTTAAAAGGAACTCTCAATACCAGAATCTAGTTCTTTATATAGGTATTTGATAAAAAGATGCCTGGCAAAGTTGGAGTTTAGTCTCATGCAACCTCATTTAGGAAGTTAAAGTAATCATTCAAAATATGAATAGCCAACTCACTTGTCCAGCTATGTAATCATTCAAAATTATAGGGAGCCCTCGTATCAAAGCTTCTGTAATAGTCCCCGGACCAGCCTACAGAAGGAAGTTATTATGAGAGTTAAGTCATCACTTCAGTGGTCAGAAAAATAACTACTACTACCACGGAAAGCTTGCCTTTGTTATAATGCAGTCACAAGCACCCATACACTCCTCCATTTTGGTGACAAACCCTTTCACCTATACAATTAACTTCTTCAGTGCTTGGCAATAAGTTGGAGTTAACCAGAGATGCACATAGATGTTTATATTAATGTTAACACTTACCATGAGTAAATTTGCAACCTACTATAGCAAGTTGATGGGCATATACTAAAGTATATACCACGAGTAATGAACCAAAGTATAATAGGCATGTCAACATTTCTATTAGTGAATTGCAGATGCAGGGTAGACAGCAAGGTAGGAATTCTACAAGTGAAAGGAAAAATGGACATTCTAGTTCCACCACAAGGAGTAGCATTTACGTAGAGACATCTTATAAATGCTCTAAAACAAAATCCAAGAAATTCGATGCATGCATAATTCAAGACTGTAGAATAAATTTTCAAATTGCTTTTGGAACATGATGGTAAAAATATCACACAACTACCCCCAATCACTGGCAGCAAATATGACATTAAGGCACTGACAAAAATGTAGTAATAAGGTTTAGGGTTACAGTAAAGTGTCGTTGCCAATTGTATTTACTTTAGTAAACAGCTTAAAAGAAGTAGGATACCTGAACAGGAATCTTCCAATTAATTGATTGTAATGTGTTGGCAAGCTTTTGGTTGCGGCCACATATCACAAGTATCTGACCAATTGGCTCCCCAAGGTTCTCGTCATATAGTGAATTACCAAGTTCTCTTGCAGTTGCCTCAATTGGGCCCATTCCTTCCCCTCCTCCCATCAATAACACAGCTGGAAGATCCTTATCCATTCCTAGTTCTCTCCTTAGTTCAACCTATAGAAATGACATGGAGTAGGTTACAGGGCATTAATGAATTCTTTGTCCAGTATCATGTTAATCTCAATGAGATTCCTCCAAGGACCTTATCTGATTCTAAAAATACTTCAACCAAGATCAAATCCTCCACACACCCCCAACCCCCAATTTAATTTCCTAAAGAAGTTAGATCTAACCAAATGGTTTCCACAACAAAGGGTTTTGCCATGAGGTCATATTTACTATATGATAATTGCCGATATAGGGTTGCAATATAAATTGGACCATATGATAAATTAATTTTTGCATTTAACAGTTCAAAGAGGCATCCAATTCAGATTTTAAGCATTTTAGGCAATCAACCTTTGGTCGAACAGGCTTCACGAAGGATGGTCGAACAGGAAGGCCATAAACCTTAACTTGGGAGGGCTGAAGCCCAGATTTCAGAGCCCTCTCTGCTACATCTTCTGTAGGGCAATAGCATCTTGTTACAAGCTTATGGAACCTAAACATAATGAAATAAAAGGTCAGCATATGTGGCGAAGCACGTTATCTCAAAATCTACATCACACGAAAAATTGTACCACGTTGGATGGCATGTACTTAGATCTGTGATTACAGTGGTGAAAACAATTTTATGCAGAAGGCCCATGGTCCTCAATATACGAAGAGGAACATGCTGCATCAAGGGATGTACACTAATAATGATGTCAGGCTGGTATTTCATTAGCCCTTTAGCAACCTCGCTGCAAGAATGGAAGCAAAGACTGTAATATTGGACAAAAATGTAGTAACCCTAAAAAGTTATCAAGATGAATGTAATGTAGGTATAATATTTTTGATGGACAAAAATGTAGTAACCCTAAAAATTTATCAAGATGAATGTACTGTAGGTATAATATTTCGATGGACAAAAATGTAGTGACCCTAAAACCTTATCAAGATGAATGTAAAGTAGGTATAGTATTTCGATGGCAAACTCTTTCTTCTTTTAGGAATTGTCAAGGAAGAGGCCTATGCCAAGAAGTATGCTGATAAGGAGACAGCTGACCAAGCAAAACTGAAAAAGAGACCTATGGGCCACGTTGATCAGCAAATTCCACTATTATGGCAGAACATGGTAATCGTGACAGCCAATAGTGGAATTTGCTATTGAGGTTTGACATATGAAATGAACTGTAAAAGGAAATATAACTCCACATTAAAGAACAAACAAAACGAATCGTGTTTGGCATGGTGATAAGGAGTACATAATCCAGTACTGTAGAATTCAAAGTGAGTTTGTAGGTAATCGTAGTGATTAACATTGAAAAAATAGAGGTAAGTGGCTGTATCAAGTGGATGAAATTTAAAGAAATTATTATCAAGGGTCAAAGACCATACATATTGATAACTAGAACTGAATAACCAGATTGAAAAGATTATGTCCTTGGCCCAATAATAAGTCTATGTAAATGAAAAATTGGCGACCAAATGAACCGGAGAAATGGAGAGATTGATATCTAGAATAACAAAGAAAAAGAGCAGAAACATGTCAAAGCTAAACTAACTTGTATGAGAAGGATGAATAAGTCTTACCGAGCTATAAACGGTGAAGTCGCAGCAAAATTTGGTTGATGAATCATTCGTGGTGCAGTTCCGTAGTATGTCATCTTCCACAGTGACCCGTGTTTCACCAAGAAATTATAACTTCTGGGCAACTGATTAAACGGCCAGGGGGTATGCTCTGACCACAAATCAGTAATAAACACCTGCAGCACACACTCTTTAACTTACAGAAGGACATGAACAAATTCAGATCTACACACTCACTAACCTATTATCATAACTCTAATAAATTGTAAACGATGCACTTATATGCATTCCAGTACTTGAGAATTCAAATAGTTAGATGCACTACATTTTTAATTTCAAAAGTTTCAGTTTCCATTTTTCTCAGGGTTTAAGGACGATTTAACTAATCCCCTGCTTTACTTTTAACGAAGCATCGGAAACCAAACAAAGACAAGTATATAAGCCTTCCATAAAATCAAAACTGAAACTAACCTGATAATCATGGCCAAACTCTTCATTGAGCGCAGCTTTAATAGCTTCCGCCGAGGCACGATGACCACCGCCGGTATCACTCATCAAAATGAGAACTTTTTTGGGCCTCTCGGCTTCAACGATATTAATAGGCAAACCGTCATTCACCAGAGCACTGCAACCATCATCCCTCAATTTATTGTTGTTATTACTACAAGCATCCCCTGAACCAACGCGAACTGAAGCAAACCCAATTGGGATTCTATAAGAATGGAATCTAATGACCCTATTGAGCTCACTCCAAATCTTTCTGATACTTGAAGAGCCGCGACTACTCAAGCTCAGCGAAGCAGCAACTTTCCGCTTCTCATTACAACTGGGGCTCTCGAAAAACAGATAATTCGACTTGAACGGCGAGTGCCCATCTGAATTTACGCTCTGAACTGTAGCATTAAGAGCAAAGCGAGCGAAATGGGGGACAAAATCAAAGACGGGACCGGACTCTTGACTAAACGTCGAAGCGTGATGCATAGTGTTATCTAACTAGTAACTTGATAAATTTGAGCTAGGCGAAAAATCCATGGAGGTTTAGCAGTAAAAGCCGAAGGGTACAGGAAAAGGTACTAAATTGGACAGAGGAAGAGCACGGAGGAGAGAGATGCGAGTGACAATGAGGTGCTTGAGAATGTTGTTGAAAGGAAGATAGAGCAAATCCCGTGGTGGGAATTGTGAGTCAAAGAAGCTATCTATTTTCTACTGTCCACTACAAGTGGCAGTAGCAGTAGTCCTCCCACAACGTACAAAGTGGAAACGCCCCAGCGTGGAGATTTAATAGGATTTAGTATTTAGTTCAAACTATAAGACTATAATCAGACTCGTTTTAAACAAGTTGACCTAGGCACCTAGCCCAGTTAAGGAAGCAAATTGGTAACATGAACATGAGACACGCGACATGACATGACATGACATGATAACGTGTTTTCCGTTTCAAGGTCTGAAAGCAACCTAGCTCAGCAGATGTTGGATTCTTCATTCCCCATTATATGTATGGACAGATATTATTAGATACCGTCTGAAAACAAAAAACAGCGGCAGAAATTCCGCTGTGCAGTTTGGGAAATAGCCACTGAGCAACTGAGTCAAATTCAAGTTGGGTTGCCACTTACCACCGGCCTTGAGAACGACCATGGCAAGTGAGCAACTTTTAAGAAACCAATGGAAGCATTCATCAAATAACCATGTTTGCCATGAGAGACTCAAAACCCATATTATTTTATCCCCTAGTCCCGGCCCAATTTCTTACCCAAAAAAATTTAAGATTAATTAATGAAATGTAATGAAATAAAATAAAACATATGGAAAAAATTTATAATAAAATATAATATAATATAGGGAAAAAGTTGTTTGGGGATGGAAGAGTTATTATTATTATTTTCTTATTCTTATTATTGCTATTAATTTTATTACCATTATTAATTCTATTAATTAATTAATTATATTCTATTTTATCTTATTATTATTATTACTATTGATTTTCTTATTATATTATTATCATTAATTTTCTTCTTCTTCTTTTCTTATTAATTATTATTATTATTGTTGTTATTATTATTATAGCTAAGTAATTATGTAGATTCTTAAAAGATATTTTTATCTAACATATCCTTAATTTTATTCCCAATAACTTGGAAAAACTTGTAATAGATAAAGATAGAGGGTGATGAGTTTACTTATTCTCCGGACACAAAGAATAAGTAAACTATTGGATTATATATTCTGTATACTTTATTCAACCAAATAAGAGAATAACTAATTATCAAGAATAGAATTCGAATTAACCAAACACCTTATTAGGGTTGTGGATTAAAAAAAACATATTTTCTCATTTGAAGGGTACGAGAGGAGTGTGTGGCGCCATAAATAACAAGAAGAAAATATGAAACCTTTGTTTCAAACTTAGAGGGTGTTTGGAAATGGATGAATTGAATTTAATTTAATTTAGGTATTTTGAAATACAAAAAATAGATGGATTCAATTCGTGTATGTAATTGAAACTCATCTTCTTTATAAATTGAATTTACTTCTCCAAACATAGGAATTCAATTACAGTGAAACTTAAGGAAGACACATTTAAATAAAAAACTGTTGTTTGTTCATCAAAGTTTATATATTTATTGTGAATTTTTATTAAGTATAATTCTTTACCCTGTATTTCTTATCAAGAATCACTCTGTGCCATTGAAAAGTAATGTCTTGCTCTTTTGCTCTTTCATTTTTTGGACTACTTCACTTCTTACTCTCTTGTGTTTCACTTGATTGGATTCCAAAGACTATTTATTAAAATATTATTAATAATTAATTAACTACAATATAATTAATTAAAATATAATTCATTCAAATATAATTAATTAATTAATTACAATATTTTAATTAATCAATATATTGTAATTGATTAATTACAATATAAGTAATTAAAATATGATTAATTAATTAATTAAAATATAATAAATTTTATTTCTCAATTTTTTACAAATCAACTATTGTTAATAGTAATAGTAATCATTCATTCCTCTTAACTAACCAAAGATAATTATAATAATAATATTCATTCTCATTCTTCACTATATTTATTTTCATTCCAAACAATGTAATTGAATTCATTTATAATATTATTGAGTTTGTTCCAAACAGTGTAAATTGAATTCAATTCAGTCTCATTAATGTAATTAAATATATTTCGTTAATGAATTTAATTCAAAAATTTTCAAAAAGCCTGTCTTTTTATTTTTCATAAGTGATATTTCATTCACGGAGAGTTCAATTTTGCTGATTTTTGGAGAGGACATAGGGTCTCTTTGTTCTTCATTTTGAACAGCTGTCTTAAGGTATTTTTCTTGTAATTATAAAATTATAAGTTTAATTCACAGAAATAGTATTTTTATAAAATATAAATAAAAGGTAAAATTTTAAAATTCTTGAAAAGTCAAATACCTTGTGGAATGTATGCGTTGAATTATTTTTGCTGAAATGTGAGAAATGGGAACAGAAAGTCTTTTTATTGACATTGAAATTGTTGGGGCAAACATGGGGAAGAGAGAGACATAAGATAAGCCCAGTCCCTGGATACCCTTTTCCGCCAACCAAACCACAAAGAGCGCACGACGAGGACAAAATTGGAGCCGAAAATAGACTACTATCTCCGTCCACCGCTTCCTCTTCTTCTTCGGCAATAAATGGCGAACTCTTGTACTAAACCCGTGACCACCTCTTTCTATAATAAGAATATGTTGTTACCCAGCAGAGTTGCGGCTCTTGTTTCTGATTCCTCCTCTAGGCCTTTTAAGGTTAGGGCTTCGCTCGTTGATTCATCAGCTGATTTCCTCAACCGTTTGGAGAAGGCTTGGCTAATTTCTCAAGTATTTTTCATACTTCTGCAATTGTTTCACCTTTATTCATTCATCAATCATTCGGTTGTTTGTTCCTATGGATGTTGTTGTTTGTTTTTGTGAATAATGTTTGAAGAGTTAAAAGTAAAGAACTTGGTAAACAAATATTTGCATTTTCAGCTCAGAAATATTAACATCATCTTATTGGTGATGAGTTTTCAAAGTGAGAGAGCCCTCAACTGTGTTTGTGTAACGGCCTATCGGTATCTTTTTTTTTTTAATTAAGCTATCGGTATCTTATGGAACATGCGTGTTTGTGGTGTTTTCAGCAACCAGGACCTGTTGCCTGCTCTTCTTGCAACTCAAACAGGCTTGTTGAGTGCAAGTGGTGTGGGGGAACAGGTTTCTTCATTCTAGGCAATGAAATGCTCTGCCAAGTCCCTTCAAGGAACACTAGTTGTGTTATTTGTGCTGGGAAGGTACGTTATAACTTTTACATAGTATCCCCCTTTGTTGTTCCTGCTGAGGCTAAAATGCGCTTATAATTTACTATTCCACAGGGTTCAGTGTGCTGCTCTGATTGTAAAGGAACAGGCTTTCGTGCCAAGTGGTTAGGGAAGCCTCCTATTTCTAGGTAGTTAACTCACTTGCTCTCAAGCTCCAATCGTCTTGAGTTCAAGCACTCCTGAGCGTTTTCTTATTCATGTTCCAACTTATGTACATCAAAGTCATTGATTAAGCAACTTGCTGTAGCTCCTTTTAACTTCAATGAATCAGATCATACATGTATCCCCTTTTTTTTGTTAACAAATGAATCATTTTAACAGAATTATATTGCCAAAAATTTTATTATAGTGTTCTAGTTTCACTTTTATACCACAATTATAAAATGAGAGGTAAGTTTGCGAAAAATTCTCTCGTGAATTGTTGTTTGCAACTCATTGTGATTAAATGTTCTTTTCAGTCTGATAGGTTCCTTGTCTCACATAAGTAAGTATGGATATTGTATTCCTCTCTCCTTTTGGTGGTGTTTAGACAGGCCCTGTTTACATCTGATAATCATTCTATGTGGATAAAAAGCGAATGAATAGATGGGCTGCAATGGAATAAAGGGGGCTATGGAGTGGTGGTTTCATAGATTCACACTAGTAAGGGCAGGTACCTTCTTTTAGAGACAAACAGCTCCGAGGTTCCTTTTTTGGCTTTTGTAACAGTTGGGTAGAAAAAAATAGGGATGTCATGAGCCAATGAGAACTGAGTCTGTAAGTGGAACTGCACAGTTCTGCAGGATAAAAAATTGAAAGAAACTATGATAGACAAATGCGCATACATCAAGTCTAATATAAGCAAAAGTGGTATATATGTTTGCATAAACCACTTGGTGGTGGGTGAATATTTGATCTCCAATTATATTACCAAGATTCTGGGTCCTCGTTGGTTCGGATGTGGAGTTTGTCCAAGATTAACAATTATAGTTGAGTTGCTTTGAACTACGCTGAGAAGAGTAATTTGTTAACTTCCTTCGAGTCTGAGTCTGCCTCCCATAATATGAACTGGTAAATAAAGTTTGCAGTTGTGACTTCTTTACAATCACATGCGCAAGCTATATGGTTCGTTTTGAGCAAAGTTTTGCAGGCACTAGAGCGCAAGCATTCATACAACTCTAGATCCCTGAGTTTTGCAGGACATCCAATTCCAGATCCTGGCTGCCAGAAGCAATTTGTTGTTATTAACAGTATTATGTTCCGTAGTTAAAATAAGATGATCCTGATTGTGTTGCTTTATGTACAAAAGATTAACTCAGTCGGCTAACCAAAAAGTCAAGTGCTGATGAGAAGGTTGTCGGAGAGTAAAATATTGACGTGGAAAAAACTTATCGCTCTCATTTTGTGGGTTAGTGGTTTTACAAGTTATCTCCACAAGAACCAAGCGAAGGTCATAAAAGCCCAATGTTCTGGACTCATCAGTAATCTGTGGGAAAGCGTTGTTCCACATACCGCCGTGTATATATTAATTGCGATGGTAACGAAACTGGCAAATTAAGACAATAACATAAAATTAATGCTCCGTATGTGGGCATAAATAGCTGAAGAAAAGCACCGGTATCATCACCAATTCAAAGTTGGCTGCTTTTTGAATAATGGTTCGGCTGCAAATGGGCATCATTTACATTTTAGGGTCCGTTTGGTTGAGCTTTTATCAGTAGAGCTTTTATCAGTAGAGATTTTATGAGAAGAGCTTTTTTTAAAAGCCAGTAGACTGTTTGACAACATAAAAATAAAAAACACTTTTATTAATTGTAACTATATTTTATTTTATAATAAAATTATTTATGCTACATAATTTTTAAAGTATACCAATTTGCAAATTACCATCTTTCAACCTCACAAGTAATTATGCAAATTTTCTTTTAAAAAAGGTAATTCTACAAATTGTTTTTAAAATTTTTTATCAGCCTTACAATCAAAAGCCGTGCAATAGTATAGTTTACAGTTAGTTGGTTTTAACACTCGTAATAATATAAGCATCATTTACAGTACTGTGTAACTTTTGACTGGAATTTGTTTAAATTATAAGCATCATTTTGTTCACGTCTGCGTTAGGTCTGCGTTGTTCAATGTAGATCGGGCAAACGAAGGTCTGCGTTGTTCAACGCAGACCTTCCGTCTGCGTGTTTCACGCAGACCAGACAGACGAAGGTCTGCGTTGAACATGCAGACAACGCAGATGTCGAACGCAGACCTTCTGCGTTGAAGGCGCAAAAAAATAAATGTTTAGGACAAACAAAAATATAAAGAAGCTAACCTGAGAAGATGAGAGGCAACGATGAGTAGGAGAAACAAAAAGTCGGCTAATGGTATAGAGAAACAAAACAGACAGTATTTTGAGAGGTTTTCTTTGCATAAGTGACGAGAATTGGAGGAGAAAAAAGCTTTTCGAAAAAGCTAAAATTTGGGCTTTTTTGAAAAGCTCCAAATTTTAGCTTTTAAAAAAGCTGTATTTTAGCTTTTTCAAAAGCTATTTCTACTTAAAAAATGCTTTTGAAGGTTGCAGCCAAACACCCATTTTTTCCTGAAAATAGCTTTTGCGGTGGAAAAAAGTGCTTTTAGAGTCTCCAAAAGCTGAACCAAACAGGCACTTAGTTCATGTTTAGTTTAATTGGGTGTTTATTAATAGAATAAAATAAAATGTAATATTATTTTACCGTTTAATCATCTTAAAAAATTATTGATGTATTTGATAAGTGGTTTATTAATTAGCCTATTTAACTCCAATAAACTAATTTATAAAAGCTCCATAAGAGGGGCACTTAGAATTAGTTGTTTGCCTAAAGATAATAATACCCTCTATTTTACTCTCTACTTTTGCTCTGTGTTTCTTTTTAATTTGATTTTTCTTATCGTACAATTATGTCGTGAAGTTTAAAAGAATATAATAAAATGGTTAATTAAATTTTTTATCTTTATTTAATTTTATAATATTAGTTTATGTTTAAAAATATCATAATATTAAGTCTTTGAATGTAAAGAGTTACATCAAGTTAATATTTTAGTATATAACTACTATATATCGTATTTATGTCATACTATAATTATATATATATATTTAATTTATTAAATTTATTTATACATATTATATGAAAATATTAATATGATGCGATTCATTTGCATCATTTATATTAATAAAGAATTTAACGTTGAATTACTAATAAATAATAATAATAATAATAATAATATTATTATTATTATATTATTATTATTATTATTATTAAAACTATAAACTTAATTTTTATAAAATTAAATATCTATATCTAAATTCTTATAAGAATATTCAAGGAAATACTAAGAAATATGATATTGATGCCCTTATAATTTTTTAAAAATCATGCCATCGTAAGTCATTTTACACATCAACAGCTAATACTAAATAATTAACTTTATTAAACATCTTTAATAAACAACTGATATTATCCGCTGGTCAAATTAGTTGATATAATTAACTATCAGTTAACCGTTGATAGAATCAATATAACACACTATTACTATAAAGCATACACCCGATGTAACATCCCACCATCGATGGGAAGGGTATATTGGTAAAATGGGACAGGTTAGTAGGTCACATTGCATATTTTGATTTGTTCATTCAATTGACCTCTCGATATAGAGATGAATGAGATATTTTACACATGCACATATATGTACATGCATTCATGGCATTTCCCGGTATTTATTGTGAAGATGTTATGATTTGTAAATTCTGAGATAATTGTGTTTGTAAATTGAATTGGAATGTCTTAGGAGTGATTTTCAATTGGTAGTGACCCTTAAAGATTTTTCTGAAAATTTGGAAGAAAAAGCCCAGACCGGAGTATTTTCTAAGTGAAGGATTGATTGACTTGATTGTACTAGAATAACTGTCAAATGGCAATGGAAAAATTAGATATTTGATTTAGGAATGAAAATGTGGAACCATTGGAATATGAGAACAATTTGACTAGAAATGATTTGAAAAGGAGATTTAAAAAGAGTGTTTGAGGAAAAAGTGGTTAGGGTTTAAAGATGTATTTGGTTTAACCTAAATGCCCTAAGTTCTAGACTTTTCCTTTTGAAAGTTACTGAAATCTTTTGACAGAAAAATTTCCTTACCTAGGGCATGATTTCTTCCCCTTCGATCGATTCTCCTTTCTTCCTCCTTGTGTGATTCTTCATTGTTCTCTTCCTTGCTTCTTCTTTGTGTTTAAGACCAACCTTAATCCTTGATAAGATGAAGATTTGTGAGGTTTTTGAGTGGGAGCTGTAAGGGTTGAAGAGGTTGGAGAAGATTTCAGAAGTTTTAAGAGTGAGAGCTTGATTTAGTAAGTAAACTTCTTTTATGTTGTTTATTGTTAATTGAAATGCATTTATGGTGTTTAAAGTGAAAGATTGAGGTAGTTGGTTTGAGTTATGGATGATTTTAGAGAGAAAAAGGGGTGAAAATTAGTCGGAGAAGACGATCAGAACCCTTGACGTCATGACGTGCGGCGCCTAAATCACGACGAGCCCGTAATTCCTCGTTGCGACGAGCGAGTTAGACGTCGCGACTAGCGACCTCATGCCGTAGCAGCGTGCGTCCTTTCGCTGCGGCGAGGATGACTTTTCTGAACTGATATAGTTTAGTTTTTGGGTCATAACTAATGATGTAGACCTCCAATTGAAGTGATGTGTGATTCATCATGAACTAGAGAAAGAGGTCTAAAATTAAGGTAAAGAAAGAAAGTTGAATTCAATTAGTCAGATCTCAATTATTGAATGAAAGTTGAGGATAGGTTTTTATTTCAACCTAAGTGTTGTTGTTTGATAATTGGAGTATCATTGTGAGATTTCTGAAATAGATTCATTGCCTTTGAGGTGTTAGAAATAGAGTATACTGGATGATATTGATCTAGCATATAGTAAATTGGCTTTGAGGTCTTTCTTGAGAATTTAAGGGTATTGTCTAAATGTTGTGATATCTATAGTATGAAAAATTGTTTTGAGACAAAAGAAAGTGGAAATGAGGATATAGTGCCGGAAATGTCACGAATAGACATTGTACACTTTTGCATTTCAGCATGTGCATTTGTGAACCTTTCTGATTGTGCATTTGGTAACGTGGGATTACTTTGACTATTATAGAGGCACCGTTGGAACGATATTCCACGAATATTGCTGGAACTTCTAGGCAGTAGCTCGGAAGTTGCAAGTGAGTAACCTAGTTGGTTCCTCAATCTTAATTGTTAAAGTTCTGCACTTATAGTTCTGTGAAGATGAATGACGGGTATATGTGGATTATTTGATTGTAACTTCGGACCGAATTAGGGATATTGATATTGAAGTGTAAACAGTTTGTGAATGTGATAAATTGCTACTGAATGATAAGATGTATGATTGAGAACGTTATGTCTGATTTTGATAAATGGGTTCTGATGGCAATGTGATTTTTGTAATGTTGTGATAAATGAATTTCCATGAACGATTGATTAATAATGGTTGTGACTGGAGCTGCCACCGAGAGCTACAAGCTCGACTACTGGAAAATAGCCTTGTGTTTAAAAAGGGAATAGTGTATACCCAGAGGGCTTTCCTATTCCTAAGGCGCGTGGGAAGTAGTGCATACCCAGAGGGCTCTCCTACCCCTAAGACACGTTCATCGTTTAATGAGCCCGAAAGGGACAGTTCAGAGCTATATGCTCAACGTTTAATGAGCCCGAAAGAGACAGTTCAGAGCTATAAGCTCAATGTTTAATGCGCCCACAAAAGGGACAGTTTAGAGCCTCAGGCTCACTACTTAATGTGCCCAGATAGGGACAGTATAGGCGCTCAGTCACAACGTTGAAATAAAATGAAAAAAAAAATTCTTGTATTCATGTATTTGTGCATCGAATTGATTTTTGGATTAGGAAAGAGGCAACATGCCTTGTATCTATGTGATATTACCTTGTATTCTCTCTGAATATGCTATTGTGAAAATCTGTACATTGCTAGATGGTATTTTGAACATGCTATTGTGATAACCTGTACGCTATTTGCGTAATGCATGAATTGAGTGAACCATCAATGATGATTTCTCATTGAGTTAGCAAACTCACCCAAAATTGCAATCTATTTTTCAGGATCGATAGAGTAGACTCCTAGCTCCAGTGAGAGAGACTTTTCCTGTCGTGTGGATCTAGTTGGCAAGAGAAGTCATGGCACACAGGTCGGTCAGCTGAGATTGTTTTGGGGATGACCTAGATAGATTTTTGTATCAGTTTCCTTTTTGGAGTAATGTATATAGTCAGTGGAAAACTAATAGGCATGTGAATATCTGTTTTGATGAAATGATATAAGGAAGTGATTTGGTTTCAAAAAAAAATAGTGATTTTTATATTATGGTTTACTTATGATTATGATGCCATGAGAGTACTGTAGTGAAGTGACCGATCGTAGCCCTCCCTTATTGTAGGATACATATCGGGATGACCCACGGGTGTCCCGGTGTATACCCTACGGTAAGGGAGCGTTACACCCGAACATCCATAAGATATTCGAGAACATGCCTTATGAGAATGACATGTTAAAGCGATCACATTATCACATTTAAGGTATCATACATAACATCCCATTTCATTCACAAATAAAAACATTAATTATGTTATTACACTCATGATTCACGTATATATATAATACACAATATGAAACGAAATGTTGGACCAAAATATTATAACTAGACTCTTTAGTATCAACTGACTAGACCTTTGAGCCATTCATATTTCCAAAATTGACAATACTCGACTACTACTAGATTGTCTTAGAGCTAGATCTCATCAGTACCTGAAAATCAACGTTACAATTTTGATGAGTTTTGTGAACTCAGTGAGTGAACTATCATCGATGTGCTCACTCAAAACGGAACATAAACATCACAAGTATATAACACAGTTCAATCAATATCTCACATTATCCCAATTTTGTATAGTCATCGCATTTCAATAAGTTCAACATGAATACAAACACTGCATATCATCATTTCAGAATAATCAAATCATTCATCTTAATCATTCATATGATACATGTCAATTTATATATGTAAAATGTACATGTGACTCTACTTTCTTTTACTTCATTATGATCGAGCACCTATTTGATGTCCCGCATTTGTTGCGAATACCGGGCTTATTTTATATACTATCTCATATCCATTGTGGATATCGAATTCATTGATAACTGAGCCTGAGGCTCTTTGTGCACATTTTTTTAACTTTAAGCTCTTTTTTACTTGAGTCACTCCGGTTATAACTCCTTTATCTGATCATACATAATAATGTAATGAAATGCATCGAATCACATATTATGTTATCAATAACTTTCATTCAATGTGCACAATCATTATCACATTCATCATATCTGAGTCCGACATTCAATATTAGTTGAGTACACTTTTTTTCCATGTTCACATACAATTAGGAAACACTTCCAATACAATCCCAAATATCGAACTCTTCGAACCATAAATGTCCTGAATTATCAATATCACCAGTATATCAATAACAGTTCAATATCTGAAAGTTAATCAAAGCAATTTAAATATAGTGAGATAACATCTAAGTTAACTCACAACATATATAATTCAAATAGAAACACACATATAATTGAGGTTATACATCTAGGTTGACTCTTAGTATGCTTCAGAATAACTATTGCTTTAAGGATCCAACAATGTCTTGACGCGATCGGTCAATTTATGCTTCTATTGTCATGCAATACACACATAATTCACATATTACTAAATTGATCAATCATATGACCATTCAATCATACACATGTTTATACATATCATTTTCAATGCTCAATTCCCAAGTATGTATCCTTATTTGCAAATCTTGATCATTATACATCATATCTTATACATAACTTATTGACAATTAGATTTATGCCTTAAGTAAACTTGATTACTCTGGATTCATCAATCAGTCATTCACCAAACTTTTTCTAGCATTATATATTCACACAATTTCCTAGTTCTCATTCATTCATACCCAGTTCACATTTCTCACATCCTTTAGATCACATTTGTATCTATAAGAATACCTTCATTCCTTTAACAACTCACAAATTTTCTGTTTAGATACATTGATCTCAAACAATTCATTCCTTAAGTTATAACCTCAATTTACAACCTAAACTTATCAAATTCTTAACCAATTAATCCAATGATAATCTAAGTTCATTTTAAGCCTAAATCAAATCCAAATACACCAAGGTAAAGTAACTTATCCTTAGTTGGTTCAACAATAATAGAAAATAGAAATTTTCTGTTTCAGAGCATTTCCCAAGATTGTGGGTACCTTTCCACGATTGTGGAAAGACAAAACAGAAAATTTTCTCACTTCATTACATTGCCCACGATTGTGGGAAGGGGCTTATGCAGTGGGATGGGTAAACTGAAAGTTCACCCTCCATTTCCTTCAACTTTTCTTCAAAATTTCAACACCCTTTATGATAGTCCATCAATTATACCTTAAAGATACTTTAATTCCTCATCAATTCATCTCTAATTCCAATTCAAAATCATTCAATTGGTAACTTATAAACAATTTATCTTTTATGCATCAAAACCAAACAAAAACTTTCATTCTCTATCATACATGAAAACCTAGCTCTTTCCCTATTTCAAGAACACTACACTAGCATTTTTCTTTAGCATAAATTAACCTTTGATATAGTTCAATTATCAATCTAATTCTTCTTTAAAACAAGCTATAACCTAGGGTTTCTATGTATCAAAAACAAAACTAATTCATTCATCAAATTTCCAGCACACTTAATCTCAATTCTACATACATTCCAACCTAATTCATCCCTAATCAATCATCATAAATGTTATGCTCACATATATCTCAATAGGGAAACCAATTACTTACTTGTTTAACTCAAAGTCTCCTCAGTTAACAAGCTAACCAAGCCATTCAAGTGTTGAAGCCTGCCCAAGAATAAGATGGAGATAAAAAGGGCACAAGATAAAGGCTGCAGAATTTTGGCAAAATTCAAGGTTATGGAGATTATGTGGGTGTGTCGAGGGTGAGAAGAAGAAGAAGAGAGTAGTGTGTGACCAAAACAAAAGAAATATGGTCTTTCATGTGTGGAGATTATGGGTGTAAGTGTGTCAGACCCCGATCCCGGGAGCCTGACTATCCCGGGATGTGAGCCCGAGTGGAGCCCATCCCCGAGACACTTGCCTTGCTAAGACCTTAAACTTGACACTCTTCTTTCCTCTCCCTCCAAATTTCGTTTCTATCTTCTTTTCCTACAAAAATCACTTATCTCCTTCCTTATATACTCCTTTCTAAATTACTTAAGCCCAATAAGCCTAAGCCCAACTTACTTCCTTCTTCTTTCTTCTTCTTCTTTTTCATTTCTCCTCCTTACTTACTCAAGCCCACTAACTCTTTTCCTTGAGCCCATTGCATTAAATTCTCTCTTCTTTCTTACTTCATTTGGACCCAAAGCCCAATTAATACATTAATTACACCTAACTCACCTAAGTCCAACTAACATATTTAACTTCATAAATTCTTCACCTAACTCAATAATGCTATCATATATTAATTTATGACACCTTAATTAATGCTAATCTAACTTAATCAATTTACTCTAATCATGTTTAATCCTTAAAAAAAATTTGGGGCTAACAAAGTGTGTGGTGGAGATGTGATCACTTTTTTTTTTTGCAAAATTAGGGCCTATATCTTATTCAATCATAAACAATAAAATTAAAATACTTCGACTTAAGAGGTTTATGATAAAATGTAAAATGATAAACAATATTTCACAATATTACATTATCAACCCTTCCATCCCTTCCAAAAACAAATTTCTAATTTATCATCTATTTACATTCCATTGCATTATAAATCATTATATTCTATTCCATTCCATTAAAATTTTACATCCAATTAAACATAACCTTAGAGTTATAGGCTCATTTTTAAGTTATAAGATTAATAAATTTATTTCAATTTGATTCGATTTACAATTCATAGATCAAATTTTATTTAATTAAATTGAGAACTAAATTTAAATTTTTAGGAAAAATAATATTTGAGTTTAAATTAAACAATTTTTGATTTAATTAATTATAATAAATTATTCATATTTATATTAACTTAACATTAACTAGTCAAAATTAGTTCAATAAACTTGAATTCAAATATTTAAACTTTGTTGAATTTGGAATAAAAATTAAATAAGTTAATTCAAAATAGAGTACATGAATTACAACTATAAATCATGTAGTTTAAATAAGTTATATATTAAACTTTGTTGAATATATAAATCAAGCTTCCAAAATCACCCTTTCTAGGATTCTCTCTCCATGTGAGAGTTTCTCTCTCGAGATCTGAGAGTTTAGGTCTGCATCGCTTTTTCTCGTTTCCTTTCTATCTTGATTCTGGTGTGGTTTCTGCGTAGTGTTCTGGCTAGGGCAATCTTCTGAGTCTTTCTTTTTCATTTGTGTTTTGATTCGTTGTTTGAGTCTTAGGTTTTGCTGTTCATTCTTTGGGGGTTTTGAGATCAGGTTCTTTCTTGCGACAGGTTTCAGAGGGGCTTCACTTCAGAATCCCTTGTTTCAAGGCGACTTGGGGTTTGGTTTTGGGGTCTTGTGATGGTGGGATTTGTGTTAGCTATTGCTCTATTCTCTACTACGTTCCTATTTGTGATTTAGGTTTTGCTGTTTCTCTTTTTGGGGGTTTTGCGATTCGATCTCTGCTGGAGCAGGTTTAGAAGGGTTTCTATCTAGAATCACTTGTTCAAGACAGTTTGGGTTTTGGTTTTGGGGGTCTGTGATGGCGGGAGTTGAGTTAGAAATTAAGTTGGATGTGGAAAGGGATCTGATTTCTACTGCGACGCGATATGTGATTTTGGGTAAAATTATCTCTGATAAGGTTGTGAACAGGATGGGCATCTTTGGCGTGTTGCGGAGTATGTGGACTGTACAGGAACTTCCTGAGGTTCGTGAGTTGAACCCTAATTTGTATATTCTATCGTTTTCTAGTGCTGCGCTGGTGTCAAAAGCGCTTGAGGCAGGGCCGTGGACTGTGATGGGTTGTTGCTTTTTATTGAAGCGGTGGCAAATGGATGTCGCTGTGCAGGAGGTAAATTTTTCTTGCTGTAGCTTCTGGGTTCAAATTCACAATCTTCCCCTGGTAATGCTTACTTGTCATAATGCTCAGAGGATTGGGGATCGACTTGGTAAAGTGATAACATTGGATGATGATACTTGGGAGAAGGGCTTGGGTAGGAGTTTTTTACGGCTAAAAATTGAGATTGATATTACTGTACCGTTGGTTTCTGGTTTTTGGGTGCCTAGAGGTCCCCAGAATAGGATTTGGGCAGAGGTGAAATATGAAAAGATCGCGGATTTTTGCTATAATTGTGGTATTTTGGGGCATCAAGGTAGGACTTGTCGGCGAGAAAATATTGCTCAGACTGATGAGGAAATGCGGAGAGCTTTTGGGCCTTGGATGAAAGCTAGACCAGTACCACTTAAAGACAGTATGAGTTCCATGTTGCTTGGGATAGATCGCATACGTGGCTTCAGAATTGAATTAGAAGGAAATCTCGAGGATGTGGGGGGGCTGAACGTCAATGTGGGGGTGATGAGGTTATTGCCAATCTTACCATGCAGAATGTGGAGGTGGTTGACTTTGTTGAGGAGGGTGAAGGTGATGAAAATAGAGTGGCGAATATTTTGATTAAGGAAGGGAGGATTGAGGGTCCAGAAAGAGAGGTCTTTGGTAGGGCAAAGGAGGAAAGAAGGGTGGGGTTTCTGAGGGGGAGTCTCATTGTCTAGATGGGCCTATTCTTACTGGAGGTTTGGGTGACTGTCCTACAACAGTCCCCGGAGGAAAGTGAGGTGCCTTGCTTGGAATTGTCAAGGGGTGGGATCTCCCTTGACAGTTCATCATTTGATGGAAATGCAAATGAAGTTTGAGGAAAGTGAGGTGCCTTGCTTGGAATTGTCAAGGGGTGGGATCTCCCTTGACAGTTCATCATTTGATGGAAATGCAAATGAAGTTTGATCCTACATTTATTTTCTTGATGGAAACAAAAAATAAGGAAGAAAAATTGGAACATATTAGGATAAGATGTCACATGGTTGAAGCTGTCTATGTTCCTCCTGTTGGAATTGGTGGTGGCTTAGCTGTGTGGTGGAAGGCTTGTGTTTCTGTAACGGTGGTGGAAAAGGAAAAAAATCTTATTATAATGGATATGTGCAATAATGAGGATGGTGTTGTCTGGAAGATTTTCTGGGTTTATGGTGATCCTGAATTGAAGGCAAGAACCTTAAACTGGGAGCAACTTGTCAGAAAAGCTAGTGGGATTATGTGTCCATGGATTTGTATGGGAGATTTTAATGATTTTCTTTATCATCATGAAAAACAAGGGGGACAAAGAAGGGCTGCTGGAAAGTTGATTGGTTTTAGAGATATGATTGGGCAAGCAGGACTTATTGATTTACCTTCGAAAGGGTTGTGGTATACTTGGGTTAATCGGCGGGAGGAAGGTGAGATTAGGGAGAAAATTGATAGAACTCTTGCTAACCAACTGTGGATTGAACAATATCCTCACTATATGGTTACAAATCTCCCAATTGTTGGTTCTGATCATGCCCTGTTTCACTGAAACCGCTCGAAAGTGCGTAGGGTCTGGCGGTTTAAATTTGAAGTTTTTTGGAGTGAGCATCCGGATTGTGCTCAGATTATCACAAAGGGTTGGGAACGTCAGTTTCATGGATCTAGATTGTTTCAGATAGTACAGAAACAGAGAGCATGCAAGTCCAATCTTATAGAATGGAGTAGGCAGGTCTTTCCTAACTTCAGAAAGGAGATAGATGGAATTATGGCACAGATAGAAGATTTGCAGATACGAAATGAAAGTAGTGCAGAGGAGAAACTTCAGATTAAGAAGCTAGTTGGAGATTTAAAAAAGGCCTGGGAAGGGGAAGAACAATATTGGTTTTCCAGAGCTAGAGTGAAATGGTTAGCTGATGGGGATAAGAATACTAAATTTTTTCATAAGTCAACTTTGCAGAGACGCAGGGGTAATAAGGTTCTTCGCATTAAAGGCCATGATGGGACCTGGATAGAGGATGAAGCTAGAGTGATTGCTCATTTTTGTGAGTTTTATCAGGATTTATTTTCTAGTGAGGGTTGTAGTGAGCTTGATGTAGTCTTACAGGATATCCCTAGGGTTGTTACTGCTGAGATGAATGCGGCTTTGGTCAGGGAGATAACTGAAGATGAAATAATGGCAACTGTTTTTCACCTTGGTGCATTGAAAGCCCCTGGGCCTGATGGCTATAATGGTTTGTTTTATCAGAAATTCTGGGATATACTTAAACAGGCTATTATTGCTGGTGTTAAGAGTTTCTTTCAACATGGTTATATGCTCAAGGAACTAAATATGACTTGTGTGACTTTGGTACCTAAGGTGAAGACTCCAGAAGATGTATCACAGTTTCGACCTATTAGCTGTTGTAACTTCATCTATAAGATCATCTATAAAATCATGACTGAGAGACTGAGGGTGTTTATGGGTGATTTAATTACTTGCAACCAGAGTGGCTTTGTGGAGGGGAGGCAGATACAGGATAATCTTCTAGTCGCCAGTGAAGTATTTCATAACTTGAAGATTAGGAAAGGACAAAAGTTTGGGTTGGCTTTGAAACTGGATATGGCTAAAGCTTATGATAGAGTGGAGTGGGTGTTTTACAAGCGATTCTCGAGAAAATGGGCTTCAATTCTACTTGGATAAGGTGGATCATGGAGTGTATCTCTCTGTTACCTATCTCCTCAATGTCAATGGTAGCGATCCGGTCTCATAACTCCAACTAGAGGTCTTAGGCAAGGGATCCTCCGTCCCTTACTGCTTTTTTTGTAGTAGATGTCTTGTCCCGAATGGTTACTAATGCCATTCGTCTGGCGGTTGGAGGGTCTTAGGTTAGTTAGAGATTGCCCGCTTTTGTCCCATCTCCTTTTTGCTGATGATGCATTATTCTTTTTACCTGCTGATGCTGCTAATGTCTCTTTTATGTTTGCTCTTCTGGATAAGTATTGCAAAGCTTCAGGCGAAGGTGAATCTGTCTAAATCGAAGATTATCTTGATTCTAATACACCAAAGAAAGAGGCAAGAATTGAAGCAGCTTTTGGGAGTTCCTGAAGCATCCAATCCTGGGACCTATCCGGGGCTGCCTAACTTCTGGGGAATGACTAAGAGACAAGTAGTAGAGTTTATTAAAGAGCGGATTATTAAGAAGATGAATGGCTGGAAGACCAAGTTACTCAGTCAGGGTGGTCGAGAGGTCCTTATAAAGGCAGTTGCTATCGCTATGCCTATTTATCTGATGCAATGCATCAAGTTCCTTGCCAAGTCCTGTGATGAGATTGATGTTGTGTTTGCTAATTTCTGGTGGGGGCAGAAGACTCATGAGCATAGAATCCATTGGGCTAGTTGGATCACAATGACAGCAAGTAAAAGTGTGGGAGGACTGGGTTTTAAGGATCTGAAGTTGATGAATATTGCTTTACTTGCTCGACAATGTTGGAGGTTGCTTACAAACCCAAATGCATTATGGGCAAGGGTCTTAAAAGGCTTATACTTTCCTAAAACCTCTTGTCTGCAGGAAAAAAAGGGATCAAGGGCCTTTTGGATTTGGACTAGCTTGTTGGAAGGGAGGGACTTTTTAAAGCAGCATATTCAATGGCAAGTAGTGGATGGTCGAAGCATCAACATATGGGACGAACCTTGGATTCAAGGTAGATCAATACCTAAATCTGCAGGCCTTCCTATTGGAGCTCCTCAAAAAGTGGCAGACTTGATTGATCCTCAAGCTTAACAATGGAACCTTGCGGCAGTGAGGGAGTATATTCCTCCTGAGCAGCAGAAGCAGATTCAAGAAATCCATTTGTGTGGTAAAAGTAATTCAGATAGATATATTTGGCCAGCTGCTACTAATGGCATTTATTATGTTAAAGTGGGTTATCATATATTGCATCTAGAATCAGTGAAATCATCCAACAGTAAAGCTACTACTTCTCATTTTGTGGACAAATCCGTGTGGAAATGGCTTTGGCATCTCTATCTCCCTACTAAGATTAAGGTATTTCTCTGGAAAGCCATTAGAAATATATTGCCTACTAATTCTAATTTGGTCCATCGCTTCGGTTCATACCGATCCTTTCAGGTCTATCTTCTTGTGTGGCTGAAACTATTGAGCATATGTTTTTGTTATGCCCTTGGACAGAATGTGCATGGTTTGGTAGTGTATTGGGTTTGAGAATTTCAAGACATGGGTTACATACTTTTGATGCATGGCTGCTGTCATTGATTGAAGCTCTTAAAAAATCTGTGGCTGGTGATACTTTTATGCTGTTTCTTGGTATCTTGCTTTGGAATATCTGAAAACAAAGATGTAAAGTGGTATTTCAAAAGGTTAAACCTGACCCAACTGGATGCATTGAGAAAAGTATGGCCTTATTGACTGAATGTAGCTGTCCACGGATACAAAAAGGAATGCTGAAGATGCCTTGTCTGAAGGGTTATTGGCTCAAACCAATGGATGGTTATGTGACATTGAATTGTGATGGTGCTTTTAAAAATGGGGAGGCAGGTTGGGCTGTGATTCTTAGGAATGCAGAAGTTGTACTGATTGATCGTTTGGCTTGAGATGTAATGTAGGGATCTGACTTGAGGTGAAGCTAGGCGATATATGAAGGTGTGAAGCTTCTGGAGAGGAAGGGCTATCATAATATACATATTGAATTAGATTCCTATATTGTGTACTCGGAAATAATAAAGAATAAAGGGAAGAGTCAATGGATAATTCATTAATACATTTCTGATATACTATTTCGGTTACAATACCTTCAGGGCATTGACTTTGTTCTAATTAATCGGGAAGCTAACAGGGCAGCTGATTGGTTAGCAAAGCAAGCTCGCAAGAAGATGTGCTTGGGTAATTGGGTATTAACACCCCCATCTTCTTTGGTTGGCATTTTGAGTCGGGATGGTTTGCCAGCTCCTCCTTAATTGTACAATTTTGATGGGAGCGGATAATGAGACTACAATAGTTAGTTCTCTTGTATGCTGTGTTTCATGCTTATTTCTTTTATGATTGTCTTGATATTTTTGTACTAGTTACTTCCTATTAATGAAAATTTCTTCTTCTGACCGAAAAAAAAACAACTATAATCTTCACTATTGATTAAAAAACGTAATATTATTAGTAATGGTTGGGTCGGCTATATTGGACCCGAGCCCAATCATACAGGCCGATCGGTCGGTCTCACATCCACCAATTAATTCAGGCCTGACCCACACATCCATGGCCCAACAGTAGAAGAATATCTCCCATGTAGATACGTAAAGACCTAAACCTAGCTGAAAAACCATATAAAAGGTATTATTCTCATAACAAAGGTACGCACAATCATAAACCTAGCTTTCTCTGTGTTTATCAACCTCACCTTCACCAGAAAACTGACTTGAGCGTCGGAGGAGCTAATCGGGACACAACCCCCGTCAAGCCTTCTTTGTTTTGCAGGTATCTTCATACTGAATTCACCATAGAAGACAGTCAATCACATGGAGCACAACGGCAACGTTCCATCCTGGCAGAATCCGGCAGAACCAAATGGCACCCACCGTGGGGCCCGACTTCTGGGCACCACGTCCAGAATCACACAAATCAGCCAGGCGGCGGCGATGAATCCTGATATAGCCGCTGTCGCAGCTCTGGCGATGCAACGCATAGGTTTTCAGCTACCTACAACTTTGTCGCCTGTACCACATGTTTCACGCACGGAATCCTCAGATCCTAACGATCAACCACAGCCTCAAACCTTGGAACAAGAAGAACAGAGCGTAGCTTTGGAGGATAACGTCGCGCTCAATATGCACCCGAATATCCAACTCCGACTGGGTGCAGATCCTCTTCCGACTGTACACACTACCCTGACCCGAAAACAGATCGAGGAAGCTGTTGATCTGTTGATCCGCCAAATTTTGCAGTCTCAACCAGCGCAACAGCAGTCGTCTGCACGGCAAGCCGCCCGACAGACTAACATGACGACTAATCATCGCCCAATCGAAGCCCTAGAGAAAATCGTAGATGATCGGATTAACGCAGCTATGAGCTTCCATCCCGATCGCCCGACGGCGCAGTACAGCTCCCTTCACTCCTGACATCTTGGATAGCCTTCCGGCGCCCGGCACAAAAATACCGACCCTCGAGAAATACACGGGAAAAACCGACCCCCTGGACTACCTGCAGCACTTCCAGTCCATGATGAACTTACATTGTGTTCCGGACGCTATCCAATGCAAGGCTTTTTGCACGGCCTTCCAAGAGGGAGCTCGGCGATGGTTCAACAGCTTGCCCCGAGTCAGTATCACATGCTTCAAGATTTCAGATTGTTATTCTGAACCGATTCGCCACTAGTAAGCTTAACCGCAGAAGGCGACTTTAGAGGTGATGCAACTTACCCAAGGAAGGAATGAGAGTTTCATGGAGTTCATCACCCGGCTCAACAACGGCGGTCGAGGTTCTCGATCTCACTTGCTCGTCCATCTTGGCCGCAAGCCATGAACAACACGAGGATGAGGAGTTCAAGAAATCACTAGCCCTCGATCGCCCCGATCTGCTCATGAAATAAGAAGGTGGCGAATAGGTACATTCACCAAGAAGTATTAAAGAATACTAAATTTGGGAAGATGATCGCGGTCGAGTGGTAGAGGCGGATGAGTCTCACAAGAGACAAAGGGATCGATCGACCGAGGAAACCTACCGGTCGGAATGGCATCATCAAGACTTCACACCGCTTAACAAACGATATGCGGAAGCATGGGCTATAAAAGCGGATGGGAATCCATCCAGAGCCAAATAAAATGAAGACCCCTTACAAGGAGAGGAACCCAAATCTATATTCATTGTTTCCACGAGACATCGACCACGACACGGAGGATTGCTGGTCATTGAAAAAGAAATCGAATCCCTTATCCAAAGGGGAAAGCTCGTCGGTTTATAAAGTACAGACGAACAAGTGGCTACAGCCTTGGAGACGAAATGATGGAAATGACGAGGAGGAACAACGCGAACACGCATAATCGATGCGAAGAGAGAGGACGATCAAGGAAAGAGCGGCAGAACGCCGGACAAAGAAGACGACCGACCGACCGGGTCATTAACATGATATTTGGTGGAAACGCAATGGGGATCCACGCCAAAGGAGAAAAGATATGCCAAACAAGTCGGCAAAGACTCGTCCACCAAAAATCAAGGAGAACGACGAGATGATCTCATTCGATGAGTCGGACTCGATGGTGTAAGTTGCCCTCATGATGACGCCTCGTGCTAAATCTGAACATGTCTGATTCGAGGTGAAGCGGTGATGATTGATCACGGCAGCTCGGTCGACCGTCAGACATGAGGCCTTGGCGGATGAAGGTACCAAGATCGTCTACTACCCTGCACAGCCCAATCAAAGGAGTAACAAGGCGTCAAAGATACCCGTCGCCGGGTAAATTTGAAAGTGAAGTTCGCGCGAAGCCGTGCGGATAGAAAAGGACGTTGAGTTCCTAGTCGTCTGTTTCAAGGAGCGCATAACGCAATAATCGGGCGGCAACTCAAAATGCCCTCGGATCGCTTGTCTCCACATACTACCAAGTTATGAAGTTCTCGACACCCCACGGAGTTGGTATTGTCGGGTCGCAGAGAATCGCCAGGAATGTTACTTGGCGTAAACAAAACACTATATGGGCGGTAGTCCTGACGAGCTTCCTTGACGGGAGAGTCGATAAGAAGAGAGGAATAATGAAGCCCGCCAAGCAGGACTCGTCCTTAGTGAAGACAGGGACAGGGCAGCCGCTCATTCCGAAGGCGCTAGGCAAAAGGCAACAAAATTCTACAACAGGAGTAAAGCCGAGCAACATAAAGATCGGGGGATACGCCCCGTGAAAAGCCCGACCAGGTGAACTCTGGGAAGCTGAAGGCGTCCTACCAGTAGATAAGTTTTATTTTGATTAATGTTTGTTCATTACTGTTTTTGTACAAAATTTGTGGGTACCTTCTTCCTGTCCCTGTCAGACAGGTTTTTTAACGGCCTACGCCCTCATTATCATCAATAAAGGGTTTCAAATTCCTCGACAAACTGTTTAGCAAATCGTTCAAAGGGAAGCCTATCAATATTGCTCGCTTTCGACTATAGATCGACCACGGTCGGCCGGTCGCCAAGACAAGATCCTTGGGACCTCGCCATTGCCATCGCTTCGGATTCTCCATAGATCGACCACGGTCGGCCGGGTCGCCAAGACAAGATCTTTGGGACCTCGCCATCGCCAATTGCTCAAGATTCTCCATAGATCGACCACGGTCGGTCGGTCGCCAAGACAAGATCCTCGAGACCTCGCCAATTGCTCGGCATTCTCCATAGATCGACCACGATCGGTCGGGTCGCCGAGACAAGATCCTGGGACCTCGCCATCGCCATCGCCGACATTCTCCATAGATCGACCACGGTCGGTCGGGTCGCCAAGACAAGATCCTTGGGACCCTCGCCATCGCCATCGCTCGGCATTCTCCATAGATCGACCACGGTCGGTCGAATCGCCAAGACAAGATCCTTGAGACCCTCGCCATCACCATCGCTCGGCATTCTCCATAGATCGATCACGGTCGGTCGGGTCGCCAAAACGAGATCCTTGGGACCTTTCGCTCGCCTTCGATACGGATTGACTAAGGTCGATCGGTCGCTTAAGCGAATCGCCGGACCGTAGCTCGGCCTCAATTATAGATCGACCTCGGCCGATTGGCCATGAGCGATTTTACCAAACTACACTATGATCGAAATGTAAAGCTTAAAACACGGAAAGTAACTTCAAAAAAGAATTTTATTATTGTAGATTGATCCTCGCCACAAGCCCGACCAGGTGAGCTCTACAACATGGGAGAAGGGGAACTACCAATAGCCGAAGGAGAAGGAGAATACCAGGGGAATACCAGGGGAAGCCTCGGAAGCGGGCGGAAGAGACGAAGTAGGAGCGGGACTCGGGGGAGCAACCGGAGGAATATCTTCACTAGGAAGCTCTTCCTCTCCGGAGAGCGACACAATGAGAACAGGAGCGGACACTGGGAGCAACGAAGGAACATCTTCACTGTGGAGCTCTTCCTCTTGAGTGAGATCTAGCTCCTCATCCGAACGTCAGACGGTTCTCCCTCGACTTTCTTCGTCATCTCCTCCAAAGAAAGCCCAAAAGCTGCGGGAATAAGCCGCTCGGCATACTCTTCGAATGAAGGGCATGCCACCCCCTCAGGAGCATAGAGCTCGTGGCCCCTCTTCAGAACCGAGAGGGCTACCTCACAGGCGAGCTCCAAACTCTCCTCGTACAAGAACCGCCTCTTCCATCGCTTGATCGCTTCAACCCGCTGCTCCCGCACAGAGCGCCGCACCTCCCGCAAGGTGTTCTCGGTTCTATCTCTACCCACCACGGCGGAATGACAGTCTTGACGGTACTTCTTATTGAGCTCCCGCTCCGTCCTCACAGTCTTCCTCTATTCCTCACTCTCCTTCTCCCTCCTCTCTCTCTCATTCTCTTTCTCCTCCTCTACTTTGGCCAGTCGAGCCGTCAAAGCTCTCATCTCCCCCTCCTGGGCCTTCTTCTCCTCTTGAGCGGACGTTTTTAGCTAGAGGAGGTCTCTCCTCCTTCACCTCTCGATACCGCCTTCAAACCCTTCATCCGCTCATGGAGATCCTGGACTTCGGTCTAGGGTCTCCAAACGCCGCAAAGACGCAAGGGACGCCGTCGTCAATGATACCGAGACGAACGAGCAGTGAGAACCCAACTCTGTGTTACCTTTCTTCTCCATGACCCGCTCGTCCACAGGGGGAGTAACCCTCTCGGCAAGGTAGCGGGACACCTCGAGGTCCCCAATCGAGACGTCCTTACCTAACTTGATGGCAGGCTCCCACTGTCCAAGGCTCACGGCTCGCGCCTTCTCCTTGCCTTTTTTCTGCTTACCTGCTCCGGCTGGACTTGCCGGGCGGGATGGAAGGTCACCCAGCCGGACCAACCTCTTCCTCTTAAGAGGAGGAACCACGTCCTCCTCCTCCTCCTCCTCTACCGGAGTAGTCCGTACCACTACGATCGCACAATCCAAGAATGGCTCCGACGAATAAAAGATCCCGGCAGGGGAACACCACGACACTGCCGAGGAAACCAACCCCGCAGACAAAGCGGCGCCCTCACCGGTCTCCGCCTCACTCCCCTTCTTCTGAGAGGCCTGTTTCCTTGACGTAGAAGCTCGAGCTCCCATCCTCACCATGGCTGCACAATGATAAATTAAGTTAGAGAACAAAACTAATGCATAAAAATTCAACAATTAATACAATCACGAGGAGTCAACCGGACGGGGCGGGTTCCTCCTTTAGCCCGCTAATACGAGGAGGGGGGTCGACGAGGAAAGAATCGGCCAAGGCCCCCGTGGGGTATCCCTGAATGAGCCGAGCAAAATCGTATCTGCCGAGCTTCTTGATACGGCGGACCACCTCCCACTCCTCCTCGCTAAGGGACAAGGTCGACGAATCATTCCATTGTTTCGGCAGAGGATACCTCCATGGTCAGACTCAGAGGAAGATCCAGGGGCTTCACAAAGAAATATTTGGTCCGCCAGAAGAAATTTTGAGGTGTCTGGCAGGCGATACCGAGCATCTCTATATTGCGAGAAGGGATTCCGGCCGGAGCTCGGACTATGGCTCATCCTCAGGAAATGGCGCAGAATGCCGACAGTAGGCGAATGGCCGAACTGATGGCACAACAATGCCAACCCGTTTATAAACCTCCAATTGTTCAGAGGAATTTGGCTCGGTAATAATCCGAACATGGCGCACACCTCGTCAATAATCGGGGCGTACGGGAGCCTCATGCCGCCCACTGAGAAAAAGCTCCCAGAGACGGCGAAGTATCCACTAAAGTTCTTTGTGGATCCGCCATTCCTAAAGGCCGTCGGGGCCCCAAGACGAGGAATATTATACTTAAGAGTCAATTTGTTCAACTCCCCACGGTCATCGACGATTACGGTCTTTTGACGGCAACTCCACAACTAAACCATCTTTTCTCTCTCATCGACATCTCCTCCGCACCTCCACCATGCTCCCGAACTACCCATCGACATGTTCACCAAGAAAAGACTTTTGGAAAAGAAGAGGGAATGAAGAAAAAGGACGTACCTGATCAGGGGTTCGAAACAGGGAAATCGGACGGCGAAGTGAAAGGAAATTTCTAGGAACCGCGAACGACAAAGAACAAACGAAGACCAAGTGTAAGCGGGAGAACGAAAGCAAAAGGTAAAAACTGCCACAACTCGTCGACTATGAGTATTTATAGAGGGTCGGCAGAAGGAACACTCGAAAGTGACCCAATCGGACTACGACACGTGGAGAAAATCCGAGCTATGCTCAGACACGCGGCATGATCTAAGCCACAAGAATTAGGGTTGTTCGAAATCCGGAAAGGAGCGGTAGTTGAAAGGACGACGGATGGGGACGGTACCTGCATAAGGACGATACGATCGTTTGATTCGAGCGGTTGTCGAGAGCACGCGCCGTCAAATAATAAATGTTTCAAGTCCAAGCGTCTGCCAATGATGGCTATCCGACCTACCATAGCCTTAAGTCGTCACGCGAGAAGTGCCGAGACCGATCGATCGGGGCTCTCAATAATCGACCTAATACGAGCGATCAGTACGACTAGTCAAGACCGACCGATCGAACCGCCCGAGCAATCCTATGACCGCCAAGGCCAATACCGACCGATCGACCACCTTACGAGCAAATTGCCATTTAGCCATGAGGAAACCGACGAACGCTAACGTCTAACATACTCCTTCGACCCGCTTCTTCGCTCGGACTCGAGGAGTAGGGGACTTATGGTTGGTCGGCTATATTGGACCCGAGCCCAATCATACAGCCGATCGGCTTGGCCTCACATCCACCAATTAATTCGGGCCTGACCCACACATCCATGGCCCAACAGTAGAAGAATATCTCCCATGCAAATACGTAAAGACCTAAACCTAGCTGAAAAACCATATAAAATGTATTATTCTCATAACAGAGGTACGCACAATCATAAACCTAGCTTTCTCTGTGTTTATCAACCTCACCTTCACCAGAAAACTGACTTGAGTGTCGGAAGGGCTAATCGGGACACAACCCCCGTCAAGCCTTCTTTGTTTTGCAGGTATCTTCATACTGAATTCACCACAGAAGACAGCCAATCACATGGAGCACAACGACAACGTTCCATCCTGCCAGAATCCGGCAGAACCAAGTAACATAACTAATTTTAAAATATTTAATTTTTAAAGATTTTTTTAATTTAGTATTCATTTTTTAAATTTTTAATCAAGTTACTAATATTTTATAATTTTGACAATTCAATTTAAGACGTTAGTTGATTAATAATTTGTTGATTTGATTAACGAAAATTTTCTTTTTGGCAATGTCTACATAAAACAATAGTACCAACTAAGAAAACTCGCAGCCCAACCTAAATGATCCACTAAACATACCCATTGCCCAATCTGAATGACCCATACCCATAACCTAAAATCATATTCATATATAAAATAAATTTGTAAATTTATGGTAATTAAAAATTTGAATTTAAAAAGTTTTATTACAGTAGAATCAAATTATTTAATTAATTAGAATCAATAAATTTAATTAAAAATTAAATTAAATAAAACTAATTTAAGTAAACATTTAGGAACCGTTTTACAAATTTAATGTTACATCTCAAAATATTACTTTCTAGCAAGTGGTCGGGTTTGATCCCCACTAAATACACTCGCAAGAAACAAACCAACCCGGCAAGCCCACCTTGTGTCGGTTTTATGGAGAAGGTTCTGTCCTCCTTCTTGTTCTTCGTATCTCTCGATTTGGGACTGTACTACGTGTAATGGGGAGCGAGGAAGAGAGGGCTTTAGAGAATCAGCTGGAGATTCAGTTGCAGGAGCAGAAATATTCGCTCTCTGCCCTGGGCGATGCTCTTGCTGTTGACCCCTCCAATCTTGAGCTTCTATCGGTATACTGGTCTCCTTCTCATCTTCTTTCTTTATGCTTACCCTTTAATTCAGGGTGTATTCATACGATTGTTTGTTATGTGAGTATTTCGTGGTTAGAATCTGATTCCGGATCATGATTAAATTTTTAGTTTTGTCCTTTTGATGTTCATCTTTCCATAGGCACAGCGCCGAGATTTTACCCACAAAAGATTTGACCTATAAATTTGATAAAAGTTAAATTACTTTGTATTTCTGGATTTCGCTAGCACTGAAAGCGGAACACTTCTTTAGGGATTAAGTTGAACACCCAGCTCACTGGTCTTCTCTGTCTGCTCTGCTTCAGAAACGGCTTACCAGCCTGCCATTGTGTCTATTGCACTGGTTACTCAAATTATGTTTGCATATATAATCTAGAGCTTCATTTTCTCCAAACTGCAGGGCATCTAGAGCCTGCTGACCTGGTAACATGCCATTTTATCCTGTTTCAGTTTTGGCACAAATCTTTTGAAAGGGAAACTTTACTTGGCACATGTTTTAGAATTCCCCCTTTCTAATAGCTTATGCAGATTATTTCTTTAAAAGAAGCATTCATTGTGGGGAAGACTAGTAGTCAGATGTGTATAACTATATAATCTTTTAGAAGATGTAGATAAACATGTGCCTCTAGTTGTGCGTTGTATGTCTTTATATGTGCCTCTAATTATGAGGTAACTTGATTCTTTCGCTCTTTAGTTTTCATTTCACATCACTTACTGAAGTTTGTGGAAGTTGGCTGAGCCAAAAGAAAAACATGATTTCTGGAAGTGGCTTAAAGGTTTTTTTTTATAACTATCTCAGGTTCAGGAGGAGCTTGTTCAGGCCATTAAAGATGCAGAGGATGGACTCCTTCACTTAAAACGTGCTCGTTTATTACGAGAAGTGGATGCAGGACTGCATGACTCCAATAGTACTGCTCAGAATGTCAAAGTAGAACCACTTGATCAAACTGATGTTAAACCAGAACCTTTGGAGGAGCAAAGTTACTCTGTTGGATCAAAGTGTAGATTCCGTTACATCGATGGGCGTTGGTATAATGGTGAAGTTGTTAGGTTTGAAGATTCTGATACTGCAAAGATCTCTTTCCTGACACCTACAGCTGAGAAAATGTTGGTGCGTTAAATTTGCCAATTTTGTCTTTGTCTTTTAAATGTCTTGCTTTTTCATGCTATTTGGGGATCTTCGTACACAATGCTAGAGTGCCTTACTGCACCGATTCTGACCTCTTTTCATGAACTTTTGTTTTTATAGATGGCTATCAACATTCAGTATGTGAATCTCTTTTTTTTGTGTGCGGAATTTTTCTGCCTGATTGATCTTTCAAATTCCCTCGTTCTTCTTGTGTTCAATTGTTTGAAAGAAGCTTTTTTAACAGTTGCTTCTAGTCCTCAAAAAAGTTTTCTTCTTTAATATGTAATGTGTCTGTAAAAACTATAGTGTATCGTTTCTTTACACTATTTTGGGGACTCACTATGCTCGAGTTCCTTGCCACACTGGTTCTAACCTCTATTTTGAAATGTCTTTTTTCATTGATTGTGTTTTGGTTGACATTTTATGCATGTTGAGATGGATATCAACATATAATATGTGTGAATTTCCACCTTTTGTTTTTTTATTTTGTGTCTGCTTGATCTTTGCGAAATTGCCTTTCTTTTTTCTGTTCAATTGTTTGAAAGAAACTTTTCTTAAAGACTTGCATCTAGTCCACAGTCAGGTTACTATAGTTACATGCATTTGTTCATATTTGACCTTATCTTTTACTCGATGCATTTGCTCTAGGACATCCTTGGTTCTGACCGATAACTTTTTCAGGACATGAATCTCAATGAGACACCTTATCTGATGCATTTAATAAGTTTACTTTTCCTTTTCTTCCTCTGACCTTCTTTGTCAACTTTTTATTTTCAACGATATGACTTAAGTGAATGTGATTTTGTTTTCAAAGACATGACATAAGTGAATGTGATTTTTCTGTTTTTGAAAAGGCTAACTGCGAAATGCTTATTGCTTAGGGGAAATATGATATAGTTGCTGAAATCACGTTGTTGAGCTAGTCTTGAGATAAAAGTTAATTGGTTTCAATGGTCAATGTACTGATGATAAACCAACCAAGTGCAGATATGCAAGTTTTTTCTGCAAGAACGATGTCGATTTGGTACTAACTGCCGCTTATCACATGGTATGTTACAATCATGTTTCTTGTAGACCTGTAGGCTGTGGAATTTATTCTAGATGTTTGATTTCTAATGTCTGCGGCTCCTGATATTTTGTATATCCTAAAAAAACTTCTATATATCTTCACTAGAAGGGCGTTATATTTAAATCTCTAATTGTGAAAATTTTGTAACATGTCACTTTGTCATAAAGATTAAAAGCTATGCTCGGGCAAACTAATAATATGTTTGTTATGAATCATGTATAGGTATCCCTTTGACCTTTGATTTAATGTCTTGGCTAACTTGTGCCTGGCACTTGTCATGATTCTGGTTAGACAGTTTGTGGTGCATACGCAATTTGGTCAGACTGGCTTCTTATACTTTCCCAGACCAATGTTAATAGCTCTTTACTGATTCATGTACGTTATGGTGTTGCTCATGTGCAGTGTGTTTTGTGCCCATGTGTGCGTATGTTGGCACACTGTTGTATTTGCTTATTAACCAGTAGTTACTAATATCTCAGAGTTGACGTGGTTCATACTGTCTGCAGGGTTTGATGTGTCATTGTCTGCTTTGAAGAAGTATGTCCCACCAGTATGGGATGAATCACTAGTAGGGACTAATATATGGGCAGTCTCGGAGAGTAATGGTGGAATCTGGAGGGAAGCTGAACTTGTATCCTGGGATGACAAACTCAGTGTCGGTCAAGTTGTTTTCCGTGATGATGGGAGTTCTGTAAAGCTTGGGAGTGAAGCTATGACATTGTCTGCGCATGCTTTAATGAGCGATGAAGAAGAAAGTGATTCAAGCTCAGAAGAATATAATAGTAGTGACTTTGAAGAAAGTGTGGAAGGTTTAGGATTTCTTGACAGCTCAATGTTACAAAGAGGTGTTCAAACAGAAACTGCCATATTTGCAAAATGGGAGAATCACACTCGGGGTATAGCTTCCAAGATGATGGCGAATATGGGTTACCGTGAAGGGATGGGCTTAGGTGTAGCTGGGCAGGGAATGCTGGACCCCATTTCTGTCAAGGTGCTCAAGCCAAAGCAATCTCTTGATCATGCATTGGAGTCTCAAAAGGGGGAAGGGACGAAAGAAAATCTGGGGAAAAAGCGAAGCAGAGGAGGGAAGAGAAAACAGGAGAAGAAGTTGGCTGCCGCGTTAAGGGCAATAGAAGATGAAGAAGAAATGAGACCAGATGTTTTCAGTCTGATTAACAGCCAACTTGCGATGCATGGAAAGGCCTTGAACAATGGATCAGCGAAGAAGCAGTTAAATAAAGGCCCAGGAGAGAAAAAGGTGGATAGACGAGATCTGATTGCTTACGATGATGAGATAAAGGACTTGCAGCTTCGTGTGGGAAAGCTTGAAGAGATGGCGAGTAGAAACAAAAAAGAGAAGGTGGTGTATGAGGCTGCCATGAGGAAGTTAAATGAGACTCGCAAAGCCTTGGCAGAAGCTGAGGCTACTCGTAGTTCTGCATCAACTGCAGTTGCTAGTAGAGAAAAAGAAAAGAGATGGCTCAAGTTTTGAGGTGCTAAAGATTCATGTAATATTAATACACGCTGTTTCATTGTAATCCCTAGTAATTCGAGGTGGTCGCCCTTTTTTACTGGGATCGCTCGTAAATGGTAAGGTCTTCAAGGGCCATAAATATTGATTCAGATGCAGATGCAATTATGATTAGTCAAGTATCATTCCAACCGTCCGAAAACCCATTTCATTGATGCATTGGACTATAATAGAATGAAGTTGAAGATTTTAAGATTGTTTTATTTTGGTCATTATTGCCATTTTCTTGATTAAAGCCTTTATTTTGGAACTTGTAAATTGTAATTTAATCTTGGTCAGCTGCAATTAATTTCGGGGGAGCTCCTTAGTCAATCTAGTATTCATTTGCAACCTAAATATCATGCTCCACCTCCGCCACAAGACATAAATATAAGAAAATTTTGGAAAGACTTGCCAGGAATTCCAAGTCTCCAGCTAACAGAATCAATGAATACACACACGAGTTACAACACAATTCCTATCTACCGTAAACTATCCAGTGAAATCACCCACTGGGACTGAGATGGGACTGCATCACCATTTTATAATCTCCTGTGCGTTCTTATAAAGTTTGTTGTGTTCATGGCTATAGCAGTGGAGCATGCATAAACTGCGGCTAAGCACAAGCTTGCTGATATTAGTAGAAACGCCTTCCATTGCCTCCCAGAAGCTAGAATTGCCAAAGCAGTGAAGGCAAGAGCTATGGCAGAAAGGGTATTTTTCCAAATGGTGAAGGATTTCACTGCAGCGCTGCATCCCTTGCAATGTATTACATGGCGGAAGTATCGGTTGGCAAGGTTGGGTGCATGGATTGCCCCGATTCCCCCTTTGGCCGGTAAAGAAGCTGAAGCTCCGGCAACAAGACCAGCAGGTGCATGCTCAACGACTGCAGGTACTTGAGGCAAAGAAATTGTGGTGTGGCCAAAATGATAAGGCATTCCATGCCCTACTTTGTCCATCCATTTCCTATACTCAGCTACCCATGTATCTGATGACCTCAAGTTGAGATACAGTTTGTTTGTTGGGATTCTTTCCTTCATCAAAATCTCATTTTGAGATGACAGAAATCCCATATCTTGTTCAAAGACCTTACATGCATTCTGGTGAAAGTACCATTCAGGAATCCACTTCGCCGCAAACGTCGATCTTCTTGTTGATCCAAACCTTACAATAAGCATGGATTTTCCTTGTCCGGTTGGTCGACAGAGGAAAAGGCCTGAGAAGTAAGTTTTCTCTCCCTTCTCGTCAACGGTTTGAAGGCTATTTGATAGGACGCAAGGGGCTTCAAACCTTAAGAAGTTTCTCCTGCTTTGATCCTTTTCTCTACCCCACCACCCTGCAAAACCCCTATCTGTGCGCTCTGTCACTTCAAAAAATAGAGGTTGAGCATCCTCTCTTTTTGCGCTCCAGTCTGTTCTGTCGTGTGAAATCGGAACATGTGCTGGATCCATCAGATTTTCGAGAAGTATGGAGTGATCATAAGGAAGCTCATGGATGGTTGAAACATCTCGAAACCCTGGTCGGGCAAAGTTCTCAAACCAAGGTAGTTTACTCACATTAGGTGTGGTCTCTCGAGACATCCATATCCACACAACACCTTGGGAGTCCCTCACCTCGTACGTCTTGGCACAAGCAGACCGCGGGATTTCAGCGCTTGCAGGAAGCTGCCATGAAGTTATTAGTAGAGCAAGAGAGTTCATATTAACAACCATGGCGATGAGGACAAACCTGAGGTATCTTCACACATTTACCCTCCCCTTCAAACTGCCAACCATGATATAGACATTCAAGCCTTCCATCTATCAGCTGACCTTCTGATAGTTTGGCTAATCTAAAATCAACCAAAGCCAAATTGAAAAGTAAATGAACTAAGCCAAAGGAACTTTCATAATTCATAGCTTAAAATTACCACAACAATGCCAAGAATTCATCACTGAGGGAGCTAAACTGCATAAAGAATCGGTAATTTAAGTACCGCATCCAAAAGTCTTCCCTTCGCCATACTAAGCCTAAACAAAAGCAATTGCTTTCCAGTTCTCAGCACTTAATGGAATCAAAATTTCAATACCCAGAGAAAATGAAAAACAATTATGGACAATCATTCAGAAAATAAGTTCATACTGGTAAATCCCTTAATGCCCAATGCAAGTGTCATACAGAGAAGCTACTAGCGGTAATGGGTTTCTTTTACCTATGTGGGCACCGATCTTCATAACAACGAAGCTCACCATGGCCATCTTTATACAACACTATCTGCTTATCAAACACAGTGAGGCCCAGAGGTGCATCATTTGGTACATCTCTAGTAAGATAAAGAGGGTACCATTCCTCCTTCCAATTATAATTCGCCACCAAACTCTGTCCAACTACTTTCACATCACGCTCTTCACTTATTGACGAAGGTAAAGTACTTGACAGATCTGCGTGGCACTTTATCTGGTTGCTTGCTTTCACCTGTACTGGTCTCACGAGAATGGTTGTAGACGAAGTCAGTTTAGGAGTTTGAGGGAGCGGATTGAAAGCCAGTGGTTTAGTGGAGGAAGTGGCATGAAAGATACATGGATTTAGCGGTAAGGCCATGGGAGGTTCGGTTCTGTGTCTGTGACCAGGAAGACTGTTAATGAAGCGCATGCAGGGAAGAGTCCGGAGGAGGAACTTGGGAGGAGAAGGGGAAAAACTTTGGAGTTGTCAAATGAAAGAGGCAGATGACAATATTGCAGGACATCTGGACAATTCCTGACCACACAGGTCAGTTTTTTCTTCTCTTTTACCATGTTCTCTGACCAACTTATTGTCTTTTATGTTCTGTTTCATCATTTTTCCAATCGAAAATTGACCGACGAGGGAGCGTACCCACGCACGGTTGTTGGATCAGTTCAGACTCGGTTGCTCTTGCATGTTTCCTAAAACGCTGGACTCTTGGCGGGTTGGTTGCTTCTGTGTGTATGTGTTGTTTTTACCAACCAAATTATCCTCTGCATCAAGTGCTAGTCCCCCAGTCTTTTAGCTTATCAGCAATTATTAATCTTGATGATGAATAACACTGTAGAAAGTCGGTAATCATTGAGCAACAATTGGTTTTCCCAAGTCTACACGTCTTTTTGCTTGCTGATACCATTTATGTACTGCACGCAACCAGAAAGTTGTTCCTTTGAAGTCCAAATCAAGGTTCTGATCCTTGTAAGTTAAGCAACTTGTGGTCCAACTGTTTGCAGATTTTACATTTGAATTAAAATGAGAAATTTCTGTCGTGTTTCATGTTTCAGTACCACATCAATTTGACAGGAAAAGAAAGTATCATTGTGCAAAATTCCTTATTCTTTGGGAGGAGAATCAGCAAAATAGAGGAAAAACGTCCGATTGACACTGAATGTTGGCGTCATGGATCATCATAATCCAATCAAGCCTCCAACAAGTTCTGCAGATAGAAAATAGAACATGCAGTACTATGTACTAAACACTGACAAATTGCCCGTTTATAGCAGTGGTCATGGAAAGCGGGAAAACTAGAGCAAAATGTCAGGAAGCACGGATAGTTATTTCCTTTCTTTGGCTAATTCCTAGCCTTTCACCTGGTTTTGATGGGAAAGAGGATATATAGTTCTTGGAGCACAAACAGAACAAATTTATACAACCTTCTTCGATACAAGAGCTCCATAACATGTAGTAGTTTGGATGTTTTAAACATCTTCTGACAAACATTTATTGCCCATGCTACTTTTGAGAGAGTTTGCTTTCTTCTAGTTTTGGTCACAAGAATAAGTGAATTCTAATAATTTATGTACTGTTTTCTTATACCAGTGGAAACTTTTGAGTCATTTTTTTTGCTCCCTCACCCATTATTCACCGAACAAGATTTTCGAATCTCCCCTAATTCATCTGTCTTCACTCCAAGGATGGTTAGCTTCAAGAAGGACTGGCTCCAACTCTGAAAAAACAGTTGTTGATCATTAGCGAAATCCTCTACCTGTTTCCTTGTTCTGTCGTCTGCAAGTAGAATAGAATCCGATTGGAAAAGACCTTTGTGGTTTATCAGGTTTCTGTAGTACTGATTGTCAAATGTGGCGGATGTTTCGGGATCATTGTTGACTGTTATTGATGGGCTTGCCCCATGGGGACACTTCTTCATTAGCTCATTTGCATAGATACTGTCCAGGGAGGAGTCAACCAGACTACGCTTCCCCTTAGAGTCTTCTTGGAACCGGCCACTGAACGAGCTACAATGAGCTAATCCTATTGTATGAGCTCCTGCATATATCCAATGCATGAAGTCATAAAATATTCAGTTAAAAGTCTGCTCTCACAATCATGACATTGCTGTACTCTTTGTGTGTTTAAAATCAATCTTTTGACAGGGGGACAAAAAAAATACTTGTTGCCAACCGCTTGTAATCATTGTCGAGTTTGAAGAGATAGACCTGACAGGGTGACGAGGTCCTCTTGGGATAAACCTTTGGAGGAGAAGATCTTAATCATCTCATCTATGGAAAAGCTTGTATCTACAATGTTGGGTCGAACATTTCCAACCAAAGAAACCATTCCATCCCTCCTACCAGTTGGAATTTGAACCAAGGGTCCACCAGCCTGTTTTCAGTTTAACAGAAGCGAACAATTATCCAACGAACTGAAGCATGCAAGCAGTTTAAGGAATGTCGCATTACAGTTTTTGGTTTCTTACAATGGCCACGGCATCTCTGGCGGCCAAAGCAACTATATCAGCACAAGAAACTGTCTCCGGGCAGAAGATTTCAAGGACTCTTTTAGCTGAATTGATAACTGAAAATCCTCCAAGAGACCTGTTTGCAGGATCACTCCGCTCAGTTGCATTTCCTTCTAGCAATACAGATGCATCACAACCCTGCAATAAACAAGAAAGCAATTGTATTCAACTTTTTGTGGGTGAAAATATCGCAGTTCCTAGTTATATTCTGGTGTGGAAAAGAATGAATTGAAGTTCATGACACTTCTGGTGGTTGGCAAGAAATTTGATTCGGTTCTTGTAATCTCGATGACCATAGATGTTATAATAACTCATTTGATAGGATAAAGAACAAACTCAGCTGGCACTCCTCAATTACTTAGTGGGTTATATGCTCTTTCAGTTTCGTTTTCGGTCATTCCGAGGAGCAGGTGAAATTAACTGATGCGAGTGATGAACGAATGTCAGTGAGATACGTTAGTTTAAGCAGAAAGGAAGACGGGATAAGTATCTCACCTCCACGAAGCAGTCATGAAAGAGCAAGCGCAGGAGCTTTCCTGGGATGGTTGGATCAACAGAGGAAGCCGACCTCACTGTGTTGGCAACCATCAGTTCTGCTGATGGGCACGAAGCTGCATAGAAGTTGAAAGAGAGACTAGCAGAAGTAACAGGAACAAATGAGAAGAGAACGACGGTACAGAAACTAAGAAAAGAGAAATGTGTTATCTCCATGAGGATGAGTGAGCTGTAACAGTTGAAGAGAAGAGATGATATATGTATATATGCATTCAAGGCTTGCATTCACATACAGAGGTTGGGTGGTAGATAAAAGAATTTATTAGAATTATCTAACACTGTCAACTACTAGTGAATCCACTTATTACTTCAACAGACGCACAAGCATAGCACCCTTTCTGGACATGGGTAGTTCGCAATGATTAACTTCTGTGGGATAGATAAAATAACTTCTGGATTCACATTCTACGGGTTAATGCATCTTTTTCCAAGTAAAGCATCAACTACCTAACACCATTATATTATATTCTAGAAGGGAATGCTCTTAGACCACAGTACTACAGAAAACTTGTTACAACTGAAGCCAAGACTGCAAGTATAGGCACATTCTGGCAGGACAATGGACATTGCTCGGCTCATGTCTAACTCAGCCTGTTCAATCTATCCATCCGACACACACACACCATCTGCTGCTCTTCCGTTGAAAATCTGAATAATTGCTAATTGTAATTTATAAGTATACTCACATATTATTTAATATTTCTTCAACAGCTTGCTATAAATTTGCATGGACGTGAGGGTACTGTTGGTGGCAGTCATTAAATGACATCAGACGTGTAAAGTCTATTCTTGTGATGGTAATAACTACCACAAACTCTGGTTGTCAATAGAACTGGCGTCAAGTGCTCACAGAGGAACATCTGTGCCTTGCAAAAACCGATTCAGTTTAATGTTCTACTTCAAACAGGATATGTCGCTGAATCTAAGTGCGGGAGTTAAGCTTTGCAAGTTACAGAAAACAAGCCCCTGAAAACTTGCTGACTTGAAGCATCAAGTTTTCAAAATCAAACTGACATGATCCCTATATCTTGTCTTCACTGGTCCATCGCAGAAGTTATCATTTCTAAACTCGACTGCCAAAAATGTTGACTAAATCTAACAGTAAACCTAAATCATCGTTATCACATCAACCTCGTCAACACTAATTGAAGTCTTATTAAGAGGCGAAATTTGAAAAAAATCTAATAGTAGGGTTGTTTTATGTTCATTTGCCATGTCGATATTTTTTCAAGAACTCTCCAAAATTGTATAATATCCATACACAATAAATGTCAACTTTGAGATACGTAAAACAAAGGTGGGATCTTGTTTCTCCAAGCCAAGATGAACAAATTAGTGAGTGACGGCAAAGGCAATTCTATCTACATAACTAAGAAGGATGCTACTAATCAAAATTGTAGGACTCATTCATGCCAAGAGTTATCTACAAAATATATGGACAGTAGGGAAAAGGTCACCGCACATGTGCATTTCCAAATTATTCATTTCATATTTCCATGTGGTCATCATCTACCACAGGTTCTAGTTCATCCATGTAGTTAGTGGAGAAGAAGGCGAGTACAACAACGTTACACGTTGAATTATGCAATATAGTGCACTTGAAATTTGAAACCAATATGTTACGTAAATCTAAAAGCACCAACAAGTTTACTCAGCTTATTAATTTAGCTCAATCATGAACTAGGTCTTTAATGTATTCCGCCAATTCTTATAAAATTAGCAGTAACCCTTAACTACTTTTCAGCAAAGTTTTTGGTAGGAGCTAGTGATGCCACAATCAATCCCAATTGTGAGATCCACAACTGGGAACTAAGGGATGGAGGAAGGCAAAATCGTTAGTTTAGGGAACTTAACAAGAAAGAATGCTAGAGGTGTCAAGTTATCTGGTGAGGAATTTCTATAACTGCAAAGTTCCATGAAGCCATGTCCAAAGTTGTTGGGAGCTTGACATTGAGCAAGAAAGGAGATCCAACCACCCGCAACCCCATATGCCAGATCCACAATTGGGAACAAAGGGAAGGAGGAAGGCAAAATGGTTAGTTTATGGAACTCAGCAGGAAAGAATGCTGGAAGTCTCAACTTATCTGGTGAGGAATTTCCAGAATTGCAAAGTTCTAATTAAGAAGCCTAACCCAAATTTGTTGGGAGTTTGACACTGAGTAAGAAATGAGTAGCATCAAGTCAATTCCTATTTGGGTTATATTTCACAATGTTCCACTAGAATTTTGGACATTGGAAGGATTAAGCTTCTTAACTAGTTCAGTGGGTAAGCCCCTTCCTATGAATAAACAGCTAGGATGGAAAGAATTTGTTATGCTAAGATTTGTGTGGAAATAGAGAAGGATAGTGAGTTACCTTGGAAGCCTCGGATAAGTCACAAAGTATGGAAACCAACTAGAAAGAGGTTTGCTACAGGCACCTATAATAAGATTATAGGGGGAGGGGGAGACTGCCACAGAAGGGGAATCATAGGTAGAAGTTAATAACCAATTAGAAAATGTGGATGTTAAGCAGATGGGTGACAAGGATGATAAGAACTTTTTAGGAGAGTCACACCCAAAAGCTAGCTTATGAGGGTGAAAAGCCCAAAGTTCTTATAAATCTCATATCAACTTTATATTTAATCGATATGAGATTCAAGTCCCATACTTTGTAATTAGATCAAACCGTAACATTCGTCCCCCCATAAGGACCAATATCCTCATTGGTCACGGTCATGTTGGTCACGGCTGACACTTTTCAGGTCACCACTCCATGGGTCATCACTCTGAGATCCTTGTTGGTCACGGCCACGTTGGTCATGGCTGGCACTCCCAGGCCACCACTCCAAGACCGGCTCTGATACCAATTGATAAGAACTTTTTAGGAGAGCCACACTCAAAAACTAGCTTATGAGGGTGGAGAGCCCAAAGTTCTTATAAATCTCATATCAACTTTATATTTAATCGATATGGGATTCAAGTCTCATACTTTGCAATTAGATCAAACCGTAACAAAGGAACTGCAACTGAATATTTCTAAGGAACAACACCTAGAGGGGACTACTAAGGAGAAGGCTATGAATGTTGTTTCACAATTTAATGAAGATACAACTATAAGTTTGTAGAGTGGAGGTGATGTGGATAAAAGGGAATGAATTGGAAGATTTTGAGCTAGTTACAAACATCAAAAGAAAATCAGCTAGATCTAAAGATAAGAACAAGATGGAGCCTTACTTGAATCTGCCAATGAATTTCTTATTTTGGACCATAAGAGGGCTTAATGATCCTCTTAAAAAGCAAGCAGTAAAGGATCTTGCTTTAGAGAAAAAACCTATAGTAGTGGGGTTACTAGTACTCAAATAAAGCTTTCTCAGCTGCAAGTCTCACTTGGTTTTTTAGGTGACAAATGGAAACTGTACGCAAACCATACTTTTCATCACAATGGCAAGATCATTATTGCATATAACACAAAGAGAGCCACTGTACATTTTGGTTTCGTTTCAAACCAAGTTATTCATGTTACTTGCGAAATTTAGGATATTCCAGGTAGAATTGAACTCCCCATAATTTACACAACTGATCATGCATTTCAAAGAGTAAAGCTTTGGGATGACATCAAGGTAATCCACTCTTCAACAAGAGGTCCTTGGGTTATTGCTGGAAATTACAACTGCTTACTTTCACCAATTGAGGCTGATGGCAGTAGAACAAGGCAAAAGGGAGCGGGGAAGGAATTAATCGACGTTACTCAAAACCTTAATATGGTGGATATGAGGTTTGTTGTTTTCTTTTATACTTAGAATAATAACAACAAGAGGAGTAGTTTATTAAAAGGAAATTGGATAGATTCATGGTAAATCAGCAATCGCTTGTCAAGTTTGCCAAATCTTATGCTCATTGTGAGGAACCTAGATGCTCTAATCACTCTTGGATGGGTATACTTAGCATGCAAAATGTTAACACTTTTAGAGCCCCATTCACAATTTTCAATTATTTGACTGGAAGACAAGGATTTGAGGACTTAGTAAGCAACATGTGGCAATCTGAGATGGAGGGATACGAAGCTTATCAACTAATAAGGAAGCTACATATGGTCAAACAAGGATTAAAGGAATTCATTAAAACTAATAAAATGGACTTTGCAGAATTACTACAATAAGCTAAGGAAAAACTAATAGTTGTACAATAAGAAAGCAACTTGTCACCTCAAAATCACAATTTGAAGACTCAGGAAGCTGCTTGCTTGAGGGATTATAACTCAGCATTGAATGTTCATAACTCTATTCTGAGGTAGAAATCCAAAGTTCAATGGTTTAAGGATGGTGGTGCCAATACATAGTTCTTTTACAGTAATATATTGGCTCGAAGAAATAGAAATAAAATAACTATTCTAGCTGATATATTATATAGGAAAACTGTGTATAAGTTAGGAGGAGATCAGAAGCATTGCAATGAAATTCTTTAAGAATTTGTTAGGAATGCCTGAATTAAGTGGAAGAGGAGATATTTCTTGTATAATTAAAAAGAAGATTAGTCAAGAAGTTAGGGAAGCCTTAATTAGTCCAATATTAGTGTAGGAAATCAAAAGCACTCTCTTTAGCTTAAACCCATCTAAGGCTCCAAGGCTTGATGATTTTAATGCTTATGTCTTCTAAAAGACTGTGAACATTATAGGGGAGTTAATGGTGGAAGCAATGTAGGATTTTTTTTTCCTCATCTGAACTTTTTAGGGAAATCAACAAGACATATATTTGACTACATCATATAAAAATGTGAGGTAGTTAGAATTACCTAAGGAATTTCCACTAAATTAGATAACTGACCATTGAATTAAGTTAAATCGAGGATCTATTATTGTTTCTCGTGTCCTAATATCGAATGTTATTGTTGTTGAAAGAATTGTAACAATATTTAGGTGAACTATTCGAGATAGAATATATAAAGGTTTCCTTATGGTGTTATAGAGTTCTTCCAAAAGAAAGTCGACAATATACAGTGAAATGTATCAATTATTAGGCATAAAGTGACTAATAAAAATAAATACATCATTGTGTTGGTATAAGATTTGATGGACATATTAGTAAGGACTTATTCTTTACAAAACTGGATATTTTATAAAATAATTGGCAAGTTAGGATAGTAGAAAGTGATGATCCAAAAACTATTTACTTTACTTGATATGGTGCATACAAGTTTTTGGTCAAATTGTTTAGTTTAACCAGTGCCCTTATAATTTTTTACAATCTAACGAATGATGTCTTACATGACTTTTTTTAATGTAATCTATCTTGACGACATCATCATACATAACATTTCGATGGATGAACATGTTGTTCATTTGTAATAGGTACTCGAGTGTCATAGATGAATTAATTGCACATCAATATGGAGAAGCGTGAGATTGCTAGGTTGAGAAAAAATTTCCTGGCGCATTTGGTTAGAAAAACAAGAAGTTTTAAATGGATCTTAAGAAAATACATATCATTTTAGAAGAGTCTATAAAGCTCTTCTCATGCATGTCATACATAATATATATAAAAAATATGCAGCGGAAAATAAAACAGAACCTCAAAAACCAGATCTACTCATGCATATAGATATAGAAAACAAAAACATGAAATATAAAATTTTTACATATTTTTCTGACGATTTCCTTTGTTCTTTAATCTTCTTCACATTGGGTTGTTGTAAACCACAATGATCAGCATAGACCATCTCTAATAAAAGTACACACGAAGATAGAAGAATGAAATCTCATTAGGAGATGACGAAAATTCTTTCTTTGTGCTAACAAAGATAAGAACTCTTATGAGAGTTAGAGAGAAAAAAATGTATATGTGAGAAAAGAACTTTCTTTCATTTTTGTTTTACACAAGATGTACAAAAATCATCTATATTTTCTGCACTATTTGGCCATCTATAACTCCCATCACTAATGGAGATTTATGAGAAGCTAATGATCATGAATAACATGCATTAATGGAAGTTATAAGAAGTTAATGACCATGAATAACATGCATTAATGGAAGTTATGAGAAGTTAATGACCATAAATAACATGCAGTAATGGAAGTTATGAGAAGTTAATGACCATGACTAACATGTATTAATGGAAGTTTTGGGAAGTTAATGACCAAATTGACAACCAATAATACTTGTTTATGATCCATTCTATGTAACATTTTCTACCACGATCACATCGTGATACAATCTTAAAATGCTCTCTCATATCTTGAATCACCATTCGAGACCATTTTACTCATCCTTCGGATCTCCTATATGTATGACCCCATTAGGTTCTCGGTTATATTGGTCACTTAAATTAACACATAATTCAAGTAAGTCAAGAGTAGTATCTAGTAACATGTCATAACCCCCAATTGATCAGAAAGTCAGTGGATTGACTACGAACCCTTCCATACGTAATGTTGTTATGCAATTCATCCTTTCATCATCTATACCCCACGTGGTTCAGAGTATAGTCTAAGTATTAACTCCCATTAGACTGACTAGTCACATTTAGTCCAAGTGATATTAGATCTTGTCATAAGGATCTCATTACTCTATGTATCATTGAAGACTCTCTTCATGACACATATCTGCTCTAGCCAGAGACTCTCAAGTAATTACCTTGACAAGAGGCTATACGTATCGTCTCCTCCTATCAGGAGTGGTGAATCATTTATTGGCTACTCAATTACTTCCGAATAGCTCAAGTTATACCTAATCTGTTGGGACCCGATCTGGAGACCGGACCCCAATCGAAAAACGGAAACGAAAGACGAAAGAATCCGAAGCAGAAATCTTAAGGCGAAAGAGTCGAATACGAATCGAAAACAAAAATTCAAATAAAAAATTCGAATCGGAATCAAAAGCGAAAACATAAACATATCGAAAGCGAATCGAAATCGGAATAATCGAATAACAGAAATGCGAAACAAATACGGAGCGAATTCAAAGCATACAAACAGAGCAACTGAACTGAAACAAAGGTCCGACATCCGGGAACAAATATCTTACAAATAATACTATCGCGTTGGAAACCTAGACTAAGACAATATCTACATTCTCATGTGAAAGTTATGAATTTTTGAGATTAAATTGAGGGTGATTAATTTAATCAAAGTGAGTTGGGAAATTTTCTGAGCATGGTTCAGTATTTTGAGAAATTCTTAATCTTTGGTGATCCTATTGAAGTGATTCTTGAGGCAAAATAAAATAGAGAGGCTACAAGTCATATGAAGGAATTGAATTTCAATTTAACCCCGAAGACTTTCAATTTCTGAATGGAAATCGGGTTTAGTTTGCAGTCTTGGATTAGAAAAATCTGAAAGTATTTTGGCTATAACTTTTGCTCTAGTAATCCAAATGAGGTGATTTTTAATTTGGATTAAACTAGAGAAATAGAAATACAAATGTTATGAAGGAATTGAGTTTCAATTTAGTCATTAAGAATGCCAATTTTCGGATGGAAGTAAATTGCTAGAAAATGTTTTAACATAAGACAAGTTCGAAATGTTTAGAGTATAACTTTTGGTGTAGTGCACCAAATTAAATGATTTTGGTGGTGATATGAAATTAAGACAATGAGGAACATTTACCTAGAAGGAAGTTTTAGCAAATTCCTTCATTTTGATGATTTGAAAATTGTCCTAAGGTTAAGTATGATTTAAGGGTATTTTGGGACTTTGTTAAATTTATGATTTTGAGGACTTAATTAACATGTTAATGTGAATAATTAGCATGTTAAAGTGAGTAAGAGCATATGGAAAATTTATTGGATTAAAATTGAATTAAAGAAATTGAAAATAAAGTATAAAGTAGTGCAAAAGGGCAAAATTGGAAGGTTACTTAAAGAGTTGGGTTTCAAGGCTTATTAGTAAGGGCAAAATGGTCTTTTATATATCATTCAGTGAATATATAAGGTGGAGGTCGTTTTACCCTAAGGAGAGCCACGACACTTTGAGCAAATGGAAGAAAGAAAATAAGAAGAAAGAAGGGAGGAGCATTTCGGTAGAGAAAGGAGGTTAGGGTTTTTTTTTGTTGTGAGTTCAAGAGGGAGTTTTGAGTTGATCCAAGGGAAAAAGAATGGAAGATGATCAAAGCTTTCTATAGGAACCAGGAAAAATCTGAAATTTTGAAGGTTGAAGGTAAGAGCAATTTTTGATCTTTGAGCTTTTAGTGAATTTTCGATTTAGATTCCTTGAAAATAGTATGGGTTTGTGATTTATGAAATAAATTTTGAGGATTATGTCATTTATGATGTTGAATTTGGGTGAATTTTGTTTAGGAAATTTTTAATTTGAAGAAAGAAAGAAGAAATGGTCAAATTGGAGCTAGGGACAAGCTTCTAGCATTGATTCGAGGTGGGTAGTATGTTTATTTATTGAATTTTAAGCTAAGTATATATTTTTGGAAAATCAAGAAGCAAAAACTTTTATAAATTATGTTTAGGAAAATGCTTGAAATTCGAAGGACTAAATTCCTTGCTTTTGGAATGATTTTAAGAAATTGCAAGATTTATGAAATTCATTGTTTTCGAATTATTCGAATATTTTGACGATATTGCTATAATTTATTAAATTGAAATAATTGATGGATTTTATTGTCTTGAATAAAAAAAATGAAATTGCTACATGAACTTTTGGATGAAAAATGTGTATTGTGTGTTTGAATTCTGATTTAAAGAAATTGATGCTTTCTTTGTGATGAATTGAGATTGCATGTAAATTGCTATATGATTTTATGTGATTTGTGAATATGATTTGTGTCGAGCATGACACTATATGAAAAATCAAGATTTCAAAATGTGCCTTCGGGCAATACGAATTTTTTGGTTTCGATTTATGTATTATGTAGGTTTGGTCAGGTCCCATAAAAGGGACAAGTGCGCACTTGTCTATTTTTAAAGGCTTCTCTCGCTTGCCCGCAAGTGGCACTGGAGTTTCGATTTCGGACTCCCATAAGTCACGGCTACACCGGACCGTTATGCGGGAAGGTGTAGTACGTTCCGTTCACGGTTGCACAGGACCGCTATACGGGAATGTGCTGTATGTTCCGTTTTGGACCGAGCCAAACCATTATGATATGTTATGTGTTTTTGATTTTGTTTATATTTGTGTGTATCCATGTTTTTTAATTTGTTCATGTAATGTGTAAGTGTGAAAAATGTAAGAATTTTGAGAAATAAGCTATTGAGGATTTTCAGCCGTGAAACTATTGAAATTATTTAGCAATGATTTGCAAGGTTTGAGAAATAAGAAATTTGTCAGATTTTCTACCGTGAAACCTTAAGAAAAAATGGCAAAAAGTTTTGCAAAATATTTTCTCTTACCTTTCAATTTATAAACATATTATCCACGAGCTATAAGCTCACCCCCTTTCATACCCATATCTAGGTATCGAGCGGGAGATCAGATGAAAGAAGATCAAGGCATCTGTTCGATTTTGTTTACTTTTATATTTTGTGACATTTTGGACTTTGGCTTTGGTATTGGTTATAGTGTAGAAAGTCATTAGAGTTTGTAGTGTATTCATTTCGGAATGTAAATAATTTCTGAATTCGAGTATGGAATTGAGATATAAGATTGTGTATGATTATAGGAAATTGTGATGTAAATTGTGTTGATATAACATGTTAAGGTTTATAGATGAGATATGAACGTATATGGTTATGGGACATGATTTGTGATTGAATATGAATATGATTGATTTTTGGGTTTGGATTGAATTGTGAATTATGAAATAGTGTATAAAATTGAGTATGATGTATTTGATTTCTGGGATTGTGTATGAGTTTGGATTCCGGACGTGAGGTCCGAGAAGTTGTGTGTTGATTGAGTTGGTATTATAGAAGTGAGTTTGAAACCCTTTTGCAGGTTTGAGTTTGTTAAAATGCAGCCGTTATGCTGCCGAAATTTTTATGACAAAAGAAAGATAAGAATGAGATTTATGATTTTGTTAACAAGATGAGAAATGATGAATTAGAGGAATATTAAGAATTGAATTGTTGGATTGAGGATAAATTTCCAAAAGGGGAGTTAAGATTTCTTTGTATGAGTTTGATAAATGAATGAATAAGAAAGAAAAGAAAAAAAATTTATACCGTTACGGATTGGATTAGTTTTTAGGTTTCCAACGCGATGTTTTTCTTAAGTGTTTGTTATCGGATGTCGGAATATGTTTCAGTTCAAATGCTTCGTTCCGCCTTATGTTTATGATTCGGTTTCTTTCTCTTTATGATTCGATTTCGCTTTTGCTAGTTGGTTTCGCCTTTTGATCCGCTTTGTATTTTGGTTCCGTATTTTGTTATTCGATTCGCCTTCGGATTCGATTTATCAAATTTGAATTCGCTTTGGTTTCGGTCACTTTCGTTTCGTTTGCCGGTTGGGATCCGATTCTGAGATCGGGTCCTAACATAATCACCACGCTATGAGTAACCCCTGAAAGGCACCGATAAATGGAGTCAAAGCATATGATTAGTATCCGAGATATTCTTGAGCACCTCAAGTCAAAGGATACTTGCACCATTGCTATGATGAGATTATCATTGACAATAGAATAAAATATCCATATGATTGTCTCATAGTAGGTCAATCCAAAGTATTTACTACCCTTAGTAAGCATCCATATGTTGACTCTAAATAACTCATGTCTACAACTTATGAGATCTACTGCTTGATCCAATCAAGGAATATAACATGTGCTAATTTATTTGAATTAATGATATCCCATCTCATTAATCCTATGACTAGGGAAAGTTTAAATACTAACATAATCACACATGATAGGAATCTTATTATCATAATCTCATCATGATTTCCTCCATGCTATATTTTGTATTAAGGACTTCATTAAATCAATTTAAGATCAACATCAAATCCATAAATGTACGAACATTGAAATAATAAAAATACCTTTATTAATCATAAAATGATTTGTACAATAAGTGTTAAAAGTGATTGCCTTTAGAGCACTTTTCTAACAAACTCCCACTTGCACTAAAGCTAATTGCCTTGATATCTAATACCATAGGCATGTACATGTAACACAAAACTCTTTCGAGAAATAGGCTCAGTCAACAAATCAACTATATTCTGATTGGTGAAAACTTTCTCTATCTTGACATCATTTCTACCAATGATTTCTCTAATCAAATGGCAGCGTCTGAGTACATGTTTGGACTTCTGATGAGACCTCGGTTCCTTTACTTGCGCTATAACCCTTTGTTGTCACAATACAATTGCACTAGGTTAGTGATGCTCAGTATCACACCAAGTTCCATTATGAACTTCTTGATCTAAATTGCTTTCTTTGTCGCTTCTGAAGCTGCAATGTACTTTGCCTTTGGATTGTAATTTCCACACATTAAAGAAAATTAAATAGAAAATAAGTGCAAAATGACAACTTAACAATCCCAGTCTGGATATTCATTCATACTAAATTTTGGTGCAGTTAATTGGAAAAGTTTTAAAGAAGAGATGACTGTAGAGATGGAATTGTCTCTTAATTGTTTTCAGGTGATTTTCAACACTTTAGAGATGGAATTGAATCAAAAGAAACAAAGAAAACCCGAAAATTCCGAATTGACAGCAAACTTTAGTGACTAAGTGTAGGCACATGCAAGGATGGAAATTATCTACAGATTTGTTTTCAAATTCAAATCCAAGATTTTCATAATCTTTGAAGATCATATTACTATCTTATCAATGGAGATCAGCATCTTGAAGTGGAGATAAGGACTATCTGCTGAAGATCACGAAAGAGAAAAGAGAAGAGAGATCGGAAAAGTATTAAAGGAGAAGAAAGTTACTGTTCGCGTCAGCTTTTGTCTTAGAATAGTCTTACAATTTATGCAGATTTTTCATTAGTTTAGTTTTACGTTTTTGCCTTATTTTTCTAAGTATTTTTGGATTTTCTAGAAAGACCAGGGATGGAGACTATGTGTTTTATTATTTCTTTGATTTTTACTTTCGTTATGAGTAGCTAAATTTCTTTTCTTGGTTGATGGAAACCATGTTATCATCTATTATGTGTGAGATGTCTCAATAAAGTTTGTTTTTTTAATTAGCATTGAGTATCCGGGTTACTTTTTTCAATTGAATTGATTAATTTCTAGCTGCACAATTAGGAATTGATTCGTTTAATAGCTAGATTAATGAAATATAATGTTCAGTTTTGTTAATCATAAGTAGCATTAGGATTACCTTCTTTACATTAAAGTGGGAAATTCTAAGAAGACATTTATCTTGATTAAATGCATGTCATATATGTGTTATCTTGTTCATTAGTTTCTTAATTCTTAACGTATTATTCATTTGAACCTACAATTGTATCTAGATTGTTGATTAATAAAATGATTAAAATATATGTTTATAATCATTTACACTTAAGAGAAAATATCCCCAATGAATATTTATTAATGAATTGAATTTTATATCAAGGATTCATTTTAGTGTGATAAAATCGGTGACCCGAAACTAAGGTTTTTCTATTAAATTTTTAGATCTAATTACTTTTGTTAATTTCAAAATTTTGTTATTTCTACATTCTTAATTTTACGTGAATTGTAAACCCCCCATTTGTTTTAGTTTTAAACACGTATAAACTTTGTTGTTAAAAATTTCTCGTGGGAACGATCACTACTTTCCACTACTACATTAATTTGTATTGCAGGAAGTTAGTTTCTTTTTAAATTTGGTTGCAAGTGATAGCAGTACCAAATTTTGGCGCAATTTCTAGGGAATTTCTTAACAGTTTTTTAGTGATGTTTTTGTTTTTTTTTGTTTTTGGTTTCGTTGCTCTGGGTTACCTTGTTTTCTGTTTGTTTTAGTTTCACAGCTTTTTCTGATTTTTCGGTCTTTTAGTGACATGGCTCATTATTAGTATGCTTTTGATTTTGATTTTTCATATTATCCTTATTATGATAATTTGTTTCCATCTGTTGCGACTTCCAGGTTTGACCATCAAGTGACGGATTTCACATCCTTAGCCGTGCAAGTACTGAGGGATGACCAACAAGCTAAGGATACATAGTACAAATTCGCTTCTCCACCGAGCTACTATAAAGAGCAGTTTTACTTCGAGCCAGAGCTTCCACCTCCACCATCGCCACCATAGACTGATGAGATGCCTTTGGAGGAGATCATAATGAGTTTGGTGACAAGCACTCTTCAATTCTAACAGTATAGACAACCATATATGCCTCGGCAAAATCAAAATACAACATCCAATTCCGAAGGTAAGACTTCCTTGGAGGATATAGTGCAATCTTTGGCCACTAACACTTTGACGTTTTAGCGGAGTATTGAAGCAAGTATCCAAAATATTGAAATACAACAAATAAATATTTTCAATCAACAAAGAAACATTGAAAATCAAATAAGCCAAATGGCAATTGTCATAAATCGATTGGAAGCTCAAACTTCTAGAAATTTTTTAGCACAACCAAAGATTAATCCCAAACAAAGTGCGAAGGATATCACATTACGAAGTGGTAAGGAATTGTAGAAACTACTTTCGAAAAATTCTAGAAGAGAGGTAGAAGAAGAAATCATGAAAAAGGCACATTCACAACCAGAAATGATGCAAAATAATTTACAAAATATGGTGGTTCCACCTCCTTTTTTGAGTCGATTTGCCAAAACAATAAAGGAAGAGCAAGCAGAGTTAGGAGAGGAAGAGGTTATAGTTTAAGAAAAGATGGAGGATGTGCAACCTCCTAAGGTAAGCGATACAGTTTATGTTATCGCTAACCGAATTTTGTTTCCTTTTTTAGTTGTTTACAGGTACAAGAAGAAGAAAAGCCACTAATTATATATGAGTTGAACGAGATGTGAGAAAGTGAGCTAAAGATCAAAGGTGGCAAGCAGGATGTCGAATCTCCACGCCCATTGGTGTTACTTTTACAGAGACCATCCTGGTGTGAGAAAGGCTATGTCCGAAAAGACGAGTGGACATTAGAGTATGATGGTAAAAGGATGAATTTTTACTCATCAGAAGTCATTGAGCATCATTATGAGAAGGAGCCTACTTCGACGGAAGTTGCTCCAGGTTCCTCACGGAGTCTGAGCTTACTGCCTATTGGGCTCAAGCGTCCATTCGATAATGGATGATGTGCATATGCCAAGGGTCAAGCTTATGACCTTTAATAAGCGCTTGATGGAAGACACCCTATCCGTATCTATTTCTTTTGTGTATTTTTCTATTTTATGCATATCTTTTGGGTGTTTACTTTGAGTGTTTTACTTGTTTTCTTTGGTTTGTTTGTTTGTAGGCATTTGAAAAGGAAGCTGCAATCTTTCACTTCAACATTGCTATCTGTGGTTTCAAAGCTGCAATCATTCATTTCAAAGCTGCATATGGCATCCTCAATCTAGTGGAGTACTTCTGTTCCTTTCCCTCTTTTATGTTTTTACTGTTTTTAGACGTTAAGGACAATGCCCATTTTAGGTGTGGGGGTAAGAATCAGACTTTTTGTTTTTGAGTATGACTATTTTCGATTTTTTTTGTGATTTTTATCAAATTTTACATGTGATTATGCATGTTATGCCATGAAGCTTTATCATATTAGTTTGGATGAGATTGGGTGATTGTATGAAATTAAATTGGGCTATGTGAGTTTTAAGTGAAACTTGCGGATTAATTGCAATAACTGATTTTGTAAACTTAGTTAAAATTTTGACATTTGAGTGATGAGGTAGTTGTGAAATTAAGGTGAAATTTTGAGTTAAAACTGTGAGTGAATTTGAGCTTTAAATGACATCATCTTTATGTCATTCTATTTCTTTGAATTGTGTGATGCTCCTCTAGTTATGTTTGCCTTCAGAACTTGCACTAAACCAGACTGAATTTGTTTGATTACATACTTTATGGAAATGATTAAGACCTTCTTTGTTTTTACACCCTTTAGCTTAAAAATGACCTACTTAGTTATTTTAACATTTTTGAGCCTTTAACCTTGTTTTTCAATCAATCACCTTACATTGAAACCCAAAAATCCCATTAGCCTTACCTTATCACAAGTTGAATGAAACATTGAGTAATTTGGGACTTTTGTTCTGTATTGTGTTTTGAGATATTTTTATAGGTGCCTCTACTTATGTGTTTATTAAATTATGCGGTCATTAATTTCTCTTGTCTTTATTGTTCTTTCTTATTTAAAAAAAAAGAAAGGGAAAAAGAAAAAGAAAGAAGAAAAAAGAGAAAAAGAAAAGAAAAGGGAGAAAAAGGAAAAAGAAAGAAAGAAGAAAAGAAAAACAAAACAAAACAAAAGAAGAGAAAAGAAAAAGAAAAAGAATAAAGCATAGTAGCATTAGTTAGTATGAGTAATTGTAGTCCTTCGTGTCATGTGGTTATTTCAAAATTTTAATGTCCTTTTTACTTGTTATTTTGTGAATGCTTATGATTAACCCTTTGCCATTTTTACCTCACCTGTGAACCTAGCCCCATTACAACTCATAATAAAGTCCTTATGATCTATAAGCTCATGTAATTTAAATGAATGATAACTAGTGAATTTGCAAGCCTATGATAATGCAATCTGTTAGAGGGAGATTTTAGAGAAACACTTTCAGCTTAAACACTTGAGTGTGAGAGAGAAATCTGTGAGAAGAATTCACTTTGGTTTCATACTTACCTTTGAACAAAAATGTCTTATCTTGACTTTGTTTATTTGTATCGGTGAAAAGTGATCATAATGTATGTTGCAATTTAAGCCTTGCTAGCCCAAGTTAACGGATTATGTACACTTAATCTTATGAAGGATGAATTGATAGAGTATAGTTGTTTGACATGTTATCTCGAGGGCGAGCAAAGATTTGGTGTGGTAGAATTGGTTAAGTTGTCATTTTACGCTTATTTTCTATTTAATTCTCTTTAATGTGTGGAAATTATGATCCAAAATTAATGGAATTGTCTCTTAATTGTTTTTAGGTGATTTTTAACACTTTAGAGATGGAATTGAATCAAAAGATGCAAAAGAAACAAAGAAAATATGAAAATTCCAGATTGACTACAAAATTTAATGACTAAGCGTGGGCACGTGCAAAGATAGAAAATATCTGCAAATCTGTTTTCAAAATTTAAATTCGAGATATTCATAATCTTTAAAGATCATATTGCTATCTTATCAATGGAGATCAACATCTTGTTATGGGGATAAGGACTATCTGCTGCAGATCACGAAAGAGAGAAGAGAAGAGGGATCGAAAAAAGTATAAAAGGAGAAGAAAGTTGTTGTTCACGTCAGCTTATGTTTTAGAATAGTTTTACAATTTAAGCAGATTTTTCATTAGTTTAGTTTTACGTTTCTGCCTTATTTTTCTAAGTATTTTTGGATTTTCTAGAAATACCAGGGATGGAGACTATGTGTTTTATTATTTCTTTGATTTTTACTTTCGTTATGAGAAGCTAAATTTTTTTTCTTGATCGAGGGGAACCATGTTATCATCTATTATATGCGAGATGTCTCAATAAAGTTTGTTTTGTTAATGAGCATTGAGTGTTTTCCGAGTTACTTTTTCCAATTAAATTGATTGATTTCAAAGTGCGCAACTAGGAATTGATTCGTTTAATAGCTAGATTAATGAAATATGACATTCAGTTTTGTTAATTACAAGTAGCAATTAGGATTACCTTCTTTACATTAGAGTGGGAATTCTAAGAATATATTCACCTTGACTAAATACATATTGTACATGTGTTATCTTGTTCATTTGTTTCTTAGTTCTTAATGCTATTATTCAATTAAACATACGATCGTATTTAGGTTGTTGATTAATAAAAATGCTTGAATATCTGCTTCTAATCATTTACGCTTAAGAGAAAATATCTCCCAATGAATGATTATTGAAGAATTGATTTTTATATCAAGGATCTATTTTAGTGCGATAACATTTGTGATCCGAAACCAAGGTTTTTCTATTAAATTTTTAGATCTAATTACGTTTGTTAATTTTAGATTTTTTTATTTCTATATTCTTAATTTTACGTGAATTGCAAAACCCCCGTTTGTTTTAGTTTTAAACTTGTATAAACTTTGCCATTATAAATTTTCCGTGGGAACATTCCTTACTTTCTACTACTACATTAATTTGTATTGTAGGAAGTTGGTTTCTTTTTAAATTTGGTTGCAGGCGACAACAGTACTAGTCTACAAGATGTTTGATTATTTGTCCTAGTAATTTTTTTGGTTATAGGTAAACTCTTCTTTGCTAGGTTACTATTATATGCAAGTGTGGAAACAAATGTTAAAAACTATATAGGATTTATGTTGGTTTTGATTCAAGCTTCTATCTCTTTGTCTCTACCTTCTTGATAAAATATATCGAAAATGCTTTTGAATGACAAAAGTTGTGATTTTTTCATCTCATATATAGTTGGTGATACAATTTCATACTTCGTTGTGTGAGTTTGTATCTCGTCTGTCTCTCTTTTTCTAGTTTTAGAGTTGAACATAGCTTATGTTATGACCCTGTTATGTTTCTATTTCAAACATTTCATTTCTTCTTTTGTGTATGGTTGGATCTGTTATCTTGGACAATATTGTACCTAGTAGTAGGCAAGAAAGTGGGGTATTCATGTTGATATAGTGTTTTACTGGATGAGAATGTTGTTTTAATATGTTTACTTAATATTATAATTTAAAATGATATAACTTAATGTGCAAATTTTGCAATTATATAAATTTGCAAATATTTTATTTCTAAAAGAATTATTTAATTTAAAAACACAATATATTATATTAAAAATAACATATAATTGAAAATAAAAATAGGATAATAAAATTAAACATGTTTTTATTTTAGTTTTTATTACAAATCTTAATTAGACAAGATTTTGTTCTCGGTTTTTACATTTTAAATTTCAACCAAACGAGTTTATGTTTTTAATAAAAATAGAAACTATAATAAAAATAAAAAATAAAAATTATAATAAAAAATAGAAGTGAAACCAGGTGCCTTTAATTACTCATGTGTAGAAGAGTTTGGAGTTGTTAAGTGGTACACGTATTGTATTGAATTCTGTACCGTATTGGCCCAAATTTGGTACCAAATTTTAAGTTTTGGTACTGGATTTAAATATCGGTCAGTACTGGTTCATTTTGACTGTACCGATCGGTATTTAAAATACCAGTCAAAAACTGGTCAGTACCGAAAATTTTAAAAAATTAGGAAATTTTTTTGCAAAATTTTTAAAATTTTCCTCCCCACCTCCTACTTCTTACCTCTCATTCCCCCCTTTTTTTCAAAGTTTTTAAAATAATAATAAGTATTTTATTACTAATAATAATTATAAATTAAATAAAAATTAAAAATACATTATTTTATTTTTATTACTAATAAATTATTTTATTTTATTTATTTTAATATTTCATATAATATTTATTAATAAATATTAATAAAATATTTCATTTCTTAAAATAAATAATTTTAAAATTATTATTTATAAACTAATATTTATTTGATATATTTTCAATTATTAAATAAAATTTATTTGAAATTTATATATTTTAAAATTATATTTTAAATTTAATTATATTTATTAATAATAATTAAATTAAATTTATATATTAAATTAAAATTGTGATTATGTCTAATTAAATGTAAAATGAAATGGAATGTGAAAAACAATAATTCTAAAAAATAATTCAAAATTTTGATAAAATAGAAAATAATTAATAATTCAAAATTTTAATTATTTTAATTATTTTAAAATTAATTATTATATTTAGACAATTATTATATATAGATGTATATTATATATAGATAATTATTATATATAGAAATAATTAAAATATAATAAAGATATATATAAACTAAAATAGATAAGATATAAACAAAAAACTAAATTAAATAATCTACAACTTTACAAGATGACAATGGACTATTTTGTAATTTTTAAAAAAATTCAAAGACTATTTTATAAATTTAAAAAGTTATCTAAAATAGGACCTGATATTAACCAGTACCAGTATAATACCATACCAGAATCTAATCCGATACTAAATTCAATACGATATTCATAACATTGGTACACGTTTGAAATAGATGATAAGCTTTAAAGTTAAACATAGGTTTAGGAATCTATATACCATCATGTAAAATGTCTTCGGACAAACCCTACCGATAATTACGAGAAAAAAATGTTAGGTAACTGCAGAAGTAGCAGACAGCATTTGGTGTGTCTTTATGGTTGAGTGGAGTGAATTTTTTTTTCTTAGGATGTATTTTAAGAAGATTCAATTACGAGAATGTACCTTTAAATTCTCTACATTTAGATTAGTCCCCATTCAAACTGGATAAGTCCCGTACAGAAGATAAAACAATAGTTTCAAATTTTAAATAGCCACAGACACGGTGACGGTTCGAACCCGCAATTTTACTTAAACCGAGATAACTTCTTACGAACTAACTTGCGGCCTTTGTAGTGCGAGTTCATCGCCCCTTTGCGTCATTATCTCGGAGAACACGGCAGCAGGCGTGAGTGCGTCAGACTTGTTACTACTAAATCCTTGGCCATCGCTGCTACAAGTTGTCGTCATTCCTCTAACTCGGGAATTGATTACAAATCCATTTGTTGTACTAAACAAATAATCACTATCATCATCAACTGAGGGTTCTTTCAGTGGACTTTCTTCATTTATCGACTCTACCTGTGTTTCAGACCTACCTAACTCAACACTATCACCTGTTGTACTTTGCTGCAATCCTAACGCAAATTCAAGTCCCCAAACTACAACGCCCATTGATGGCCTTTCGACTCCCTTGTCCAACAGACAGCTGACTGTAACCTCGGAGAAATTTTTCAGACAATTTGGTGTGATCTTACCATCCAAATGGGGATCAATGATCTTACTCAGCATTCCTTTGCGGTGACATTGCCTAAAACTCTCTGCCAAGCTTACTGGCTCCTGCGAAATGGTTTTGATCACTGGTGGTTCGGCACATAACACCTCGCACAACACCACACCAAATGAATACACATCTGATTTCTCAGTCAATTGTTGAAGACGATAGTATTCAGGATCCACGTACCCGAAACTGCCTTTCACCATCGTGCTAATATGGGTCTTCGTCATATTGGTTGGCCCTATTTTCGACAGCCCAAAATCAGAGACCTTTGCCACCCATTTCTCATCCAACAAGATATTGGTTGTCTTCACGTCACGATGAATAATGGTGTGGTGTGCTCCTGAGTGAAGGTACTGCGGGCCACGAGCAGCACCAATACAAATCTCTAGCCTCTGCTTCCAGGGAAGAGGTGGATTGTCGGTTTTGTAGAGATGATCACGCAGAGTGCCATGGGCCATGTAATCGTAGACAAGGATCATTTCTCCGTCTTCATAGCAATAGCCAATTAGTGAGACTAAGTGGAGGTGGCGAAGCTGAGAGAGCATTTCGATCTCTGTTTTGAACTCATTGGCTCCTTGTTGTGACTCTGGATTCAACCTCTTGATTGCAACAGGTGTAGCCCCGCCATCAATGAACCCCTTGTATACATTGCCAAAACCTCCAATTCCAATGATGAATACCTTATCAAAGTTGTTGGTGGCCGCTTTGATCTCAGCCAGAGAGAAGTGTTGGCAGAGATCAGTAGGTAAAGATGATTTCTGGGTCTTTCTGGACTTGGTTGAAGTGAAAGAGAAAGGGCCAAGTTTTGAAGCTTTATAACTATAACGCGAGTCCTTAACTCTTAACCTTCTCCAGAAAACCAACAAAGCTAAAAGGCATAGCACTGCAATACCTGAAGCAGAACCAGAAATAATAGCAGCTAGCCTGGTCCGGTTACTTTTAGACTTGGTTGGATCAATAGGTGGACTCATCGGAGGCAAAGTTATTCTTACACAGTTGGTTTGTAATTGATAGTTTCCGCCTCGGTCCATTGACAGTGCAAAGTTATTCTTACATTAAGTTTGGTATTGTATCCTCAGAAAGAAATTCAATTTTCTATGACCTTTTATTGCTTGAATCTGAACAGACTTCAGGTTTTAAGAATTATTGTGGCATTCATGTGATGTTAAAACAGGTTTTTATCACCTTCACGAATTCGAATTTGCATGAATTAATCCTCAAAAAAGGGAAATGAATTGCATAAAGCTTGTAATACATGAACTTAAAGACAAGCATGATATGAATTGGAATGTAAACTGGACCTTTCAAGTACTCATTTCAGTCTTGCAAGTTGCCTAATTTCCAAAATCTTTTTAATTTTCTTATTATTTTGAAATTAACATTTCCGTTTCGTTTTTGAGATTTATACATATTCAAATAATTGGATATTATATAAATCACGCAATACTACTTTGCATAAAGTTAGTTTAATAGGAAATGACCTGTCTTTTCCCTTTCCCCATAAGATGTACTCAACGAATGGTCACCTTACATATTGCTGCAAAAGGAAACCTTTTCAATAATGCTAGTTGTGGAATTCCTCCTCAAACTTTTATGAAAGGTAAATGGATGTGCATTTGGAAGAAGACTGTCACTTAGTTCTGCTTTAGATTGGTTGCACTCATGTCATGAGGTCTACACCAAGTAAACCGCAAACACACCAGGAATACTCGCTGATAACGCCTGTACGTGTGTTTTCTTTTTAATTACTTTACGTGATTTCTAATTTGCTTTTTGAATCATTGTAAAAGAGGTCGTTTATTATTTAATTTAAGGGTTTATAGCTTTGCTTTTGGTATTATGACGACTATCTTGTTTTATTTTGAGAACTCCTCGGTTCAAGTAAGAGTTTCTCTTTTTAAAACTTTCTCATTAACATCTCAAAATTGTATATTAGACACAATTATTTTCTAATTTTATCTATATATATATTTGCATATGGCATTTTACTAGAAATTTTGTTGGTTTGTTGTTGACTAATTATTTAGAAGGAGGGGTTTTGATATTAAAATTTTAGGGTTAATTATAAAAAATCTCAAAATTAATTTTGCAATTATAGCATGAACTTAAAAAAGTGGCAATTAAATACTCAAACATCCTTTTTATACTTCTAACTCGACGTTAATATCTCCGTTAACATTCTTGTTGTGGCTTGCCACATAAAAGAGAAATCTTAAACACTTATACACATCAAAATTAATTAAACTAACTCCTTCTATTCAAATTCGATGCTTAAGAAAATGATTAAAAAAACCCTCAAAGCTCTTCAATTTCTCCTCGGGAATGTTAGGCAATTACTTCCACTTAACGCATATATTCTCCCGTCACATACACTTTAAAAATAACCCCAAACATGATTCATAAACTCCTGTAATACAATCGACACTTTAGGGAAGTTAATGACCAAATTGACAACTAACAACACTTATTTCTAATCCATTCCATGCAACGTTTTCTACCACGATCACATTGCAATACAATCCCAAAACACTCTCTCATATCTTGAATTACCATTCAAGACCATTTTACTCATCCTTCGGATCTCTTATGTGTATGACCTATTCGGTTCTCGATTATGTTGGGCATTTGAATTAGCACATAATTTAAGTAAGTCAAGAGCGGTATCTAGCAACACGTCATAACCTCCAATTGATCAAAAAGTCAATGGTTTGACTACGAACCCTTCCATAAGCAATGTTCACCATCTATACTCCACTTAGTTCAGAGTATGGTCAAAGTGTTAACTCCCACTAAACTGACTAGTCAGATCTAGTCCAAGTGATATTAGATATTGTCCTGAGGATTTCATTACTCTATGTATCATTAAAGACTCTCTTCATGAAACATATCTACTCTAGCCAGAGACTCCCAATTAATTACCTCGACAAGAGGTCGTGGGTATCATCTCCTTCTATTAAGACTGGTAAATCCTTTATTAACTAATCAATTACTTTCGAATAGCTCAAGATGTACTTAATCACCACGCTATGAGTAACTCCTAAAAGGCACTGTTGAATGGAGTCAAAGCACATGATTAATATTTGAGATAACCTTGAGCACCTTAAATCAAAGGATACTTGCACCATTGCTATGATGAGACTATCATTGACACTATAATAAAATATCCATATGATTGTCCCATAGTAGGTCAATCCAATGTATTTACTACCTTAGTAAGCATCCATATGTTAACTCTAAACAACTCATGTCTATAACTTATAAGATCTACTACTTGATCCAATCAAGAAGTATAACATGTGCTAATTTATCCGGATTAATGATATCCCATCTCATTAATCCTATGACTAGGGAAGTGTAGATACTAACATAATTATACATGATAGGAATCTTATTTTCATGATCTCATCATAGTTTCCTCCATGCTATATTTTGTATTAAGGACTTCATTAAATTAATTTAAGATCAACATCAAATCCATAAATGTATGAACATCGAAATAATAAAAAATGCCTTTATTAATCATAAAATGATTTGTACAATAAATGTTAAAAGTGATTGCCTTTAGAGCACTTCTCTAACAAACTCCCATTTGCACTAAAGCCAATTTCTTTGATATCTAATACCATAGGCATGTACATGTAACACAAGAATCTTTTGAAAAATAGGCTCAGTCAAAAAATCAACTATATTCTTATCGGTGAGAACTCTCTCTATCTTGACATCATTTCTACCAATGATTTCTCTAATCAAATGGTAGTGCCTGAGTGCATGTTTGGACTTATGATGAGACCTCGGTTCCTTTGCCTGAGCTATAGCCCCTTGTTTTCATAATACAACTGCACTAGGTTAGTGATGTTTGGAACCACAACAAATTCCATGATGAACTTTTTAATCCAAACTGCTTCCTTTGTCACTTTTGAAACTGCAATGTACTTTGCCTCTATCGTCGGATCTACAGTCGTCTCTTGTTTGAAACTTTTTCAATTGACTGCATCACCATTCAGTGTGAATGCATATCCAAACTGGGATCTATCGGATTGGAAACTGGCATCAGTACACCCGCTTACCACAAGATCACTTTCTTTATATACCAAGAATACATCCTTAGTTCTTCTCAAGTACTTAAGGATATTCTTAACAGATAATCAATGACCCTCACCAGGGTCTAACTGGTATCTGATCGTAACACTTATAGCATACGATACATCGAGTCTAATACATTACATAGCATACATGATTGATCCTATAGCCGAAGTATAAGGAATCAAACTCATACGAGTCCTCTCATCTTGTGTCTTTGGACACATAGATTTAGAGAGTGTAATCCCATGTACAATGGGAAGATAACCTCTCTTGGACTGCTCCATGCTAAACCTCTTTAATATCTTGTCTATGTATACGGACTGAGAAAGACTAATGAATCTCTTAGATCTATCTCTATAGATCCTTATCCTTAAAATATAAGTTTCTTCTCCAAGGTCTTTCATAGAGAAGTTTATAGCTAACCAAAATTTGACTGATTGTAAAGCGGAGACATCGTTTCCTATTAGCAATATGCCATCTACATATAGTATAAGGAACATGATTGCAGTCTCACTAACCTTCTTATACACATTTGGCTCATCCAGATTTTGTGAGAAACTAAAATTTTTGATTGTCTCATCAAATCAGATATTCCAACTCTTAGTGTAACACTCTACTACCATATATTACATCCCAAAACACCCTGTAGACATTCCAGTACATAACCTATAATAATGGCATGTTAGAGCAAAAATGTATCTAACTTAATCATGACATCATCTATTATACATAATTAAAACTAAACTGCATTCCTCATTTCATTTCATAAAAACCAAACTTGCATTGTAGCTTTACAAACCATCTGAATATATATAATATTAAAACTAAATACATTACATGAGGAATTTTACAAAAAATTCTATCAACCTTTCAGTCTCAGCTGACTAACCTTTGTGCCACTTCCTTACAAAAATACAAGAATTAATCTTCTTGTAGCATCTCCCTTTCACTAATTTCCTCTCTTGAACCTAAAAAATCAAAGTTGCAATTTTGATGAGTTTTGCGAACTCAGTGATGTAACCATCCTCGAACAATTCATATAAGCAGATAATTTCACATCTTTTCATGTAGCAAGTTGCATTACATATGTAACGTCCTATTATCTGCAGGGAGGATAGAATAGTAAATGTGAGTGATCAATGAGAGCTTAGAAATGCATTTTTCTATGCTCATGCATAATATGAATATATATATATATATATATACACACACACATGTGAATAGTGAAAGTTTTGCACATGGAAATAATTATACATGCATTCATGAATGATTTCCAGTGTAATTAAATTGAATTGGAAATCTTGAAAATTGAGTAAAATTTGAATTTATTTATGTTGAACATATTACTGGTTAGTAGAATTCTGAGATTTATGAATCTCGGTGAATTTAGGAATAAATTTTGGATAAAAATTTTAGAAAATAGGGGAAAAGAAATCAAAAGAAGATCTGAAGATAGTTAGATTGTAAAAATAGAATTAATGGAGTTAGTTACAAAGAAACTTAGTTAGAATTGGACCTTAGGAAAAATGACAAGTGTAAAGTTGCCTTTCTTATTTGTCAAAAGTAAGTTTGAGTTATCCGAGAGTTAAAAATGGGTTTGTTCTTTTCCTAAGTTCTTTCCTTGTTATCAACTTCTCCGAATTTCTTACCATACATAGAGTTTTTCATCAAACTCCTTCTGAGAGTTAACCTTGCTTTTCATATCCCTCGACACTTCTTCTACTGCTAAGTGTTTCTTCTGCCTTAAGAAAAATCAGAAGTTGGTTAGTGTTCGCAGTGGTTTACGTAATTTTGTATGGAGTAAGGGCGTGAAGATAGTTGAAGCTTTTGGAGTCTTCAACAAGTAAGTAGTGAATACATTTGTTAGAGTTGTGAATTTTTGAGATAAAGTTAATGAATTGTTGTCAGCATGATCATGGCATTTACATATATTATATTCTTGAACACTGTGTTAAGGGGATGAAAATTGAAGATATGGTATTATTTGGTTTTTGATGGATTGTTAGTGATCAGTTGTTGTGGAAATGGTTCTTAAAGTTGAAATAACAATGAAATGATGTATAGGATTAGTATAGAGAGTTAGATATGGAAAGGTGATATGCTCTGTTTCTTCACTGAGCATGTATGAATATATCGGTGCTTATACGAGATTTGATGAAGACTTAGAGATGTTCAAGAAAAAGGTTTTTGAGTTGAGGAGCACAGATGCATCATCTGTAAAGATGTATCATCTGTGATGACGTCGTATCGTCTGTAATGACGTCATATCCTCTGTGAAGATGTACTGTTTGTAAAGATGTATTGTCTGTGATGACATCATATCGTCTTAAGTTGACTCTGCTTCGTTTTAAGAGTTGCATTATCTTAAGTTGACTTTGCTTCGTCTTAAGATGACTCTGTTTCATCTTAAGAGTTGCATCATCTTAAGTTGGCTTTGTTTCGTCTTAAGTTGACTCTACTTCATCTTAACAGTTGCATCGTCTTAAGTTGACTTTGCTTTATTTTAAGTTGACTCTGCTTTGTCTTAAGAGTTGCATCGTCTTAAGTTGACTTTGCTTCGTCTTAAGTTGACTCTGCTTCGTCTTAAGAGTTGTATCGTCTTAAGTTGACTTTGCTTTATCTTAAGTTGACTCTACTTCGTCTTAAGAGTTGTATCGTCTTAAGTTGATTTTACTTCATCTTAAGTTGACTCTGCTTCATCTTAAGAGTTGCATCGTCTTAAGTTGACTTTGGTTCTTCTTAAGTTGACTTTGTTTTGTCTACTTTTTGCTTTGTCTGTTTTTTGCTTCGTCTGTTTTCTGTTTCGTTTGCTTTTTGTTTCGTCTGCTTTTTTCTTCATCTACTTTCTACTTATATGACTGAAACTTCTTCTTCTGTACATTATTGGTCTAATGATATCGTCTGGTCCATTTTTGACCCTTCAGAATATAGAATTTGTCTTTAAGGTCTTCACAAAAATTGTAGATCTCGAAGTCCTCTTTGAAATCGTCCTAAGATAATCATAATCTGATATCTATAGAGAGAGTATGCCAATTGTTCCGAGATGGGTTTTGTATGATTGAGGAACACTTTTCTAGAAGAGGGTATGATCAAATTATATCAATTGCACACTCTGATTTAATGTGAACAATAGAACTGAAAAAGTGTCATAGAAAAATCTGTAAGTAAGCCAATGGGACATGAATTGTGATTTAATGGTTTTCGTTAGGCATAAACCTAAGTATGAGTTATACTTAGATGAGTTTAGATAAGAGAGAGATTTTTGTGAAGAAACTGATGGAAGGATACTCGGGATTATCATAAACATGCATTGTACATAATTCATTTCCTACATGGGCATTATTGAACAATTATACTTATGCATATTGTGATATATATGTATGTTTTGCATAATATAGAGGAACAAATTGAGCACCGTCCTCCAGACATTATTGGGACTTCGAGGCAATAACTTCTGGAGCAAACTGTGAGTAACCTAGATGGTCTCACTTAATCACTTGTTTGCTTAATTTATGTTTTGAATGATAATTGAAGGTGTTTAATTGTGGATTCCGGACAGAAGGTCCGATGAATATGAACGTGTGTTGAGATATTGAAGTGCTTTATAATGTGAGTGATTGTGGTACATGCATTCCATTCATGAAATGCACAATCAGATAATGACAGTTGTGACCAGAGTAGCCACCGATCAGAGCTTAAAGCTCAACGAATGAAAATGAGCCTCGAGCTCAAAAGTGATTAAGAGCCTAAGGCTCACTATGTAAAATGAGCCCTATATCCCTCAAGCGGATAAGGGATAGTTATTAATGAGCCTGGTATCTAAAATAGATACAGGATAGTTCAGGCACTCGGTCACAATAGCATAATAATTGGAAAGTTTCCCATGAGCATTTCATATGCATATTGTTAAGTATGTTTGCTGGAATAAAATGTCAAATTTGTCTATGCTTAAGTGAAAATGTAATACTTATGTAAAGTGTAGTATGTGATTATATGTTACCTGAAATGATGTGCTGCATGAATTGAGTGAACCATCGATGATGGTTACCTTATTGTTTTATGTTCATTTGCCATCTCGATATTTTTTCAAGAACTCTCCAAAATTGTATGCTATGTATAATATCCATACACAATAAATGTTAACTTTGAGATACGTAAAACAAAGGTGGGATCTTGTTTCTCCAAGCTAAGATGAACAAATTAGTGAGTGACATTAACGGACAAGAGATTCAGAGTATGATCAAAGTATTAACTCCCACTAGACTAACTAGTCACATATAGTCCAAGTGATATTAGATCTTGTCCTAAGGATCTCATTACTCTATGTATTATTGAAAACTCTCTTCATGACACATATCTACTCTGGCTAGAGACTTCCAAGTAATTACCTCGACAAGAGGCTGTGGGTATCATCTCCTTCTATCAGGAGTGGTGAATCCTTTATTGACTACTCAATTACTTTTGAATAGCTCAAGCTGTACCTAATCACCACGCTATGAGTAATCCCTAAAAGGCACCGATGAATGGAGTCAAAGCATAGGATTAGTATTCGAGATATCCTTGAGCACCTCAAGTCAAAGGATACTTGCACCATTGCTATGATGAGACTATCATTGACACTAGAATAAAATGTCCATATGATTATCTCATAGTAGGTCAATCCAATGTACTTAATACCTTTAGTAAGAATCCATATGTTAACTCTAAACAACTCATGTCTACAATTTATAAGATCTACTACTTGGTCTAATCAAGGAGTATAACATGTGCTAATTTATCCGGATTAATGATATCCCATCTCATTAATCCTATGACTAGGGAAAGTTTAGATATTAACATAATTACATATAATAGGAATGTTATTATCATGATCTCATTATGATTTCCTCCATGCTATATTTTGTATTAAGGTCTTCATTAAATCAATTTAAGATCAACATCAAATCCATAAATGTATGAACATTTAAATAATAAAAATGCCTTTATTAATCATAAAATGATTTGTACAATACTGCCTTTAGAGCACTTCTCTAATAAACTCCCACTTACACTAAAGCCAATCGCCTTGATATCTAATACTATAGGCGTGTACATGTGACATAAAACTCTTTCAGAAAATAGGCTCATTTAATGGATCAACTATATTATGATCAGTGAGAACTCTCTCTATCTTGACCTCATTTCTGTCAATGATTTCTTTAATTAGATGGTAGCGCTTGAGTACATGTTTGGACTTCTGATGAGACCTCGGTTCCTTTGCCTGCGCTATAGCCCCTTGTTGTCACAATACAACTACACTGGGTTAGTGATGCTTAGAACTACACTAAGTTCAATGATGAACTTCTTGATCCAAATCGCTTCCTTTGTCGCTTCTGAAGTTGAAATGTACTTTGCCTTTGTCGTCGAATCTACAGTTGTCACTTGTTTGAAACTTTTCCAACTGATTGCACCACTATTCTATATGAATGCATATCCAGACAGGGATTGTTAAGTTATCATTTTACGCTTATTTTCTATTTAATTCTCTTTAATGTGTGAAAATTATGATCCAAAATTAAGGGAATTGTCTCTTAATTGCTTTCAGGTGATTTTCAGTTAGAAATGGAATTGAATCAAAAGTTGCAAAAGAAACATAAAAAATTCAAAAATTCCAGATTGGCAGCAAAATTTAATGACTAAGGGCGGGCACGTGTAAGGATGGAAATTATCTGCAAATCTATTTTGAAAATTCAAATCCGAGATTTTCATAATCTTTGAAGATCATATCGCTATCTTATCAATAGAGATCAACATCTTAAAGTGGGGATAAGGACTATCTGTTGAAGATCATGAAAGAGAGAAGAGAAGAGAGATCGGAAAAGTATAAAAGGAGAAGAAAGTTACTGTTCATGTAAGCTTTTGTCTTAAAATAGTTTTACAATTTATGCAGATTTTTCATTAGTTTAGTTTAACGTTTTTGCCTTATTTTTCTAAATATTTTTGGATTTTCTAGAAAGATCAGGGATGGAGACTATGTGTTTTGTTATTTCTTTGATTTTTACTTTCGTTATGAGTAGCTATTTTTTTTTCTTGGTTGAGGGGAACCATATTATCATCTATTATGTGTGAAATGTCTCAATAAAATTTGTTTTGTTAATGATCATTGAGTGTCTTCCAAGTTATTTTTCCCAATTGAATTGATTGATTTCTAGGTGCGCAACTAGGAATTGATTCGTTTAATAGCTAGATTAATGAAATAAGACGTTCAGTTTTGTTAATCACACGTAGAAATTAGGATTACCTTCTTTATGTTAGAGTAGGGAATTCTAAGAAGATATTCATCTTGATTAAATACATGTCGTACAAGTGTTATCTTGTTCATTGGTTTCTTGGTTCTTAACAATATTATTTAATTGAACCTACAATTGTATCTAGGTTGTTGATTAATAAAAATGCTTAGAATACATGTTTCTAATCATTTACACTTAAGAGAAAATATCCCTCAATGAATGTTTATTGATGAATTAAATTTTATATCAATGATCTATTTTAGTGTGATAATATCGGTGACTCGAAACTAAGGTTTTTCTATTAAATTTTCAGATCTAATCACTTTTGTTAATTTCAGATTTTTGTTATTTCTATGTTCTTAATTTTACGTGAATTACAAACCCCCTCGATTTGTCTTAGTTTTAAACTTGCATAAACTTTGCTGTTAGTGAGAACGATCCCTACTTTCTACTACTGCATTAATTTGTATTGTAAAAAGTTAGTTTCATTTCAAATTTAGTTGCAGGCAATAGCAATACTAAATTTTGGCGTCATTGCTGGAGAATTTCTTAACGATTTTTTAGTTATGTTTTTGTTTTTGTTTTTATTTTTGGTTTCGTTGCTCTTAATTACCTTGTCTTCTGTTTGTTTTAGTTTCACAGCCTTTTCTGATTTTTCGATCTTTTAGCGACATGGCTCACTATCAGTATGCTTTTGATTATGATTTTTCATATTATCTTTATTATGATAATTTGTTTTCATTTGTTGCGACTTCCAGATTTAACCATCAAGTGGCTTATTTCACACCCTTAGCTACGCAAGTACTGAGGGATGACCAACAAGCTAAGAATACACAGTACAGATTTGCTTCTCTACCGACCTACTATAAAGAGCAGTCTTACTTTGAGCTAGAGCCTCCATCTCTACCATCGCCACCACAGGCTGACGAGATGCCTTTGGAGGAGATCGTAATGAGTTTTGCAACAAGTACTCTTCAATTTTAGCAATATAAACAACTGTATGTGCCTCGACAAAATCAAAATACAACATCCAATTCCGAAGGTAAGACTTCCTTGAAGGATATAGTGCAATCTTTGGCCACTAACACTTTGACGTTTTAGCGGAGTACTGAAGCAAGTATTCCAAATATTGAAAATCAACAAAGAAATATTAAAAATCTATAAAGAAATATTGAAAATCAAATAAGCCAAATGGAAACTATTATAAATCGATTGGAAGCATGAACTTCTAGAAATTTTCCAGCACAACCAGAAATCAATCCCAAATAAAGTGCTAAGGCTATTACATTGTGGACTGGTAAGGAATTGTAGAAACTACTTTCAAAAAATTCCAGATGAGAGGTAGAAGAAGAAATCACGCAAAAGACACCTTCACAACTAGAAATGATGCAAAATAATTTACATCATATGGTGGTTTCACCCCCTTTTTCGAGTCGATTTTCCAAAACAATAAAGGAAGAGCAAGTAGAGTTAGGAGAGGAAGAGGTTATAGTTAGAGAAAAGATGGAGGATGTGCAATTTCATAAGCTAAGCGATACAGTTCATGTTATCGCTAAAATTTTGTTTCATTTTCCTAGTTGTTTATAGGTAAAAGAAGAAGAAAAGTAGCTAATCTTATATGAGTTGAATGAGCTGTGAGAAAGTGAGCTAAAGATCAAAGGTGGCAAGTAGGATGTCGAATCTCCACACCTATTGGCATTACTTTTACAGAGACCATCCTAGTGTGAGAAGGACGATGCCTAAAAAGATGAGTGGACAATAGAGCATGATGGTAAAACGATGAAGTTCCACTAATTAGAAGTCATCGAGCATCATGCTAAGAAGGAGCCTACTTCGAGGGAAGTTTCTCCAAGTATCTTGCGTAGTCTGACCATGCTACTTGTTGGGCTCAAGCATCCATTTGATAGTGGATGATGTACATATGCCAAGGGTTAAGCTTATGACCTTTAATAAGCGTTTGATGGCAGGCGCCCTATTCGTATCCATTTCTTTTGTGTATTTATCTCTTTTACGCATATCTTTTGGGTGTTTGCTTTGAGTGTTTTACTTGTTTTCTTTGGTTTGTTTTCTTGAAAGCATTTGAAAAGGAAGTTGCAATCTTTGACATCAACACTACTATCTGTGGTTTCAAAGTTGCAATCATTCATTTCAAAGTTGCATATGACATCATCAATCTAGGGGAGATCTTCTGTTCCCATCCTTCTTTTGTGTGTTTTTTTTTTATTATTTTAGACATTGAGGATAATGCCCATTTTAGGAACATGCGGATTAATTGCAATAAATGATGTTGTAAACTTAGTAAAAAATTTGACATTTGAGTGATGAGGTAGTTCTAGAATTAAGGAAAATTTTTGAATTAAACATGTGAGTGAATTTGAGCCTTAAATGACATCATCTTTATGTCATTCTATTTCTTTGAATTGTGTGATGCTCCTCTAGTCATGTTTGCCTTCAGAACTTGCACTAAACCGGATTGAATTTGTTTGATTACATGATTTATGTAAATGATTAAAGCCTTCTTTGTTTTTACACCCTTTAGGTTAAAAAGACCCACCTAGTTATTTTCTCTTTGCAAACATTTTTGATCCTTTAACCGTGTTTTTCAATCAATCACCTCACATTGAAACCCAAAAACCCCATTTGCCTTACCCTATCACAGGTTGAATGAAGCATTGAGTAATTTGGGACTTTTTTTTTCTATATTGTGTTCTGAGATATTTTTATAGGTACCTCTACTCATATGTTTATTAAATTATGTTGCTATTAATTTCTCTTGTCTTTATTGTTCTTCCTTATTCAAGTAAAAAAGAAAGAAAGGGAGAAAAAAAAAGAAAAAAGAGAAAGAGAAAAGAATAGGGGGAAAAAGGAAAAAGAAAGAAAGAAAAAAAACAAAAGAAGAGAAAAGAAAAAGAAAAAGAATAAAGCATAGTAGCATTAGTTAGTATGAGTAATTGTAGTCCTTTGTGTCATGTGGTTATTTTAGAATTTTAATGTCCCTTTTACTTGGTGCTTTGTGAATGCTTGTGATTAACCCTTTGCCATTTTTACCTTACCTGTGAACCTAGTCCTATTACAACCCATTAAAGTCCTTATGATCTGTGAGCTCATGTAATTCAAATGAATAATAACTAGTGAATTTGCAAGCCTATGATAGTGCAATATGTTAGAGGGAGATTTGAGAGAAACACTTTCAGCTTAAACACTTGAGTGTGAGAGAGAAATCTGTTAGAAGAACTCACTTGGGTTTCATACTTACCTTTAAATAAAAAATCTTATTTTGACTTTGTTTATTTGTATCAGTGAAAAGTGATCATGATGTATGTTGTAATCTAAGTCTTGCTAGCCCAAGTTAATGGATTGTGTGCACTTGATCTTATGAATGATGAATTAATGGAGTGTAGTGGTTTGACATGTTAGCTCAAGGGAAAGTAAAGGTTTGGTGTAGAAAAATTTGTTAAGTTGTCATTTTATGCTTATTTTCTATTTAATTATTTTCAATGTGCGGAAATTATGATCTAAAATTAATAGAATTATCTCTTAATTGTTTTAAGGTGATTTTCAGTACTTTAGAGATGAAATTGAATCAAAGGATGCAAAAGAAACAAAAAAAATTCGAAAATTCCAGATTGACAGCAAAATTTAGTGACTAAGTGTTGGCACGTTCGAGGATGGAAATTATTTGCAAATCTATTTTGAAAATTCAAATTCGAGATTTTCATAAAGGGTGGAAATTATCTGCAGATCTATTTTGAAAATTCAAATATGAGATTTTTATAATCTTTGAAGATCATATTACTATCTTATAAATGGAGATTAGCATCTTGAAGTAGGGATAAGGACTATCTGCTGAAGATCACGAAAGAGAGAAGAGAAGAGAGATCGGAAAAGTATAAAAGGAGAAGAAAGTTATTATTCAAGTTAGCTTTTGTCCTAGAATAGTTTTACAATTTCTACAGATTTTTCATTAGTTTAATTTTACGTTTATACCTTATTTTTCTAAGCATTTTCGAATTTTCTAGAAAGACCAGGGATGAAGAATATGTGTTTTGTTATTTCTTTGATTTTTACTTTCGTTATGATTAGCTAAATTTCTTTTATTGGTTGAGGGGAACCACGTTATTATTTATTATGTGTGAGATGTCTCAATAAAGTTTGTTTTGTTGATGAGCATTGAGTGTCATCCGAGTTACTTTTTTCAATTGAATTGATTGATTTCTAAGTATGCAACTAAGAATTGATTCGTTTAATAGCTAGATTAATGAAATATGATGTTCAGTTTTATTAATCACAAGTAGCAATTAAGATTACTTTCTTTACGTTAGAGAGGGAAATTTTAAGAATATATTCATCCTGATTTAAATGCATGTCATACATGTGTTATCCTGATTAAATGCCGAAGTAGCAGACAACATTTGGTGCGTCTTGATGGTTGCGTAGAGTAAATTTTTGTAGTGCTTGTCCCTATGCGTTCATTATCTCGGAGAACACAGCAGCATACATGAGTGCATCAGACTTGTTGCTACCAAAACTTTGGCCATCGCTGCTACTAGTTGCCGTCATTCCTCCAACTCGGGAATTGATTACAAATCCATTTATTGTACTAAACAAATCATCACTATCATCACCAACTGAGGGGTCTTTCAGTGGACTTTCTTCATTTATCGACTCTACCTGCATTTCAGACCTACCAAACTCAACACTATCACCTGTTGTACTTTGCTGCAACCCTAACGCAAATTCAAGTCCCCAAACTACATCACCCATTGAAGGCCTTTCGACTCCCTTGTCCAACAGACAGCTGGCTGTAACCTCGGAAAACTTTTTCAGACAATTTGGAGTGATCTTACCGTCCAAATGGGGATCAATGATCTCACTCAGCATTCCTTTGCGGTGACATTGCCTAAAACTCTCTGCCAAGCTTACTGGCTCCTGCGGATTGGTTTTGATTACTGGTGGTTCGGCACATAACACCTCGCACAACACCACACCAAATGAATACACATCTGATTTCTCAGTCAATTGTTGACGACGAAAGTATTCAGGATCCACGTACCCAAAACTGCCTTTCACCACCGTGCTAATATGGGTCTTCGTCATATTGGTCGGCCCTATCTTCGACAGCCCAAAATCGGAGACCTTTGCCACCCATTTCTCATCCAACAAGATATTGGTTGTCTTCACATCACGATGAATAATGGTGTGGTGTGCTCCTGAGTGAAGGTACTGCAGGCCACGAGCAGCACCGATACAAATCTCTAGCCTCTGCTTCCAGGGAAGAGGCGGATTGTCGGTTTTGTATAGATGATCACGTACAGTGCCATGGGCCATGTAATCGTAGACAAGGATCATTTCTCCGTCTTCATAGCAATAGCCAATTAGAGAGACTAAGTGGAGGTGGCGAAGCTGAGAGAGCAGTTCGATCTCTGTTTTGAACTCATTAGCTCCTTGTTGTGACTCTGGATTCAACCTCTTGATTGCAACAGGTGTAGCCCCGCCATCAATGAACCCCTTGTATACATTGCCAAAACCTCCAATTCCAATGATGAATACCTTATCAAAGTTGTTGGTGGCCGCTTTGATCTCATCCAGAGAGAAGTGGTGACAGAGATCAGTAGGTAAAGATGATTTATGGGTCTTGCTGGACTTGGTTGAAGTGAAAGGGAAAGGGCCAAGTTTTGAAGCTTTATAACTATAACACGAGTCCTTAACTCTTAGCCTTGTCCAGAAAACCAACCAAGCTAAAAGGCATAGCACTGCAATACCTGAAGCAGAACCAGCAATAATAGCAGCTAACCTAGTCCGGTTACTTTTAGACTTGGTTGGATCAATAGGTGGACTCATCGGAGGCAAGTCGGGGTTTGGTGCGCCGAGGTTGTCTGAACTCAATTTGAAGATTTCAAGCCCATTAAGAATAACATCAGGATAGTTAGTTTTTCTCCAATCTTTTGGGTGCAACTTAACAGAGATATTCTGCACCTTCTCGCCTCCTTTGGCTCCTATCAAAACTAAGTAGTCCTGTTTCACAGGAACACCATTTCTTCCGCTCCAATAGATAACATCTGCGTGAAGATTAGCAGCTTGATCGGCGATGAAGATCTCGAAAACTCTATCATTTTGTTCTAGAATCCTCCACTGAAACTCGCAAAAATGAAGCCTAAGAAGATAGGAGAAGTCAGAATCAACCTGAAATTCCCAGGTAAGATTGTACTTAAAATTTATTTTTGTATCACCCATTGTCCTGGCAGTTCGATACACTTGGTCCGGAGCAGAATAACGTGTGAAACTATCGTAAGTAAGTTGAATAGTATTGTTAGAAGGAGTAGAACTTGGTCGAGCATCGGTTAAGTACTCGTTGTCCGCCAACCAATTTCGATACAGACCCGTATCATACTGTGGAGAAATGGAATTGCCTCCCACGTTCAGACGGTACATCAGCTCTAATGCAAAGTTGCTATCTATGGCGAGTAGCTTTGAGTCGCCAACATAACGGATGCCGTCAGCGTTTGTAACATTATAATATAGATTGTCAGGCATGGAGACAATTTCGATCCCGTTAATGAACGCAAATGAGTCGGGCATATGAGGACTAGGAATAAAAGTTACGTTTAGCCTCTGGTGATCTTCAACATACAAGCAAAATTCTCGATAAAAGACTTCAGAGTCCTCAGCCTGAGCATGAAGCTTAGCGCTGAAGTTACTAAGAAGAGTAAACTTGTCAGCTTTGACAGTGAAGAAGGAGTTGGAGCTATTGAAATGGAGATAAGAAGCTGGGTAGAAGTAGAGTCGCACAAACTTTGGGCCTGCAGTGACAGGGAATAAATAGGTGAACGGGAAAGTGGAGAGGCGGGCAGTTCCGTAGGGCACCTGAGACTCCGAAGTCGGTTGTTGGGCAGCTGTGGCTGTGACTGAGGCATTGTTTTGTTCAACAAGAAGCAATTTTGATCTTGTTTCGGCGGTCCAAGTCCTGCCAGCGACTATGTTGTCACTGATTGAGCCACAATCAACGGCTATGTTGTCAAGAGGAACATAAGGAAATGGCAGGTTGGCACTGGCAAGAAGGGTAAAGCGATAAAGGAGAGAGAAGAAGTACAGAGCAGTTATAGGTGGTAGCATATTTAGAGACTCTTCTTCTCAAACAGCTGCGTTAAAGAGCCGATGAGCTTGAAAGTTTGAAGAGAACTACAACGGAGGACAAGCAGCCTTGCTGTTCTTAAGTAGTTAAAGGCAATCAACGTAGGAGATGTTCAGAAAAGCAATGACTTTAAAACACGTAGAAGACACTTTGTAGTCACTCAAGATTATTAACACTGTCTCTGCTCTATCCATCGTACTAACAGAGGTTTTTTTTTTTGGGCATATTTTCAAGGGAAGGAATTAATGAGCGGACAGCCTCGTGCACTTTATATCGTTCACTCTACTGAGATGCGCAAGTTACAGTATACTCAAAAGCATTGATTTAATTTTGTAGTTATCTTCGACTCGTTTTGATTAGTTTAATAGGAAGTGACCTATCTTTTCCTTTTCCCCATTTTGTAGTTTTCTTTTGTAAACAAAAAAAAAGTTAAAGCGACTCGCTTTCATTAGTTTGATAGGAAATGACCTGTCTTTTCCCCATAAGATGTATTCAACCAATGGTCACCTTACATATTGCTGCAAAAGGAAACCTTTTCAATAATGCTAGTTGTGGAATTCCTCCTCAAACTTTTATGAAAGGTAAATGGATGTGCATTTGGAAGAAAACATGTGTTTTCTTTTTAATTACTTCACGTGGTTTCTAATTTACTTTTTCAATCATTGTAAAGAGGTTTTATTATTTAATTTAGAATATAAGAATTTTGTGTTAACAATTTAATAATTATTTAGTCTTTTATCAAAATTAATAACCATAAAATTTATATAAGATCATTTTCTTACAACATCACTTTGTATGACAAACAATTCTAACAAAAGATTATCTTAGCTAATCAAATGACTTCTATGTTTTACACCAATTGAGATAATGTTATTGTTTAAAAACACTATCAAAATTGACAAAATGTGACTTCAATTTCTATACTACTAATATGAGATCATAAAATGTTCTTGGAAGTTGCCTAATTTTCAAAATCTTTGAGATGCAGGGCAAGTAGAGCGTACTCTTCAATTTTTCATCTTTGCTAAGAGTAACATCTTTTGAATTGAAACGTGACAAAACTAAAATCAGACACAATACATTTAGACAAGCCAAATTCTTTTGTCTTCGGATAGTTTGATATGTTAGATGATACTAAAATAAATATCTTAGATAGTTCATTTTTATAGGTTACATGAAGTCTCACTTACAAAAATGAACATATAAATGGTTACCGCTATATATGATAAATGTGAATTTGCTATTTAAAATACAATTTAATGTCACATGAATTCTTAGATCTAAAATCTTTAATATAATTATTTAACTAATTATCTCACATCATATTCACTTTGATTCAATGTAACATTTCAATTATTTAAATTTTTGTTTAATGATACAATAAATTTAAGTTTTGTTTAACCATACAATAAAATTTAAACACTTTAATTGTTCTATTTCTATATTTTATGTAAATAATATCCACAAAGTCAATGTTGTATATATTATTATTTAATCAATTGGCTACCCGTTAGACGCTCTCTAGCATTACCGCTCTACCTTTTATAGATTTGATCTAAATGAGACGATCATTTATTGTAATTAACTTTATCATCTAAAAGTATAGATTTTATTACATTTATCTTATTAGATTCATATTTAGTGTGTCTTAATCAATAATGTGTATAGAAAGACATAAAATGATGAGAAAGTTTTATTGATTATTTCTTCAATTATCAGAAGAAACATGGCTGACCAAGTTATGCACAATCTTAGTTAAGATGAGGTCTCAACAAAAATCTTCACTTTTATTAAATTGCTTCCTTAATTTTATTTTAATCTTAGTTAAGATGAGGTCTCAACAAAAATCTTCACTTTTATTAAATTGCTTCCTTAATTTTATTTTATTTTAAGGGTTTATAGCTTTGCTTTTGGTATTATGAGAACTATCTTGTTTTATTTTGAGAACTCCTTGGTTCAAGTAAGAGTTTCTCTTTCTAAAACTTTCTCTCTAACTTCTCAAAACTATATATTAGACACAATTATTTTCTAATTTTATCTATATATATTTGCATATGGCATTTTACTAGAAATTTTGTTGGTTTGTCATTGACTAATTATTTGGAAGGAGGGGCTTTGATATTAAAATTTTGAGGTTAATTATAAAAAAAATCTCAAACTTTACTTAATTTTGCAATTATATAACGAACTTAAAAAAGTGGTAATTAAATACTCAAACATCCTTTTTTTTTTAATTCTAACCCAACGTTAGTATCTCCGATAACAATCCTGATGTGGCTTGCCATATAAAAGAGAAACCCTAAACACTTATACATGTATAAATTAATTAAACTAACTCCTTCCATTCAAATTCAACGCTTAAGAAAATGATTAAAAAACCCTCAAAGCTCTTCAATTTCTCCTTGGGAATGTTAGGCAATTACTTCCTCTTAACACGCTTCACATATTCTCCCATCACATACCCTTTTAAAATAACCCCAAACATGATTCATAAACTCCTGTAATGCAATCGACAATTTTGGGAAGTTAATGACCAAATTGGCAACTAATAATACTTGTTTCTAATCCATTCCATACAACATTTTCTACCACGATCATATTGCAATACAATCCCAAAGCACTCTCTCATATCTTGAATTACCATTCAAGATCATTTTACTCATCCTTCGGATCTCCTATGTGTATGACCCGTTAAGTTCTCGATTATGTTGGCTACTTGAATTAACACATAATTCAAGTAAGTCAAAAGCAGTACCTAGCAATACGTCATAACTCCCAATTGATCAGAAAGTCAATTGTTTGACTACGAACCCTTCCATACACGATGTTCATCATCTATACTACACTTGGTTCGAAGTATGGTCAAAGTGTTGACTCCCACTAAACTGACTAGTCACATCTAGTTCAAGTGATATTATATCTTGTCCTGATGATTTCATTACTCTATGTATCATTAAAGACTCTCTTCATGACATATATTTACGCTGGCCAGAGAATCCTAAGTAATTACCTCAACAAGAGGCCGTGGGTATCATCTCCTTCTATCAGGGAGTGGTGAATCCTTTATTGGCTACTCAATTACTTCCGAATAGCTCAAGTTGTACTTAATCACCATGCTATGAGTAACCCCTGAAAGGCATCGATAAATGGAGTCAAAGCATATGATTAGTATTCAAGATATCCTTGAACACCTCAAGTCAAAGGATACTTGCATCATTGCTATGATGAGACTATCATTGACACTATAATAAAATATTCATATGATTGTCTCATAGTAGGTCAATCCAATGTACTTACTACCCTTAGTAAGCATCCATTTATTAACTCTAAACAACTCATATGTACAACTTATGAGCTCTGCAGCTTGATTCAATCAAGGAGTATAACATGCGCTAATTTATCTGGATTAATGATATCCCATCCCATTAATCCTATGACTAGGAAAGTTTAGATACTAACTTAATTACATATGATAGGAATCTTATTATCATGATCTCATCACGATTTCCTCTATGCTATATTTTGTATTAAGGACTTCATTAAATCAATTTAAAATCAACATCAAATCTATAAAAGCATGAATATCGAAATAATAAAAATGTCTTTATTAATCATAAAATGATTTGTACAATAAATTTTAAAGGTTATTGTCTTTAGAGCACTTTTCTAACGAACTCTCATTTTCACTAAAGCCAATCGCCTTGATATCTAATACCATAGGCGTGTACATATGACACAAGACTCTTTCAAAAAATAGGCTCAGTCGACGGATCAACTATATTCTTATCGATGAGAACTCTCTCTATCTTGACATCACTTCTACCAATGATTTCTCTAATCAAATGATAGCGCCTGAGTACATATTTAGACTTTTGATGAGACCTCAATTCCTTTGCCTGTGCTATAGCCCCTTATTGTCACAATACAACTACACTGGGTTAGTGATGCTCGGAATCATACCAAGTTCCATGATGAGCTTTTTGATCCAAATTGCTTCCTTTGTCGTTTCTGAAGCTGCAATGTACTTTGCCTTTATCGTCGAATCTACAGTCGTCTTTTGTTTGAAACTTTTCCAATTGACTGCACCACCATTCAGTGTGAATGCATATCCAATCCATCGAATTGGAAACTGGCATCAGTATACCTGCTTACCACAAGATCACCTTCTTTATATACCAAGAATTCATCCTTAGTTCTTCTCAAGTACTTAAGGATATTCTTAACAACCACTCAATGACTTTCACCAGGATCTGACTGGTATCTGATCATAAAACTTATAACATACGATGCATCGAGTCTATTGCATAACATAGTGTACATGATTGATCCTATAGCTAAAGTATAAGGAATCAAACTCATACGAGTCCTCTCATCTTGTGTCTTTGGACACATAGATTTAGAGAGTGTAATCCCATATACCATGGAAAGATAACCTCTCTTGGACTGCTCCATGCTAAACCTGTTTAATATTTTGTGAGAAAGACCCAGGAATCTTTTAGATCTGTCTCTATAAATCCTTATCCCTAAAATATAAGTTTCTTCTCCAAGGTCTTTCATAGAGAAGTTCATAGCTAACCAAATTTTGACGGATTGTAAAGTAGAGACATCGTTTCCTATTAGCAATATGTCATCTACATACAATACAAGGAACACGATTGCACTCTCACCAACCTTCTTATACACATTTGGCTCATCCAGATTTTGTGAGAAACTAAACTATTTGATTGTCTCATCCAATCAGATATTCCAACTCTTAGTGTAGCACCCTACTACTATAGATTACATCTCATAACACCTTGTAGACATTCCAGTACATAACCTATAATAATGGCATGCTAGAGCAAATACGTATCTAACTTAATCATGACATCATCTATTATACATAAAAGTCACCAAATTTTAAAACCAAACTGTATTCCTCATTTCATTTCATAAAAACCAAACTTGCATTGTAGCTTTACAAATCATCCGAATATATATAGTATTAAAACTAAATACATTACATGACAAATTTTACAAAAACTTCTATCAACCATTTAATCTCAGTTGACTGACCTTTGAGCCACTTCCTTACAAAAGTACAAGAATTACACTTCCTTACAAAAGTACAAGAACTAATCTTCTTATAGCATCTCCCTTTCACTAATTTCCTCTCTCGAACCTGAAAAATTAACGTTGCAATTTTGATAAGTTTTGCGAACTTAGTGATGTAACCATCCTTGATGGTTCACCCAATTCATACCACATAACAAATCATATAAGCAGATAATTTCACATATTTTCATTTAGAAAATTGCACCACATAACATTTACTTCACATACCCATTTTCATGCAAATACATGCTTGCATTATAATTCAATCAATCAAACACACTCAATAAGAGTATATGCAACGTTTTTGTGACTCACTTTCAATTATTATGTTGTTGTGATTGAGTGCCTAAACTTTCCTGTATCTATTGTAGATACCGGGATCATTAATAATATCCTTTACCCGTTACAAATACAGGGCTCATTGTACATATCGAGCCTTTGGCTCCATTCCACATTCCAGAGCTTTAAGCTCATATTCAATGGCTACTTATGTCACAACTATTATTATCTGATAATGCATTCGTGTATGAAATGTATCACATTCATATTCAATCATTCATTGTTTAAAACATTTCCATTCGCAATCTCATTCAAACACATTTATAGTCTTATTTTCATTTATCATTAGATCTTAGTCCGACATTCAACAAACATGTTGAGAAACATTTATTTCACCAAATTCACATTTAACGAACACTTCAATATCACATTCATAAATCAGAATCTTTAGACCTTCATGTCCGGAATCAATACAAATAATCCATATTCAAAACATATTATATAATAGACAATATTAAGTGAGACCATCTAGGTTACTTACCATATGCTCTAGATTAGCTATTGTCTTGAAGTCCCGGTAATGTGTGGATGGTGGTGCTCAATGTGCTCCTCTATATCATACAATACATAAACATATCACTATTTTGCACAACGTTACATGTATTCATTTATGCACATATATGTATATAGAATACGTACAACGCATGTTCATGAAAATCTTGGGTTTCTTATCATTATTCTTGTCACAATATTCCTTCATATATCAATTCTCAATTGATCAATCCAGATTTGCCTACAAACATACTTTTAGGTCCACTTTGCATGATTATTCTCTTTAGGAAAGTGAAGTAATTTCATAACACTTCCTTATAGAAAAGTGTTCTCCCATGTCTTAAGTTTCTAATGATACCAAGATCATACAATTTGATTTAGTATTCCAGAAGTTATACTCAGTATACTATAGACTGAGTACATTTGAAATTTGTTAGTAGTGTGCCCTAGGCCAATGGATAGTTGTGATTCATGTATTAACATTATGACTTGTTAATAATATATTATGAGGTATTCCTTTTATATATGCATGTATTTCGTTTATGTAATGTGATTTACATTCCATGAATGGTTTTAGACTTATGTCATCAAGTATGTGACTTGATAGTAAAACCATAAGCATTATAAGACTATTCTAGACTGTCCCTGGTCAATCATTATTGGTGGAACAATAATGAATTAAGGCTAGTATGTGTTCTTGTTGATGATCACGTTTTACTGATCATAGATATGAGATATCAAATCAGAAACATAGATATATGTTAGAGAACATATATTGGACCGACCCACATAAAGAATACTACATGGTTTCATGTCATTAGTGATTCTTTATATGGTTTGACTTTAGTCCTTTGACCTGAAGTCATCATGGTTCCCTACAAGAGGAATTTAGTGTTTTGATATTAGACTAAGTTATTTTTAGCCGAATAACAAGTAGTCTTATGTTGGACACTAAATGAATCATACGGAGGGATGTGAATGACGTAGATGGGATTTGTACCTCTCTTAAATGAGAGAGATATCATTTGGGCATCTTGACAAGTGTGACTGAAGAAATGCATGGTCGTGCTCAAATGAATTGATGAAGAGTCATCAATGTCATTTGTTATAATCAGCCAACTTGGGGATCAAGAAACTATGATTAATCAAAGGTTGACATGTACCATGCCTTGTGATTAATCTTGATATCGTGTTACAAAAGGACTGAGCTTATAAGCATAGTTACAGGTTAAATCGGATTATTGATCCTCATTTGATTTGGGTAGTCATAATGTCTTGCTAGAGGCCGCTTATGACTTATGGGCCTTGAAGTGTGATCAAGCCCATTGCCAACATCAAATGAGCCTACAGGGTCGCACACAAAGAGTGATATGATCTGGGTTTATTCTCTTGGGCCTAATTTATTAGGTATTGAATAAATATATGTAGGTATATTTATTGGGCTAGATTGGATTAAGTTGTCGGGCTTCTATTATATGAGATATAATGGGCCGAAACTTATTAGGGTCTTAATGGGATTAGGGTTTCTTTATAAATAAAGAAGCTTAGGTCTCATTAAGGTAGAAGACACAATTGTCACGAAACCCTAGCCACCATCCGAGAGGAAAATCGTGGGGCGTTCGGAAAGAGTTTTAGGACGTGCTAGCACACCATAGCCGCAGCCCGGATCGTGCATACTCGTGTGGATACCGGTAGAGGATATTCGTGTTTGCAGTGTCTTGGAATCTGAAAAAGAAGCAACCTATCCACGAAAATAAGGTATTTTCGTACATCCTTGGTATTTTTGATTATACATCATGCTGTTGTATGGTCTTTTCCGCAGTGTATTGTGAATACTCAGAGCGTACGCGATCCAACAAAATTTTGGCTAGTGTATGATCATGGACTCAAAGTGAGTATGAGTAGTTGTAGTCCTTTGTATCATGTGGTTATTTTATAATTTTAATGTCTCTTTCACTTGGTACTTTATGAATGCTTGTGATTACCCTTTGCCATTTTTACCTCACATGTGAACCTAGCCCCAGTACAACCTATAATAAAGTCCTTATGATCTATGAGCTCATGTAATTCAAATGTATGATACTTGATTAATTTGCAAGCCTATGGTAATGCAATCTGTTAGAGGGAGATTTGAGAGAAATACTTTCAACTTAAATACTTGAGTGTGAGAGAGAAATCTGTGAGAAGAACTCACTTTGGTTTCATACTTACCTTTAAACAAAAATATCTTATTTTGACTTTGTTTATTTGAATCAGTGAAAAGTGACAATGATGTATGTTGCAATTTAAGTCTTGTTAGCCTAAGTTAATGGATTGTTTGCACGTGATCTTATGAAGGATGAATTAATGGAGTGTAGTAGTTTGACATGTTAGCTCAAGGGCAAGCAAAGGTTTGGTGTGGGGGAATTAGTTAAGTTGTCATTTTACGCTTATTTTCTATTTAATTCTTTTTTATGTGCAAAAATTATGATCCAAAATTAATGAAATTGTCTCTTAATTGTTTTCAGGTGATTTTCACTACTTTAGAGATGGACTTGAATCAAAAGATGCAAAAGAAATAAAGAAAATTTGAAAATTCCATATTGACAGCAAAATTTAGTAACTAAGCGTTGGCACATTCGAGGATGGAAATTATTTGCAGATCTATTTTCAAAATTCAAAATTGAGATTTTCATAATCTTTGAAGATCATATTGCTATCTTATTAATGGAGATTAACATCTTGAAGTGGGGACAAGGACTATCTGCTAAAGACCACAAAAGAGAGAAGAGAAGAGGGATTAGAAAAGTATAAAAGGAAAAGAAAGTTACCATTCACGTCAGCTTTTGTCTTATAATAGTTTTACAATTTTTGCAGATATTTCATTAGTTTAGTTTTACATTTATGCCTTATTTTTCTAAGTATTTTTGAATTTTCTAGAAAGACCAGTGATGAAGACTATGTGCTTTGTTATTTCTTTGATTTTTACTTTCGTTATGAGTAGCTAAATTTTTTTTCTTGATTGAGGGGAACCATGTTATCATCTATTATGTGTGAAATGTCTTAATAAAGTTTGTTTTGTTAATGAGCATTGAGTGTCATCCTACTTTATTCGATTGAATTGATTGATTTCTAGGTACGCAACTAGGAATTGATTCATTTAATAGCTAGATTAATGAAATATGACGTTCAGTTTTGTTAATCACAAATAACAATTAGGATTATCTTCTTTAAGTTAGAGTGGAAAATTCTAAGAAGATATTCATTTTGATTAAATGCATGTCGTACATATGTTATCTTGTTCATTGGTTTCTTGGTTCTTAACGTTATTATTCAATTAAACCTACGAACGTATCTAGGTTATTGATTAATAAAAATGCTTAGAATATATGTTTCTAATTGTTTACACTTAAGAGAAAATATCCTCCAATGAATTTTTCTTGATGAAATGAATTTTATATCAAGGATTCATTTTAGTGTGATAGTATCAAGAACTTTGAAACTATGGTTTTTTGTTAAATTTTATATCTAATTACTTTTGTTAATTTCAGATTTTTTTATTTCTACATTCTTAATTTTATATGAATTGCAATGCCTAATTACTTTTGTTGATTTTAGATTTTGTTATTTCTACATTCTTAATTTTATGTGAATTGTAATGCCACCTCCAATTTGTTTTAGTTTTAAACTCGTATAAACTTTGTCATTAAAATTTTCTTGTGGGAACGATCCCGATTTTTCACTACTAAATTAAGTTGTATTACAAAAAGTTAGTTTTTTTTAAATTTGGTTGCAGGCAATAGCAATACCAGTCTACAAGATGTTTGATTATTTGTCCCAGTGATTCTTTTGGTTATAGGAAAACTCTTCTGTGTTGGGTTACTATTATATGCAAGTGTGGAAACAAATGTTAAAAAATATGTAGGATTTATATTGGTTTTGATTCAAGCTTCTATCTCTTTGTCTCTACTGTCTTGATAACATATATCAAAAATGCTTTTCAATGACAAAAGTTGTGAGTTTTTCATCTCATCTATAGTTGGTGATACAATTTCATAGTGCATTGTGTGAGTTTGTCATCTCGTCTATTTCTCTTTTTCTAATTTTAGAGTTGAACGTAGCTTCCTGTTATGTTTCTATTTCAAACATTTCATGTATTCTTTTGTGTATGGTTAGATATGTTATCTTGGACAATATTATACCTGATGGTAGGCAAGAAAGTGGGGTATTCATGTTGATATAGTGTTTTACCGGATGAAAATGTAGTTTTAATATGTTGACTTAATATTATAATTTAAAATGATATAACTTAATGTGCAAATTTTGCAAATATATAAATTTGCATACATTTTATTTCTAAAAGAATTAATTAATTTAAAACATAATATCTTATATTAAAATTATTAAAATAACATATAATTAAAAATAAGAAAATAATAAATTTAAACATATTTTTATTTTAGTTTTATATTATAAATCTCAATTAAACATATTTTTGTTTTCAGTTTTATATTTTAAATTTCAATCAAACGAGTTTATGTTTTTAATAGAAAATTGAAACAAAAATAAAAATAAAACTAAAAATCATAAAAGAAAAACCAAGCTACCCTTAATTACTCATATTTAGAAGAGTTTGGGGCTTATAAGTGGAAAACATTTGAAATAGATGATAAGCTTTAAAGTTAAACATAGGTTTTGGAATCCATATACCATCATGTAAAATATCTTCGGACAAAACCTACTGATAATTACCAGAAAGAAACGTAAGGTAACTGCAGAAGTAGCAGACAACATTTGGTGCGTATTGATGGTTGAGTAGAGTAAATTTTTGTAGTGCTTGTTCATCGCCCCTTTGCGTTCATTATCTCGGAGAACACGGCAGCAGGCATGAGTGCGTCAGACTTGTTACTACTAAAACCTTGGCCATCGCTGCTACTAGTTGTCGTCATTCCTCCAACTCGGGAATTCATTACAAATCCATTTGTTGTACTAAACAAATCATCACTATCATCACCAACTGAGGGGTGTTTCAGTGGACTTTCTTCATTTATCGACTCTACCTGCGTTTCAGACCTACCAAACTCAAACCTATCACCTGTTGTACTTTGCTGCAACCTTAACGCAAATTCAAGTCCCCAAACTACTTCACCCATTGCTGGCCTTTCGACTCCCTTGTCTAACAGACAACTGGCTGTAACCTCGGAGAACTTTTTCAGACAATTTGGTGTGATCTTATCGTCCAAATGGGGATCAATGATCTCACTCAACATTCCTTTGCAGTGACATTGCCTAAAACTCTCTTCCAAGTTTACTGGCTCCTACGAAATGGTTTTGATCACTGGTGGTTCGGCACATAACACCTCGCACAGCACCACACCAAATGAATATACATCTGATTTCTCAATCAATTGTTGAAGACGATAGTATTCAGGATCCACGTACCCGAAACTGCCTTTCACCACCGTGCTAATATGGGTCTTTGTCATATTGGTCGGCCCTATTTTCGACAGCCCAAAATCTGAGACCTTTTCTGTTGGATCCCGAATCCGGAACCCAACTACTTAATCCGAATACCCTCATACTTATATACAAGTATAAGGTCAATTAAAGTCCTCCGTAAAAAAACTTGTAAGATTCATCTTAATTATCCTCCAATTAAAAAAATAATCTTTTTAGGGCCCAAAATTAAAATCCAATTCCTAAGCTGATATGAAATTTCATGCCGCTATAAAATCAGCAATGAAAATCACTTCAATCGGAGCTTCCTTGATTTCACTAGAATTTTCCAAAATGCGGACTCATGTTCTATAATTTTCAACCAATTGCTTCACTTTGATTGAATCCATAATTTCAATTTAATTCCTAAAACTCTCAAATTTGCATAAAAAGGGGGACAATGATTTTAGAAAACTAATGCTTCGAAAATCGAGAGAATCGGAATTCAATTGCAAAAGTTATAAGAGGAAAATCGGAAATGACCAAATGAATAGTAACAACGACCAAATGAATAGTAATCAGCCAAATTTCGACCCTCATAACTTCTTACTCCTAACTCCGAATAAGACATATCATACCTCCATGGAAAGATGAAAAGACCCTCTACATCTTTCATGAAGGATGGAAAAACCGATTCCCGCTTTAAAGGGGCGAAAAACCCTTCCGATGGTTCAGCCCAAATTACCATATGAATAGTAATCCGAGAACCAAAAGCATAGTGGGCAGCAATTTTCAAATGTTCATAACCTTTTTATCTTAAGTCTAAAAATGACCCATTTTATACCATTTTAAAGATCTTAACAGGCTCTACAATCTTCCAGAAGACCTCATAGTCTAATTCAACCATTTAGGAGGTTAAAAACCCAAGCGAAGTTGCTGCCAAATTTATGAAAAATTTGACAGCACCTCCCCTAAAATTACTCTAGCCAAAATCTCCAATTTTATTAATCCAAACTTCAAATCTGCATAAAACCACTTCAATCTTCCAAATCTTCAATCATTCAACTACTAATCCAATCCAAATCATCTCATCAATTTACGCAAATGGCAGCAATCTCACTGTTAAACATCTATCTATTTCAAAGCTTAAGGAAATACTATCTCATACTTGCTTTTAGCATTTCCAACCATACAACCATACATGCTTAATAAACTTTACATTTGACACTTCAAATATTACAGGAAACATATACAATACACTTTAACTTCAAAATTCTTACATTTTCACGGAAATACGTAAATACAAAGCTTCAAAGGCATTTTAGCCCAAATACATCAAAGTTAACACAAATGCTAGTATCAAGAACAACCTAATGCTTTGATTTCTCAAAGCACGACAAAATGCATAGGAGTTGCCTCAATCCCGATGCGGCTACTCAATTTCTCGCTTACTACCTGCGGAGGGGAAAATGGGGGGGGGGGTGAGCTCGACGGCTCCGTGGGTAATAACTTAATAAAAGAGAAATAAGCAAAAACTATTTTTCATTCATTCATTCATACAAAGTCACATTAAGAAAACCATTTTCAATTTTTCAAAACTCGTCACAGAATACAACAATTCAAACAATTTACAAAGTTAACGAATATCAAACAATAGCACAAAATCACATAACAGATGGTTTGATGTTGGACCCCACACCCCACCCGTAGGTGTTTTGTAGCACCCCACTCCCGACGAGACCCGAACCTGATATCCATGGTGATATCCGAGCCCGTGACCCGCGAGGGTGGCGTACTAGAACATTCATTACCTTATTAACAAAAATCGTATGACATTTTTTTTTCTTTCAAAACATTAGAGTCGTAAACAATCATTGACTTGGCCCAATTATAACAAAACATTTTCAAATATAAAACCATTTCACTGATAAAACAATTTCAATCATTATTAGCACTCATTAGTGCTCAATCACTCTATACAATTACATGTAAACAATTGGGCCTACTAAATACCAAATTAATACACTAATGCGATACGGACGACATCGATCCCGACCCGATACTGCTCTTGCTAGCGATGAGCGTACTCCGCGTGTCCAACGGGTACTCTCCATTTCCTAAAAATAGATGCAATGTTGGGTGAGTTTGCGAACTCAGTGAGAAACCATCATCGATGGTTCACCCAACTCATGCATATCCACACAATCACACAATATTGTATATATATCATAAACAAGAAATCACAGGCACTCAATTTCACATTTGATAAGGCAATAAACCTTTCACATAATTCACCTTAAACATTCATTTATGCGGTGTGCATGTGACTCTTCCATTTTCTTTCGTTGTTGTGACCGTACCGAGCTCATATACGTTGAGCCATTGGCTCAAACATGGGCTTAAAGCCTCAAACGTTAGGCATAGCCTCGATCATCAAGCCGAGGCTCGAATACGTTGGGCACGAGGCCTCGTGCGTTGAGCTTAAAGCTCAAATCGGTGGCGACACCGGTCACAACTCGCCATTATCTCGATCATTTACTATGCATGAATGCACATGTCATTTTCAATTTCCAATTATCGCATTTCTATTTCCAATTCCAATTAATTACTATTTCGATCATTTTCCAATGTTCTCGGACTTTCATCGTATTCATTCCATGCATTTACCTTTCGTTTCACTATCACATTTACAATCCAATTTACTAATCTATCACATTTACAATCCAATTAACTAATGCATTCTTACGCACTTATTCTCATTTGCACTTCAATATCATAATCCAATATTTCAACACCCATGGTCCCAAATCAATCAAATCAATCAATTACATATATCCATCCTCGCTTCCTCACGGCAATCAATGATATAATTAAGAAACACATAAGGTTGAGAAACCAACTAGGTTACTCACCTATTACTTCCGAGCTAATCTTTGGGAAGTTTCCGCCCGTCGGTGGACGACGCCCACTGGGCCTCTATAAGAAACAGAGAAAGAACGAGTCACTACTGCACTATGATGCAATTTGTGCACATGTAGGTGAAATATGCATGTTCATGAATTTTCCAGCCCTAAATCCAAATTTCCCATAATAAAATCCGTCTAAAATTAGAAACCTATTGGCGCCGACGCAGACATAATTCGGACCTCTAATGGTCCCCAATTAAATAAAACAGTGATTAAAGGCTCCGTTACCCGGGGCCACGTCAATTTCCCGTCCAAAAATTCCCAATTTCTCACAAAATGAAATTAAATGTTCAACGAATCCGATGCCTCAAGAATCAGGTCAATCGGACGTCGGACGGAAAAGAAATTGACAAAAGAAGCATGAAATCCCAAATTATCAATTAAAAAGAAAAAATAATAAAAAAATAAAAAAATTTAAGATCAGCCTCGCTGGGGGCGACGTCTCGCCCCAACGGGGCTGACTTAATCGGCTCTGCCCCGTCACTAGGGCGACGCGTCGCCCTAGTGACCGGGCCTGATTCCATTTCCCCTTTTTTTGTTTTTTTGTTTTTTGTTTTTAATTTCCAATCTCATTTTCAACACCCATAATTCATTGCACACAATTCAGAAAATTTCCAACTATATCTCGTTGGAAAGCTCAGGAAACCCTCTACAATTCTCAAGAAGACCATAAAAATCAATTTCTCCCTTAAGGGTGTCAAAAATCCCTTCAAAGCTACTGCCTACCCAAATCCCATTAAAACAGAACAGTATATTACAAATTCCATTCCTCTCTGATTCTTCAGCCAAAAAATACCACATAAATATGCTCAATAAGTTCACAATGTCAGCTACAACTTTCATGAACAACCCAAAATCAAATTCCATTGCTAAACAAGTCAATTAATTCACTCAATGTTGCTGTCCCTGAAATTATTCAATTTGAGCAGTAAACTTATAACAAGCATAACTCCCTGTACACAAGTCAGAAAAATCTGAACTTTATACCCCTGAAAAGATAAATCCTCAAACTTCAATTTTCATGAAGAACTCAATTTCCAATTTAATTTCTAACTATTTCAAAACTGTCATACAAGTTACTGCCATGATCAGCAATTCCTAACCTAATGCAGGATCAGTTTTTGCAAAATCATAACTCCCAACTCTGACCTCTAAAAATTATATGCCATATCTCATTTTCAAGATAATTTCTTCCTCTTCAACTTTTCAGAAGATCACTCACACCAATTCAGTCCACAAAAATTTGTAAAATTGCTCCCAAGAAGAAAGCTCACAAAATCAACACTTTGACTAGGTTTCTCCAAAAAGCATAAAACCAATCAATCGTAATCGGTTCATATCTCCCAATATACAACTTGAAAAATTGCAAAATCAGTGGCATTGGAAAGCTAACTTAATAGGCTTCAACTTTCATTTATTCCCTTTGTTCTAACTCCTTCTCAATTAATTTAGAAAAATCAGCAAAGCTCATAGGGTATGGTTTCGGTTACTGTTCACAGGCAATAAAACAGTAACTTTCCATGCCAAATTTCAATCTATTAGAGTTACAATTTGACAACACCTATTTCACACAAAAATGTAGCTAACATAAGAAAGTTTCATTGGGCACAAACTTCACCTCATTTACACACCTACACAGTTAGTTATGCTCAAAATAGTACAATAGGCTCAACACCAAAATTTCCAGATTTCACCTATACCTCATCCTCTTCCATTCTATCACTTTACCTACATTAATATACCTTCATTTACACCTCCAATTCAGCCACAAACTCAACACAATATTTATCTGTATTCTTACACAAAAGTTGGCAGCAATAATTCCTCAATTCCTATGCACAATTCATCATCAACATGCAATTACAATCAAGCTAAAACCATAAATAAAATCATCTTACCCAAAGCTTCCAACTCCACCTCTTTAAGTCTTTAATTTACCAACTACTTTACTTCTTTACTTCTTTTCCATCCTAAGCATGGTGATCATCATAGCAAGGAGGAAGAAGGTTTAAAGTTTACAAGCTTGTAAGCATGAAAGGTTGGAGGAAAGTAGCCATTTAAGCTAAGAAAAATGGAGAAAATGTCGATGAAGGGGAAGAGAAGAAGATTTCGGTGGATGAGACATAAACAAGCCACTTTTTATCTCATTCCTTCATTCTTTAAGTCATCACCGAGAGAGGGCATAGGCAATACCAAGAAACATGATAAGGAGGCATTAAATGAAGGAGATGTTGGCAAGTTTTGGTTGGTGCATATTTTCAAAGAAAAGTCAAACATATTCATACTTTACTCAATTAAACCTAGTCCAAAATTAACCCAATCAATTCCAATGAACCTAGTTTCAATCCCAAAATAATATACCCAATAATACAGTGCCATTGGGTAAAAATTTTCGATACCGAAAATCAACCGGTTCGCCACTTGGCGATTTATCCGGTCCAGAAATTTCCGGGAATTTTCCCGAATCATTTTTTTGAAAATTACCTAAATTGCCCAAAATTGTAAAACATAAGACAGTCCACTCCCAATAATTTTTTAAACACGAAAACCACACTTTCACTACAAAAACACTTTTAGGCCATGTACCGGCGATTTTGCTGGTCTGGGAATTTTCTCCGGATAATTCCAGAAAAATTCCCATAAATCCCTAAAAATGTAAAACACTCTATAACACACTCCAAATATTTTTTTCAAATCCCATTATCACACCAATTTCACAAAAGATCACAATTAGACACTTATGCCGGGAAATATCATGAATGCATGTATGACTATATGCCTGTGCAAAACTCACCATTTATAGAGGCTGCATGACATATGTTCATGCCGAGTTATAATTTAATACTCCTAACCCGTCCCAATTTACTAAAATACCCTTCCCATCGGAGATGGGATGTTACATGTTTGCAGTGTTATATCATGCGTGTATTTCATGGGTTATACCATGACATCCAACACAAATCACACAACAAATGGTTTGAGTGATCCTAACATGACGTACTACACATGTCCGACAAGCGACCATGTATAGTCAGTGAATGAGGGGAGTCCAATTTTGAGCTCCTATGCCACTAATAGCAGGCAGGCAAGGTTTATATAGACAATCTTGCACTTGCTAACGGAGGGGATCACTACAAACCCAAGTAATCATGTATTTTCATATCATTCACATCATTCACACATTTCATAAAGCTTAGCCACAAAGGGCCTTACTACAATTCACATAATCGTCGAAATCACATATTCTAACCTTTTTCACTTAACAAACCATTTTACAAACATTTTCACAATGTCTTTACATACACAAGACATCTCATACTAATTTAAACCATAATATAAAGCAAGTAATACAAACTTTGTAAATCATTGGAAAGCAATAGTTAGCATTGATAATAAACTATAACATGCTTATTAACTCAATTATTAAGAAATCACCCACCTTAATCCCTTTAGCTCTAGGATTGACCAAATTGTCTCTCCTCTACTTCCAATTGCCTTATTGGACCTTAAGCATGACCCACGAATCTGATTTTTGTTTTCCTTCTAATGGAAGCTTACACTCTTTCTCTTCCTTGCAAAACCAAAGCCTAACCTTCTTCTCTTCTTCTTCTTCTTCTTCTTCTTCTTCTCCTAGCTTGGCCGAATGACTCTCCCTCTCTTTTGTTCTTGTATTTTCGTAACCTTCTCTTCCTAAGGCTTAAAAATAAGTTGTCTTAAACTTAAAAACCCTAACCCATACGACAACACTTCAACACTTCCACTTTTCTTATTTTCCTTACACATTTTCGATGGTTTACTCTCCTCCCACAACAACACTTCATTCCCTACTTCATTCTTTATTTAATTTCACCATAAAAGACAAATAAGCCCTTCCTTATAAGCTTTAAGCTTTATAAGCTTTAGTAAACTTCCTAATTTACCTCATTCATTCTCTTTAATGACAACCTAATGGACCCTAGCCCAATGCTTCCATTCTTCTTCATTTAATTACAATATATGTCAAAGGGCTAAAAGCCCACCTAATATACCTTAGGCCTTAAAACCATATGCAACATCCCAATTTACTCTTTCAATTCAACTTTTTTTTTTCAATTCTAACAACATAATAAAACTCTAATCCCTCCATTTAATCTTTATTAGCCTAAACAAATATAACCCTCAATTCATATAATTCTTTGAATACTAACAATGCATCACAAAATAATAATTTCTTAACAAATCGAATTTCACTAAATCCCTTCATTTAATAATCATAACCTACACAATAAAATCCTCAATTTATTCCAACCAAATTGAAAATTATCAAACTAAAACCTCAAAATAATTTAAACATGCTTAATGCGAATCGGGGCCCAACATTTCTCCCCCTCTTAAAAGAATTTCGTCCTCGAAATTCCTACTGAATAATCATCAAGTCATTTATTCTCTCATGTAACTTCTTCACTCAAAGAATTTCTGATACATGATCATAGTCAACAGACTTACCAAGTCTTGCCATCCCTTATTTGGTCGTTCACTTTCTTAACTAGTTCTTCATTCTATCTCAGATCACTCACCACTTTCACTTCTTGTGTCGATAACACCAATATCATATCCATAAATGTTAGGACCCGATCCGAAAACCAGATCCCAACCGAAGGAATGAAACACGGTGGTGAAAACATAACGAAAAACGCAGCACAAATTAAAGGGAAGGCGAATCGGATAACAAAACGAAATATAAAGCGAGTGAAAATCAGAACCGAAAAACGAAAAGTAACTAAACGGATCCGAAATTAAACGAACGAAAGCGAAAGAAGCAACATGGAATCAAAATGCGAATCGAAAGCGGATCAAAAATCAAAGAATACAATGGAAGACAAATCGAATAGCATAACAAATGTCCGACATCCGTGAACATACCGCTTAACGAATGAACGCGTTAGAAATCCTGAGACTAATCGATCCGAAATCCGGTATAATTTTTTTTTTTATTCACCTTTATTCGAACTAAAGCAAATCAAATACAATGAATTCCCACTTTTGGAATTTCATTCTCATGCAAATCTTAAAACTTGCATCATATTCTGATATATCCATACAAATCTTAAATTACATTTTTATCCCAAATTTTATCGAAAATTCGGCAGCATAACGGCTGCTTTTTACCTAACCCAAAACCTGCAAGGTTTCAAAACCACTTCTAAAATGCCCCTATCAATCACACAATCATCAAAATCGACCGGACCTTCCGTCCGGGATCTCAGCAGATAAACACACTCCTATATCTAAACCACTTCAAATCATTAATCATGTTCAACACATTTCAATCTTAAATCCATACACAAATTCCTAAATCAATATCATTATCGTAACAATATTTTCGTACACTCCCACGTAGTTCACATTTCGAATCCAAGACATCATTTGTTAGTAACACTCACTGAAATCATACCTTGACAAAGCGATATCCTCAGAGAAAAATTCATCGTTCACTTACTAATTCATATTACTTTAGTACTAAGTGTCTTTGTGCTAGCGCACTTAACTCTTATGCTTATTCTTACTATACTTTACTCTTGCAAACTCATGACACTGAACGTATTATCATATAGGGTTCTTTTCATGAACTCTTATTGAGCATCATTCCACAAGGTGGGTGCCCATAACAATCAAACATCACAACTAACTCAACTCAAACATTTCACAAGGATTTCAAAATCAACTTGCATACATACTGAACTATCTCAATCTCGCATTTCAGTTTTTAACACAACAGAGTTTGAAAAACTTTATTTCCATATCAAAAGTCACATCATTGCTTTATTTACAAAGATACATAATAGCAATTGAAGAACTTCCTTTAGGCTCTTATTCAACATAATACGAAAGCACTGACTCCTTTAATCGACTCACTCCTTATACAACATTCAAATGACATCACAATCGAACAGAATTATACTTGGATCTCATGATCCTATGAACTTCAAACCATATGCCTTAAGCATATACTTGACAGTTGTCTTCACTGACTTGATTTGACACTCTTTACTCACTCATCTTTATTGATCTCCCATACTTCTTATTTCAATCACCATGCATCATCCTTTCCATTCGAACTCAAAATTTAGATCTATTTTCAATCTCTCAGATCAGATTCACAACCTCCGAATTCCTTGATTTGGGTCGTACCACACCCCACATGTTATGCTTCTTTTTTCTCTAGTTCTGATAACCTCAATATCGAATTTCTGCTCAATGTACCTAATATCACGCTTAGCCTTACTTGGAATTTCTCTCTTGTACAATCATAGTCTGTCCGTATTCTCAATTCAAAGATTGTCTCAAACTTTTACGATCTGTTCTTGCATAGATACATCCAAGATGTTCCTTCACACATACTGGATCCAAACTTCAAAACAATTATTAGTGTAGCAATTCTTAAATATGTATCAAATCGTCAACTCATAGGACTTTAGTTGCCTCCATACATACGAAATCACTTTATTATGCTTCATCAGATTTAATCCAAAGCTCTTACACAACACCAGTACATTCCAAAAATTTCCAGATTCATATGGTGTACTGTACATTCGTATAATTCCTTAAACTTCTCTTTCCTTCCATTAATCATATACTGTACACGTTTTCCTTTACGTGTTCCAACTAGTCTTCCCAATTCTTCAAATACATTACTATTTCATCAATTCTTGGATCACTTAGGTCTCCAACTCATTCCTTGAATTTCTTCATAGCTCATTTAGCTTATTCTCATGTTTGTTCATTCATACAACTTCTACATACATTGAAATTTGTTGGCAGACTTGTATCTCCGAAACATGCTTACACAGCATGCAACGTGAACCGATATATTCTTCATAGTGGCGATCCATGTCTCCTCAAATTCAAAAATCCACTAGCATAGTTGACATCAAACAAAAATACATACATTCTCAGAAGTCATCCTTGATGTAACCTTTCTAATATGCTTAATCCAACTTAGACTGTTCATGTAAATCTTTATAAATCACCAGCTATCATCGTGTCGATTTTGACTACTCATGGTATTTCAATACTTCCAATCTCCATCACGTTTTACATGATCCGATTATCCTTTATGATAAGACTCCATGAGATTCAATCCATATTTGTTTTCTCTTACATTTTCACATGCCACCAATTCATATCTTATGCTGCTGTTATCAATCATAATAATTCCGAACAACCTTGCATATCACACTACTATTCAAAATCTCTGCTCCACCGTAGTTATCTTTTCCGCATAATCACCTATACCATACTTGATCTCAGTTCTCTGATTCATTTCAAAATTTACCTCTAGGGATCATAGATTACTTCTTATGCCACATCCAAAATAAATCTCATATGTACCCAATCACATGTGATCACATTATCAAATGTGTACTCATAAGAACTGGTCGAGATTTTCCTGAGAATTCATCCCCGAATCAACTATTTTCAAGAAGCAAATCCCAAAGGAGTACGAGATTCACATCGTAACTCCTGGAGACCTATCATCTTCTTTCAAACTTCCCTCCCTTGCGGCTATCGATTCCTTTCTTAAGCAAACCTGATTGACTCAAACGAGGGGACCTTGTCTTCTGGACTATGGAAGAATTACCAGATTCCATTGTTGAATCGAGAGAAGAGCTTATGATTTCAGCTACTAGTCAAGGTAGACCTGCCTCCATTGGTCATATACTAACTTATTTGGCTTTCTAGCCAATTCCACTTTGCTTACATACTATAAATATTGTGATTTCCACCCTTGTCTCTATTTCTCTTTCATCCGATTCATGAAAATACTTTCATATCCATATCGATTCATATACTTATCTCCAACAAAATTCCGTTACCAAAATCATTGACACATCTATGAGTACTGAATTTATGTCTAACATGTCGGACCACGAAAATTTCTTATTTCCAATTAACCACAATTTCCTTGCCTTACACCCTGACAATATACCGTTCTTCTTATTGTTTCTCATAATCCAACCCCTTAATAGCAGTGCATACATTTGACTCCTGCGTTTGCAAAGCTCTAGATTTCTACACTCATCTGAGCCCTTCATTAAGGGTGAGGGATCAGGTGCAGCAAATCCTTGCAAAACTCTTCGTATTCTTTTACGAGGTGTCATCCTATTCCTTACATGCAAACATTAAAATTTAACTTACATTCCTCAATCAATTTGAAATTGTTAATGCATAATCCTTATCAAACTCTGTCCTCAATTCATTCCAAACATCGAAAGGAATGTCGATAAGTACTCTGTTCGAGATCGAAATCATCCGACCTTTAAGGACGTCAACTTAACGATCCGAGACTTCAATTCTCAACCAAAGACTTTCGTCACCTCCAATGTAATGGCATTGAATCCCTATCTACCATATTTACCCATACACATGCGCCCATGTAAGATCATAATACCGGCGCTCTGATACCATAATTGTTGGATCCCGAATCTGGAACCCAACTACTTAATCCGAAACCCTCATACTTATATACAAGTATAAGGTCAATTAAAGTCCTCCGTAAAAAAACTTGTAAGATTCATCTTAATTATCCTCCAATTAAAAAATAATCTTTTTAGGGCCCAAAATTAAAATCCAATTCCTAAGCTGATATGAAATTTCATGCCTCTATAAAATCAGCAATGAAAATCACTTTAATCGGAGCTTCCTTGATTTCACTAGAATTTTCCAAAATACGGACTCATGTTCTATAATTTTCAACCAATTGCTTCACTTTGATTGAATCCATATTTTCAATTTAATTCCTAAAACTCTCAAATTTGCATAAAAAGGGGGACAATGATTTTAGAAAACTAATGCTTCGAAAATCGAGAGAATCGGAAGTCAATTGCAAAAGTTATAAGAGGAAAATCGGAAATGACCAAATGAATAGTAACAATGACCAAATGAATAGTAATCAGCCAAATTCTGACCCTCATAACTTCTTACTCCTAACTCCGAATAAGACATATCATACCTCCATGGAAAGATGAAAAGACCCTCTACATCTTTCATGAAGGATGGAAAAACCGATTCCCGCTTTAAAGGGGCGAAAAACCCTTCCGATGATTCAGCCCAAATTACGATATGAATAGTAATCCGAGAACCAAAAGCATAGTGGGCAGCAATTTTCAAATGTTCATAACCTTTTTATCTTAAATCTAAAAATGACCCATTTTATACCATTTTAAAGATCTTAACAGGCTCTACAATCTTCCAGAAGACCTCCTAGTCTAATTCAACCATTTAGGAGGTTAAAAACCCAAGCGAAGTTGCTGCCAAATTTATGAAAAATTTGACAGCACCTCCCCTAAAATTGCTCTAGCCAAAATCTCCAATTTTATTAATCCAAACTTCAAACCTGCATAAAACCACTTCAATCTTCCAAATCTTCAATCATTCAACTACTAATCCAATCCAAATCATCTCATCAATTTACACAAATGGCAACAATCTCATTGTTAAACATCTATCTATTTCAAAGCTCAAGGAAATACTATCTCATACTTGCTTTTAGCATTTCCAACCATACAACCATACATGCTTAATACACTTTACATTTGACACTTCAAATATTAAAGGAAACATATACAATACACTTTAACTTCAAAATTCTTACATTTTCACGGAAATACGTAAATACAAAGCTTCAAAGGCATTTTATCCCAAATACATCAAAGTTAACACAAATGCTAGTATCAAGAACAAGCTAATGCTTTAATTTCTCAAAGCACGACAAAATGCATCGGAGTTGCCTCAATCCCGATGCGGCTACTCAATTTCTTACTTACGACCTGCGGAGGGAAAAATGGGGGGGTTGGGGTGAGCTCGACTATCTGTGGGTAATAACTTAATAAAAGAGAAATAAGAAAACCATTTTCATTCATTCATTCATACAAAGTCACATTAAGAAAACCATTTTCAATTTTTCAAAACTCGTCATGTATCACAACAATTCAAACAATTTACAAAGTTAACGAATATCAAACAATAGCACAAAATCACATAACGGATGGTTTGATGTTGGACCCACACCCCACCCGTAGGTGTTTGCAGTTATATTGCGGCATGTGTTTCATGGGTTATACTGCTGCATCCAACACAAATCACACAACAAATGGTTTGAGTGATCCTAACATGACGTACTACATATGTCCGGCATGCGACCATGATAGCGTGAGAATGAGGGAGTCCGATTGAGTTCCTATGCCATTAGCGGCAAAGCAAGGGTTTATATGACAAGTGCGACTTGCTAACGGAGGGGATCACTACAAACTTAAGTAATCATGTATTTTCATATCATTCACATCATTCACACATTTCATAAAGCTTAGCCACAAAGGGCCTTACTACAATTCACATAATCGTCGAAATCACATATTCTAACCTTTTTCACTTAACAAACCATTTTACAAACATTTTCATAATGTCTTTACATGCACAAGACATCTCATACTAATTTAAACCATCACATAAAGCAAGTAATACAAACTTTGTAAATCATTGGAAAGCAATAGTTAGCATTGATAATAAACTATAACATGCTTATTAACTCAATTATTAAGAAATCACCCACCTTAATCCCTTTAGCTCTAGGATTGACCAAATTGCCTCTCCTCTACTTCCAATTGCCTTATTGGACCTTAAGCATGACCCACGAATCTGATTTTTGTTTTCCTTCTAATGGAAGCTTACACTCTTTCTCTTCCTTGCAAAACCAAAGCCTAACCTTCTTCTCTTCTTCTTCTTCTTCTCCTAGCTTGGCCGAATGACTCTCCCTCTCTTTTGTTCTTGTATTTTCGTAACCTTCTCTTCCTAAGGCTTAAAAATAAGTTGTCTTAAACTTAAAAACCCTAACCTATATGACAACACTTCAACACTTCCACTTTTCTTATTTTCCTTACACATTTTCAATGGTTTACTCTCCTCCCACGGCAACACTTCATTCCCTACTTCATTCTTTATTTAATTTCACCATAAAAGACAAATAAGCCCTTCCTTATAAGCTTTAAGCTTTATAAGCTTGAGTGAACTTCCTAATTTACCCTCTTTCATTCTCTTTTAATGACAACCTAATGGACCCTAGCCCAATGCTTCCATTCTTCTTCATTTAATTACAATATATGTCAAAGGGCTAAAAGCCCACCTAATATACCTTAGGCCTTAAAATCATATACAACATCCCAATTTACTCTTTCAATTCAACTTATTTTTTTTTCAATTCTAACAACGTAATAAAACTCTAATCCCTCCATTTAATCTTTATTAGCCTAAACAAATATAACCCTCAATTAATATAATTCTTTGAATACTAACAATGCATCACAAAATAATAATTTCTTAACAAATCGAATTTCACTAAATCCCTTCATTTAATAATCATAACCTACACAATAAAATCCTCAGTTTATTCCAACCAAATTAAAAATTATCAAACTAAAACCTCAAAATAATTTAAACATGCTTAATGCGAATCGGGGCCCAACACTTTTAATGTTGGACCCCACCCCCCACACCTGGGCTAATATTTCCCACCCAGCGTGTGTTTGCGGGTTATACCACGGCGGGTGTTTGCGGGTTATACCACGGCGGGTGTTTGCGGATTATACCGCGGCATCCAACCTTAATCAGTACTGTCCTCTTTGGTCAAGGGTGAGCCACGGCTCGAACCCAAGACTTGGTTGGATCAGAAGTGGACCGGACATCAATAGGTGGACTCATCGGAGGCAAGTCAGGGTTTGGTGCGCCGAGGTTGTCTAAACTGCTCAATTTGAAGATTTCAAGCCCATTAAGAATGACATCAGAATAACTAGTGTCTCTTGGTCCTTTTGGGTGCAACTTAACAGAGAGATTATGCACCTTCTCGCCTCCTTTGGCTCCTATCCAAACTAAGTAATCCTGTTTTACAGGAACACCATTTCTTTTGCTCCAATAGATAACATCTGCGTGAAGATCAACAGCTTGATCGGAGATGAAGATCTCAAAAACTCTATCATTTTTTTGTAGAATCTGCGACTGAAACTCGCAAAAATGAAGCCTAAGAAAATAGGGGAAGCCAGAATCAACCGAAAATTCCCAGGTAAGATTGTATTTCAAATTCATTTTTGTATCACCCATTGTCCTGGCAGATTGATACACTTGGTCTGGAGCAGAATAACGTGGGAAATTATCGTACATAAGTTGAATAGTATAGTCAGAAGGAGTAGAACTTGGTCGAGCATCAGTTAAATAATTGTCGTCCGCGAACCAATTTCGATACAGACCTGTATCATACTGTGGAGGAATGGGATTGCCTCCCACGTTCAGACGGTACATCAGCTCTAATGCAAAGCTGCTATCTATGGCGAGTAGCTTCGAGTCACCAACATAACGGATGCCCTCAACGTTTGTAAAATTATAATATAGATTGTCAGGCATGGACACAACTTCTATCCCATTAATGAACGCAAATGAGTCAGGTATATCAGGACTAGGAATAAAAGTTATGTTAAGCCTCTAGTGATCATCGACATACAAGCAAAATTCTCGATAAAAGACTTCAGAGTCTTCAGCCCGAGCATGAAGCCCAGTGTTGAAGTTACTAAGAAGAGTAAATTTGTCAGCTTTGACAGTGAAGAAGGAGTTAGAGCTTTTGAAATGGAGATAAGAAGCTGGGTATAAGTAGAGTTGCATAAACTTTGGGCCTGCAGCGACAGGGAATGAATAGGTGAACGGGAAAGTGGAGAGGCGGGCAGTTCCGTAGGGCACCCGATTCTCTGAAGTCAGTTGTTAGGTAGCTGTGGTTATGACTGAGGCATTGTTTTGTTCAACAAGAAGCAATTCTGATCTTGTTTCGGCTGTCCAAGTCTGGCTAGCGATTATGTTGTCACTGTTTGAGCCACAATCAAGGATTATGTTGTCATGAGGAACATAAGGAAATGGCAGGTTGGCACTAGCAAGAAGGGTAAAGTGATAAAGGAGAGAGAAGAAATACAAAGCAGTTATAGGTGGTGGCATATTTAGAGACTAAAATTGTCTATCGATACTCTTCTTCTCTGTAGATTTATATTTAAGGACTAACCTTAATGCGGAAATACTGGATCGATTTGTTGATTGCTAATCTTCGTATTACTGTAGGCTACAAGAGTCACCGATTAATCCACGTCTCAAACTCTAAGCCTTTGATGGTTTGTTTTTCGTGAGGAAGAAAGAGAGAGTTTTCTTGTTTATTGCAATCAAAAATTTTTTTTACTCATTGCATTCTCCTTTTATATGAGAATAAATATAACCTCCATCGGTTATGTTATATGGCTGTTTATTTGGTGTCTTTTCATGTTTAACTGCCAACAACTCCCACTCGGCCACATAAGCCACGAGTTACATCCTCTCTCTAAAATTCCATGTGTCATACTGAGAATGAGACGTGCGATCATTAAAGAACCAGTATTGTTATATTAAGTCACCATCTAACTAACATAACACTTTCATATAGTCATGATATCCCAAATCATCCAAAATATCACCGAACGCATACACTGTCCCTTTATGCTCATAGATATATCATATGATTATACACCAAGTATAATCGCCCGGGCTGATATGGCGATGAAGGAAAAAATTCTTCCTTAGACACTCATAATAATCCATCTTAGCTTAACTGCTTTCCTAATGTGTTCTGTTGGATTGTATACAACTTAGCCCTCGGAAAAACACACTAAAGTAGCAACATCAAGCCTTGACTTCATATCATAGTTCTAAGTCAAAGGGTTTCATTCGATTAGACATTAAAGTCTATGGGATCATACAATGACAGAGAAAGTGATTTAACTGTCATTCCACAAGAGGGTCGTTATATAGCACACACAGTATGAAATGTGTGTCATAGCATACCTCCCACTAAGTTGGGCATGTCACTCTTTTATGTTATGCAAATCACGAATCTAGCTTTACTTAAAAACTAATCCGAGCCACTAGATTAACATACCTAATGCTAATCTTGACACTCAAGATTTGGCTTTAAGGCTTCAATGTGAAATCTAAAACTTTCACATTCGACTCATCAGAGTCTCATCTTAGGCTTACTAAGGTGACTATTCAAATAAAATTTTTTTTATCATATATACTACACAAGTATGAAGATAATACAATATTACATACACTCAATGTTAATATTGTAGCATCCCACTCCCGCAAGACCCGAACCCGATATCGATGGTGATATCCGAGCCCGTGCCTCACGAGGGTGGTATGCTAGAGCAGTCAAAACCGTTCAAAACTCAGTAAAACAATTTTTTCATTTTTTGAAAACAATCGCGTACGCGGAATTTAGTAACCAAATTGAGCCCACTTTAATACGAAAACATTTCGATCAAAACATAATTTCAGTAATCGCATTACAATACAACATTTATCAATATGAGCCCTCTACAATGACAGTAATATTCTGCAGAAATTGCAGAAATATAAATTCTATACAAGAACAGAACGATACTAATGCAGGCGTGAACTGATCCCGAGCTCGAACTCTGACTTGCTTGCAGTAATCATACTCCCGTTTCTCTAACGGGGTACTCTTCAAGTCCTGAAAAATTATTTGCAATGTTGGGTGAGTTTGCGAACTCAGTGAGAAACCATCATCGATGGTTCACTCAACTCATGCATATTCACACAATTCACAGAATATCACATATTACTTTCAGAAATATCACATGTGCTGTCATTTCCCAATTATAGGCATTTCACCTTTCACACAATCCACATTTAATCATTCATATATGCAATGCACATGTGACACTTTTTATTTTCATTACGTTGTTGTGACCATGTGCCTGAACTGTCCCAGTGACGGGCACATTGCGTTGAGCCTGTGGCTCTGAATACGTTGGGTCTGAATGCCCTGATACGGTGGGCACGAAGCCCTGTGTGTTGAACTTAAAGCTCTGAAATACGTTGGGCACGAAGCCCTGTGCATTGAGCTTAAAGCTCTGTAATACGTTGGTTGCTCCGGTCACAACTGCCATTATCTGATCATGCCTTTATGCATGAATGCACATGTCCCAATTACATTTACAATCAGTTACATTTTATTGTCCAATTCCCATTCCTTCGGACCTTTAGTCCGGTATTTCAATCATAAACATTTTTACAATTTATTTCATTGAAACATTCACAACAGTACACACAATTAGCACTTCAATATCACATTCCAATACTTCGGACACCCGTGGTCCGAAATCAATCAAAAGCAAACACATATAACCCTCCATTAACTCCACATGCCATAAGTGCGTAATATTAAACACATATAGGTTGAGAAACCAACTAGGTTACTCACCTGCGCTTCTGAGCTACTGTCTGGAAGTCTCAGCATTGTCTGTGGAATAACGATCCAACGGTGCCTCTATAACAATCAAATCATTTCCCTTTACTAAATGCACAATCAAAATAATTCAATGATGCATATGTCTGAAATAAAAGATGTACGATGCCTATTCATGACCTTTCCGGCACTAATTCCCAATTTCCACTTTCTGTTGACAAACCTAACCTTTCACTCAATTGATCAATAACGACTCATTTCAATTCAATAACATAATACAACACTCCACTAATTTCAATTCTAACACTCAGTCAATTTACCAAGTCATACACACTAGGATATTCTCAAGAAAACCCTCAATTTCAGTGTCACTATTCTCTAGATCAAAATTCACCCTTATGCTCAGTTCCTAAAATCCCAATAGCATTTCCTTAAATTCAGAAATCTCACAATTATAACTCAATTATCAATAAACAATCCTTAGGTTGTAATAGAACCCATTCTCAAATTTCATTCAATACTTTCTTTCTTTTCCTCAATTGTAGACCTCAATTTCTAGATCATAACGAATCAAGAATCACCTCAATTAGAGGTCTACACTATTAGTTATGCCCCAAAAACTAAAACACACTCTTTCAGAAAATTTCCCCTCGCCGCGACCAAAGACTCCTCGCCGCCACGTAAAAAGGGTCACTCGCCGCGGCGTGAAGAACACTCGCAGCGACAAACACCTTCGTTTAGGCTCGCCGCGACGCATAAGCAATGGACTCGCCGCGGCGTAAAACTGCAAACTCGCCGCGACGTCCAGCCGAGCTCGCCGCGGCGAGTAACTATTTACTCGTCGCGATGTGCGAAGCCCCGATCGTCTTCTCCAATTCTCTTTTTCTCATTTCTCTCTCTAAAACCAGTCATAACTCAGTCTCAGCTACCCAATCATATAATAAATGCCATAAATGCGTCAAACCACAATAAATAACAACTTTAAAACCATTAAACTCACTGATTGAACCTCAAATCTTCAAACCTTCGAAAATCTCTTCCAAGCCTTAACACTCACGGTTGTCACCCAAAACCAAATAAAACATCATCTTCCTAAAGGATTAAACTAGGATTTGCACAAGGAGAAGGGAGCAAGCAAGAATCGTACATGGAGGAGGATCGAAATCAATTGGTGGAAGAAAAATCGTAAGCCCTAGGAGGAAGGAGAAGTTTTCTGCCAAGATGCAAAACTAAGGTATTTAAAGGTTAAACGATTAAGCCTCTTGTCTTTTTCCTCACAATACGTTTAAATCTCTTTCTCTTTTTAGTTTCGTTCCCAGTCCAATTCATCTCTAAATTTCAATGGCTCGTCATATTAATTCCTAAAATCACAAATCTAATTTTTCCATAGCCATTAGACAATCATTTCAGTCCTATAAAATCGATCGGTCCATCACTCGGAGGATTTTCCGATCCGGACTTTTTCTCCTGAATTTTCAAAAAAATTCTTAAGGGTTATTATCAATTGACGGTCACTCTAAAATATTTCCAATTCAACTATTCATACCCAAATGTTCCATAATTCCCAATAAATCATAAATCATATCGTTTTCACAAATCCCATCACAATCACAAATAATTGCCGAGAAAATGTCATGAATGCAAGTACCTACATGTGCATGTACCAAATGACTCATTCCTCTAAAATTAGAGGTCAAAATAAATGTTCAATTCAAAATATGCAATGCAAATTACTAGCCTGTCCCAATGGACCAATTTACCCCTTCCCATCGGTGATGGGATGTTACAAATATTGTAAAGTCTCATCCTACTCCCTACTCAAGCGTTAGGGCGATTGCCTGTATGATAAGGTCAATCAGAAGCCTAATGTGCGGTGACATTACAATGTGCCTTATCATGTAATTGCGTACCAATGAATATTTAAGAAATAAACTTTTATTAAAAAAATGTTACAATTGAAAACATTTCCATTATACAACAAAATATAACCCAATGGAAAAAACTAAACCCTACGTAAACCTAAACTCATCACATGAGCCTTAAACGAATCTCGAGGAATAGGTTTCGTTAAGGGATCAGCTACCATCTTGTTAGTAGATATATACTTTATAGCAACCTCTTTATTTTTTATGGCATCTCTTACAAAATGATAACGCCTTTTGATATGCTTAGATTTTCTATGAAACTTCGGATCTTTAGCAAATCAGATGGTCTGCGGTGTTGTCACATAACATTTCAACAGGATCATTAACTCTAGGAGTAAGATTAAGATCCTGGAGAAAATTTCTCAACCATATTGCCTCCTGAGCGGCAAGACAACAAGCAACGTATTCTGCTTCCATTGTTGATAATGATATACAGTCTTGCTTCTTGCTGCACCAAGATATGGCTCCTCCTCCCAAGGTGAAAACATATCCTGAGGTTGACCTAGCCTCATCCGGGTCACCACCCCAATCGGCATCCGAATATCTCCTTAACCTTAAATCCCCGCCTTGATAGAAAAGGACCAGGTCTGAAGTACCACGAAGGTAGCGAAAAATTCTTTTGACTGCTTGCCAATGAGCAAGTCTTGGGTTGCTTTGGTAACGACTTACCAAACTAACCGCAAAGCAAATGTTAGGCCATGTACACAACATAGCATACATTAAGCTTTCTACGGCACTAGCATAGGGAACATTACTCATTTTTTCTTTGTACTTATCTGTTTTAGGGCATTGATCAAGACTCAAGGTAAGACCCTTTTCAACTGGAGTGTCAATGGGTTTGGAATAATGCATTCGAAAATGTTCCAAGATTTTATTTATATACGCTTCCTGACTTAAACCAAGAAGCTTCTTGGGACGATTTCTAGTTATTCCCACACCTAGGACATACCTTGTTGGACCCCGAATTTTTTTTATGATGTTATTAAGCATGAATTGTGTTAATTATGTGTTTATGCCTTAGTTTGATTAAATTGGATGTATTAATGGATAATTGAGAGATTAGTGGGGTTTAATGTGGGTTAAATGAGAATTGAGGGATAAATTATATGAGGGTATTTTGGGAAGGTTACTTGAGTTGGAGTGGTTTAGGCCTTGTAAGGAGGGGTAACTTGGTCTTTGTCTCCATTTAGAATTAAGAGAAAGAGGATAGAAGGGAAGGAAAAGAAGAGGAAAGGAGAAAAGAAGAAGAAGAAGCCGTCGGTGGAGGAAGAAGAGAAGAGAAAAAGAGAGTTGTGATCTTTGTGATTTCTGACAGATTTGAAGCTCTTTTCGGGTAAGTTAGCTTCTTTTCAACTTGTTCTAGTTGGATTAAAGTCTAGAATCGATTGTGTGAGTTGGAATCGGTGGTGTAGGGTTTTTCTAGAAAAATTTGGGAAAATCCTTGGGTTGTTGGATTTATGACTGATTTTGAGGTTTGATTGAGTTAGAAATGTAGTTTGAGACTTGAATCAAGGTTTAGGTGTGTTACATTTGTGTTTGGGGAAGGATCGAAGTTGGAACATGCAGAAAAGTCAGGTTCGGAGTCGTTCTCCAGGCCCGTACGTTGCGATGTGGGTATGAACACGCCGCGACGTGCGAGTTCTTCGCGACGAGCGAAAATTAAATTCACCGCGACGTGAGTGGAAAGGGAGCAATGTCGCGACGTGCGAATTAATATTCGCCGCGACGTGCGAAGGGGTGTTTGCCGCGACGCATGCTTGCGTGCACGCCGAGGCGAGCACAGCCCGTTCGCCGCGGCGAACCCCTGTTTTTCAAAAAAGATAGATTTTGGTGTTTTTAGGCATATCTTCTGGTGTAGATTTCCAATTGAGGTGATTCTGGATTTGTTGAGAACTAGAGATCAAGGGCTACAAGGTTTATGAAGAAGGGAAGTTCGGAATTTGCCTCTAAGGGTTCGAGATTTTATGAGGAAGTCGAATGTAGACTTTTAGTGCTTTATTTTGGATTTTCAAGCTTTTGAATATTTCTTTTGGATATTAATTGAATGGGAACTTGGTTTATTATAGGGAACCAAGTTGATTTGATTCGATCGCAAGAGGAAGGACAACAGTGAGTCGGATACTCAAGAAATATTAGGTGGGTAATATACTTATAGTTATTGTGTGATTAGGCAAATTCTTGCCTATGTGTGAATATATGTTATATGTTTGTATGTTTACATATGATTTGTTATAAGATTTGAATGCTTTTGATTTTGCATACTTTAAAAGAACCATAAGAAGTGACTTCAATTTTGAGCATGTTATGCCTAGACTTCGGTCATGACATTTTGAACAAATGAAAGATTGAAAGCATATCATCTGATAAAATGATTATGAGCATGATTTTGTGTTTTTGTTTCACAGAGTGGAACCATTTCGCTCATCACGGCACGCTGACAAGAGCCTTCTCCTGCCGTTCGCCAGGGCTTATGAGTCTGAATGGACTCATTTTATTCAGTGTAAATTTTGGTTTCTCCTTTGTTTCCATGGAACCCTCGAGCCATGTGATGTGCATTGCATTATTGATCTGCTTACTATGAAGCATATTTGTGGTATGTTTTGCAAGTTACATTAATTATGTCAATGTGTTAGAATTGTTGCATGTATATAAATATATACATACATATGCCCGATTTTGTGCTAGTTACCGATGGCTATAATTATATTAGCCATCGAAATCATTTCAAATTTCATTATTTTTCCCTCCTCGTGCAACTCAAGATATCGCTTATCTCGCTGTGCATCAAGAACTCCGCAATAGTTTCGTAACATAGCATCAAGTTAGTATTTTTATTAGCCCACCGTGCATATCACCATCGGGCATTTTCATATATTGTATTTTTGATGGAGCTTACATGTATTGTGCCATATTGTGAATGCTTGTTTACCGATTTGAATTGAAATGGCATGGAGATCTTTTGTTTATAGGATGCGATTTATTTATTGTGAGTATATATATTGTGTGTATGTGAATGGATCGAATTTTGTGTGGATGTTGGGATCGGCTCCGATTTGTTTGGGAGCTAGTCACTGGCACAACCCGTGGGGCCGTCTCGGGTTTAGGGATTCGGGACTCGGGCCCAACATGTTTGGTATCAGAGCCCTAAGTTTAGTGCCCTCGGCGAATGCATATAGGATGGACTGTGTGATATATGATTATTTGTTGCATTGATTGATTGCCTTAAGTGACATGCATATCATGCATACATGTAGGAATTAAGATTGACATATAGCTAATCCTTAGTGTTTATATTTGAAGGAGTACAATGCCACCTCTTAAAAGGACACGAGGAATTTCGCAGGATCGGCTTGCACCGACTCTCCGATCAGGAGGAGAGGATCGATGAGTCAAGAGTCCTGTGAAATGCCGAGGCTTCAGTAGGCTGTGTAGTGAGCCCGTTCCTGCAGCAGACTCACGAGTCTCCGATTTCGCAGAGCAAGTGCCTCTCCGATCCGAGGCTATTTCGTGCATTCACTTAGGCGTTTTTCCAGGCTATGGGTCAGATACCACACCTTCCGCTTCACCTCACTAAGAAGGGAGACGGTACGACAAGTTAAGGAAGTATGGAGCAGTGGACTTCTACGGGACCACTGACCCTGAGGAAGTTGAGACTTGGCTGAGAAAGACTGAGAGGGTGCTAGATCAGATGGAGTGTGAGGATGATGAGAGAGTTGTGTATGTCATGCGAGCTTGCTTGTGGAGATGCCTTGCATTGGTGGGAGACCGTGCTGTGAGTCGATGAGGCCGAGGGTTGGCATGGCAGGATTTCCTTGCTGCTTTCAGGAAGAAATATCTTTCTGAGGTGTACATTCAATAGAAGCAGAGGGAGTTCCTCAGTCTTACTCAGAGAGAGATGACAGTCAGTGAGTATGAGCGTCGGTTTACTCAGTTGGCGAGGTATGCTTCAGATTTGATGCTGAGCGAGGCTGCTAGATGTCGCCGGTTTGAGTCAGGTTTTGACTTGGCCATCAAAGAAAAAGTAATAGTACAGAACTTCTGTGACTTTCAACAGTTGGTTGAGGCAGCTCTGAGGGTTGAGAATATAGAGAACATTAAGAGTGCAGTGAACAAGAAGAGAAAGGGAAGATAGCAGTTTAAGAGGGAAGGTAGTACTAGTACTCCTATGCCAGACAGGAGTGCCAGGAGCTTCCCTATTCAGTCCGAGGAGAGGAGCAGTGGTGCGAGCCGACCTAGACCTATGAGGACTTCTATTGTTTCTCACCAAGCCTCAACGGTGGATGGTAGCAGAAGGGGAGATGGGGACAGGTCATCCATCCCTAAGTGTGAGCATTATGGCAGTTTTCATGGAGGCGAATGTTACAGATTAACAGGAGCCTGCTTCAACTGTGGATAGAAAGGGCACTTGGCTAGAGAGTGTCCCAATCCGTCTAGAAGAGAGGGAGCTCAGATGCAAGCTTCTAGGAGAGCAGAGACTGTGGGTCAAAGGACTTCATGTATGGCAAGTTACGATGCGCTAAGAGAGGAGTATTCGGGAGACCGAGGGACAGCACCGGTAGGTGTTTCATATGACTGGAAGATGCAGAGATCGCCTCGATGTTGTGGACTGTATGGTTCGACTTTTTCGATGATGTGATTGCCTTGATTGATCCGGGTTCTACTCATTCGCTTGTTTCTCGAGTAGACCTGTGTGATAGAATGTGAGCCCTTTGGATACTCCACCGATGGTGAGTACTCCAATCGGTCAAGATATTATTATCGCTAGGTGTATAGAGAGTGTGAGATTTGTATTGGTGGAGAACTTCTAGTGGTGGATTTAATGCCATCAAGATGGGAGGATTGATGTCATTTGGGCATGGATACCTTAGAAGTATAACGCCTGTCTGGATTGTAAAGGTAAGACATGTGGAGTTTGAATTGGATGACAGAGAAGAGTGATGTTTATCGGGGATGTAAAAGGTGTCCGCTTGTAATTGTTTCAGCTTTGACAGCAGAGAAGATGATGAGGAAGGGATGTGAAGCGTTTTTGGCCTATGTGATAGATTCCAGGGCAGATAGAAGGAAGCTGGAGGATATTCCAGTAGTCAGGGAATTCTCGAATGTCTTTCCCAAGGAATTACCAGGACTACCGCCAGCTAGCAAAATTGAGTTTCCCATTGAGCTTCTGTCAGGTACTGGGCCGATTTCAATTTTGCCTTACCGGATGGCTCCGGCGGAATTGAAAGAACTTAAGGAGTAGTTGGAGGAGTTGTTGAAAAAGGGGTATATTCGACCGAGCTCTTCACCTTGGGGAGCTCCGGTTCTTTTTGTGAAGAAGAAGGATGGATCTTTGAGGATGTGTGTGGACTATCGGAAGCTGAATCAGGTTACTGTGAAGAACAGATATCCGCTTCCTCGCATTGATGATCTGTTTAATCAGTTGTAAGGGACAAAAGTCTTATCTAAGATAGACTTGAGATCGGGCTACCATCAGTTGAGGATTAAGGAGTCGGATGTGCCAAAGTCTACCTTCAAGACTCGGTATGGGCATTTTGAGTTTTTAGTTATGCCCTTCGGATTGACGAATGCTCCTGCAGCATTTATGGATTTGATGAATCGGGTCTTTAAGCCATTCTTGGACCAATTTATCATTGTCTTTATTGATAATATATTGGTTTGTTCCAAGAGTGATGAGCAGCATGAGGAGCATTTGAGGATTGCTTTAGAGACTTTGAGGAGAAATGAGTTATATGCCAAATTCAATAAATGCGAATTCTGGCTGAGAGAAGTTTCATTTCTTGGACATGTGATCTTAGAGCAAGGAGTGCATATGGATCCAAAGAAAATAGAAGCTATGGTGAATTGGGAAGCACCGAAGAATATAGCAGAGGTGAGGAGTTTTCTGGGTTTGGCAGGCTATTACAGGAGGTTTGTGGAGGGATTCTCCATGATAGCCGCTCCAATGACTAAGTTGTTGAGGAAGAATCAAAAGTTCATCTGGAGTGATGAGTGTCAGAAGAGCTTTGAAGAGCTCAAACACAGATTGACAAGTGCTCCGATTTTGATGTTGCCTTTTGGAGATGAGGGTTATACCGTGTATAGTGATGCTTCGAGGAAGGGTCTTGGTTGTGTTTTGATGCAGGGAGATAGGGTAATTGCTTATGCTTCGAGGCAGTTGAAGCCTTATGAGTTGAACTATCCGACGCATGATTTGGAGTTGGCAGCTGTGATCTTTGCTTTGAAGATTTGGAGGCATTATTTGTATGGAGTTCAGACGAGGATCTTTACCGATCATAAGAGTCTTTAGTATTTTTTGAGCCAGAAGGAATTGAATTTGAGACAACGACGATGGATAGAGTTGCTTAAGGATTATGACTTGCTGATCGAGTATCATCCAGGCAAGGCCAATGTAGTGGCAGATGCCTTGAGTAGGAAGTCTTCGATTGCTCATGTGCGAACAATTTATCTTCCTTTATTGGAAGAGATGGTCAAGCTTAAGATAAGCTTGAAGCAGGAGGAGCCAGATTGCCTTCTAGCTAACTTCCGAGTTAGACCGATACTCAGGGAGAAAGTTAGGGAATTGCAGGCACAAGATGTGGATTTGAGCAAGCTTCGACACGAAATTCAGAGTGGTAAGATTTCTGAAGTGGTAGTGAGGGATGATGGACTTATGACAGTGGGGAACAGGCTGTGTATCCCAGATGTGCAGAAGGTTAAAGATGAGATTATGGATGAGGCACATAATGCGCCTTATGCCATGCATTCGGGTAACACCAGGATGTACAGGGATTTGAGAGAGCATTTTTGGTGGAAAGGCATGAAGAGGGATGTAGCAGAGTTTGTCAGTAAGTGTCTAGTGTGTCAGCAAGTCAAGGTCGAACACCGTGCACCTTCAGCAAGTCGAGGCCGCTACTATTCCTAATGGAAGTGGCAGAGGGTGACTATGGATTTTTTGATGGGTTTGCCTAAGACCAGTAGGAAGCACGACGCTATTTGGGTTATTGTGGACCGGTTGACGAAGTTAGCTCACTTTTTGGCGATTAAGCAGACTGATTCTTTGCATGTGTTGGCAAAGAAGTATATCGATGAGATAGTGAGATTGCATGGGATTTCGGGTTCGATTATGTCTGATAGGGACCCTTGGTTTACTTCGAGATTTTGGGGAAGTTTGTAGGAAGCTTTGGGTACTAAGCTGAATTTTAGTACGACTTTTCACCCTCAGACGGATGGTCAATCTGAGAGGACCATTCAGATTCTTGAGGGAATGCTTCGGGCTTATGTGATGGATTTTCGAGAAGCTTGAGATGAGCATTTACCATTGGTCGAATTTGCTTATAACAATTCGTACCATTCGAGCATTCAGATGGCTCCATATGAGGCTTTGTATGGGCGGAGATGTAGGACTCCAATTTGTTGGGATGAAGAAGGAGAGAGGAAACTGGTAGGATTAGAATTGATTCAGACGACAGTTAAGAAAGTCAATCTGGTTAAGCAGCGGCTTAAGGCAACACAGGATAGGATGAAGAGCTACATTGATGCACACCGAAAGGAGATGGAGTTTTAAGTCGGTGAGAAAGTGTTCCTTAAGACGTCTCCTTGGAAAGGAGTAATGAGGTTTGGAAAGAAGGGTAAGTTGAGTCCGAGGTATGTGGGTCCTTATGAGATCCTGGAGAGGATTGGACCACTCGCCTACAGGTTGGCGTTACCTCGGAATTGTCTCAGATTCATGACGTTTTCCATGTTTTCATGTTGAGGAGGTATAGATCGGATCCTTTTCATATCATTCAGACTAGTGAGGTTTAGCTGAGAGATGATTTGAGCTATGAGGAGCTTCCAGTAGAGATTTTGGATACCAAGGAAAAAGTCCTCAGGAACAAGACGGTTCAGCTAGTCAAAGTCCTGTGGAGGAATCATTCAGTAGAGGAGGCTACGTGGGAACCTTTGGAAGCCATGAAGGAAAAGTATCCGCGTCTCTTTGATGATTCAGGTAATAATTTCGAGGACGAAATTTCTTTTAAGAGGGGGAGAAATGTTGGACCCCGAATTTTTTTTAATGATGTTATTAAGCATGAATTGTGTTAATTATGTGTTTATGCCTTAGTTTGATTAAATTGGATGTATTAATGGATAATTGAGAGATTAGTGGGGTTTAATGTGGGTTAAATGAGAATTAAGGAATAAATTATACGAGGGCATTTGGGAAGGTTACTTGAGTCGAGTGGTTTAGCCTTGTAAGGAGGGGTAACTTGGTCTTTGTCTCCATTTAGAATTAAGAGAAAGAAGATAGAAGGGAAGGAAAAGAAGAGGAAAGGAGAAAAGAAGAAGAAGAAGTCGTCGGTGGAGGAAGAAGAGAAGAGAAAAAGAGAGTTGCGATCTTTGTGATTTTCGACAGATTTTAAGCTCTTTTCGGGTAAGTTAGCTTCTTTTCAACTTGTTCTAGTTGGATTAAAGTCTAGAATCGATTGTGTGAGTTGGAATCGGTGGTGGTTCAGTCGGATTCTGGCGGAATTGAACGTTGCCGTTTGGATCCATGAGTCGATCGTCAAGTGACTTGACGCTGAGATCCTCAAAAACAAAGAAGGCCTGCCGGGGTTGTATCCCGATTGGCCCCTCCGACGCTCAAGCTAGTTTATTCGGTGAAGGTGAGGTTGTAGTATGAAGAGAAGACTAGGTTATGATTTTCGTACCTCTGTAACGATAGAATTATACCTTATATATGAGCAGCAATTAGGTTTAGATCTTTACGTGTGCATGGGAGTCTCTCACATACGAATGGGCTGAGGGGAGCTTAGATCGAGCTTGGGCTTGACCTAGATATTAGGTATGAGACCGACCTTTGGTGATTGGACCGATCGGCCCATACTTCGTTGAGGCTGGGTTCTGGCCCAATTCAGCCGACCCGATCATAAGCCCCCTACTTCTTGAGTCTGAGCGAAGAGAAGGGTCGAAGGAGTATATTAGGATTTTGTTGCTCGTCTGCTGTCTTGTAGCTCGTAAGCAAGACAGCTCGTAAGGTGGTCGATCGGTCAGACATTGGCATCAGTAGCTCTGGCCATGGGACGACTCGGGTAGTCTCGATTGGTTCGATGTCGACTAATTGTGCGGATCGTCAGAATGGGATCGGCGGCCGGAGGTTCTAACCGATCGACCTCGGCACTTATCAAGGCGCTACCGCACTAAAGGTGTCGGGTGGTCATCATTAACTAGCGCTGAAGGTACTGGAAGTATTTATTATTTGACGCGCGTGCTCTCGACGATGTTTTTCAAAATCCGGGCGATCATCCTTGTAATCGCTGGTACTGTCCCAGACGCCCTTTCAACTGCTCGCGCCACTTCGATTTCGATTAACCCTAATTTATCTCCTCCGATTATTATGCGCGGTCCGGATAGCTCAATTTTTCCACGTGTCGAAGTTTTGGCTGGATCGCATTCAACGCTTCCTTATAAATATCCGTGATCGATGACGGTTTGGTTTTCTTCACGCTCGCTCGTTCTTGCTTTCATCTTGCTTTCCTCTCGCTTTTCTCATTCTCGCCTCGGAAGTTTCCTTCAGAGTTGCACAAATTTCTGACCTCATACCACTAAATAGGTACGTCCCTTTCCCTCCTTTTCCTCTTAGTGAGCATGTCGTCCACTGGTTCTCGAAGTGGGGTTTCTCCGAGGGATGATGTCGCCGAAAGGGTCTCTGAAGTTTCCACTGAGGCGGTGGCGATGTCGAGGTTGGGAGATGTCGAAGAGATTTCGACAAGAGAGAGGAAGGATGGGCTAGTTGTTAAAGAGCCGCCCAAAGGCAAATCGAGGATGTCCACGACGGAGTTGAGTCGGTCGGTTCTTAGAAATGGAATCCCTCGGTCCTGGGAGCCTAGGCTGGCCTCGGTGAATGAAAGAATCGACAGCAGCACAAGTGGGTGATTTGCCGTCTCTGAGCATTCCTTCTCGGTCGACGGCTTGAGACTACCGTATGTCCCGATCATGGATGAAGTGTGCGCTGATTATCAACTAAGGCCGAGTCAGATTCCTCTGAATGGGTGGAGGTTCATTAATGACCCTGCTTTGTTGTGCCATCGCCATTGCCTCGCCTTGGTCAACATTCTGCGCCACTTCGAGAATGAGTCGAGTCCGAGCCTGGGGTGGCATTCTTCCCGATGTATAAGGATGCCCAGATCGCCCAAATGATGACCTCTAAAATTACTGGTTGGCGAACGAAATATTTCTTCGTGAAGCCTCCGGGATCTTCCTTCGAGTCCCAGCCGTTGAGGTATCCCCCAGCCGAGTGATGGAACGACTCGTCGAGTCTGTTTCTTTCCAGAGAGGAGCGGGGAGTGGTCGGCCATATAAAGGAGCTCGACCAATATAACTTTGCTGGGCTCATTTCGGGATACGGTGGGGGGGCCTTGGCCAACTCTTTGCTAATTGACCCCCTGCCACAAGTTAGAGGGCTAGGAGAGGGAACCGCCCCGCCTAGTTGACCCCTCATGGTTGAATTATTTTTCATGCTTGTAGGTTTTGGTTTGATATCTAACTTGCTTTCGTTGTTTGTGCAGCCATGGTCAAGGTTCATGCTTTCCCCGGCCCTCCCAAGTCTGCCAAGGGTAAGCGCAAGGTCGTCGGGCCTTCGGAGGCCAGAGGACAGGAGGGTAAGGGAGAGGCCAGTTCAATTGTTGTTCGGCCCATTGTTTCCGAGAAGTGGAATGTTCCTCCTACCGTCTCCGAGCCATCTGCGGTGCCTGCTGTGGTCGTCCCGCCTGGTCAGTGCCTGGTTGTCGTCGAGGAAGAGGAGGAGAGTGAACGACCTCTGAAGAGGTCGACCGATCTCCTCAAGTAGTCGATCGATCTCCTCGCCCCTTGGACCGAAGCAAGGGGAAGGAGAAAGTGGGAGATCGTGCTGCCCCATCTGCCCAGGGTAAAGGGAAGAAGCCAGCGAGGAGTGCTGATAAGTGGGAGCCGACGATTAGCCTTGAGAAGATTGCCTCGATCGCCAACATCGAAGTGGCTCTTCATATCGCTGAGAGGATCATTCCTCCTTCGGACGAGGAGCGCTTTGAAGCGTTAGATGTTGAGGAGCTGACGGGCCATGCCATCCGCAATTCCATGAGGGAGGTGGCTCTCACTGGCCCATGCGCCAACAGACGAGCAGCTGAATCGGGAGGTCCATTCCTCTTGGAGTGTGGACGGTTTAAAGACCGAGCCTTGAGGTCGAGAAGAAGGAGACTTCTCCTGCTCAACTCTCTTCCTTGGAGGAGGAGAAGAAACTCTAGGAGGAGGAGCGTGACGTCATGAGAGCTCAGCTCGCTTCGGGAGAGGAGGAGAGGAGCGCTTTGAAAGCGCGGCTCACCGGGGAGGAGGTCGAGAGGGTGAGGGCGATGGCAGCGAGGAACAAGCTGTCCGAAGAATACGCGGTGTTGATAGGAAAAAAATTGGAGTCGGAGAGGGTGCTTAAGGAAAAATCCCTCGAGGACCAGGCGCAAATCGAAGATACGCTGAGGAGGGTGCGAGCCTCCGTAAAGGAACAAAGGGTCGAGGCGATCATGCGATGGCAGAGGCGGTTCTTGCAAGAGGAGTGCTTGGAGTACTCGTGACTTGGGCCTCATGATCTTCAAGAATTGCATGACGCCTGCTCTCGAGGGCCTGGACGGTCCTTCGCTTGAGGGGTTTGCCGAGCCTCTACTTCCTACCGCCCTTGGCCTCTCTCTGGAGGAAGTAAAGGAGAGAGCCATGGAGGATCGGGGGTTAGTCCCGAATGAGGAGCTGGACCTTAGCTCGGCTGAGGAGGACGAGCTTCCTCGTGAGGATACTTCTCAGTCGCTCCTTGACCCCGCCTCCTTTTCGACTTTTCCGCCGCTCGAGGCATCCCCGGCATCCGCCCACTTCTCCTTCAGATTTTTAAGCTCACCTGGTCGGGCTTCATGACTGTGGCAAATTTACATTAATGCAATCTTTACTTTTGCTTCATTTTTCTGATGTTATTTTTCGTATTTATGCTCTTTACTTTCGATGTATGGTGAATTTTGATGAAGTTGCTCATAGTCAACCGGCTTCGAGGTCGACTTATAGTAGAGTCCGAACTGAGGTCCTAAGGATCTCATCTTGGCGACAGATCGACCGCAGTCGATCTGTGCCGATGCCGAGCGAGGGTCCCAAGAGTCTTGTCTTGGCGACCTGGCCGAGCAATAGGAGAGGGCGATCGATGGTCCCGAGGATTTCGTCTCGGCGGCTTGGTCGATCGATAGTCGAGCTATGTAGATGCCGAACGATGGCGAGTGAGGGTCCCAAGGATCTTGCCTTGGCAACCCGACCGACCGTAGTCGATCTATGGAGATGCCGGGTGATTGCGAGCGAGGGTCCCAAGGATCTTGTCTTGGCGACCCGACCGACCGTAGTCGATCTATGGAGATGCCGGGCGATGGCGAGCGAGTGTCCCAAGGATCTTGTTGGCGACCCGACCGACCATAGTCGATCTATGAAGATGCCTTGCGATGGCGATGGCGGCGAGTGTCCCAAGGATCTTGTTCATGACCGACCGACCATAGTCGATCTATGGAGATGCTTAGAGGCGATTATGAAGCGAGGGTCCCAAGGATCTTATTCATGCGACCGACCGACCGTAGTCGATCTATGGAGATGTCGAGGTATCATGGGCGTAGGGTCCCAAGGATCTTGTTGGCGTAACCGACCGATCGTAGTCGATCTATGGAGATGCCAAAGCGATGGCGAAGCGAGGTCCCAAGGATCTTATTGGCGACCGATCGATCGTAGTCGATCTATGGAGATGCCGGGCAATGGCGAGCGAGAGCCCCAAGGATCTTGTCTTGGCAACCCGACCGACCGTAGTCGATCTACGGAGATGTCGAGGCGATGGTCGATTGATTTTTACTCTTTGCCACACATAATGGAACTTTTATTGCCAAGAAATCAAAACCCTTTATTAATGATAATGAGGGCGTGGTCGTTAAAAACCTGTCGGCAGGACAGAATAAGGTTCCCACACGCTGTATACAAAACGGTAATAAGCAAAGATTAACTAAAATAAAACTTATCTATTGGTGTAATGCCTTCAAGTTTCGAGAGTTCCAAGGCCTGGTAGAACCTTTCTTCGATCGCTGTAGGATGTAAGAACCATGCCCGACTTGCTTAATCACCCGATAAGGTCCTTCCCACGCCCTGCTTGAGCCAGATGCTTCGGCCGCCGCGGCCTTTCGCAGACGCATTCGCCTATCTTTACATCGCCGCTTTACCCTTCGTCAGAACCTCGTTGCGTTTTCGCTCGACGGCTTCCGAACGAAGCGGCAGCCCTTTCTCTGTCCTCACTGAGGAGAACGAGTTTCGCTTTGCGGGCTTCATCATTCCGCTCTTCTTCATAGCCTGACACCCTTTGATTATGCAATGCCACTTCTATCGGGACCGTGGCTTCGCCTAAAGGTCATCCCGAACGGTGTTTCGTGGTCTGGCTCGTTCGGTGTGGTTCTCAGATGCCCATAATACTTCGTCTACTTCTTCCACCCAAGTCCTTCGTCCGTCTAGGCGCTTCTTGAGAGCATTCATTATTTTTTTGTTGGTATTCTCCGCAAAGTCGTTGCTCTGAGGGTGAGCTACTGAGGTTAATTGTAGTCTCATCTTTAGTCGGTCGCAGAAGTCTTTGAACTTGTCGTTGTTGAACTGCCGACCATTGTCTGTAATCAACACCATAGGCATCCCGAAGCGGGTTAGTATATTCCTTTTCACGAAGTTCTCCACCTTTTGTTCGGTGATTGTGGCGACCGCTTCTGCTTCAACCCACTTGGTGAAATATTCCACTGCCACTATCAAGAACTTCTTCTGTCCAGGATCGAGAGGGAAAGGCCCCAGTATGTCCATCCCCCACTGAGCAAAGGGGATGGGATGGCTTACGATCTTCATCTTTTCGGTCGGTTGATGAGACAGGTTATCATTTTTCTGGCAAGTCTCACACCAGTCGACCTTCTCCCCGATAGCTTTTTCTCATTGTCGGCCAAGAGTACTTCGTCGATCGGCCCGTGAGCCAACATTCTACCTCCTACATGATTTCGCGACATTCCTTCGTGGACTTCACCATTGCTCGCTTCGGCTTCTTCTTCATTCAAGCATCAAGCAAAGGGTCGGTCGTAGGATCGCCAGATAAAGTGCCATTAATGACCGTGGTACTTGGCCGCTTTTATTCTTAGTTTCTGGCCTCCAATGCTTCTTCAGTTGCTTTCCTCCAAGAGGTACCGCTTGTCGACGGCCCATCCAACCCGACCAACCAAAGGCTTACATCAAGAACTTCGGTTTTCTCGATGCTAGGTCGGTCTAGTCGCTCGATCGTAACATTATTTTTGGCATCCCGATCGTAGCCATTCTCGAGACCGCGTCGCTTTAATATTCCGGCTCGCCTATTCTATTGACCGAATATTGATCAAGTTTTCAACTCTGCTTCACCAACTCTAGGTATTTGATCATGTTGTTCCTTAGCTTCATATCGTCCGTAACTTAGCCGACCACTACTTGCTATCGCAGACACCTTTAAGTGTTTAACTTCCATTTTCGCCAATTGAGGCCGGCTATCGTGGCCTCAGATTTCGCTTCGTTATTGGAGGCCTTGAACTCGAGCCAAGGGCATATTCTACCTTTTCTTCATCAGGCGGGCTAATCAAGATTACTCCCACTGCATCCCTAAGATTGGACGCACCCACAACAAACAAGCTCCTGGAGGGGATTGCTCACATCGCGAGTCCGTTGACTCATTTCTGCGATGAAGTCTGCCAACACCTGTGCCTTGATCGTCGTCCGAGGCTTATACTGGATATCAAATTCTCCCAATTCTACTGCTCACTTTATTAGCCGACCCGAGGTTTCGAACTTTTGAAGACATTGCCTGAGGGCTTGGTCGGTCTATACTTCGATGGTGTGACTTTGGAAGTAAGGTCTTAGCTTCCGTTTTGCCGTTTGGATCCATGAGTCGATTGCTTTCTGAAGTGACTTCGACGTTGAGATCCCTGCAAAACAAAGAAGGCTCATCGGGGGTTGTATCCCGATTGGCCCCTCCGACGCTCAAGTTAGTTTATTTGGTGAAGGTGAGGTTGTAGTATGAAGAGAAGACTAGGTTATGATTTTCGTACCTCTGTAACGATAGAATTATACCTTATATATGAGCAACAATTAGGTTTAAATCTTTACGTGTGCATGGGAGTCTCTCACATGCGGACGGGCTGAGGAGAGCTTAGATCGGGCTTGGGCTTGACCTAGCTATTAGGTATGAGACCGACCTTTGGTGATTGGACCGATCGGCCTATGCTTCGTTGAGACTGGGTTCTGGCCCAATTCAGCCGACCCGACCAAGTGGTGTAGGGTTTTTCCGGAAAAATTTGGGGAAATCCTTGGGTTGTTGGATTTGTGACTGATTTTGAGGTTTGATTGAGTTAGAAATGTAGTTTGAGACTTGAATCAAGGTTTAGGTGTGTTGCATTTGTGTTTGGGGAAGGACCGAAGTTGGAAAATGTAGAAAAGTCGTGTTCGAGTCGTTCTTCAGCCCGTGACGTCATGACAAGATGAAGTTCGTCATGACGAAAGTGAAAATTAAATTGCCGCGATAAAGCGTGGAAAGGAGCAACGTCGTGATATGCTAATTAAAATTTATCATGACGCATGAAGGGTGTTCATTGCAGCAAGACACTTGCATGCACGCCGAGGCGAAGACACGTGCCCGTCACGCGGGCGAACCCTCGCTTTCCAAAGAAAGATAGATTTTGGTGTTTTTAGGCATATCTTTTGGTGTAGATGTCCAATTGAGGTGATTTTGATTCGTTGAGAACTAGAGATCAAGGGCTACAAGGTTTATGAAGAAGGGAAGTTCGGAATTTGCTTCTAAGGGTTCGGGATTTTATGAGGAAGTCGAATTTAGACTTTTAGTGTTTTATTTTGGATTTTCAAGCTTTTGAATATTTCTTTTGGATATTAATTGAATGGAAACTTGGTTTATTATAGGGAACCAAGCTGATTTGATTCAATCGCAAGAGGAAGGACAACAGTGAGTCGGATACTCAAGAAATATTAGGTGGGTAATATACTTATAGTTATTGTGTGATTAGGCAAATTCTTGCCTATGTGTGAATATATGTTATATGTTTGTATGTTTACATATGATTTGTTATAAGATTTGAATGCTTTTGATTTTGCATACTTTAAAAGAACCATGAGAAGTGACTTCGATTCTGAGCATGTTATGCCTAGACTTCGATCATGGCATTTTGAACAAATGAAAGATTGAAAGCATATCATCTGATAAAATGATTATGAGCATGATTTTGTGCTTTTGTTTGGGCGAGAGTGGAACCATTTCGTTCGTCACGTGCACGTTGACAAGAGCCTTCTCCCGGCTGCCCGCTTGTGGCTTATAAGCTCCGAATGGACTTATTTTGTTCAGGGTGTAAACTTCGGTTTCTCCCTTTTGTTTCCATAGAACTCTCGAGCCATGTGATGTGCATTGCATTATTGATCTGTTTACTATGAAGCATATTTGTGGCATGTTTTGCAAGTTGCATTAATTATGCTGAATGTGCTAGAATTGTTGCATGTATATAAATATATACATACATATGCCTGATTTTGTGCTAGTTACCGATGGCTATAATTATATTAGCCACTGAGCTGTGTAGCTCAGCCCATTATTTTTCCCTCCTAAGGTGCAACTCAAGATATCAGTTGATCCTTGCCACGCATCGAAGAACTCCGCAATAGTTTCAGAACATAGCATTAAGTTAGTACTTTTGATTAGTCCACCAGGCATATCACCATTGGGCATTTTCATATATTGTATTTTTGGATTGGAACTTTCACATGTATTATGCCATATTGTGAATGCTTATTTACTGTATTTGAATTGAAATGGCATGGAGATCTTTTGTTTATAGGATGCGATTTATTTATTATGAGTATATATATTGTGTGTATGTGAATGGATCAAATTTTGTGTGGATATTGGGATCGGGTCCGATATGTTTAGGAACTCGTTGCTGGCACAGCCCGTGGAGCCACCTCGGGTTTAGGGATCTGGGACCCGGGCCCAACATACCTAGCTTCACCCATGTCCTTCATATTAAAGACAGAGGACAACCACTCTTTAGTGGTCTTGAGCATTTCCATATTATTTCCAGCTGGTAATATGTCATCAACATACAAAGTAAGAAATAAAATTCCACTTGTTGTTCTCTTGACATACACACAATGGTCTTCTGAAACCATGATTAAGCCAAAAGAAGTAATGGCTTCATGGAATCTGAAATACAAAAATTTGGAAGACTTTTTGAGACCATATATGGATCTTTTAAGATGACACACTTTGTCTTCTTGACCTTTTGATACAAAACCAATAGGTTGATTCATATAAATCTCTTCCTCAAGGTTATCATTGAGAAAAGCAGTCTTTACATCCATTTGAAATAACTCCAGGTCCAAATGGGCAACCAGTGTTAGTAGTGTGCCCTAGGCCAATGAACATTTGTGATTCATGTATTAACATTATGATTTGTTAATAATATATTATGAGGTATTCCGTTTCATATATGCATGTATTTCATTTATGTAATGTGATTTACATTCCATGAATGGTATTAAACTTTTGTCATCAAGTATGTGACTTGATAGTAAAACCATAAGTGTTATAATACTATTCTAGACTGTCCCTAGTCGATCATTATTGGTGGAACAATAATGAATTAAGGCTAGTATGTGTTCGATTGATGATCACGCTTTATCGATCATGGATATGAGATATCAAATCGAAACATAGATATATGTTAGAGAACATATATTGGATCGACCAAAAGAGAATACTACATGGTTTCATGTCATTAGTGATTCTCAATATGGTTTGACTTTAGTCCTTTGACCTGAAGTCATCATGGTTCCCTACATGAGGAATTCGTGTTTTGATATTAGACTAAGTTATTTTTAACCGAATAGCAAACAGCCTTATGTTGGACATCAAATGAATCATGGAGGGATGTGAATGACGAGATGGGATTTGTACCTCTATTAAATGAGAGAGATATCATTTGGGCCTCTCGACAAGTATGATCAAGAAATGCATGGTCGCAGTTTCAAATGAATTGATGAAAAGTCATCAATGTCATTTGTTATAATCACCAACTTGGGGATCAAGAAACTATGATTAATCAAAGGTTGACATGTACCATGCCTTGTGATTAATCTTGATATCGTGTTACAAAAGGATCGAGCCTATAACCATAGTTACGCTTAAATCGGATTATCGATCCTCATTTGATTTGGGTAGTCATAATGTCTTGCTAGAGGCTTCTTATGACTTATGGGTCTTGAAGTGTAATCAAGCCCATTGCCAACATCAAACGAGCTTCTGTGGTCGCATACAAAGAGTGATGTGATCCGGCTTATTCTCTCGACCTAATTTATTAGGTGTTGAATAAATATATTTAGATATATTTATTGGGCTAGATTTAATTAAGTTGTCGGGCTTTTATTATATATGATATAATGGGCCGAAACTTAATAGGGCCTGAATGAGATTAGGGTTTCTCTATAAATAGAGAAGCTTAGGTCTCATTAGGTTAACGACATAATTTTCAGGAAACCCTAGCCGCCATCCAAGAGAAAGATCGTGCGGCGTTCAGAAAGGTTTTCAAGACGTGCTAGCACACTACAGCCGTAGCCCAGATCGTGCACGCTCGTGTGGATACCGGTAAAGGACATTAGTGATTTGCAGTGTCTTGGAATCCGGAAAAGAAAAAGAAGCAACCTATCCACGAAAATAAGGTATTTTCGTTAATCCTTCGTGTTTTCGATTATACGTGATATTTTGTATGGTCTTTTCCGCAGCGTATTGTGAATACTCGGACCGTACGCGATCCAACAGTGGTATCAGAGCCAGGTTTAATCGTTAATCTTGGATTAGAGGCTTGATTATGATTGTTGATTTGTGTTTGATGCTTCGGAACATGACAAAGTAGGTGGAAATTGTTTCTGCTTTATGTATGTCGTGTTCTGGAAATTGTTTCCCGAAGCTGAAAATTGTTTCATCGTTGATGCATGATCTGGATTTTGTTCTATGTGCATATATGGTGATTAATGGGTTTCTGAAATCCTTGTTATTCGATAAATGTCTTGTGTCGCTTCTAGAAATTGTTTCCTCTGCCGCGTCCTAATCTACTGGTTATACATGATCTGTTTTAAACCAAAGCGTGAATGAGTTTGTGCGTTTAATTGAAATCATGTAATCAAATTTCTAAGGTTTATTGATTCTCTCTTTTTGCAATTACATCTGGGATTGTTAAATGATGCATGCCTTAAGGATTTAGGGTTTGTCGAAACTTTTTATACTGGTTGCCTTGTTAGAAATCCCCGATTTTCTGAAATCCCTATCTTAAGCATTTGTATTTTCTGGGAATTGTTTCTAGAATCAATGTTTGTGTTCTTTTGATTTTGGATTTATTGATTGCGAATGCTGCTCTCTGTGTTTTTTCCCTCTCCTTTGCATTGTGTTTGCATTTTTTCTGGGTTATTTTCATTGATCTGCGTTTTGCCATGATTTCTGGAAAAATCGATGGGTGATGAACACCCATCGGTGACGACCCACCGTGTGCGACACCATAGATGGGCGCCGCACACCACATCTATATGCCTCCGGTGACACCACTCGTCCGGCGCTGATGGCGCCTCCGGTGACACACCAAAGCTGCGAGAACCGTCGGGTGGAGACCCACGGTTGAAGGTTCGTTTTTCCTTGGAGACCCGACATGCGTAGGATCGTGTGGGAACGTGGTTCCGGTTGATGGGTCGTGGAAACGTGGAAGGATTGGTAGTGAAAACGTGGGAGAAACCGAAAAACCAGAAGAAAAAAAAAGGAGAGAACGATCGTGGACAGAGGAGGAAGCTTGGGGAAGACGACAGGCGCGTGTCCCACACGCGCTGCGTTTTCCAGAGCGTGACACGCCCACGATGCTGGGCCGCGTGCGCAAAGGCACGCGCCAGACGCTACCCCTTCCATTTTTTTAATATGGTTTTAAATTGTTTTAAACCCAACTTATCTTTTATTAATTTAATAGAGATTAAATTAATAAATACTCCTAATAAAATAAAAGATATTTTATTAAATTTGAAAATTGTTTTCAAAGGATTATTTATTAGGAAAGGGTTTTGGAATTTAATTTAATTTTTCAAAAGTTGAATTATTAAGTTAAATTTTTCAAATCAACAATTAGAATCAAGCCATGGTTGTAACAAGCGTTTTGTAATCTTCCATAATTCTTTATAAGGATTAATAACCTTCATAATGTACTAAGAACGACCTCATCGTAATTTTAAGTTTATATGCCTTCCATAAATCTTTACCAATGTTTATCTCTAGCTCATCCTTATGTGGGTTTTTGCCAAAGCAAGGCATGGGGATTATCTAGGAAGACATTTGAATAATGGTGCTATTCATAGGTAAAGTATGGTTAAACTTAACTAAGCTTATCAAAACTGCTTGGGCTTAGGGCATAAGATTGGGTTTTAAATACATGCAGTACATAAGATGTATTTTAACATAAGCCCATCAAGAGTTACATGTGATGTAATTGAAAAGAGTTTTCTACCTAAATAACTAAGTTTTGAGTGTTAAGTCAAAGCTTTCTTAGACTTAGTGAAATATGGATCTTGTTTCTCCCATTTTCAATTGAGGGTTATTTATTTGAGTGGGAGCTAATACCTCATAATAATAAGAATGTTGACCCTTATTGCATAATTTTTGTAGATTATGGCTACTCCATCCACAAACCTTTCTATGCGATCTATCCTAGAGAAAGAAAAGTTTAATGGAACAAATTTCCTAGATTGGTATAGAACTCGAGAATTGTTCTCAAGCAAGAAAGAAAGGCTTTCAAGAAGAAGGGCACAAGAAAGGACAAAGGTAAAGTACCTAAGTCCAAGCCCAAGCCCAAAGCTAAGACTAAGACACCTAGGAGGGAGTTTGCTTCCATCGAATGAACCCGGTCATTGGAAAAGGAATTGCAAACTCTATTTGGAAGAGTGAAAGAGAAGAAGAATAGTGCGACTATTTCTTCAGGTATGCTTGTTATAGAAATCAATTTTACTCCTTCTCGCATCTTGGGTATTAGATACGGAGCTGCAACTCACATTTGTACTAATGTGCAAAGTCTAAGAAGGACTAGAAGATTGATGTCCGTGAGATGACTCTGCGTGGGAAATGGAGCAAGAGTCTTTGCTTATCCGTGGGGACTTATGATCTTATTTTGCCTACTGGGCTCATTTTGGAACTCAAGAATTGTTATTATGTACCTACTATGAGTAGGAACATTATTTCTTTTGCTTGTTTAGAGAATGATGGATTTAAATTTTCTATTGAGAATATAAGTATTTCCATTTATAAGAATGACATTTTATATGGCATTGCGCGTCAATTAAATGGCATTTATACTCTAGACACTGAGTTTGTTACAAATGAGTCCATCTATAACATAAATACCAAGAAGTTTAAATCTAACGATTTGAACCCAACCTATCTCTGGCATTGTCGCTTAGGCCATGTAAATGAAAAACGCATTTCAAAACTCCATCAAGATGGATACATTGATTCTTTTGAATCTTTTGACACGTGTGATTCTTGTTTATTGGGTAAGATGACAAAGGCCCCCTTCACAGGTAAAGGGGAAAGGGCCAATGAGCTATTGGGCCTTATACATACCGATGTATGCCGTCCTTTTAGCATATCAGCGAGAGGAGGTTATTTGTATTTCATTACTTTTACAGATGACTTCAGTAGATATGGGTATATCTATTTAATGAAGTATAAATCTGAATCTTTTGAAAAGTTCAAAGAGTATAAGAATGAAGTACAAAATCAGCTTGGCAAGAATATTAAAATCCTTCGATCTGATCGAGGAGGTGAATATTTAAGCCAAGAGTTTGATGATTATCTTAAGGATTGTGGAATCGTTTCACAATTGACTCCTCCAGGAACTCCTCAATGGAATGGTGTTTCGAAAGGAGAAATCGAACTCTATTAGATATGGTTCGATCAATGATGAGTCAAACCGATCTTCCAAAATACTTGGGCTATGCTTTAGAAACCGCAGATTCATATTGAACCGTATTCTTTCAAAGGTCAGAAAAGACACCTTATGAGATATGGACCGAAGCGTCCCAATTTATCTTTTCTAAAGATTTGGGGTTGTGAGGCTTATGTGAAGCGCCCAATTCTTGACAAGTTGGCACCCAAATCTGAAAATGTTATTTTGTGGGATATCCTAAGGAAACTAAAGGATATTACTTTTACATCACATCGAGAACAAGGTGTTTGTTGCTCAAATGGTTTCTTCAGAGAAGGAATTTGTTTCCAAAGGAAACAATGGGAGTAAAGTACAACTCAAGAAATTCAAGTTTCACAAAATGACATCGAGCCCGAAAAGGAGATTGAAGCGAGCTCAAAAGTTGTTGATGAGCGTCTTCAACAACACAAGGCCTACGAGATCCGATAGGATTCGTCATGAACCCGAGAGATATGGATTTCTTATCGATGATGACAATGTGATGCTCATCGATCATAATGAGCCCACAACCTATCAAGAAGCTATGGAAAGTCCAGAATCGCTAAATGGTTAGAGGCCATGAAAGCGAGATGCAATCCATGTATGACAATCAAGTTTGGACTTTGATTGATCCGTCGATGGCTTCAAGACCATTGGATGCAAATGGGTTTTCAAAAAGAAACTCAACATGGATGGAAATGTGCACACTTATAAAGCAAGACTTGTTGCTAAAGGTTATCGACAAGTTCATGGAATTGATTATGATGAGACATTTTCTCCAGTGGTCATGATCAAATCCATTAGAATTTTATTGCCATAGCTGCATACTACGATTATGAGATATGGCAAATGGATGTCAAAACGGCTTTCCTTAATGGAAACTTACTTGAGGATGTATATATGATACAGTCTGAGGGTTTTGTCCATCCTAAGAATTCGGGAAAGGTGTGCAAGCTTCAAAGATCCATTTATGGATTGAAGCAAGCATCAAGAAGCTGGAATCTTTGTTTTGATGAAGTTGTCAAAGAGTTTGGATTCATCAAGAATGAAGATGAACCTGTGTTTACAAAGGTTAGTGGAGTCTTTGTTGTCTTTTTAGCTTTATATGTTGATGACATATTGCTCATTGGAAATGATATTCCGACCTTACAGAGTGTCAAGATTTGGTTAAGGAAACGTTTCTCAATGAAAGACTTAGGTGAGGCTGCCTATGTTTTAGGCATTAAGATATATAGAGATAGATCAAGAAAGCTTATAGGCCTAAGTCAGAGTACATACATAGATAAGGTACTGAAAAGGTTTAGTATGCAAGATTCCAAGAGATGATTCTTACCTATGTCACATGGAATCAAGCTTTCTAAGAAGGATTGTCCTACTTCAGATAAGGAGCTTGAGCGCATGAGTAAGATTCCATATGCATCTGCAATTGGATCTATCATGTATGCCATGTTATGTACTCGACCAGATGTCTCATATGCTTTGAGCATAACAAGTAGATACCAATCTAATTATGGTGAGAGTCACTGGATAGCAGTTAAGAACATCCTTAAGTACTTGAGAAGAACTAAGGATATGTTCCTAGTCTATGGAGGACTTGAAGGAGAGCTAGTTGTAAATGGTTACACCGATCTTTGGTTTTCGATCGACATAGATGATTTCAGATCGCAATCGTGTTTTGTGTTCGCTTGAATGGAGGTGCAGTGAGCTGGAAAAGTTCAAAGCAAGACATCGCTGTCGATTCTACAACGAAGCCGAGTACATTCTTTGCCTCGGATCGCTAAGGAAGTCAGTATGGATCGGAAGTTCATCACGAGCTTGGAATTGTTCCTAGCATTGCAAGTCCTATAGAACTTTATTGTGATAATAATGGGGCTATAGACAAAGCTAAAGAACCAAATTCGCATCATAGATCCAAACACATACTCGAGACGCTTCCATTTGATTAGAGATCATTAGAAGAGGAGACGTGAAGATATGCAGAGTGGGCACAGATGACAACATTGCTGATCCACTTACTAAGCCTCTTCCACACTAAACATGAGAGTCATACGAGGTCTATGGGTATTAGATATCGATCGATTGGGCCTAGTGCAAGTGGGAGATTGTTAGTAGTGTGCCCTAGGCCAATGAACATTTGTGATTCATGTATTAACATTATGATTTGTTAATAATATATTATGAGGTATTCCGTTTCATATATGCATGTATTTCATTTATGTAATGTGATTTACATTCCATGAATGGTATTAAACTTATGTCATCAAGTATGTGACTTGATAGTAAAACCATAAGTGTTATAATACTATTCTAGATCGTCTCCTAGTCGATCATTATTGGTGGAACAATAATGAATTAAGGCTAGTATGTGTTCTGATTGATGATCACGTTTTACTGATCATGGATATGAGATATCAAATCAGAATATATTAGAGAACATATATTGGATCGACCCAAAAAGAGAATACTACATGGTTTCATGTCATTAGTGATTCTCAATATGGTTTGACTTTAGTCCTTTGACCTGAAGTCATCATGGTTCCCTACATGAGGAATTCGGTGTTTTGATATTAGACTAAGTTATTTTTAACCGAATAGCAAACAGTCTTATGTTGGACATCAAATGAATCATGTGGAGGGATGTGAATGACGTAGATGGGATTTGTACCTCTCTTAAATGAGAGAAATATCATTTGGGCCTCTTGACAAGTATGACTGAAGAAATGCATGGCCGTGCTCAAATGAATTGATGAAGAGTCATCAATGTCATTTGTTATAATCAGTCAACTTGGGGATCAAGAAACTATGATTAATCAAAGGTTGACATGTACCACGCCTTGTGATTAATCTTGATATCGTGTTACAAAAGATCGAGCCTATAACCATAGTTCTGAGTTAAATCGATTATCGATCCTCATTTGATTTGGGTAGTCATAATGTCTTGCTAGAGGCCGCTTACGACTTATGGGCCTTGAAGTGTAATCAAGCCCATTGCCAACATCAAATGAGCCTCTGTGGTCGCACACAAAGAGTGATGTGATCGGGCTTATTCTCTTGGACCTAATTTATTAGGTGTTGAATAAATATATTTAGATATATTTATTGGGCTAGATTTAATTAAGTTGTCGGGCTTTTATTATATATGATATAATGGGCGAAACTTAATAGAACTGAATGAGATTAGGGTTTCTATAAATAGAAGCTTAGGTCTCATTAGGTTAACGACATAATTGTCAGAAACCTAGCCGCCATCCAAGAGAAAGATCGATGCGGCGTTGAAAGGTTTTCAAGACGTGCTAGCACACTGTAGTAGCCGGATCGTGGATCGCACGTGTGGATACCGGTAGAGGACATTAGCGATTTGCAGTGTCTTGGAATCCGGAAAAGAAAAAGAAGCAACATATCCACGAAAATAAGGTATTTTTGTTAATCCTTCGTGTTTTCGATTATACGTGATATTTTGTATGGTCTTTTCCGCAGCGTATTGTGAATACTCGGATCGTACGCGATCCAACAACCAGAGCCAGAAGTAAGCGAGTAGAGGCAAATCTTACCACAGGAGAAAATGTCTCTTCATAGTCTATACCCTCTATTTGGGTATAGCCTTTCGCTACCAAATGGGCCTTGAACTTGTCAATCTTTCCATCCGCCTTACGTTTTATCTTGAAAACCCACTTATTTCCAATGGACTTTCGTTGGAGCAGAAGATCAACTAGTTCCCAAACCTGATTTCGTGTCATTGAGTCCATTTCATCCCTCATGGCATCCATCCACTATGTGTGGTTAGGTGAATCAACAGCCTCTTGAAAAGAGGTTGGCTCTTCAATTTCCAAAGGAGTACAAAGGAATATTTCCTCTTCGATTTGAAAATATCGTCGAGGAATTCTTCCATGCTCACTTCTTCGGAGTCTAGGACCTATATTTGTCTGCCCTGATTCAGGATCTCTCCCCTATCTCTTGGAGATGTGGGGTCTGGATCATGGTGAGAACCACTCCCACTATCCCCTTGAGATGTGAGATTTGGAACATGTAAACTATCTACAGGTTCGTGGTTGAGAGATGGAAGATGGACCTCATTCTCAAATTGGTCCTCTGGGGCAGAAAAAATCTCGGTGACTTGGTGAGTAACTAAATTCTCCCCCTCACCGAGAGTATCCGGGTTAACTCATACAAATCTAGCTCCTTTTTTATTTCACCTATGCTTGGGAACTCATCCTCAAGAAACTCCACATTACGGGAAGTAACTTCCGTCATGCCACCATTCAGGTGCTCACCATACATAACATACCCTTTAGAATGTTCGGGGTATCTTATAAACACCATTTTAGTGGCTCTTGGACCAAGTTTTCCATGTTTATGAGTTGGGCTGTGTACATAACCAGCCGAACCCCATGGGCGCAAATGATCTAAAGAGGGCTTTCTTCCATTCCATAACTCATATGGAGTAGCGGGTATACTTTTACTTGGCACACGGTTAAGAATATAAGTTGCAGTGAGCAACGCATCTCCCCAAAAACTAATTGGAAGACGAGCATGTGCCATTATTGACCTGACCACGTCAAGAAATGTTCGATTTCTACGCTCTGTAACACCATTTTGTTGTGGAGTTCGAGGAATAGTTAGTTGTCTTATTATACCCTTTTTCTCACAAAATTCTTTGAACATATCAGATAGATATTCTCGACCACGATCAGTCCGAAGAGTTTTAACTCTTCTTTCCAATTGTGTCTTAACTTCAGTTACAAAATGTTTAAACACATTAAGCGCTTCATAACGATGAGCTAAAAGATACACATATCCATAGCGAGAATAGTCATCAATTAAAGTGAGAAAATATATAGCCCTATGATGTGCTTTAACATTCATGGGTCTGCAAATATCAGAGTGAATAAGTTCTAAAGGTTTAGACACCCTTGAAGTCTTACCAAAAGGTTTTGCGGTTGCTTTACCAGCTAAACATGACTCACATCTAGGCAACTTAACCTTTGTGAGTCGGTCTAAAAGACCTTCTTTAGCTAGCCGACTCAATCTATCTTGGCCAATATGACCAAGTCTAGTATGTCATTTAACAGATTCAGAATCAGGATCAAAATATGAAACATAAACAGAAGATGAATTATCATAACAAGCATCCAAATCAAGAATTAGAAAATCGTTTTTCAATGTAGCATGTCCAAAAATATTGCCATTATACATAATATCCAATCCATAATGATTAGAACTAAAAACGAATCCTGATTTCATTAAAGTTACAAAAGACACAAGGCAACATCGCACCCCAGGTGCATAGAGAGCATCATGGAGAAGCAAAGTATGTCCTCCATGTAACTTGAGCTTATATGTCCCTATTCCTAGGACATCTTCTTCACTGCCATTTCCTAACACGACAGTTTGTGAACCCACCGGATACCGATGAAAGTCCACATAGTCAGCTCGATCCCGAACTATGTGCTTGCTTCCTCCCGTATCGACAATCCAATTAGGAAGAGAATTAGCAACTAATGTATGAGAACAAACATATAACTTAGGAGTTATGGATAAGAAAGGTACCTTCTTAGGTTCAGGACAATCCCGAGCAAAATAACCTTTCTCTCCACAATTATAGCACTTCACACGTGCCATGTTTTTCTCTCCTCTGCCCTTAGCCTTTCGCTTCTTATGACCTTTTGGTCCATTCCTTTGAGGAGGCCGAGAACCTTTTCTTTTACCTCGCTTGGCATTGTTGCCTTTGGTCCTTTGCCTTTAGCAACAAGAGCCAAATTAGAGGAGTCATATGCTTTTAAGCGATCCTCCTCCATTTCGAGGTGCCTAGTGATCTCTGAAAGAGTTTTGACATTCTCATTATGTGTCAAAACAAGTTTCACATTCTTCCAGTGCTCAGTATGATCTGGAAGAGCCCGAATCACATTCAGGACTTGCTCATCTTCAGAGATAGCCCGACCAGCTACCTTAAGATCACGAACCATAGCACTCATGGTTCGTAAATGTTCAGCCATAGTACGAGTGGTATTAATCTCGTAATTCATCCATTTAAGGTGCAAAGCACGAAGCCTTGTAGCGGATGTTTGACCAAAAGTGATCTTAAGTTTGTCCCACATGTCCTTAGCAGTGGCACAATCCTCAAACTCTCCAATTAGATCGTCATGCATGAAATATAACATAGTATAACATGCCTTACGATCCTTTTTGGACCAATCTGCATAAGCCTTTAAGGATGCTTGATATTGCTCACTAGCAGTATCGATATCGTTTCCATCTTTGTCCTTGACTGAAGGCGCAGTCATTATTAGGGTCAAATGTTCGAGCAATTCTCGTTCATTTAGAAGATACTGAATCTTCCTTTGCCACATATCATAATTGGACCCATCCAATTTTTCAGTGGTGGACAAATCACCGATCAAGATTTTAGTTGTCATATCTACAAGTATAAATAAACATGATATAAGGCATATTTCTATTAATTAAATTATCAAAAAGTTCACAATTCACATCGTATGATCGAAAATTTCGCTAAGCTCATAGTCATCTCATACAAAAATGAACTAGGAATTTTTATAATTTAATTAAACTATTTTAATTTGACATGTCACAAAAATGCCAAAAAAAAGAATGTGTAAAACTAATTTACAACTAACATTTGATACATGTAAAATAATATTTAATCTAAAATTATATAAAACTCATTTATATAATATTATTTTAAATATAATATAAAATTATCCATAAAACATATTTATGAAATATTTTAATTATATTGTATGAAAACAGATTTATAAATTTATAGCACATTTATAAATACACAAATTTAAAATTTATAGCACATTTTATCGACACAACGGTACATTTTATAAGAACAAAAACTTTCTACTGCATATGAAAGTTACCCGTTAACGTACATATCGTTACGGGTGAAAAGTTTCAGCGTGGGTATCTGTTAGGAAACCATTTAACGCAAAAACATTCAAAGAGCCTTTACTGTAAAAGTTTCACAAAAAAAAACAATGCTCTTCTTCTATGTAATAAAGACTTAAAATCACGCACAACAATCGAAAAAAAAAAACACTTAGTTTCCTTGCATGCCGTCTGTTTTAAAACTTTGTAAAACAAGCATATATATACCGATATCTAATTGGCATAATCTAAGCATTTGACACCCGTTGTTTATGCACAGTGAAATATTAAATGCAGTTAATGGCTGGTGTCAGTGTGATCGTAAAACCAAGACTTAATTTTCAAAACAAAAATTCGGAAAAGCCTTTAATAAGTATATCGCAACAACTATCCAAAAGCTTTTAACCAAAACCTTTTAATATCTGCTGAACTCTCTTGGTTTTTAAATCAACAACCATTAAGTGCATTTAATAGTTTTACTGTGCATCATTAAATGCATTTTACACATGCATTCTTTTTTTAACGTAATAAAGACAATACTTCCTTCGATTTATAATAAAAGTCGTTTTAAAAAATACAAATTTATTAAGAAAGTTAATAAAATTATAGATATATCTTTATTAATACTCCCATAAAATTATCTCAGAATCAGCATTTTAAATAAAATTGTGAGAAAAATTATGCTTGAAATTGTGATCAGTATAATTAAGATGAGAGAAATGAAAGGTTAATTTTGAAAGAAAAGTTATAAACATATATACAAAATAAAAATGACCTTATTTTAAATAATTAAAATATATCTAAAATAATTCTTGTTATAAACCGAAGGAAGTAGTATTTTAATTATACACAGAAAACGATACACAAACAATTGTTATTGATGTATGTAATGCAAACTCTCTTATTTGTATCACCATAAAGACACAAAAATCAAGAAGACTTGTAATCAAGAAGACTTTTGTTTCTTACATACAAAACGTTCCTTTCTATGTTTCGGTTTCCGTAAAACCAACTTCCCTTTAGTAATGTTTATATGCGCAAACAAGATGATACGAAAATTTGCGGTTCGTAAAAACAATTTCAACAGAAACTCAAGATATTCCCATGTTTACGAACGCAATAAAAAATATGTTAACCAATGGCGTAAACTTGACGCTGATATCAATGTAGATTTATATTTAAGGACTAATCTTAATACGAAAATATTGGATCGATTTCTTGATTGCTAATCTTCGTATTACGGTAGGCTACAAGAGTTATCGATTAATCCACGTCCCAAACTCTAAGTCTTTGATAGTTTGTTTTTTGTGAGGAAGAAAGAGAGAGTTTTCTTATTTATTGCAATATAAAAAAATTACTCATTACACTCTCCTTTTATATGAGAATAAACATAACCTCCATCAGTTATGTTACGTGGCTGTTTATTTAGTATCTTTTCATGTTTAACTGCCAACATTCTCAAACAGCTGCGTTAAAGAGCCGATGAGCTTGAAAGTTGGAAGAGAAATACAACGGAGGACAAGCAGCCTTACTGTCCTTAAGTAGTTAAATGCAATCAACGTAGGAGAAGGTTAGAAAAGCAATGACTTAAAAACGCGTGGAAGACATTTTGTAGTCATATATGAGTAAGGACGGGCGGTGACCCCGTGGAAGTGGACTTCTGTTTTACCTTAAATCCTAGGAGACGTTCAATATAAACTTTATTTATGTAAATCATTTCCATATATAGAATAGAGAACGGATAAAAGATTAAAAGGCTTGCTTTGTTTGATAGTTTCGGCCTCTATCCATTGACAGTGCGAAGTTATTCTTACATTAAGTTTGGTTTGTATCCTCATAAAGCAATTCAATTTTCACGTGACAACCTCTCCAATTCCAGATAACAGCTTGTACGCTACGATTGTTGACTTTACTAATAAATGGGGTAATTGACTCTGGCAAGAGTTTCAACAATACCTTCCTTCTTCAGTCTGTCCAGAGTTAGCGACTCTCTACCTTACTGTTGAGGAGAGAGGGGACAATAAGTTAGTGTGAGGGCCAACCATCCATGGGAGGTTTATTGTGGTGTCAGCTTATGATTTATTGGAAGGGCACTACATGGACACAAATCACAAAATTTGGGAGGTTATATGGAAATGGGCTGGAGCTCAGTGGATTAGATCTTTCCTGTAGTTATTGACTAAAAGAAAACTTCTGACTAATCAGCCGAGAGTAGTCAAGCACATAGCCACAGATAGCAGTTGCCATTATTAGGGACAGGAAGAGACAACATTGCATGCGGTACAAGACTGCCCGAGAGTGCAAATTTTCTGGTGAAAATTTCCCCGGAAGGTGGTAGATACGAGCTTCTTCCAACAAGATGAGAGGATTTGGCTGGTGTCCAATTTCATAATACATTCGAAAGTCCACCAAGTTGAGTGGGCTATAATTTACGAAATAGCTTGTTGGTTCTTATAGAAATGACAGAACAACAACCTGTTTGAGAGGGGTTTTGTTTGACCGGACGATGGTACCAGGGCTGTATTGGACTACGTGAAATGGATTGGTCGAGTTAGATCTATGAAAAATTGTATCTTCTCGATCCAGGGCTTGTCTATGGGGAGTTTAGTGGGATGGACTAAACCGTTGGAGGGTTGGGTGAAATTAAATTCGAATGGAGCGTCTAAACAAGAATCTAATATGGCCTCAACCGATCGGACACCCATATTCCCGGACCATACAATCCGGTTATATGAAAAGTGCCAAAACCAAAACAGGCCACCCCTGAAAGAAATAAATGAATTCCAAAGATCTTGGATAAATCCAAAGAGGGTTTTCCTGTACGTTCATCAAAAACAGTGGTGTAGTGCGTTTCAGCAACAAATTGGGAGGAGTTTGCCCTTATCAGTAGAACTCTGGGGAGTTTTCTCAGGACTCACATTGGCATGGGACCTGGGCTATCGATGCGTCGTTGTCGAAGTAGACTCTTTAGAGGTCATTAATATTCTCTCTACCTTCCAAGGAGTACTAACTGAGGATACTTTTTTAATTGCAGGTATTCGTGGCCTTTTACACCATGACTGGGAGATCTATATTCAACATGCCTTTCGCGAGAGAAACCAGTATGTTGACAGATTGACGACATTTGTAATTTTATTAAGTCCAGGCCTGCGCCTTTTACAGGAGCCTCCGAAGATCGTCCAAGAGCTTATTCATGTAGACGCGCAAGGAGTGTCGTATTCCCGCCATATGCGCTAATTTTGTTTGTTTTCTTTCCCTTGTAATAAAAAAAATGAAGGGTGATCAAGTAAAGTTGGATACGTATTTTAGTTTTTTATTGAGACGACGGACACCCTTAAAAAAAATCTACTTCAGGTTTTAAGAAAGTTATTTTGGCATTTATGTGATGTTAAAACAGGCTGTTATCACCTTCACCAATTCGAATTTGCATGAATTAATCCTCAGATTAATTACAAAAAGGGAAATGAATTGCATAAAGCTTGTAATACATGAACTTAAAAACAAGCATGATATGAATTGGAGCGTAAACTGGAATAATTGATGTGATTGACCCAGTCAAAAGTTACACGCGAGATTTTTATGAAGAGATAATTGTTATAGTCCAACTCCTAAGTTTCACATCACATGTTCCTAAAGTTGGAAAAAGACGCACGAGAACCACCACCACGCATAAAAGCAACGTACGTTAACGTTAGACAACTTATCTTCGGTGGGAGTCGGCCATAGAGGACCTTTCAAGTCGTTGGCAGTATTCATTTCAGTCTTGCGAGTTGCCTAATTTCCAAAATCTTTGAGATGGAGGGTAGGTAGAGCGTAATCTTCCATTGTCCATATGTGCTAAGAGTAACAACTTTTGAATTGAAATGTGGCAAAACTAAGATCAGACATGCACAATCCGTTTAGATAATTCATTTTTATAGGTTACCGCTATATATAATAAATGTGAATTTGCTATTTAAAATACAATTTAATGTCACATGAATTCTTATATCTAAAATCTTTAATATAATTATTTAACTAATTATCTCACATCATATTCACTTTCATTCAATGTAACATTTCAATTATTTAAATTTAAATTTAAATTTTGTTTAACTATACAATAAATTTTACTTTTTACTCTTCTACTTTTAACATTTAGATCTTTTCTATTTTTAAAATTTTAGTTTCATTCTATTTGAGTTGTAAATTAGTTTGTTAATAAATAAGGAATTTATATTTTGATAGGATCAATCTATCTTATTTTTACATAAATTCTTTTTATACACTTTAATTGTTCTATTTCTATATTGTTCATGTAAATAATATCCCTAATTCAGTGTTGGATATATTATTCTTTAATCAATTGGCTACCCGTTAGACACCTCTAGCGTTATTATCTACCTTTTATAGATTTGATCTAAATGAGACGATCTTCTATTGTAATTAATTTTATCATCTAAAAAGTACATATTTTATTACATTTATCTTATTAGATTCGTATTTATTGTGTCTTAATCAGTAACGTGTATAGAAAGACAAAATGATGAGAAAGTTTTATTGATTGAGTTCTTTCTTGCAAAATATTTTTTCAATTATCAGAAGAAACATGGTTGACCAAGTTATGCACAATCTTAGTTAAGATGAGGTCTCAACAAAAATTGTCACTTTTACTAAATTGCTTCCTTAATTTTATTTTATTTTAAGGGTTTATAGCTTTGCTTTTGGTATTATAAGGACTATCTTGTTTTATTTTGAGAACTCTTCGGTTCAAGTAAGAGTTTCTCTTTCTAAAACTTTCTCTCTAACTTCTCAAAACTGTATATTAGACACAATTATTTTCTAATTTTATCTATATATATTTGCATATGGCATTTTACTAGAAAATTTGTTGGTTTATTGTTGACTAATTATTTGGAAGGAGGGGCTTTGATATTAAAATTTTAGGGTTAATTATAAAAAATCTCAAAATTAATTTTGAAATTATATCACGAACTTAAAAAAGTGGCAATTAAATATTGAAACATCCTCTCTCTTTTTTTAATTCTAACTCGACGTTAGTATCTCCGTTAACATTCTTGATGTGGGTTGTCGTATAAAAGAGAAACCATAAACACTTATATACGTCAAAATTAATTAAACTAACTCCTTCAATTCAAATTCGATGCTTAAGAAAATGATTAAAAAAACCCTCAAAGCTCTTCAATTTCTCCTTGGGAATGTTAGGCAATTACTTCCTCTTAACGCACTTCACATATTCTCCCATCACATACACTCTAAAAGTGACCCCAAACATGATTCATAAACTCCTGTTATACAATCGACAATTTTGGGAAGTTAATGACCAAATTGGCAACTAACAATACTTATTTCTAATCCATTCCATGCAATGTTTTTTTACCACAATCACATTGCAATACAATCCCAAAACACTCTCTCATATCTTGAATTACCATTCAAGACCATTTTACTCATCCTTTGGATCTCCTATGTGTATGACTTGCTAGGTTCTCAATTATGTTGGCCACTTGTATTAACACATAATTTAAGTAAGTCAAGAGCGGTATTTAGCAACACATCATAACCCCCAATTGAACAGAAAGTCAGTGGTTTGACTACGAACCCTTCCATATGCAATGTTCACCATCTATACTTCACTTGGTTCAGAGTATAGTCAAAGTATTAACTCCCACTAAACTAATTAGTCACATCTAGTCCAAGTGACATTAGATCTTGTCCTGAGGATTTCATTACTCTGTGTATCATTAAAGACTCTCTTCACGACTCATATCTATTCTGGCCAGAGACTCCCATGTAATTACCTCGACAAGAAGCCGTGGGTATCATCTCCTTCTATTAGGAGTGGTGAATCCTTTATTAGCTGCTCAATTACTTCCGAATAGCTCAAGATGTACTTAATCACCACGCAATGAGGAAACCCTAAAAGGCACCGATGAATGGAGTCAAAGAACATGATTAGTATTCGAGATATCCTTGAGCACCTTAAGTCAAAGGATACTTGCACCATTACTATGATGAGACTATCATTGACACTATAATAAAATATCCATATGATTGTCTCATAGTAGGTCAATCCAATGTACTTACTACCTTAGTAAGCATCCATATGTTAACTTTAAACAACTCATGTCTACAACTTATGAGATCTACTGCTTGATCCTATCAAGGAGTATAACATGTGCTAATTTATCCGGATTAATGATATTACATCTCATTAATCCTATGATTAGTGAAAGTTTAGATATTAACATAATTACACATAATAGGAATCTTATTATCATGATCTCATCATGATTTCCTCCGTGCTATATTTTGTGTTAAAGACTTCATTAAACCAATTTAAGATCAACATCAAATTCATAAATGTATGAACATCGAAATAATAAAAAATGCCTTTATTAATCATAAAATGATTTGTACAATAAATTTAAAAAGTGATTGCCTCTAGAGCACTTCTCTAACAAACTCCCATTTGCACTAAAGCCAATCGCCTTAATATCTAATACCATTGGCGTGCACATGTGACATAAGACTCTTTTGAAAAATAGGCTTAGTCAACAGATCAACTATATTCTTATCGGTGAGAACTCTCTCTATCTTGACATCATTTCTACCAATGATTTCTCTAATAAAATGGTAGCACCTGAGTATACATTTGGACTTCTAATGAGACCTTGGTTCTTTTGCCTACGCTATAGCCCCTTGTTGTCACAATACAACTGCACTAGGTTAGTGATGCTCGGAACCACACTAAGTTCCATGATGAACTTCTTGATCCAAACTGCTTCCTTTGTCACTTTTGAAGCTGCAATGTACTTTTCCTCTATCGTCAAATCTACAGTCATCTCTTGTTTGGAACTTTTCCTATTGATTGCATCACCATTCAGTTTAAATGCATATCCAAAATGGGATCTATCGGATTGGAAACTGGCATCAGTATACCCGCTTATCACAAGATCACCTTCTTTATATACCAAGAATACATCCTTAGTTCTTCTCAAGTACTTAAGGATATTCTTAACAGCCACTCAATGACCCTCACCAGGGTCTAACTGGTATCTGATCGTAACACTTATAGCATACGATACATCAAGTCTAATACATTACATAGCATACATAATTGATCCTATAGCCGAATTATAAAGAATCAAACTCATACGATTCCTCTCATCTTGTGTCTTTGGACATATAGATTTAGAGAGTGTAATCCCATATGTCATGAGAAGATAAACTCTCTTGGATTGCTCCATGCTAAACCTCTTTAATATCTTATTTATGTATGTAAACTGAGAAAGACCAAGGAATCTCTTAGATCTATCTCTAAAGATCCTTATCCGTAAAATATAAGTTTCTTCTCCAAGGTCTTTCATAGAGAAGTTTGTAGCTAACCAAAATTTGACTGATTGTATAGCGGAGACATCGTTTCCTATTAGCAATATGTCATCTATATATAGTACAAGGAACACGATTGTACTCTCACTAACCTTCTTATACACATTTGGCTCATCTAGATTTTGTGAGAAACTAAACTCTTTGATTGTCTCAACAAATCAGATATTCCAACTTTTAGTGTAACACCCTACTAACATTGATTACATCCCAGAACACCTTGTAGACATTCCAGTACATAACCTATAATAACGGCATGTTAGAGCAAACATGTATCTAACTTAATCATGACATCATCTATTATACATAAAAGTCACCAAATTTTAAAACCAAACTACATTCCTCATTTCATTTCATAAAAACCAAACTTGTATTGTAGCTTTACAAACCATCTGAATATATATAGTATTAAAACTAAATACATTACATGAGGAATTTTACAAAAACTTCTATCAACCTTTTAGTCTCAGCTGACTAACCTTTAAGCTACTTCCTTACAAAAGTACAAGAATTAATCTTCTTGTAGCATCTCCTTTTCACTAATTTCCTCTCTCAAACCTAAAAAATTAACATTGCAAGTTTGACGAGTTTTGCGAACTTAGTGATGTAACCATCATCGAACAAATCATATAAGCAGATAATTTCATATCTTTTCATTTAAAAATTGCACTACATATGTAACATCCCATTATCTGTAGGGAGGATAGAATAGTAAATGTGAGTGATCAATGAGAGCTTAGAAATGCATTTTTCCATGCACATGCATAATATGATATATACACACACACACACACACACACACACACACACACACATATGAATAGTAAAAGTTTTGCACATGGAAATAATTGTACTTGCATTAATGAATGATTCCGGGTGTAATTAAATTAAATTGAGATTTTTGGAAATTTAGTAAATTTTGAATTTATTTATGTTGAACATATTACTGGTTAGTAGAATTCTGAGATTTATTAATCTCGGTGAATTTAGAAATAAATTTCGGATAAAAATTTTAGAAAATAAGGGAAAAGAAATCAAAAGAAGATCTGGAGATAGTTAGATTGTAAAGATAGAATTAATGGAGTTAGTTTCAAAGAAACTTAGTTAAAATTGGACCTTAGGAAAAGTGAAAAGTGTAAAGTTGCCTTTCTTATTTGTCAGAAGTAAGTTTGAGTTATTAGAGAGTTAAAAAGGGGTTTGTTTTTTTTCCTAAGTTCTTTCCTTGTTATCATCTTCTCCGAATTTCTTCTTATACACAGAGTTTTCTATCAAACCCCTTCTAAGAGTTAACCTTGCTTTTCATATCCCTCGGCACTTCTTCTACTGCTAAGTGTTTCTTCTGCCTTAAGAAAAATCAGAAGTTGGTTAGTGTTCGTAGTGGTTTACGTAATTTTGTGTGGAGTAAGGGCATGAAGATAGTTGAAGCTTTTGGAGTCTTCAACAAGTAAGTAGTGAATACATTTGTTAGAGTTGTGAATTTTTGAGATAAAGTTGATGAATTGTTGTCAGCATGATCATGGCATTTACATATATTATATTCTTGAACACTATGTTAAGGGGATGAAAATTGAAGATATGTTTTTTTTAATGGATTGTTAGTGATAAGGTGTTGTGGAAATGATTCTTGGAGTTGAAATAACAATGATATGATGTGTAGGATTAGTATAGAGAGTTAGATATGGAAAGGTGATATGCTCTGTTCCTTCACTGAGCATGTGTGAATATATCGGTGCTTATACGAGAGTTGATGAAGACTTAGAGATGTTCAAGAAAAAAGTTTTTGAGTTGAGGAGCACAGATGCATCATCTGTAAAGATGTATCGTCTATGATGTCGTCATATCGTCTGTAATGACGTCATATCCTCTATGAAGATGTATTGTTTGTAAAGATGTATTGTCTGTGATGACATCATATCGTCTTAAGTTGACTTTGCTTTGTTTTAAGAGTGGCATTATCTTAAGTTGACTTTGCTTCGTCTTAAGATGACTCTGTTTCATCTTAAAAGTTGCATCGTCTTAAGTTGGCTTTGTTTCGTCTTAAGTTGACTCTACTTCATCTTAACGGTTGCATTATCTTAAGTTGACTATGCTTTATCTTAAAAGTTGCATCGTCTTAAGTTGACTTTGCTTCGTCTTAACAGTTGCATCGTCTTAAGTTGAATTTTCTTCGTCTTAAGTTGACTCTACTTCATCTTAAGAGTTGCATCGTCTTAAGTTGATTTTACTTCATCTTAAGTTGACTCTGCTTCATCTTAAGAGTTGCATCGTCTTAAGTTGACTTTGGTTCTTCTTAAGTTGACTTTGTTTTGTGTACTTTTTGCTTTGTCTTCTTTTTGCTTTGTCTGTTTTCTGCTTCGTTTTCTTTTTGTTTCGTCTGCTTTTTGCTTCGTCTACTTTCTACTTATATGACTGAAACTCCTTCTTCTGTACACTATTCGTCTAATGATATCGTCTGGTCCATTTTTGACCCTTTAGACGATATAATTTGTCTTTAAGGTCTTCACAAAAATTGTAGATCTCGAAGTCCTCTTTGAAATCGTCCTAAGATAATCATAATCTGATATCTATAGAGAGAGTATGCCAATTGTTCCGAGATAGGTTCTGTATGATTGAGGAACACTTTTCTAGAAGAGGGTATGATCAAATTATATCAATTGCACACTCTGATTTAATGTGAACAATAGACCTAAAAAAGTGTCATAGAAAAATCTGTGAGTAAGCCAATGGGAAATGAATTGTGATTTAATGGTTTTAATGAGGCATAAACCTAAGTATGGATTATACTTAGATGAGTTTAGATAAGAGAGAGATTTTTGTGAAGAAACTGATGGAAGGATACTCGGGATTATCATAAACATGCATTGTACATAATTCATTTCCTACATGGGCATTGTTGAACAATTATACTTGTGCATATTGTGATATATATGTATGCTCTACATAATATAGAGGAACGAATTGAGCACCATCCTCCAGACGTTACTGGGACTTCGAGGCAATAACTTCTGGAGCAAACTGTGAGTAACCTAGACGGTCTCACTTAATCACTTGTTTGCTTAATTTATGTTTTGAATGATAATTGAATATGTTTAATTGTGGATTCCGGACAGAAGATCCGATGAATGTGAACGTGTGTTGAGATATTAAAGTGCTTTATAATGTGAGTGATTGTGGTACATGCATTCCATTCATGAAATGCACAATCAAATAATGAAAGTTGTGACCAGAGTAGCCACCGATCAGAGCTTAAAGCTCAACAAGTGAAAATGAGCCTCGAGCTCAAAAGTGATTAAAAGCCTAAGGCTCACTATGTAAAATGAGCCCTATATCCCTCAAACGGATAAGGGATAGTTATTAATGAGCCTGGTATCCAAAATAGATACAGGACAGTTCAGGCACTCAGTCACAACAACGTAATAATTGGAAAGTGTCCCATGAGCATTTCATATGCATATTGTTAAGTATGTTTGCTGGAATAAAATGTCAAATTTGTCTATGCTTAAGTGAAAATGTAATACTTATGTAAAGTGCAGTATGCGATTATATGTTATGTGAAATGATGTGCTGCATGAATTGAGTAAACCATCGATGATGGTTACCTCATTGTTTTATGTTCATTTGCCATGTCGATATTTTTTCAAGAACTCTCCAAAATTGTATGCCATGTATAATATCCATGCACAATAAATGTCAACTTTTAGATACGTAAAACAAAGGTGGGATCTTGTTTCTCCAAGCTAAGATGAACAAATTAGTGAGTGACATTAACATACAAGAGATTCAGAGTATGATCAAAGTATTAACTCCCACTAGACTGACTAGTCACATATAGTCCACGTGATATTAGATCTTGTCCTGAGGATCTCATTACTCTATGTATTATTGAAGACTCTCTTCATGACACATATCTACTTTGGCCAGAGACTTCCAAGTAATTACCTCGACAAGAGGCTGTGGGTATCATCTCCTTCTATCAAGAATGGTAAATCCTTTATTGACTACTCAATTACTTCTGAATAGCTCAAGCTGTACCTAATTACCACGCTATGAGTAATCCCTAAAAGGCACCGATGAATGGAGTCAAAGCATAGGATTAGCATTCGAGATATCCTTGAGCACCTCAAGTCAAAGGATACTTGCACCATTGCTATGATGAGACTATCATTGACACTAGAATAAAATGTCCATATGATTATCTCATAGTAGGTCAATCCATTGTACTTACTACTCTTAGTAAGAATCCATATGTTAACTCTAAACAACTCATGTCTACAACTTATATGATCTACTACTTGATCTAATCAAGGAGTATAACTTGTGCTAATTTATCCGGATTAATGATATCCCTTCTCATTAATCTTATGACTAAGGAAAGTTTAGATATTAACATAATTACAAATAATAGGAATCTTATTATCATGATCTCATTATGATTTCCCCCATGCTATATTTTGTATTAAGGACTTCATTAAATCAATTTAAGATCAACATCAAATCCATCAATGTATGAACATTTAAATAATAAAAATGCCTTTATTAATCATAAAATGATTTGTACAATGCTACCTTTAGAGCACTTCTCTAACAAACTCCCACTTGCACTAAAGCCAATCGCCTTGATATCTAATACTATAGGCGTGTACATGTGACATAAAACTCTTTCAAAAAATAGGCTCAGTTAATGGATCAACTATATTCTGATCAGTGAGAACTCTCTCTATCTTGACCTCATTTCTACCAATGATTTCTCTAATTAGATGGTAGTGCCTGAGTACATGTTTGGACTTCTGATGAGACCTCGGTTGCTTTGCCTGCGCTATAGCCCCTTGTTGTCACAATACAACTACACTGGGTTAGTGATGCTTAGAACTACACCAAGTTCCATGATGAACTTCTTGATCCAAATCGCTTCCTTTGTCGCTTCTGAAGTTAAAATGTAATTTGCCTTTGTCGTCGAATCTACAGTTGTCACTTGTTTGAAACTTTTCCAATTGACTGCACCACCATTCTGTATGAATGCATATCCATACAGGGATTGTTAAGTTATCATTTTGTGCTTATTTTCTATTTAATTCTCTTTAATGTGTGGAAATTATGATCCAAAATTAAGGGAATTGTCTCTTAATTGCTTTCAGGTGATTTTCAGTACTTTAGAAATGGAATTGAATCAAAAGTTGCAAAAGAAACATAAAAAATTCAAAAATTCCAGATTGGCAACAAAATTTAATGACTAAGTGTGGGCACGTGTAAGGATGGAAATTATCTACAAATCTATTTTCAAAATTCAAATCCGAGATTTTCATAATCTTTGAAGATCATATTGCTATCTTATCAATAGAGATCAATATCTTAAAGTGGGGATAAGGACTATCTGCTGAAGATCATGAAAGAGAGAAGAGAAGAGAGAACGGAAAAGTATAAAAGGAGAAGAAAGTTACTATTCATGTAAGCTTTTGTCTTAGAATAGTTTTACAATTTCTGCAAATTTTTCATTAGTTTAGTTTTACATTTTTGCCTTATTTTTCTAAATATTTTTGAATTTTCTAGAAAGTTCAGGGATGGAGACTATGTGTTTTGTTATTTCTTTGATTTTTACTTTCGTTATGAGTAGCTAAATTTTTTTCTTGGTTGAGGGGAACCATATTATCATCTATTATGTGTGAAATGTCTCAATAAAGTTTGTTTTATTAATGAGCATTGAGTGTCTTCCAAGTTATTTTCCTAATTGAATCGATTGATTTCTAGGTACGTAACTAGGAATTGATTCGTATAATAGCTAGATTAATGAAATATGATGTTCAGTTTTGTTAATTACAAGTAGCAATTAGGATCACCTTCTTTACGTTAGAGTAGGGAATTCTAAGAAGATATTCATCTTGATTAAATACATGTCATACAAGTGTTATCTTGTTCATTGGTTTCTTGGTTCTTAACGCGATTATTCAATTGAACCTACAATTGTATCTAGGCTGTTGATTAATAAAAATGCTTAGAATACATGTTTCTAATCATTTACACTTAAGAGAAAATATCCCCAAATGAATGTTTATTGATGAATTAAATTTTATATCAAGGATCTATTTTAGTGTGATAACATCGGTGACCCGAAATTAAGGTTTTTTAATTAAATTTTTAGATCTAATCACTTTTGTTAATTTCAGATTTTTGTTATTTCTATGTTCTTAATTTTACGTGAATTACAAACCCCCTCGATTTGTTTTAGTTTTAAACTCGTATAAACTTTGCCGTTAGTGAGAACGATCCCTACTTTCTACTACTACATTAATTTGTATTGCAAAAAGTTGGTTTCTTTTCAAATTTAGTTGCAGGCAATAGAAATACTAAATTTTGGCGTCATTGCTGGAGAATTTCTTAACGGTTTTTTTAGTGATGTTTTTATTTTTGTTTTTATTTTTGGTTTCGTTGCTCTTAATTACCTTGTCTTCTGTTTGTTTTAGTTTCACAGCCTTTTCTGATTTTTCGATCTTTTAGCGACATGGCTCACTATTAGTAGCTTTTGATTATGATTTTTCATATTATCTTTATTATGATAATTTGTTTTCATTTGTTGCGACTTCCAGGTTTAACCATCAAGTGGCTTATTTCACACCCTTAGCTACGCAAGTACTGAGGGATGACCAACAAGCTAAGAATACACAGTACAGATTCACTTCTCTACTAACCTACTATAAAGAGCAGTCTTACTTTGAGCCAGAGCCTCCATCTCTACCATCGTCACCACAGGCTGATGAGATGCCTTTGGAGGAGATCATAATGAGTTTGGCATCAAGTACTCTTCAATTTTAGCAATATAAACAACCGTATGCGCCTCGACAAAATCAAAATACAACATTCAATTCCGAAGGTAAGACTTCCTTGGAGGATATAGTGCAATCTTTGGCCACTAACACTTTGACGTTTTAGCGGAGTACTGAAGCAAGTATTCCAAATATTGAAAATCAACAAAGAAATATTGAAAATCAAATAAGCCAAATGGCAACTGTTATAAATCGATTGGAAGCATGAACTTCTAGAAATTTTCCAGCACAACCAGAAATCAATCCCAAATAAAGTGCTAAGGCTATTACATTGTGGAGTGGTAAGGAATTGCAGAAACTACTTTCGAAAAATTCCAGATGAGAGGTAGAAGAAGAAATCATGCAAAAGGCACCTTCACAACTAGAAATGATGCAAAATAATTTACATCATACGGTGGTTTCACCCCCTTTTTCAAGTCAATTTGCCAAAACAATAAAGGAAAAGCAAGTAGAGATAGGAGAGGAATAGGTTATAGTTCAAGAAAAGATGGAGGATGTGCAATCTCATAAGGTAAGGGATACAGTTCATGTTATCACTAACCGAATTTTGTTTCATTTTCCTAGTTGTTTACAGGTAAAAGAAGAAGAAAAGTAGCTAATCTTATATGAGCTGAATGAGCTATGAGAAAGTGAGCTAAAGATCAAAGGTGGCAAGTAGGATGTCGAATCTCAACACCTACTGGCATTACTTTTATAGAGACCATCCTGGTGTGAGAAGGATGATGCCCGAAAAGACGAGTGGACATTAGAGCATGATGGTAAAACAATGAAGTTCCACTCATTAGAAGTCATCGAGCATCATGCTAAGAAGGAGCCTACTTCGAGGGAAGTTTCTCTAAGTTTCTTGCGCAGTCTGACCATGCAACTTGTTGGGCTCAAGCATCCATTTGATAATGGATGATGTACATATGCCAAGGGTTAAGCTTATGACCTTTAATAAGCGTTTGATGGCAGGCAACCTATTCGTATCCATTTCTTTTGTGTATTTTTCTCTTTTATGCATATCTTTTGGGTGTTTGTTTTGAGTGTTTTACTTGTTTTCTTTGGTTTGTTTGCTTGAAAGCATTTGAAAAGGAAGTTGCAATATTTGACATCAACACTACTATCTGTGGTTTCAAAGCTACAATCATTCATTTCAAAGCTGCATATGACATCCTCAATCTAGGGGAGAACTTCTGTTCCCATCCCTCTTTTGTGTTTTTTATTGTTTTTAGACATTAAGGATAATGCCCATTTTAGGAACATGCGGATTAATTGCAATAAATGAAGTTGTAAACTTAGTAAAAAAATTTGACATTTGAGTGATGAGGTAGTTGTGGAATTAAGGTAAAATTTTGAATTAAACCTGTGAGCGAATTTGAGCCTTAAATGACATCATCTTTATGTCATTCTATTTCTTTGAATTGTGTGATGCTCCTCTAGTCATGTTTGCCTTCAGAACTTGCACTAAACCAGATTGAATTTGTTTGATTACATGATTTATGTAAATGATTATGGCCTTCTTTGTTTTTACACCCTTTAGGTTAAAAAGACCCACCTAGTTATTTTCTCTTTGCAAACATTTTTGAGCCTTTAACCTTGTTTTTCAATCAATCACCTCACATTGAAACCCAAAAATCCCATTTGCCTTACCCTATCACAGGTTGAATGAAGCATTGAGTAATTTGGGACTTTTGTTCTATATTGTGTTCTGAGATATTTTTATAGGTACCTCTACTCATGTGTTTATTAAATTATGTTGCTCTTAATTTCTCTTGTCTTTATTGTTCTTCCTTATTCAAGTAAAAAATAAAGAAAGGGAAATAAAGAAGAAAAAAGAGAAAGAGAAAAGAATAGGGAGAAAAAGGAAAAAGAAAGAAAGAAGAAAAAAAACAAAAGAAGAGAAAAGAATAAAGCATAGTAGCATTAGTTAGTATGAGTAGTTGTAGTCCTTTGTGTCATGTGGTTATTTTAGAATTTTAATGTCCCTTTTACTTGGTACTTTGTGAATGCTTGTGATTAACCCTTTTCCATTTTTACTTCACCTGTTAACCTAGTCCTATTACAACCCATAATAAAGTCCTTATGATCTGTGAGCTCATGTAATTCAAATGAATGATAACTAGTGAATTTGTAAGCCTATGATAGTGCAATCTGTTAGAGGGAGATTTGAGACAAACAATTTCAGCTTAAACACTTGAGTGTGAGAGAGAAATCTGTGAGAAGAACTCACTTGGGTTTCATACTTACCTTTGAACAAAAAATCTTATTCTGACTTTGTTTATTTGTATCAGTAAAAAGTGATCATGATGTATGTTGTCATTTAAGTCTTGCTAGCCCAAGTTAATGGATTGTGTGCACTTGATCTTATGAAGGATGAATTAATGGAGTGTAGTGGTTTGACATGTTAGCTCAAGGGCAAGCAAAAGTTTGGTGTGGGAAAATTTGTTAAGTTGTCATTTTATGCTTATTTTCTATTTAATTCTTTTAAATGTGCGAAAATTATGATCCAAAATTAATGGAATTGTCTTTTAATTGTTTTAAGGTGATTTTCAGCACTTTAGAGATGAAATTGAATCAAAGGATGCAAAAGAAACAACAAATTTTTTAAAATTCCATATTGACAACAAAATTTAGTGACTAAGTGTTGGCACGTTCGAGGATGGAAATTATTTGCAAATCTATTTTGAAAATTCAAATTCGAGATTTTCATAAAGGGTGGAAATTATCTGCAGATCTATTTTGAAAATTCAAATCCGAGATTTTCACAATCTTTGAAGATCATATTTGTTGGGCCCTGAAATTTTTTTATTTGAATTAATTATTTATTGATTTATGGATTTATTCGTTAAATTATTTTTATTTTTCCTTAATTGATTTAATTATGTGTTTATATAAATATTTTTATGTTGGGCTTGGAAATTAGAAGTTGGGACTTTAAATGAAGGCTTGGACCTAATATTGGAAAGTATGGGCTTTAGGAATGAATGAATAAGAAGAGGAGGATTAGAAATTAATGGGTGATGTGTAGTGGGCTTGAGAGGAGGAGGAGAGCCCAAAGCCTTGTAAGTTATAAGAGGGTATCAAAACTATGTAGTTTTGATGATGGTTTTAAAGAAGAGTTAAATGAATTAAAGGAAGGAGGAGAAGAAGAGGAGTGTCGTAGACTTAAAGGAAAGGAGAAGAGAAGAGTTAAAAAACGTGAGCTAGCAAGGAGAGGAGAGCTTGGCCAAGAGAGCAAGGAGAGAGTCGTAGGGAGGAAGAAAGAAGGAGAAAAGAGAAGAAATCTTCTTCTAGAGGTAAGTTTCATCTTTGCTTAAGTTAGGTTTAAGAATGGTGTAGGATGGAAGTTAGGGTTTGTGTAGAGATTGAAGAAAGATAGAGGGAAAGATGAGATCTGTGGATTTTAGGGACTTTTAAGCTAAGGTTATGGTTAGTCTAGCTTAAAGGTCCTATGGGTAGGTTAGGTTTAAAGTTTATTTTCATCTTTGCTTGATTTATGAGTATTATGGCCTTCTTTGAAAATGTATTTATTGAATGAAGTATGATTTAATTGAAGGAACTCAAGAAAACCCCACTCAAAACAAGGAGGGAGGGCAATCTTGAATTCGGATTTCTACGATAGGTGGGTAACATTTTTATAGTTATTGTGTAATGGGAAAATGCCCTATGTATGCTATCTTTGATAATTATGTGCATATTGAAAATGTATTTCCTGTGATTTGAAAGTAAAGTGTGAAACTATGATGATTTGAAAGAATGAAAGAAGCATAAAATGCTTGTCTTGCACTTGAATATGTGATCATTGGGTGAGAGAGAACCTACTTCGATAAGTCACGTGCACGTTGACCCCTTTTGCCTTCTCCCGGCAGCCCGCTTGTGGCCCACGAGATCTGAAAATGGACTCGTCGTGTTTACGGTAAACTTCGGTTTTCGTCGTGTTTATGGAACTCTCAAGCCTATTGTGTGCATTCTATTCTTAAATGGTGTTTATGATGCATAATATGTGATTTAAGTGATAGAAGTTTACATAATATGCTTTATGTGATGATTTTGGCTACTTATGATCTATGTGATAAAGTTGGGTATTTATGCATATTGATGTTTGCTAATGCTTTGGATTCGTTATTGTGTGTTGTGTGGCTCATTATTCGATGGCTATAAACTTGTTAGCCACTGAGCCGTGTTAGCTCACCCCATTCTCCCTCCTCAGGTGCAAATTTAAGTTGAGAGCTGAACCTTGCAAGGCATTGGGCATCACTCCAAGAAATTTAGTCACTTTTGTATTAAGTTAGTAACTAGCTTATAAGCATATCAAACATGGAGCATCCCACACATTTTGTATTCTGTACTTGACTCTTGATGAATATGCCAATATGTAACTAAAACTATGCATGAATCTTTGTTATGATTTGGAATGTGAATGAGAGCTCTAGTACTCTCCATCTTGTGAAATTGTTGATTTTCGATCAATGTAAGGCCTTGAAATAGTATGTGTATGAGTATTTTTATTTTTGAGTTGCTGCTGGGTTTTTTACTTTGGGAGAGCTCGCTGGAAAAATTTGCTATGAGTTATGTGCTGTTGAAGTGAGCTGTGGAAGTTCTGAAATTTCTGGGTTGATATAGGTCGTATGGGATCTTTTAGATTCATGGAGAGTGGTAGGCGAGCTGTAGAACTCTCCTAGAATGCTTTATGAGCTATTTATGATGTGTTGAATTGGTAGGTGTGAGTCGTTAGAATTGAATGCAGGTGCTGTCTAAATGGCTTATTGTTAGGCAGAGTTTTGAGTCCACTTTTGACCCTCTTGGAGTTGGAATATAGGTCGGTGTTCTTCATGAAAGTTGTAGGGAATTTTCTTAACTTTCCATAGACACTAAGTTTGTTAAATTTGGAATTCTGGGTCAAAATTTATGGAGGTCGCAAGTTCTGGTGCTGTTTGTGGAGAGCTAATCAATCTGTCTTAGTGGGAACTTTTGATTCCCGTACAGTCCGAGCTTGCTGGTGAGTCCTTCTTAAAAAATATAGGTTTTTCTTCTAGCTTTCCAACGCTTCCGACCGTGTCTAATTTGGAGCTCGGAGTCAAAAGTTATGAGGGTTAGAAGTCAGATAGGTCGGGCTATTGGGCAGGTCACCCAGGCGCTCGCGGGCGAGCGAGCGCCCGTACTCCCCATGCGGGCGACCGCCCGCGCTCGCCCATGCCGGGCGAGCGCCAAGAGCCGGCATGCCTGGCTCTTGCGAGCTTTTGGGGTCGGTTTCTGGCCGACCGACCCTCTTCCTTCTTTTGGCCATAACTTGTTGTGTAGACCTCCGATTGACCCCATTTTCGAAGTGATGGATTTCTAAGAGATTTTTCTATCTTTACAAACTTTATTTATCAGTTCTTCTTTTAAATTGAAAAAGGTGGTTTGAAACCAAGTGTGGAGGTCGGCTGATCAAGTCTGAATATACTTTACAAATTTTAAAATATCTGGAGCTAGAGAGCTCGGATCGAAGCGATTCTTGTTTTAAATTAAACTAGAGACATAAATCTACAAGTTTTATGAAGGAGCCGACTGACAATTAAGCCTTTAAGATTTTCAAATTCTGACCTGAAGTCGGTAGTGCTCAATTTTGGCTGTTTTCTTTGAAATAGCATTTTTGCCATAACTTCTTCATTTCAAATCCAAATTGAGCGTTTTCAGTGGCGTTGGAACCGTGAGAGCGTAAGGAACATATTTTTATTAAAAATCCAATCCCAAATTTTCTATTAAAAGTTTCTCTAGTTGTGGTCGGTTTGTGTTCGGTTTTGGGTCTTCTATGCTTATGTGTGCTTGTGTGGTCCGAATGTTGGGCCTCGGCGACGGGGTCCAACAATATTGCTATCTTATCAATGGAGATTAGCATCTTGAAGTGGGGATAAGGACTATCTGCTGAAGATCACGAAAGAGAGAAGAGAAGAGGGATCGAAAAAGTATAAAAGGAGAAGAAAGTTATTATTCAAGTTAGCTTTTGTCTTAGAATAGTTTTACAATTTCTACAGATTTTTTATTAGTTTAATTTTACGTTTATACCTTATTTTTCTAAGCATTTTTGAATTTTCTAGAAAGACTAGGGATGAAGACTATGTGTTTTGTTATTTCTTTGATTTTTACTTTCGTTATGATTAGCTAAATTTCTTTTCTTGGTTGAGGGGAACCATGTTATCATTTATTATGTGTGAGATGTCTCAATAAAGTTTGTTTTGTTGATGAGCATTGAGTGTCATCCGAGTTACTTTTTCCAATTGAATTGATTGATTTCTAGGTATGCAACTAGGAATTGATTCGTTTAATAACTAGATTAATGAAATATGATGTTCAGTTTTATTAATCACAAGTAGCAATTATGATTACCTTCTTTACGTTAGAGAGGGAAATTCTAAGAAGATATTCATCCTGATTAAATGCATGTCGTACATATGTTATCTTGTTCATTGATTTCTTGGTTCTTAATACTGTTATTCAATTGAACCTACAGAGGTGTTTTTTTTTTGGACAGAAATTTAGTAACTTTTGCACCAAGAGTAGTCGCTTCAGATTTAGCATATTTTTAGGGGAAGGACCGAGCCTTTATATCCTTTAGAAACCTCCTTTAGTATCTAGGAACTCCTCCACCGAAATGCGCAAGTTACAGTATACCCAAAAGCGTTGATTTAATTTTGTAGTTTTCTTTTGTAAAAAAAAAAGATCATTAGTTTAATAGGAAATAACCTGTCTTTTCCCTTTCATTTTCCTTTTCCCCATTTTGTAGTTTTCTTTTGTAAAAAAAAAAGTTAAAGCGACTCGCTCTCATTAGTTTAATAGGAAATGACCTGTCTTTTCCCCATAAGATGTACTCAACGAATGGTCACCTTACATATTGCTGCAAAAGGAAACCTTTGCAATAATGCTAGTTGTGGAATTCCTCCTCAAACTTTTATGAAGGTAAATGGATGTGCATTTGGAAGAAAACGTGTGTTTTCTTTTTAATTACTTCACGTGGTTTCTAATTTGCTTTTTGAATCATTGTAAAAGAGGTCATTTATTATTTAATTTAGAATATAAGAATTTTTTGTTAACAATTTAATAATTATTTAGTCTTTTATCAAAATTAATAACCATAAAATTTCTATAAGATCATTTTCTTACAACATCACTTTGTATGACAAACAATTCTTAAAAAGGTTATGTTAGCTAATCAAATGACTTCTATGTTTTTACACCAATTGAGATCATGTTATTGTTTAAAAACACTATCAAAATTGACAAAATGTGACTTCAATTTCTATACTACTAATATGAGATCATAAAATGTTCTTGCAAGTTTCCTGATTTCCAAAATCTTTGAGATGGAGGGCAAGTAGAGCGTACTCTTCAATTTTCCATCTCTGCTAAGAGTAACATCTTTTGAATTGAAATGTGACAAAACTAAAATCAGACACAATCCGTTTAGACAAGCCAAATTCTTTTGTCTTTGGATATTTTGATATGTTAGATGATACTAAAATAAATATCTTAGATAGTTCATGTTTATAGGTTACATGAAGTCTCACTTACAAAATGAACATATAAATGGTTACCGCTATATATGATAAATGTGAATTTGCTATTTAAAATACAATTTAATGTCACATGAATTCTTAGATCTAAAATTTTAATATAATTATTTAACTAATTATCTCACATCATATTCACTTTGATTCAATGTAACATTTCAATTATTTAAATTTTGTTTAACGATACAATAAATTTAAATTTTTGTTTAACTATACAATAAATTTTAAACACTTTAATTGTTCTATTTCTATATTGTTTATGTAAATAATATCCACAAAGTCAATGTTGTATATATTATTCTTTAATCAATTGGCTACTCGTTAGACGTTCTCTGGCGTTACCATCTACCCTTTATAGATTTGATCTAAATGAGACGATCCTTTATTGTAATTAACTTTATCATCTAAAAAGTATAGATTTTATTACATTTATCTTATTAGATTCATATTTAGTATGTCTTAATCAATAACGTGTATAGAAAGACATAAAATGATGAGAAAGTTTTATTGATTGAGTTCTTTCTTGCAAAATATTTCTTCAATTATCAGAAGAAACATGGTTGACCAAGTTATGCACAATCTTAGTTAAGATGAGGTCTCAACAAAAATTGTTACTTTTATCAAATTACTTCCTTAATTTTATTTTATTTTAAGGGTTTATAACTTTGTTTTTGGCATTATGAGGACTATCTTGTTTTATTTTGAGAACTCCTCGATTCAAGTAAGAGTTTCTCTTTCTAAAACTTTCTCTCTAACTTCTCAAAACTATATATTAGACACAATTATTTTCTAATTGTAACATCCCATCACCGATGGGAAGGGTAAAATAGTAATTTAGGACGGGGTATGAGTATGTATACGTATCTCGGCATGATCATGCATAATATGACCTCTATATATGTATGAATGACAATTTTTGCACATGCACATGACTGTACATGTATTAATGACATTTCCCGGCATATGTGTCTATAAATGTGTTTATTGTGAAAAATATGATTTTGTGCTTGGAAAGTGAATTGGAGTGGATTTTTGTGTGTTTTACATTTTTGGAGAATTTTATAATTTTTCTAAGAATTTTTTGAGATACTTTTCCAGACCGAAAAAATTACCAAGTGGCGGACTGATTGGATTTCTGTTACTGGAAATGATTGTCTAATGGCACTGAAAAATTAGATACATGATTTTAGGAATTTTTGATATGAGCCATTGGAATTTGGAATAGAAATTGAATTTGTATTTGGAAAGAAACCTTAAGAGTGCTTAAAAACAAGAAAAGTGGCAAGTGACACATGTCACTTGCCTACTCAAGTCTTACACTTAGTATTTATCTAAAAGAAAAACACCTAGCTTTTGGACCTCATTCTCGATGCTTTCATTAGGAAGAGTGTAACTCACTTGAAATTGAAAATTTCCTCCTCTTCTCATCCGTAGGTTCTCCTTTTCTCTTTTTTCGTTGGTTCTCCATCCTTCATACAAAAAGCTCTTCCTTGTTACTTGCTTGCTCCTCCTTTATTCACACATAAATCCAAACCTAAGCCTTGTGATAGTGATGATTGCCGTGAGTGTGAGTGGAAGGTAGAGATTTGGGGAAAAGTTTGGAGAGTTGAAGTTTTGAAGCTTGTTAGGTAAGATTTATATTTTTAAGTTATTAAATTGGTAGTTAGATGCATTGATTGTGATTTATTGTGCATTAATTTCATAAAGCTTGTGGTTTGATTGTTTGGGTATAAGTATATGTTTGTGTGAGGATGAATGATTTAACATGTGTAGTGTGGGAATTAAGTGTTTTGGCATGGTTTTTATGATGTTAGATGAGTGGTAATTAAAGTAAGAAAATTGTGGTGGTGTTCTGCCATTTTTGTGGCTACTTATTCAAGTGAAAGTCTTAATGAAATTGTGGCTGATTTCTTGGCTAAATTAGATGCTTATTGGTGTAGAAATAGTTTTGGAATGATAGGAGTAGAGTTAGGTGTAAAATATGGAAAATTTTACTTTGAGTATGTTTCAATGTTTGGGTTATAACTTTTGATATGGTTATGCTATTGAGTTGAGGTTTAGCTTGAATTAAATTTGAGAAGTTTGGCTAGAATTCTTATGAAGGAAGTTCTGTCTAATTGTGGCTTGAAAGGTTTTGAATTTTTCATTGAAAGTGAGATATATGTGCAGGGTGAATAGTGGTGACTCTAGCATTGAATGATTTGTGACCTGAAACTTTGGGGGATTTTTCTTGTTAGCTTTCTATCGCCACTAAGTATGATATTTTTCGATTTTTAGGTTGAAAGTTATGGCTAGTTAACTTTCAGATGATAATTTATGTATTAAAGTGTTTTGGTGTGTGTAATGTCTCTAAGTATGGGTTTTGGTGATTTCTATGTTCTGACGCTAATTTTGGACTGTTATGTTTGAAATTAGCTCAAGTGATCTTATGGAAAGTTGTAGAGAAATGTTTTAGCTTTGTAATGAGGTATGATATGCTCTTTTTGGATATAGGGTTTGTAAGTTATGAATTTTTCAAGTTTGGATATGGTTTAGGTGATATGTTGATTTAACACTCTTAAACAGGGCAGCCACAATAATGTGAGAATTTGATCTAGTTAGAGATGGAATTTGGTTCTAAGTCCTTCATGAGAATTATAGCATGTTTTCTGATCTTTTCAGTGATATAGAGTATGTAATTTTTCGATAATGGGATAGGAAGTTATGCGTTTTAAAAGATTGTGTTACTGTTGAGAATGACTTATATAGGCAGAAACTTTGATTGAGAATTTGATTTGTTTAGAGGTTGAATTTGCTTCCAAGTTGTTCATGAAAGTTGTAGAATATGTTTTGATCTTTCTTTTGGTATAAAGCTTGGAATTTTTGGCAAAGGGAATGGGAAGATATGGATTTAGTAGAATGTTGCACTGTTTTGGCAAATTTATGATTTGACAGATACTTTGATTGCATTTTTTGATACCTTTAGTGGTGAAATTGGATTTCAAGCTCTTCATGAAACTTGTAGAATTTTCTGTGATCTTTCCAATGAGACCTCATTTGTAATTTTTGGACATGTGTGTGAAGAGTTGTGTAGTATGGAAGAAGGGAAGGTTTAACAAGTGGTTTTGAAAAATATGGAAAAAAATTATTTTGAAAATTTGGAACCTCGCATCTGGCGAGGGCGAGCGAGATCGATGCCCATTTATTTTAATTTATTTTATTTATTATTTTTTAGTTTTAATTATAAATGCTATTTCTTTTGAGCATAACTTTTTCGTCCGATCTCCGATTAACCTGATTCTCGAGGCATCGGATTCGTGAAATTTTTTATTTCATTTCTATGTAAAATTGGGATTTTTTTTTAAAATGAAATTGACGTGGATTGGTTAGGTCAAAGTGAGGGGACCGAGTACTTATTTTTCTGTTCCGTATTTTATTAATAATTGGACCTATAGAGGTCCGAATTGAGTGTTTTTGGTATCTTTGGATTTCTAAAATTTAAAGGAAAGTTTTGTGATGAGAATTTTTTCTATAGTGTCGGAAATGTCAGGAACATGCATTGTACACATTTAAATTGCTACATGTGCATTATTAAATATTTCTGATTTGTACATTTGGTAATGTTTGAATATTTTGACTGTTATAGAGGCGCATTTGGAACGTCAACCCACAGACGTTGCCGAGACTTCCAGGCATTAGCTCGGAAGCTATTGTTGAGTGACCTAGACTGTTCCTCAATTATTATTTGCTTATAATTCTGTGGTGAATAATGGTGGGATTGTGTTCTGATTATGGATTCTGGACAGAAGGTTCGATGTATTGGGAAGCTATGACATAGAAGTGCTACTTGTATGAGAATTTTGTGAACTACTTGCTTATGATGTAATAAATTTTGACATGTGTGTTGATTGTGATGTCTATATTGCTTCATTGTTACATGTGCATTCCCTGCATGAATGCATGATCAGTTAAAGACAGTTGTGACCGGAGCAGCCACAGAGAGCTAAAAGCTCAATGTATTTGGGCCTCGAGCCTACAGTGATTCAGAGCCTCAGGCTCAACGATTAATGCGCTCATATTGGCACAGTTTAGGCACTCGGTCACAACACCGTAATAAATTGGAAAAGTGTCACATACGCATTTCATATGCATCTGATTGAATCTCTTTGATTGAGTGAAAGGCAAAATGCCTTATACTTATGTGATAACAATCATGTGGTACTTTTGAAGGTGAAATTATGATATAACTGTGCTATGTTTGAGTGTTGCATGAATTAAGTGAACCATCGATGATGGTTACCTCACTGAGTTCACAAACTCACCCAAAATTGCAACCGAGAGTAGACTCCTAGCTCCATAGGGACTTTTCCTGCCGTGTAGATCGTGTTGGCAAGAGAAGTCATGGCTCACAGGTCGGTCAGCTGGGACTTTTGGGATGACCTAGATAGCTCTGTCATTTTCCTCTTTCATGTAGCTTTTTGTCTTAGGATTTTTGGGATTTATGTACAGACAGTATAGAATTACAGATGTATAAACTCTTTGACCTTGATGAATGAAATGAGGAAAAAGTTGGTTTCAAAAATTAGTGATTTTTATATTGATGTTTTATTGTTATGATGCCATGTAAAGTATAGTAGTGACTGATCGTGGCTCACCCTTATCATAGGATATGTATCGGAATGACCTACGGGCGTCCCGGTGTATACCCTGTGGTAAGGGGGTGCTACATATCTAGCAACACGTCATAACTCCCAATTGATCAGAAAGTAAGTGGTTTGACTACAAACCCCTCCATACACAATGTTCACCATCTATACCCCACTTGGCTCAGAGTATGGTCAAAGTGTTGACTCCCACTAAACTGACTAGCCACATCTAGTCTAAGTGATATTAGATCTTGTCCTGAGGATTTCATTACTCTATGTATCATTAAAGACTCTCTTCATGACACATATCTACTTTGGCTAGAGACTCCCAAGTAACTACCTCGACAAGAGGTCGTGGGCATCATCTCTTTCTATCAGGAGTGGTGAATCCTTGATTGGCTACTCAATTACTTCCGAATAGCTCAAGATGTACTTAATCACCATGCTATGAGAAACCCCTAAAAGGCACCGAGAAATGAAGTCAAAGCATATGATTAGTATTCGACATATCCTTGAACACCTCAAGTCAAAGGATACTTGCACCATTGTTATGATGAGACTATCATTTACATTACAATAAAATATTCATATAATTATCTCATAGTGGGTCAATCTAATATACTTACTACCCTTAGTAAGCATCCATATATTAAAACTAAACAACTCATGTCTACAACTTATGAGATCTGCTGCTTGATTCAATCAAGGAATATAACATGTGCTAATTTATTCGGATTAATGATATCCCATCTCATTAATCCTCTGACTAGGGAAAGTTTAGATACTAACATAATTACACATGATGAGAATCTTATTATCATGATCTCATCATGATTTCCTCTATGCTATTTTTGTATTAAGGACTTTATTAAATCAATTTAAGATCAACATCAAATCCATAAATGTTTGAACATCGAAATAATAAAAGATGCCTTTATTAATCATAAAATGATTTGTACAATAAATTTTAAAGGTGATTGCCTTTAGAGCACTTTTCTAACGAACTCTCATTTGCACTAAAGCCAATCGCCTTGATATCTAATACCATAGGCGTGTACATGTGACACAAGACTCTTTCAAAAAATAGACTTAGTCTATGGATCAACTATATTCTTATCAGTGAGAACTTTCTCTATATTGACTTCACTTCTATCAATGATTTCTCTAATCAAATGATAGCGTCTGAGTACATGTTTGGACTTCTGATGAGACCTCGGTTCCTTTGCCTGTGATATAGCCCCTTGTTGTCACAATACAACTGCACTAGGTTAGTGATGCTTGTAACCATACCAAGTTCCATAATGAACTTTTTGATTCAAACAGCTTCCTTAGTCGCTTCTGAAGCTGCAATGTGCTTTGCCTTTATCGTCGAACTTACAGTCGTCTCTTGTTTGGAACTTTTCCAATTGACTGCACCACTATTCAGTGTAAATGCATATCCAAACTGGGATATATCAAATTGGAAACTGGCATCAGTATACCCGCTTACCACAAGATCACCTTCTTTATATACCAAGAATACATCCTTAATTCTTCTCAAGTACTTAAGGATATTCTTGACAGCCACTCAATGACCCTTACTAGGGACTGACCGGTATCTGATCGTAACACTTATAGTATACGATGCATCCAGTCTAGTACATAACATAGTGTACATGATTGATCCTATAGCTGAAGTATAAGGAATCAAACTCATACGAGTCCTCTTATTTTGTGTCTTTGGACACATAGATTTAGAGAGTGTAATCTCATGTACCATGGAAAGATAACCTCTCTTGGACTGCTCCATGCTAAACCTATTTAATATCTTGTCTATTTACGTAGACTGAGAAAGACCAAGGAATCTTTTAGATCTATCTCTATAGATCCTTATCCCTAAAATATAAGTTTCTTCTCCAAGGTCTTTCAAAGAGAATTCATAGCTATCCAAATTTTGACTGATTGTAAAGCAAAGACATCATTTCCTATTAGCAATATGTTATCTACATACAGTACACGGAATACGATTGCACTCTCACTGACCTTTTTATACAAATTTGGCTCATCTAAATTTTGTGTTGGACCCCACACCCCACCCGTAGGTGTTTGGGGGTTATACCCTCGGCGTGTGTTTGCGGGTTATACCACGGCATCCAACCTTAATCAGTATTGTTCCCTCTGGCCTTAGCGTAATGTTCAGTCTCGGATTTTTCGCAGGTCCGATAGTATTTCGGCTATAACTTCTTCGTTTCTGATCCGAATTGAGCGCGGTCGGTGGCATTGGATTCATATGGTTGAGAAGAACATTTCTCTAGAAGCAAGTTTGGACAAATTCCTTCAATTGTTAGTGCGAATCAGATCCGAAAGTAAACAGGAAATAAAATGAAGTGTAGGGGCAAACTTGGAATTAGGCTAAAATGGAGGGGCAACTTGGTCATTTCTCCCTCATTTAACATGACATGGCAGAAAACACATGGGGTTGTCATTTTATACATCTGAAACTCACGAAAACAAGAAAAAAATAAAGGAAAGAAAAGATGAAGAAGAGAGAAGATCGAAGAAGAAGGAGAAATGGTCGGCCATGGAAGGAAAGAAGAAGAAGGATAAAGCAAGTCGATTTTTGGGGGGTTTTCTAAGGGATTTTCGTTGCTTTTCAAAGGGGAAGGAAGCAAGAAAAAGATAGTTACTTTAAAGCTTGAAAATGTCGAAAATTGTAGAGAAAACGGTAAGAGAGAGAAAGCTTTGAGTTTTGAATTTTCTTGAGAGATGTTGGTTGATTTAGCTTTAGATTGTTATGAATTTAAGTTTTCTAAGGTTTATTGAAGAGATTAGGCTATGATTTTGTTGATTTTATGAATTTGGGGTTTATGTCAAAGTTTGAAATTTGGGGATTTTTGGAATTGTTGCTTTAGATAGCTTGGATTAATGATGAATTTGAGATTTCTTAAGTCAATTTTGATGTATAAGTTTTAGGTTATGTTTAATTTTAAATGGAAATTAATTAAGGTTTAGGCTTAATTTTGTGTTCGGGGATTTTGTGAATTATTGATGTAGAATCATGGCAAATATGATGGATTGATGAAATATGAAATCAATTTTGAAGAAATTGTGATTTATGATATTGAATTGTGATAAATTGGTTTAGGCAAATTGTAGAATTTAGGGTTTTTAGGAATTTGTAATTTAGATAACTTGAAGATGTGGGGAATTGATGTTTTCTAAGCCCAATTTGAGGAATCATGTTGTTTATGATATTGAATTTTGGATGGATATGTTTAGGCAATTTTAGCGAAGAAGAACAACTGACGCTTTAGTCAAATTAATGATCGGGACGAGTTCCTAGCTTCATTTCGAGGTGGGTAAGATATTTATTTATTGAATTTTAAGCTAAGCATGTTTATTTGAAAATTTCAAGAAGCAAATTTCGAAAAATTCAAGAAGCAATTGTTGAAAAGTTAATGTTTAGATAAATGTTTTGAAAAATAAAATTTTCGAATGATTGAAGTTAATGCTTTTGGAAGGTTTATAAGAAAATGCAAGATTTATGAAAATCATGTTTTTGAATTATATGAAAAGTTTGAGCAATGTGTTCTGATATATGTTTGAAAGAAAGAAATTGCATTTATTGTTGTGCATTGATATGTGATTCAATTGGTACATGTAAATTGAATGTGCATTCCAACATGATTTGGTGTGAATTATGTATGTGAGTGTGTCAAGTTTGACATTATATGGAAATATGAAAAAATTTAAAGAAAATCAAGATTTTGAAAAATGCCTACGGGCAACCTGAATTTCCGTTTTCTCTTATGTGTTATGTGGGTTTGGTCAGGTCCCATATGTGGGACGAGTACGCACTTGTCTGTTTTATAGCCTTTTTCCGGCTGCCCGCTAGTGGCATGAAGCTCCGATTTTGGACTCCCTTCAAGGCTACACTGGACCGCTATGCGGAAAAGTGTAATACGTTTCATTCACGGTACGCACAGACCATTATGCGAGAATGTGCGAGACGCTCTGTTGGACCGAACCAAACCATGTGATGTGTTTGTGTTTTTATTTTGTACTGTGTTATGCATTGCATGTTTTGAGAAAGTTTAAGAAATTTGGAAGTTCTTCATGAAATCTTGAAAGATGTGAACAGTTTGAGAAATCTATTATTATGGATTTTCAGCCGAGAATTGATTGAATCGATTTTAACAATGTTTTGAGAAATAAAAAATTTGTCAGATTTTTGACTGTGAAATTTTTAGAAATAAATGGCAAAAAGTTTTGCAAAAATGTTTTCGCTTATCGTTCAGTTTATAAATATATTATCCAATGCTTTGTGCTCACCCCCCTTCATCCCCATCTCCAGGTATTCGAGCAGGAGATCGGATGAAAGACTGTCAGGACACCAGTTCAATTTGTGTATATTTCCGTGTTTTGAATAATTTGGATTATAGCTCGGAAAAGCCATTAAGGATTTGTAAGAAATCAAATGATGATGTGTTTGGAATCATTGAAATTGTATATAAAATTGTGTATGATAATGATATTGATTTAGGAATTTGTGTATGGATTTAAGATTGAAATGTGTATTGGAATTGGACATGATTAATGATTTGAAGTGGTTTAGAAATAGGAGTGTGTTTATCTGCTGAGATCCCGGATGGAAGGTCCGGTGGATATTGATGTTTGTGTGTTTGATTGTGAATTTTAGAAGTGTATTTTGATTACTTTGCAGGTTTGGGTTAGGATAAATGCAGCTGTTACGCTGCCGAATTTTCGATAAAATTGGGATAAAAATGTAATTTAGGAATTGTATGGATATATAAGAATATGATCAGATTTAGAGATTTGCATGAAAATGATTTTCCAAAAGTGGAAATTGGTTGTGTGATTTGAATGAGATTGACTAAAGATGTAAGAAATGAGAAAAAAAATTGTATAGCAGCTTTTGGACAGTCTAGGGATCCAATACGATTCAGTGTATGTGTTCGAATGTCGGTTCCGCCGTTTGCTTCACATCTGTTTGGTACTTTGATTTTGTTTGTGCCTCCTTTGTTCAAGTACTTTGATTCTCGATTTGAAATTTCGATGCGAAATTTCCGTTCCCATTCGCTTTCGCTTCCTTCGTTCTTCTATTTTTCGGTTGGGATCCGGTTCCCGGATCGGTTCCCAACATTTTGTGAGAAACTAAAGTCTTTGATTGTCTCATCAAATCAGATATTCCAACTCTTAATGTAACACCCTACTACTACAGATTACATCCCATAACACCCTGTAGACATTCCAGTACATAACCTATAATAATGGCATGTTATAACAAATACGTATCTAACTTAATCATGGCATCATCTATTATACATAAAATTCACCAAATTTTAAAACCAAACTCTATTCCTCATTTCATTTCATAAAATCCAAATTTGCATTGTAGCTTTACAAATCATCCGAATATATATAGTATTAAAACTAAATACATTACATGAGAAATTTTACAAAAACTTCTATCAACCGTTCAGTCTCAGCTGATTGACCTTTGAGCCACTTCCTTACAAAAGTACAAGAATTAATCTTCATGTAGCATCTCCCTTTCACTAATTTCCTCTCTCGAACCTGAAAAATTAACGTTGCAATTTTGATGAGTTTTGTGAACTCAGTGATGTAACCATCCTCGATAGTTCACTCAATTCATACCATATAACAAATCATATAAGCATATATTTTCACATCTTTTCATTTAGCAAATTACACCACATAACATTTACTTCACATACCCATTTTCATAAAAATACATGTTCGCATTATAATTCAATCAATCAAACACACTCAATAAGAGTATATGCAATGTTCGTGTGACTCACTTTCAATTATTATGTTGTTTTGATTGAGTGCCTAAACTGTCCTGTATCTATTGTGGATACCGGACTCATTAATACTGTCCTTTACTCGTTAAGGATACAGGGCTCATTCTACATATCGAGCCTTTGGCTCTATTCCACATTCCAGAGCTTTAAGCTCATATTCAGTGGCTACTTATGTCACAACTATCATTATCTAATCATGCATTCATGTATGAAATGCATCACATTCATATTCAATCATTCATTGTTTAAAACATTTCCATTCGCAATCTCATTCAAACACATTTATAGTCTTATTTTCATTTATCATTAGACCTTAGTCCGGCATTCAACAAACATGTTGAGAAACATTTATTTCACCAAATTCACATTTATAGAACACTTCAATATCACATTCATAAATCATAATCTTTAGACCTTCATGTTTGGAATCAATACAAACAATCCACATTCAGAACATAATATATAATAGACAATATTAAGTGAGACCATGTATGTTACTCACCGTATGCTCCAGATAGCTATTGTCTTGAAGTCCCGGTAATGTCTGGATGGTGGCGCTCAATGTGCTCCTCTATATCATACAATATATAAACATATCACTATTTTGCACAACGTTACATGTATTCATTTATGCACATATATGTATATAGAATACGTACAACGAATGTTCATGACAATCTTGGGTTCCTTATCATTATTCTTGTCACAATATTCCTTCATATATCAATACTCAATTGATCAATCCAGATTTGTCTAAAAACAAACTTTCAGGTCCACTTTGCATGATTATTCTCATCAGGAAAGTGAAGTAATTTGATAACACTTCCTTCTAGAAAATTGTTCTCCCATGTCTTAAGTTTCTAATGATACCAAGATCATATAATTTGATTTAGTATTCCTGAAGTTATACTCAGTATACTATAGACTGAGTACATTTAAAATTTTGGCTAATGTATGATCATGGACTCAAAGTGAGTATGAGTAGTTATAGTCCTTTGTATCATATGGTTATTTTATAATTTTAATGTCTCTTTTACTTGGTACTTTGTGAATGCTTGTGATTAACTCTTTGCCATTTTTACCTCACCTGTGAACCTAGCCCCATTACAACTCATAGTAAAGTCCTTATGATTTATGAGCTCATGTAATTCAAATGAATGACAACTGGTGAATTTGCAAGCCTATGATATTGCAATCTGTTAGAGGGAGATTTGAGAGAAACACATTCAGCTTAAACACTTGAGTGTGAGAGAGAAATCTGTGAGAAGAACTCACTTTGGTTCCATTCTTACCTTTGAACAAAAATATCTTATTTTAACTTTGTTTATTTGTATCAGTGAAAAGTGATCATGATGTATGTTGCAATTTAAGTCTTGCTAGCCCAAGTTAATGGATTGTGTGCACCTGATCTTATGAAGGATGAATTAATGGAGTGTAGTGGTTTGACATGTTAGCTCAAGGGCAAGCAAAGGTATGGTGTGGGGGAATTTGTTAAGTTGTCATTTTATGTTTATTTTCTATTTAATTATTTTTAATGTGTGAAAATTATGATCCAAAATTAATGGAATTGTCTCTTAATTGTTTTAAGGTGATTTTCACTACTTGAGAGATGGAATTGAATCAAAATATTCATAAGAAACAAAGAAAATTAGAAAATTCCATATTGACAACAAAATTTAGTGACTAAGCGTTGGCACGCTTAAGGATGGAAATTATCTGCAGATCTGTTTTCAAAATTCAAATCCAAGATTTTCATAATCTTTGAAGATCATATTGCTATCTTATCAATGGAGATTAGCATCTTGAAGTGGTGATAAGGACTATCTACTAAAGACCACGAAAGAGAAAAGAGAAGAGGGATCATAAAAGTATAAAAGGAGAAGAAAGTTACCATTCACATCAGCTTTTGTCTTAGAATAGTTTTACAAGTTCTGCAGATTTTTCATTAGTTTAGTTTTACATTTATGCCTTATTTTTCTAAGTATTTTTGAATTTTCTAGAAAGACCAAGGATGAGATTATGTGTTTTGTTATTTCTTTGATTTTTACTTTAGTTATGAGTAGCTAAATTTCTTTTCTTGGTTAAGGGGAACGATGTTATCATCTATTATATGTGAAATGTCTTAATAAAGTTTATTTTGTTAATGAGCATTGAGTGTCATCTGAGTTACTTTTTCTAATTGAATTGATTGATTTCTAGGTACGCAACTAGGAATTGATTCGTTTAATAGCTAGATTAATGAAATATGACGTTCAGTTTTGTTAATCACAAGTAGCAATTAGGATTACCTTCTTTACGTTAGAGTGAAAAATTCTAAGAAGATATTCATCTTGATTAAATGCATGTTGTACATATGTTACCTTGTTCATTGGTTTCTTGGTTCTTAACGTTATTATTCAATTGAAACTACGACCGTATCTAGGTTGTTGATTAATAAGAACGCTTAGAATACATATTTCTAATTATTTACACTTAAAAGAAAAATATCCTCCAATGAATGTTTATTAATGAATTGAATTTTATATCAAGGATCCATTTTAGTGTGATAACATCGATGACTCGAAACTAAGATTTTTTTTGTTAAATTTTCATATCTAATTACTTTTGTTAATTTCATATTTTTGTTATTTATATATTCTTAATTTTACGTGAATTGCAATGCCTAATTACTTTTGTTAATTTCATATTTTTGTTATTTCTACATTCTTAATTTTACGTGAATTGCAATGCCACCCTCAATTTGTTTTAGTTTTAAACTCGTATAAACTTTGCCATTAAAAATTTCCTGTGGGAATGATCCCTATTTTTCATTACTAAATTAATTTGTATTGCAAAAAGCTGGTTTCTTTTTAAATTTGGTTACAATCGATAGCAATACCAGTCTACAAGATGTTTGATTATTTGTCCCAATGATTTTTTTAGTTATAGGAAAACTCTTCTTTGTTGGGTTACTATTATATGCAAGTGTGGAAACAAATGTTAAAAACTATATAGGATTTATATTAGTTTTGATTCAAGCTTCTATCTCTTTGTCTCTACCGTCTTGATAACATATATCGAAAATGCTTTTCAATGACAAAAGTTGCGATTTTTTCATCGCATCTATAGTTGGTGATGCAGTTTCTAGTTTTAGAGTTGAACGTAGCTTTTGTTATGACCTTGTTATGTTTCTATTTCAAACGTTTCATGTCTTCTTTTGTGTATGGTTGGATCTGTATCTTGGACAATATTATACTTGGTAATAGCTAAGAAAGTGGGGTATTCATGTTGATAGTGTTTTACCGGAAGAAAATGCAGTTTTAATATGTTGACTTAGTATTATATTTAAAATGATATAACTTAACGTACAAATTTTGCAATTATATAAATTTGCTTTTATTTTATTTCTAAAAGAATTAATTAATTTAAAAACATAATATCTTATATTGAAAATTATTAAAATAACATATAATTAAAAAATAGAAGTAAGATAATAAAATTAAACATGTTTTTATTTTTAGCTTTTTATTATAAATCTCAATTAAACATATTTTTGTTTTCAGTTTTATATTTTAAATTTCAATCAAACGAGTTTATGTTTTTAATAGCAAATTGAAACAAAAAATAAAAATAAAAACTAAAAATCATAAAAGAAAAAACCAAACTACCCTTAATTACTCATATTTAGAAGAGTTTGGAGCTGCTAAGTGGTAAACGTTTGAAATAGACGATAAGCTTTAAAGTTAAACATAGGTTTAGGAATCCATATACCATCATGTAAAATACCTTCGGACAAAACCTACTGATAATTACGAGAAAAAAAACGTAAGGTAACTGCGGAAGTAGCAGACAACTTTTGGTGCGTCTTTATGGTTGAGTAGAGTAAATTTTTGTAGTGCTTGTTCATCGCCCCTTTGCGTTCATTATCTCGGAGAACACGGCAGCAGACATGAGTGCGTCAGACTTGTTACTACCAAAACATTGGCCATCGCTGCTACTAGTTGTCGTCATTCCTCCAACTCGGGAATTGATTACAAATCCATTTGTTGTACTAAACAAATCATCACTATCATCACCAACTGAGTGGTCTTTCAGAGGACTTTTTTCATTTATCGACTCTACCTGCGTTTCAAACCTACCAAACTCGACACTATCTCCTGTTGTACTTTGTTGCAACCCTAACGCAAATTCAAGTCCCCAAACTACATCTCCCATTGATGGCCTTTCGACTCCCTTGTCCAACAGACAGCTGGCTGTAATCTCGGAGAACTTTTTCAGACAATTTGGTGTGATCTTACAGTCCAAATGGGGATCAATGATCTCGCTCAGCATTCTTTTGCGGTGACATTGCCTAAAACTCTCTGCCAAGCTTTCTGGCTTCTGCGAAATGGTTTTGTTCACTGGTGGTTCGGCACATAACACCTCGCACAGCACCACACCAAATGAATATACATCTGATTTCTCAGTCAATTGTTGAAGACGATAGTATTCAGGATCCACGTACCCGAAACTGCCTTTCACCACCGTGCTAATATGGGTCTTCGTCATATTGGTCGGCCCCATTTTCGACAGCCCAAAATCGGAGACCTTTGCCACCCATTTCTCATCCAACAAGATATTGGTTGTCTTCACATCCCGATGAATAATGGTGTGGTTTGCTCCTGAGTGAAGGTACTGCAGGCCACGAGCAGCACCGATACAAATCTCTAGCCTCTGCTTCCAAGGAAGAGGTGGATTATTGGTTTTGTAGAGATGATCACGAAGAGTGCCATGGGCCATGTAATCGTAGACAAGGATCATTTCTCCTTCTTCATAGCAATAGCCAATTAAAGAGACTAAGTGGAGGTGGCGAAGTTGAGAGAGCATTTCGATCTCTGTTTTGAACTCATTAGCTCCTTGTCGTGACTCTGGATTCAACTTCTTGATTGCAACAGGTGTAGCCCCGCCATCAATGAACCCCTTGTATACATTGCCAAAACCTCCAATTCCAATGATGAATACCTTATCAAAGTTGTTGGTGGCCGCTTTGATCTCAGCCAGAGAGAAGTGGTGACAGAGATCAGTAGGTAAAGCTGATTTCTGGGTCTTGCCGGACTTGGTTGAAGTGAAAGAGAAAGGGCCAAATTTTGAAGCTTTATAACTATAACGCGAGTCCTTAACTCTTAACCTTCTTCCGAAAACCAACAAAGCTAAAAGGCATAGCACTGCAATACCTGAAGCAGAACCAGCAATAATAGCAGCTAACCTGATCCGGTTACTTTTTGACTTGGATTGATCAGAAGTGGACCGGGCATCAATAGGTGGACTCATCAGAGGCAAGTCAGGGTTTGGTGCGCCGAGGTTGTGTAAACTGCTCAATTTGAAGATTTCAAGCCCATTAAGAATGACATCAGAATAACTAGTGTCTCTTGGTCCTTTTGGGTGCAACTTAACAGAGAGATTCTGCACCTTCTCGCCTCCTTTGGCTCCTATCAAAACTAAGTAGTCCTGTTTCACAGGAACACCATTTCCTCCGCTCCAATAGATAACATCTGCGTGAGGTTCAGCAGCTTGATCGGCGATGAAGATCTCGAAAACTCTATCATTTGGTTGTAGAATCGGCGGCTGAAACTCGCAAAAATGAAGCCTAAGAAAATAGGAGAAGCCAGAATCAACCCGAAATTCCCAGGTAAGATTGTATTTCAAATTCATTTTTGTATCACCCATTGTCCTGGCAGATTGATACACTTGGTCCGGAGCAGAATAACGTGGGAAATTATCATACGTAAGTTGAATAGTATAGTCAGAAGGAGTAGAACTTGGTCGACCATCGGTTAAATAATTGTCGTCCGTGAACCAATTTCGATACAGACTCGTATCATACTGTGGATAAATGCGTTTGCCTCCCACGTTTAGACGGTACATCAGCTCTAATGCAAAGCTGCTATCTATGGCAGGTAGCTTCGAGTTGCCAACATAACGGATGCCCTGATCGTTTGTAAAATTATTATAATATAGATTGTCAGGCATGGACACAACTTCTATCCCGTTAATGAACGCAAATGAGTCGGGCATATCAGGACTAGGAATAAAAGTTATGTTAAGCCTCTGGTGATCATCGACATACAAGCAAAATTCTCGATAAAAGACTTCAGAGTCTTCAGCCCGAGCATGAAGCCTAGCGCTGAAGTTACTAAGAAGAGTAAACTTGTCAGCTTTGACAGTGAAGAAGGAGTTAGAGCTTTTGAAATGGAGATAAGAAGCTGGGTAGAAGTAGAGTCGCACAAACTTTGGGCCTGCAGTGACAGGGAATGAATAGGTGAACGGGAAAGTGGAGAGGCGGGCAGTTCCGTAGGGCACCCGATTCTCCGAAGTCGGTTGTTGGGCAGCTGTGGCTGTGACTGAGGCATTGTTTTGTTCAACAAGGAGCAATTCTGATCTTGTTTCGGCGGCCCAAGTCCGGCCAGCGATTATGTTGTCACTGTTTGAGCCACAATCAAGGGTTATGTTGTCACGAGGAACATAAGGAAATGGCAGGTTGGCACTGGCAAGAAGGGTAAAGTGATAAAGGAGAGAGAAGAAATACAGAGCAGTTATAGGTGGTGGCATATTTAGAGACTAAAATTGTCTATCGATACTCTTCTTCTCAAACAGCTGCGTTAAAGAGCCGATGAGCTTGAAAGTTGGAAGAGAACTACTACGGAGGACAAGCAGCCTTACTGTCCTTGAGTAGTTAAATGCAATCAACGTAGGAGATGGTTAGAAAAGCAATGACTTAAAAACGCGTGGAAGACATTTTGTAGTCATATATGAGTAAGGACTGGCGGCGACCCCGTGGAAGTGGACTTCTGTTTTACCTTAAATCCTAGGAGACGTTCAATATAAACTTTATTTGCGTAAATCATTTCCATAAATAGAAGAGAGAACGGATAAAAGATTAAAAGGCTTGCTTTGTTTGATAGTTTCGGCCTCGGTCCATTGACAGTGCGAAGTTATTCTTACATTAAGTTTGGTATTGTATCCTCATAAAGCAATTCAATTTTCACGTGACAACCTCTCCAATTCCGGATAACAGCTTGTACGCTATGATTGCCGACTTTACTAATGAAGCGGGTAATTGACTCTGGCAGGAGTTTCAGCAATACCTTCCTTCTTCAGTCTGTCTGGAGCTAGCGACTCTCTACCCTACTGTTGAGGAGAGAGGGGATGATATGTTGGTATCGAAGCCAACCACCCACGGGAGATTTACTGTAGCGTCAGCATATGATTTATTGGATGAGCACTACAAAGACACGAATCACAAAATTTGGGAGGTTATATGGAAATGAATTGGACTGCAACAGATTAGATCTTTCTTGTGGCTACTAACTAAAAGAAAACTTTTGACTAATCAGCAGAGAGTAGTCAGGCACATAGCCACGAATAGCAGTTGCCATTATTGTGGACAGAAAGAGACAACATTGCATGCGGTACGAGACTGCCCAAGAGTGCAAACTTTCTGACGAAAATTTCACCGAGAGGTGGTAGATACGAGCTTCTTCTAACAAGATGAGGGGATTTGGCTAGTGTCCAATCTCATAACACATTCGAAAGTCTACCAAGTTGAGTGGGCTATAATCTACGATGTAGCCTGTTGGCTCTTATGGAAATGACGGAATAACAGCCTGCTTGAGAAGGGTTTTGTTTGGCCAGACGATGGTATCAGGGCTGTACTAGACTTCGTGGAATAAATTGGTCAAGCTAGATCTATAGAAAATTGTCTTCCAGGGGCTTGTCTGTGGGGAGTTTAGTGGAATGAACTAAACCGTTAGAGGGTAAAGTGAAATTAAATTCGGATGGGGCGTTTAAACAAGGGTCTAATACGTCCTCAGCCGGAGGATTAATTCGAGATAGTCATGGACAGTGGTGTGGTGAGTTTTAGCAACAAATTGGGAGGGGTTCGCCCTTATCAACAAAACTCTGGAGAGATTTCTCAAGTCTCACATTGGCCTGGGACCTGGGCTATCGACGCATCATCGTCGAAGTGGACTCTTTAGAGATCATTAACATTCTCTTTGCCTCCCAAGGAGTACTAACTGAGGATACTTCTTTGGTTGCAGATATCCGTGGCCTTTTATACCGTGACTGGGAGGTCCATATTCAGCATGTCTTTTGCGAGAGAAACCAGTGTGTTGACAGATTGACGGCATTTGCAATTTTATTAAGTTCGGGTTTGCGTCTTTTACAAGAGCTTTGGAAGATCGTCCATGAGCTTATTCACATAGACGCGCAAGGAGTGTCGTATTCCCGCCATATGAGCTAGTTTTGTTTGTTTTCTTTCTTTAGTAATTAAAAAAAAAGAAGTGTGATAGAGTAAAGTTGGATACGTATTTTAGTTTTTGATTGAGACCATGGACTTCCTTAAAAAAATCTACTTCAGGTTTTAAGAAAGTTATTTTGGCATTTACGTGATGTTAAACCAAGTTGTTATCACCTTCACGAATTCGAATTTGCATGAATTAATCCTCAGATTAATTACAAAAAGGGAAATGAAATGCATAAAGCTTGTAATACATGAACTTAAAGACAAGCATGATATGAATTGGAGCGTAAACTGGAATAATTGGTGTGATTGACCCAGTCAAAAGTTACACACCAGATTTTTATGAAGAGATAATTGTTATAGTCCAACTCCTAAGTTTCACATCACATGTTCCTAAAGTTGGAAAAAGACGTACGAGAACCACCACCACGCATAAAAGCAAACGTTGGACAAGTTATCTTCGGCGGCAGTCGGACATAGGGGACCTTTTAAGTTGCTGGCAGTATTCATTTCAGTCTTGCAAGTTGCCTAATTTCCAAAATCTTTGACGTGGAGGACAGGCAGAGAGTACTCTTCAATTGTCCATATGTGCTAAGAGTAACATCTTTTGAATTGAAATATGGCAAAACTAAAATCAGACACAATCCGTTTAGACAAGCCAAATTCTTTTGTCTTTGGATATTTTGATATGTTAGATGATACTAAAATAACTATCTTAGATAGTTCATTTTTATGGGTTACATGAAGTCTCACTTACAAAAATGAATATATAAATAGTCAGGGGCAGATTCAGAAATTTTTTTGAGAGGGGGCAAAATTTTATTAAGGACAAAATTTTATTTTTAATGGGAGCAAAATTTTAATAGGAGTAAAAAAAATTTTATGGGGCAAAATTTAAAATAATAATTTTTTTTGTAAAGGATTTGTTGGGGCACTTACCCCCATTGTAGATCCATACTGTAAATAGTTACCGCTATATATGATAAATGTTAATTTGCTATTTAAAAGACAATTTAATGTCACATGAATTCTTATATCTAAAATCTTTAATATAATTATTTAACTAATTATCTCACATCATATTCACTTTGATTCAATGTAACATTTCAATTATTTAAATTTAAATTTAAATTTTGTTTAACGATACAATAAATTTAAACTTTGTGTAACTATACAATAAATTTTAAACACTTTAATTGTTCTATTTCTATATTGTTTATGTAAATAATATCCACAAAGTCAATGTTGGATATATTATTCTTTAATCAATTGGCTACCCGTTAGACACTCTCTAGCTGCTACCATCTACCTTTTATAGATTTGATCTAAATGAGACGATCCTCTATTGTAATTAATTTTATCATCTAAAAAGTATAGATTTTATTACATTTATCTTATTAGATTCATATTTAGTGTGTCTTAATCAATAACGTGTATAGAAAGACATAAAATGATGAGAAAGTTTTATTGATTGAGTTCTTTCTTGCAAAATATTTTTTCAATTATAAGAAGAAACATGGTTGGCCAAGTTATGCACAATCTTAGTTAAGATGAGGTCTCAACAAAAATTGTCACTTTTATTAAATTTCTTCCTTAATTTTATTTTATTTTAAGAGTTTATAGCTTTGCTTTTGGTATTATGAGGATTATCTTGTTTTATTTTGAAAACTCCTCGATTCAAGTAAGAGTTTCTCTTTTTTAAAACTTTCTCTCTGACTTCTCAAAACTATATATTAGACACAATTATTTTCTAATTTTATCTATATATATTTGCATATGGCATTTTACTAGAAATTTTGTTGGTTTGTTGTTGACTAATTATTTGGAAGGAGGGGCTTTGATATTAAAATTTTAGGGTTAATTATAAAAAATCTCAAACTTTACTTAATTTTGCAATTATATAACGAACTTAAAAAGTGGCAATTAAATACTCAAACATCTTTTTTTTAATTCTAACCCGACGTTAATATCTCCGTTAACATTCCTGATGTGGCTTGCCACATAAAAGAGAAACCCTAAATACTTATACACGTCATAATTATTTAAACTAACTCCTTCCATTCAAATTCAACGCTTAAGAAAATGATTAAAAAAACCCTTAAAGCTCTTCAATTTCTTCTCGAGAATGATAGGCAATTACTTCCTCTTAAACGCACTTCACATATTCTCCCATCACATACACTTTAAAAATAACCCCAAACATGATTCATAAACTCCTGTAATACAATCGACAATTTTGGGAAGTTAATGACCAAATTGGCAACTAACAATACTTGTTTCTAATTCATTCCATGCAACGTTTTCTACCACGATCACATTGCAATACAATCCCAAAAAACTCTCTCATATCTTGATTTACCATTTAAGACCATTTTACTCATCCTTCGGATCTCCTATGTGTATGACCCGTTAGGTTCTTGATTATATTGGCTACTTGAATTAACACATAATTCAAGTAAGTAAAGTGCGGTATCTAGCATCATGTCATAACCCCTAACTGATTAGAAAGTCAGTGGTTTGACTACGAACCCTTCCATACGCAATGTTCACCATCTATACCCCACTTGATTCAGAGTATGGTCAAAGTGCTAACTCCCACTAAATTGACTAGTCACATTTAGTCCAAGTGATATTAGATCTTGTCCTGAAGATTTCATTACTCTATGTATCATTAAAGACTCTCTTCATCACACATATCTACTCCGGCTAGAGACTCCCTGTAACATCCCGTTATTGATAGCAAGGGCATTATGGTAATATTGGGTCAGACTGATAGGTTTCATTGCATTCACTGATTGAGCATGTTACTAGCCTCTAATTATAGATGAACAGGTTTATTGCATATGCATTTATTCATAGATACATGCATTCATGATTTTTCGGCATTTTAATTGTGAGTATGAATTGATTGGATTGTGAACTGGAAACTGACTGGATCGTGATTAATTAAGAAATTAGGAGTAATTGGGCTCGAATGACTGATTTAGAATAGTTTAAGAGTGATTGGCAATTGATAGTGGCTTATAGGGAATTTTCTAAAAATTCGGGAGAAAATGCCCGGACCGAAAATTTTCGAGTGACAGACCGATTGACCGTATGGTACTGAAAGAATTGTCCAATGGTGATGGAAAATTAGAGTTATACTGTTAGGAAATTAAAATGTTGAGCCATTGAAATTTAGAGACCGAAATTCGAACTGATTTGGAGACTCATGTCTATAAATAGCTTAGGTTTGATATTGGGGATTTTTACCCTAAGGAAAAGCAATCTTCTTCTCTTCTCTCACGGTGATCTTCGATTCCTCCCATCGGTGAGGATTCTTCGATCTTTCCTTATGGTTTTCTCTTCATTGTGCAAAGCTAACTTATTTAATGTGATTGATGAAGGTTGAGAAGCTTGAGTGTGGTAAATAGTTGAGTTTGAAGGATTTTAGGGTTTACGGTGGTTTGTGGATTTGAGGCTTGATTGGTAAGTATTTATGGCTTTAATGTTGTTATTAATGGTTAGTTGTTACATTTATGGCATTTATTGTGTTAGATTGGGTAGTTGGGAGTGTTTAATACTGGTTTTGGTGAGAGAAAAGTCAGAAAATCGGTCGGAGAAGACGGTGGCGTGTTCGCACGTCGCGACGTCTGGCGCAGCCTCGCAGGGACGAGCGCAGCGGGATGCCGCGGCGAGCGCCTAGATGTACGTCGCGACGAGCCTTCTGGCTTACGTTGCGACAAGCCGCGTAAGGATTGTTCGTCGTGGCGAACGTCTTAGACGTTGCGGCGAACGAACTTCTTCACGTTGCGACGAGCGGCAGTAGGTCGCGACGAAGAGCAGTTTTCTGATTGATTGATTTTTAGTTTATTGGGCATAACTTATGGTATAGACCTCCGATTGAGGTGATTCTCGATTCATTGTGAACTAGGGATAGAGGCCTACTATTGAGGATGATTATGGAAGTTAGAATTTAATTTAAATGGTATTGATTCATAGAGAATAAGGTCAATTATGGTTCATAGTGTGACCTAAGTATTGAATTGAGATAACTGGAATTTTAATTGGGATTTTCAATAGAGGTTTTGACCCAATGGATAGGGAATTGCTATAAGGAGTATGAATTGAGGAAATTGAACTGAATTTTAGGATTGGATCAGTTATTGTCGATCAATTGAATGACGATTTAGAATTTGGCATAGGATATCAAAGCTGAATTTTAGCGTCGGAAATTATGAACATGTATTGTACATAATTTCATCGAGACATATGCATCACTGAATTGTTTAATTGAGCATCTAATAATGGGACTGTATTTTACTGCTATAGAGGCGCCGTTGGATCGTCATTCCACGGACATTGCTGGGACTTCCAAGCAGTAGCTCGGAAGTTATAGGTGAGTAACCTAGTTGGTTTCTCAAATTCTTGATTGTCTAAATGCTCAATGTGAATTACTTGTCAATGTGAAATTGCATGATTACTGAAATGTACATGATAGAATGGCATGTTTCTACTGTATTGGATTGGACTACTACATAACACTGAGAAATGCAATACTGGGCTTTTATAGCCATACACTGTAAATTACTGAACACTGCATTACATGCATAAATGCATGATTAGATAATGGATATGTGACCCAAGTTGCTATTATCACTGAAAAAGAGCCTCGAGCTCGAACATCAGATCGACCGGGCCTCGAGTCCGGGGGAGAAACTCGACGCGCCCCCATCGAATCTTCGACCGAGCACTTGGGCACAACACTGAATACCTAGCAAAGAGTCTCATATGCATTGTATACATATGACTGATTGAATTATGACACTTACTGAATTATGTGATGACATGAGAGATTGCAAATTGTTACATGCTACTGTAAACTGTTGCATAATACTGTGAATTATGATATGATACTGCAAAACTGTTATAGGCTACTGCAAATTGTTATATACTAATTGTATCATCGCGCTACGTCAGACGCAATCTACGTAATGCATGATTTGAGTGAACCATCGATGATGGTTTCTCACTGAGTTCGCAAACTCACCCAAAATTGCATCTAATTTTTTAGGATCGATAGAGTAGACTCCTAGCTCCGGAGATAATCTTTTCCTGTCGTGCGAGCGTGCTGGAAAGAGAAGCGATGGAACACAGGTCGGTCAGCTGGGTTGGACTTTTGCGGATGACTTAGGATAGATGCTTGTATCAGTTTCCTTTTTGGTTTTGTTTAGGGGACTGATAGACTTGTCTATTCTGATATTGGATGACTGTATCAAGATTATTGTGGATTTTAAAATTTACTGATTTCTGATATATTATGGTTTTAATTATTGCGAAGCCATGTGGATTATTAGCGAAATTTTTTGGTTGTGCATCTTAATCGTGGGATACGTGTCGGAGCGACCTTTGGGTGTCCCGATGTGTACCCTACGGTGAGGGGGCGCTACACTCCCAAGTAATTAACTCATGATAACTTGCATTTTTTCATGTTAATTCTTTGTGTTTTATGTTCTTTTGGTAGGCTTTTGTGATGCTTTGCTAGTGTTTCTATGGTAATTCGTGTCTTTGTATGTTCTAGGTGATGAAATACCAAAGTGATGCAATTTGGAGTGAAATTAGTTAATTTGGAACTGAAGAGGATTTCAACATGACCTTGTTAAAGGTAACGTAGTGCTGGCAGATTACTACCTGCGAATTTTGACTTGATTACCTTGGGATTTGGGCCTCAATAACACAGCCCTCTTTGCTGACGAAGTCAAGTTAGGTTGAAGCCATTGAAGTCTTATTTTGACATTTAATTGGCCCCCACTTTGTTCATTAAAAAAGGAAAATTTTAGACCATTAGAGGGGCCCCACTTCATTTAATGAAAGAAAGAAAACCTAGAGAAAGGGGGACTGATTTGGATTCACTAAGGAGATTGATGGCGGCAATTTTTTAACAAGGAAGACCTAGACTTACAATTAGGAGAGACGTGTTTTATAAGAGGGGAGAGACTTTTGGGAAAAAAGAAGAAAAGAGGGACAACACTTGAAAGAGAAAAAAAGAGGAACGTGATTTAGAATTCTCAAAGAAGGTGACGACAACAGAAATTTAAGGAGGGACGATCTTCTCAATCAGTTTTACCTTTTAATATAGTTATGTGTGGCTAATCTTTTAGCACTAGACAAGGTACTTTACGTTTGATTCATGTAGTTTGTAAGACTCCTTTGATTTAATTATTTTCGTTTATCTCTTATATTTATTTAATCTATGCGTTTTAATCAATTTAGTATTGTCGAGTTTGTTGATTAATGAGGCCTGTTAATTGATTGACTTGGTAATAAATTGTCGAATAGATTAGTTAATTCGTGATTGTTGTCTATCGAGGTGGCGAATTAATTTCAATTAAGAAATTAATGAGATTAAATAATTTAGTGTAAATAGATTGCGACTTTTCAGATTCTGTTGACTAAGACAAGGGTCCATTAGAACCTACGGCTGCCATAGATTATATTTTACGGAGCTTTACTCAGGAATAGTCTAATTGGTTAGAGTAATAATCTGTGAAGCTTTACTCGGGGTTATCAAATAATTACGAATGGATTGGTTGATATGTGCTATTCACTGTTTACTATAACTTTGTCCATAAGAATGAACAAAATTTATATTTTGAGTCTATGATCGAATTACAGTATCAAACGGGAGAGTACTTGGCTAGGCTTTTCTTTATATTATTTTCAATCTTTATTTTTAATTTCTTTCTGAGTGATTTCGTGTTTTAAATTTAATCATCCCCAAATCAATTCTTTTTATATTTATATTTATATTTATATTTGATTTCACACAAATAAGTAATTACTACATTGGTCTCTGTGGTTCGACTCTATTCACCACTCTACTCGCTTAAGTGTTCTAGAGTAGGAATTTATTTTTGCTACTTTGACACGCCATCAAACTTTGACGCCATTGCCGGGGAATAATGCTTAAGTTTTTGTTTGTTTGTGTTGCTAATCAATTTTTTTAGTTATTTGCATGCGGCATTGTGTTTCTGCAGGTGATTTATTGTTCGATCCGGACATAGAGAAGACCGCAAAATGACTCAGGAAAGCCACTAAATTGTGTAAGAGACAAGCTTCTACGTCTACGCAAGTCTTGCCTGACCAAACTGAGAATTTTCCTGCCTTTGAGAACGAGTTATTGGAATATTTTGAAGAAGCAGCGATGGCAGATTAGCAACCTATTCCACCTGCACAACCAGCCAGAAATCGAGTTTCTGCAACTCTGAGGGATATGCTTGCACCACCAGTAGAGGATCAACCTCTATGTATACAGTATCAAGCTGTAGATGATGGATTTGAGTTGAAGGCTGGGTTGATTCAGGCCTTGTTGAAATTTCATGGGTTACCTTCTGACGACCCGAACAGACATCTCAAGGATTTTCATGTGGTATGTTCTGGATTCAAACCATGAGGCATAACAGAGGATCAGTTGAAACTGTGTGTTTTCCCTTTTTATTTAGAGGGTGCAGCTAGAGACTGGTTGTATTATCTTCCTCCTGGGACAGTGGATACATAGCCTGATATGGCGTGATTGTTTTTAGAAAAATATTTCCCAGCGTCCAGAGCCGCTAGTTTGCGTAGAGAGATTTGTGGCATCAGACAAAGAGATACAGAAAATATGTATGAATATTATGAGAGATTCAAGAGGCTTTGCGCAAGTTGTCCTCAACATGGAATTACAAAGCAGCTCCTTATTCAGTACTTTTATGATGGGATGTTACTAAATGATAGGAAGATTCTTGATGCTGCTAGTGGGGGAGCCATAGTGAACAAGACACCTCAGGAGGCTAGAAACTTAATTGCAGCAATGCCCGTAAATCTTCAACAGTTCAGGTATCATTCAGAGACACACACTCACGGTGTCCGTGAGGTAAGTGGTTCTAAACTCAAAAGTAGACTTGAAAAGATTGCTGAATTGTTGGAAAGACAAGTTATTAATTCTTCCAATGCCAATAGTGTCAATGCAAATGCCGTAACTAAGGGACCACAAGTCCCTATTTGTGGATTTTAGGGTCATTTTACTGATGCTAGCCCGACTCTGCAAGCTGATACTGTGAAAGCTGATGTCAACTCAATCAATGATAATTATCAACCTCAGAGAAAATATGATCCCTATTCGAATACTTACAACCCAAGATAGAGGGATCATCCCAATCTGAGATATGGAACGGGCAAGAGGTCAAAGTAGTCGTGACGTTAGCCTCAACCGTAGCGATGAAAGCAGAATAAACATCTGAGGCCTAACTATGGTGACCGAATTTCCACCTTGAAGGATCTTATGTCACAGTTGACTACTGCTCAATTGACGACCAATACAAAATTGCAAAGTTTGGTTCAATTTCAGACTAATTCAGCACAATTTTAGGCTTAGACTAATAAAAATTTTCAAGAGCTGAGGGAGTAAATTAGTCAACTGGCCGCTGCACAGAATCAAGGGAAATTGCCCTCCTAGCCTACTGTCAATCCTAGGCAGAATATCAGTGCCATTACCTTGCGTAGCGTAAAAGAAATCGAAAGTGCTGAATGATCGCAGAAACTTCAACATGACCATGTTGAAACTGTCAAGCCAGAAAAAGAAGCAGAAATCGAGAAAATCGTGATAGCTAATCCAAAAGGCCACCATTCCCACACAGGTTGGCTAAGAAGAAGAAATTGCATAATGAAGAGGAGATCTTATAGATTTTTGATAAAGTGGAGATCAATATCCCCTTCTCACGTTGCTTAGACAAACACCAAGGTACTGCAAATTTCTGAAGGACTTGGTTACTAGCATGACCAAGATGAGAGGCAATCAGCGTGTGATGATGAGTGAGAACGTCTCAGCAGTGTTGCAGGGCAAGTTACCAATAAAGAAAAAGGACCTAGTTATGTTTACCATTCCTTGTAAAATTGGCAATGTTGGTATAGAACGGGCTATGCTAGATTTAGGGGCTTCTATAAATCTTATGTCATTGTCTATTTATACTACATTGAATGCTGGTCCATTGAAGCAAGATGGTGTGGTTTTAACACTGGCTGATCGCACCATTAGGTACCCCGAAGGATTGTTAGAGGATGTTTTAGTGCAGGTAGATGATTTGGTATTTCCTGCAGATTATTATGTGATGAGAATGGAGGATGAGGGGTCACTTGCGTCTAGAATGATGTTATTAGGACGCCCATTTTTTAGCACTTCTAAGACAAAAATTGATGTTCACGGGGGAAATTTAACTATGGAGTGTGATGGTGCCAAAGTTACATTCAATATTAATAATACCATTAAGCATCCTGTTGATTATTGTACAGCTTTTGCTGTTGATTGTATTAACCCCTTGACCGAGAAAGTTCTCGAGTTGTGTGTTGATGATTTTTTGCAGGCTGCGATAACTAATAACATTACTCTTACAAAGCTATCAGAAATCGAGACTGAATGGGTAGTTCCGAAAGGTATGGTCCACGCAGTACATGATTTACAGGCGTTACAAACTGCGTCCAACATGTTACAACAACCACTGAAGCTTGGTGGCAACAAACTACTCCCCTCCATTCTTCAGCCACCGACATTGGAGCTTAAAGCATTGCCTATGCACCTCAAGTATGTCTTCTTGGGGGAGGCCGAAACATTACCTGTGATTGTTTCCAATCAGTTGAGCGATTTAAAGGAGGAGAGGATTATCCGTGTACTCAGGGAGAATAAAGAAGTATTGGATGGTCGATTGCAAACATCAAGGGAATCAGCCCTACCATTTGCATGCATCGAATCCTATTGGAGGATGATTGCAAACCCAGCAGGCAACCTTAGCGTCGATTGAATCCACCAATGATGGAGGTTGTAAAAAAGGAGATATTGAAATTATTGGCTGCAGACGTGATCTATGCTATTTCAGATAGCAAGTGGGTAATTCCAACATAGGTAGTTCCTAAAAAAACTGGCATTACTGTTGTTGAGAATGAAAAAGGTGAATTAATACCCACTAGAGCTCAAAATGAGTGGCATATATGTATTGATTATAGGAAATTAAATGCTGCTACCCGTAAAGATCATTTTCCTTTACCATTTATTGATTAGATGCTTGAAAGACTTGCAGGTCGTTCTCATTATTGTTGTTTAGACGGTTATTCAGGTTTGCACCAGATTCATGTAGCGCCTGAAGATCAGGAAAAGACGACATTTACTTGTCTGTTTGGCACTTTCGCCTACAAACGCATGCCATTTGATCTTTGCAACACTCCGGCAACATTTCAGAGATGTATGGTAAGTATCTTTTCTGACTATGTAGAGGAAATTATTGAAGTCTTCATGGATGATTTTACTGTGTACGGAGATTCCTTTTCATCTTGTTTAGAAAATTTGAGGAAAGTGTTAAAGAGATGCATTGAAAAAAATCTCGTGCTTAATTATGAAAAGTGTCATTTCATGGTTAATCAAGGCATCATATTAGGACATATAGTTTCGGCTAGGGGCATTGAAGTGGATAAATCAAAAATTGATGTGATTAGCTCGCTGCCTTACCCTACAAATGTGTGGGAAGTACGCTCCTTTCTTGGTCATACAGGTTTTTACAGGCAGTTCATCAAAGATTTTTCGAAGATAGCTCATCCAATGAGAAACCTTCTACAGAAAGATGTGCCATTTGAATTCAATGAAAACTGCAAAAAGACGTTTGATATTTTGAAGGAAAAGCTAGTTACCGCACCTATCATCAAACCACCAGATTGCAACCTCCCTTTCGAGCTCATGTGCGAAGCCAGTAACTACGTTGTAGGAGCAGTTCTTGGGCAGAGGGTAGGCCATGACCCTCATGTGATCTATTATGCATCAAAGACAATGGATAGTGCTCAACAAAACTATTCAACCACGGAGAAGGAGATGTTTGCTGTGGTCTTCGCATTAGAGAAATTTCGATCATACTTGCTTGGTATGAAGGTGATAGTGTATTCAGACCATGCTGCTCTTTGGTACCTAATGAGCAAAAATGATTCGAAGCTAAGACTTATCCGATGGGTTCTTTTGCTACAAGAATTTGACATTGAGGTCAGAGATAAAAAAGGAATAGAAAACCTGGTCGCAGATCACCTGAGTAGGCTGCAAAACACTTCTAGAGATGATATGGTCGTCACTGAGGAGTTTCTTGATGAACAGTTATTCGCAGTGACTTCAACATGGCCATGTCGAAACCCATGGTACACGTATTTGGTCAATTTTATCACCCATAATGGATACCTAGCTGGTATCACATCTGCCCAGCGCCATAAATTGAAGAATGATGCCAGGTATTATATTTGGGATGATCCGTATTTATGGAAAATGTGTTATGATCAGATTGTGCAAAGGTGCATACTTGAATCTGAAATTTCTTCCATATTGCAATTTTGTCATGCATCTGCTTGTGGTGGCCATTTCGGCCCTAATAGAACAGCTAGGAAAGTGCTTGAATCTGTTTTTTACTAGCCTGACATTTTTTGAGATTCTTATGCATTTTGTAAAGCATGTGACAGGTGCCAAATGACTGGCAACATAGGCCGAAGAAATGAAATGCCTCAAACTCCAGTTATTGTTTGTGAAATATTTGATGTGTGGGGGATTGATTTCATGGGCCCTTTTCCATCATCATTTGGTTTTCAATACATTTTGTTAGCTGTCGATTATGTTTCGAAATGGATAGAGGCAAAAGCCACTCGAACTAATGATTCTAAAGTTGTTGTCGATTTTGTGAAGACTAATATCTTTGTCAGGTTCGGCACTCCGAAAGCAATCATTAGTGATCGCGGGACTCATTTCTGCTACAGAGTGTTTGCTGCATTACTGAAGAAATATGGAGTTATGCACAGGACCTCCACGGCCTACCATCCTCAAACCAATGGGTTGGCGGAATTGTCCAATCGAGAGGCAAAGAGTATTTTGGAGAAAACTGTGAACTTCAGCAGGAAAGACTAGAGCTGGCACTTGGACAATGCTCTTTGGGCTTACCGCACTGCCTACAAAACACCATTAAATATGTCTCCTTACAGATTTATTTATGGCAAGGCCTGTCATTTGCCAGTGGAAGTTGAGCATCGAGCGTTTTGGGTCGTGAAGCAGTGTAACATGAATTTTGATGCTGCGGGGCAACAAAGGAAGTTGCAGATTTAGGAATTGGAAGAACTACGAAACCATGCTTTCGACAACGCTGTTACATACAAGGCCAAAACTAAAGCTTTTCATGACAAGCAGCTTGTCGAGAAGCAGTTTAAAGTCAGACAAAAGGTATTTTTATTTAATTCGACTTTGAAAATTTTTACACGAAAATTGCGATCCAAATGGATTGGGCCTTTCGTGGTCACAAAGATCTATCCATACGGTGCTGTGGATATTCAAAGTATGGAAACAAAAAAGATTTTCAAGGTGAATGGCCATCGTTTGAAGCCATTTTACAAAGGATTTCAGCCCCAATCCGTCGAAGTTAATACTTTGAATGAACCTTTATATAAATGAATGGGGTTAGTGTCGAGCTAACGATGCTAAACAAACACGCTTCTTGGGAGGCAACCCAAGGTTTGATTTCATTTTATTTTTCATCTTTTCATTTTTAGTTGTTCATAATTTTGTCAGGTTTCTTGTTTTTCAACATTTTCTTTTTATATTCTGTTCCAACATTTTGCTGAATATCACTTGGTCGAGAGGTTTTTATTGCCTTGCAAGACGGTATAGTTTGATCAGTTGTTGGTGCTAGTTTTTGAAAAAAAAACAATTATTTTTCCCCCACCCACATGACACCGTTTCTGCCTCTCCCAAATTTACCAAAATCCCTAATTTTACGTTTCTACCGACTAGACCTACGATGCACTCACCAAGCTCGCACACCAAGACCACACCACAAGACCCACGTCCTCCCAGTCTGCACCCACATGACATGCACCACTGGAGATCCGACACCCACAATACTCATGCCTAGATTTCGTGGTCCACATGTCCCTACAACCACCAAATCTGACAGTAGCACTACTAAACCCGCAGAATCTGTCCTGATTTTGGGCTCTATGATAACATTGCTTGCTATCAAATTGTGTGATTTTGATCTTTGTTGTTATCATCTATTAACCCCGGGACCAATGGTCCTCGCCTTGGATATGAATGCTCTTTGTAAGATGCAGGTTACTCGTAGGTTAGCTGATGGAGAGTTCGTGATCTAACCACTGGATGTAGAGACAGTTGGATCATCTCGAGCTCCATCCATGGTACTTGTGGAACAAATGGGGCGGTTGGAGCGTTGACAAGGCACTTTGGAAAGTTTACTCAACAAGTTACAATCTCAAGTCACCAAGATTGAGCGCAACATCGCCCGCTGGTTCAAGTGTAGTGGTTATGGCGATCCACCATATCCACCGTCACCTTAGCGCGTCACTTAGAGAAGCTTTTTCTCACCCTTTACTTTTTACTGTTCTTGTCTTTCATTGGCAAACATTGAGGACAATGTTTATTCTAAAGTTTGGGGAGGGGAAAGTTTCACTTGTTTAACTTTGTTTGTTTTATTTGCGTAATTGTTCATTTGTGTTTTATGTTTATTGTTTAATTGTTTTACTAGAATTTACTGTTTTACCATTTTTGTTTTTAATGTCATGTTTATTACTGTTTTAGGTTAATTTGTGCATATATGCATCACGTGAAATGTTTTGGAAATCCCCATTCTGGAAAAACTGAATTTGACTGCTTTTAAACATGTTTTTATAGACAATCTTGCCTTCTTTGTTCAGGAAACTTGAATTATTAGATACTTTGGCCTAATTGATCTTTTCTTGATCCTGTCTTGTCATGACTTGAGTTAGTGTATGTACTGGAATTAAACAGACTACTTCAGTTGCTTGCGCCTTTAGAGAGTAATAGGCATACATCCACACTAAACACACTGTGAGATTTTTGGGACATAGGATAGAGAGTGCAACCTTTCACGCACTCTAGTTTTCTTTCGGAGAGCGCACACATTTGTCCCCTGCTAGAAACTGACATAAGTTTTGTTCAAAACCACATTTAGTACGTTGGAGTGAAGCTAAGGAATTGTTTGTGCAACCCTTTTTCTATCCATTTTCTTTCAAAATCCAACCCAAAAATTTTATATCCTAGTTCAACCCTTTTGAGCCTAGACCTTTTCTTTGTTTTAACATACCCATTTTAACCTGTGACTTCTTCTTTCAAATCCTGACTTTTGCACCTAGTTGAGAAGAATTACCAAGTAGAATATGTAATTACATATCTTGTATACCGATGTTTAGTCACTTTGGGATATATCTGAATTGTTCGCTTAATTTTGCTTTGTTGATAAAAATGAGAGAAAATCATAGCTGGCTAAAATGCATTTGTTAGTGTTAGTTTTGAAAAAAAAATTGAAAAAAAAAAGAAAAAATGAAAAGAAAGCAAAAAAGTAGAAAAAAAAGAAAAACAGAAAAAAGAGGAAATGCATGGGAAGTAGTTTCAATAGCCTTGGTTCAACTTCATTATTATAGTTGAAGTTAAGTGAATGATGGATTTGCGATGTGGTATACTTGAACGAGCTTAATGGTTTAATCTTTTTATTTGTGTTGAAAAAATTTGAAGATGTTGGCATGTGTCTACTTGGTACATTTCTTTGCTCTTCTCAACTCAATTTCTTTGGTAACCAACAAGCCCCATTATAACCTATTAAAAGACCTAGCTGACTAGTGTGGGTTTTAAACCTGAGTTAGTGGTAGAGATGTGAATTTGTGTCAGTTCAATGGAAAGAACAAATTTGTGCTGGATTTTGAGGGAAACACCAACACCTAAATTTCACATGAGAGAATGAGTGAAACATTGCGAGGGTATGGATGCTATTACTTTTTACTTGGGTATTCATGAAGTAGTTAACATTCCTAATTAATTAGGAGATCAACCTTCATGGGTTTGTTTGTTTAATTATAGATTGCATACATTAACTTGAGAAGTGATGAGTGCAGTTGAAAGAATTGTGATAAGATGTTGAAGTGTCTTGATAATTTGAGTTGATTGAATACTTGAGGGCAAGTATTGTTCAAGTGTGGGGAGTTTTGATAACTTGCATTTTGTCATGTTAATTATTTATGTTTTATGTTCTTTTGGTAGGCTTTTGTGATGTTTTGTTAGTGTTCTATGGTAATTCGTATCTTTGTATGTTCTAGGTAATGAAATACCAAAGTGATGCAATTTAGAGTGAAATTGGCTAATTTAGAACTGAAGAGGATTTCAACATGGCCATGTTGAAGGTAACACAGTGCTGACAGATTACTACCTGTGAATTTTGACTTGATTACCTTGGGATTTGGGCCTTAATAACACAACCCTCTTTGCTGACGAGGCAAGTTATGTTGAAGCCATTGAAGTCTTATTTTGACACTTAATTGGGCCCTACTTTGTTCATTAAAAAGGGAAAATTTTAGACGATTAGAGGGGGCCCCACTTCATTTAATGAAAGAAAGAAAACCTAGAGAAAGGGGGACTGATTTGGACTCACTAAGGAGATTGACGGCGGCAACTTTTGAAAAAGGAAGACCTAGACTTACAATTAGGAGAGGCGTGTTTTATAAGAGGGGAGAGACTTTTGGGAAAAAAGAAGAAAAGAGGGACAACATTTGAAAGAGAAAAAAGAGGAACGTGATTTAGAATTCTCAAAAAAGGTGACGACAACAGAAATTTGAGGAGGGACGATCTTCTCAATCAGTTTTACCTTTTAATATAGTTATGTGTGGCTAATCTTTTAGCACTAGATAAGGTACTTTATGTTTGGTTCATGTAATTCGTGAGACTCCTTTGATTTAATTGTGTTCGTTTATCTCTTATGTTTATTTAATCTCCACGCTTTAATCGATTTATTATTGTCGAGTTTGTTGATTAATGAGGCCTGTTAATTGATTGACTTGGTAATAAATTGTTGAATAAATTAGTTAATCCGTGATTGCTGTCTATCGAAGTGGTGAATTAATTTCAATTAAGAAATTAATGAGATTAAATAATTTAGTCTAAATAGATTGCAGTTTTTCGGATTCTGTTGACTAAGACAAGGGTCCATTAGAGCCTACGGCTGCCATAGATTATATTTTGCGGAGCTTTACTCGGGAATAGTCTAATTGGTTAGAGTAATAATCTGCGAAGCTTTACTAGGGGTTATCGAATAATTACGAATGGATTGGTTGATATGTGCTGTTCACTGTCTACTATAACTTTGTCTATAAGAATGAACAAAATTTATATTTTTGAGTCTATGATCGAATTACAGTATCAAACGGGAGATACCTTGGCTAGGTTTTCTTTATATTATTTTCAATCTTTATTTTTAATTTCTTTCTGCGTGATTTCATGTTTTAAATTTAATCATCCCCAAATCAATTCTTTTTATATAATTTTTTTTTTTGATTTCACACAAATAAATAATTACTACATTGGTCTCTGTGGTTTGACCCTATTCACCACTTTACTCACTTAAGTGTTCTAGAGTAGGAATTTATTTTTGCTGGTTTGACATGCCATCACCTCGACAAAAGGTCGTGGGTATCATCTCCTTCTATCAGGAGTGGTGAATCCTTTATTGGCTACTCAATTACTTCCAAATAGTTCAAGCTGTACTTAATCACCACGTTATGAGTAATCCCTGAAAGGCACCGATAAATGGAGTCAAAGCACATGATTAGTATTTGAGATATCCTTGAGCACCTCAAGTCAAAGAATACTTGCATCATTGCTATAATGAGACTATCATTGACACTATAATAAAATATCCATATGATTGTCTCATAGTAGGTCAATCCAATATACTTACTACCCTTAGTAAGTATCTATATGTTAACTCTAAACAACTCATGTCTACAACTTATGAGATCTATTGCTTGATCTAATCAAGGAGTATAACATATGCTAATTTATCCAGATTAATGATATCCCATCTCATTAATCCTATGATTAAGGAAAGTTTAGATACTAACATAATTACACATGATAGGAATCTTATTATCATGATCTCATCATTATTTCCTCCATGCTATATTTTGTATTAAGGACTTCATTAAATCAATTTAAGATCAACATAAAATCCATAAATGTATGAACATCGAAATAATAAAAAATGCCTTTATTAATCTTAAAATAATTTGTACAATAAATTTTAAAAGTGATTACCTTTAGAGCACTTCTCCAACAAACTCCCATTTGCACTAAAGTCAATCGCCTTGATATTTAATACCATAGGCGTGTACATGTGACACAAGACTCTTTCGAAAAATAGGCTCAGTTGATGAATCAACTATATTCTTATCGGTGAGAACTCTCTCTATCTTAACATCATTTCTACCAATGATTTCTCTAATCAAATGATAGCGCCTCGGTACATGTTTGGAATTCTGATGAGACCTCGATTTCTTTGCCTACGCTATAGCCCCTTGTTGTCACAATACAACTACACTGGGTTAGTGATGCTCAGAACCACACCAAGTTCCATGATGAACTTCTTAATCCAAACTGCTTCCTTTGTCGCTTCTGAAGTTGCAATGTACTTTTCCTCTATCGTCGAATCTACAGTCATCTCTTGTTTGGAACTTTTCTAATTGACTGCACCATCATTCTGTGTGAATGCATATCCAAACTAGGATCTAGCGGATTGAAAACTGGCATCAATATACCCGCTTACCACAAGATCACCTTCTTTATATACCAAGAATACATCCTTAGTTCTTCTCAAGTTCTTAAGGATATTCTTGACAGCCACTCAATGCCCTCACCATGGTCTGACTGGTATCTGATCGTAACACTTATAGCATATAATGCATCGAGTCTAGTATATAACATAGCGTACATGATTGATCCTATAGCCAAAGTATAAGGAATCAAACTCATACGAGTCCTCTCATCTTGTGTCTTTGGACACATAGATTTAGAGAGTGTAATCCCATGTACCATGGGAAGATAACTTCTCTTGGACTGCTCTATGCTAAACCTGTTTAATATCTTGTCTATGTATGTAGACTGAGAAAGACCAAGGAATCTCTTAGATCTATCTCTATAGATCCTTATCCCTAAAGTATAAGTTTCTTCTCCAAGGTCTCTCATAGAGAAGTTCATAGCTAACCAAATTTTGACTGATTGTAAAGCAGAGACTTCATTTCCTATTAGCAATATGTCATCTACATACAGTATAAAGAACATGATTGCACTCTTACTAACCTTCTTATACACATTTGGCTCATCCAGAATTTGTGAGAAACTAAACTATTTGATTGTCTCATCAAATCAGATATTCCAACTCTTAGTGTAACACCCTACTACTATAGATTACATCCCAGAACACCCTGTAGACATTCCAGTACATAACCTCTAATAATGGCATGTTAGAGCAAACACGTATCTAACTTAATGGTGGCATCATCTATTATACATAAAAGTCACCAAATCTTAAAACCAAACTTCATTCCTTATTTAATTTCACAAAAACCAAACTTGCATTGTAGCTTTACAAACCATCCGAATATATATAGTATTAAAACTAGATACATTATATGAGGAATTTTACAAAAACTTCAAAATGTCTCAATTCCTTTTCCGATCGACTATCATGCAATCCCAAACATCGAACATAAGACCTGAGACATGAGAATCTCATGTATCTCCCTCATATGATGTCCAAAGCATGAAAATTTACTTGAAATCGGATCCAGAATATCTTAATTCCTTTTTTTAAAGCTAAACTTCAATTTATTACTAATGTAATAAATCCATAAAATGGAAAAACTTACTTTAAAAATTTTTCGAAGCTAGAAACTGACACAAAATACCCTGGGTTATCCTTACAGGAAATCTAAAATTTTGTGTTTTTTTAATGATTATGCTTGATGTTCAGTATGGCTAACATCACCGCCGACATGTTGTGCTGCGTCCATTGCTCTTCTTGCTGGCTATCGTTCATAGCCATCACGTGCTAACCATGTGTAGACGCATCGAAACGCATCCTACATTGGCCGGTGCTGTATGGACAATCCAAATGGGAGCATTCAAGGCACATGCCCGCCCTCCCACGCTCGTGGAAACGCAAGTAGCAAGTCAAGCGTGCATTCACGCATCCGTCATTCTTTAGAGCGACATGTCGCGCTACGCAACGTATAGGCCAACCGTACACGGCTATCCTGCACTACAGTAGCATAGTCGAGCACGTGCAGTGCACACGCCTGACATCTCCGTCGTCTCCCGACGTTGGGGGCAATTTTCAGCGTCCTGAGATCTCCTTTTCACTTCATTCAGCCCTTTTTCAACTCGTTTTTCATAGCTAGCTTTATGTATTCCACTTTTATGTAATTATATACTAAAAAACTGAAAAATAAATTAAAAACTGAGAAAAACCATATGAGATGAAAAACCAAAAAACCTTCATTTCCGACAATCCGATCACGTAATCGCTCTGATACCACATATAAGACATAGTATAGACCTTATTACGTACCCCGGATCTCCATGAAAAGATCAAAAAATGAAGGTAATGTGGAATACCTAAATTCTGGTTCCATCTCTGATTCCGAGCTCCAAATGTCTCCGAATCTCTCGGGATCTTTACGGAAAGTGCTCACCAAAACATGGGCTAGGTCTTTCTACAGTTTTTTCAATACATAAGCTCATCTAATGGGTCAGGGATTCTTTATGCTTACGATTAATATGAGTAACTGCAAGAAACCTTAACCTTAATATAGCTTTCATATCGGGCTTCCCCGTCACAAGGCCGATATAGATCCGATTCACACTAATTGGGACCCATTTTTTATCCAAACTTTGACCCATTAATCTAGATCATTTATTGGGTCACTTTATTATCTTTATCAGAATCAAATTATGTAACTTAATCGATAATTTATTTAGAAACCAAAAAATGTAATTAATGTTGTCCAACTCTACGAGAAAAAGACAAAATTGTCCCTAAGGACAAAAGAATGTCTAACAATAATAACTTATTTATACTCTTTTGTTGCATTGGTTTTTTTTAAATAATTGTTTGTGTTTAGCCAATGATATCACTTTAAATTTATTAGCTTTTTCTTTCTCACGAAATTAGTTTGTTTCTGTCAATGTGGGAGTAAATATTCAATTAAATTGCATTATACTTTGGATTTGTGTTATGCCTATAGAGCAGCGGTAGATGATGTTATCTTACAACTGGCTTACCATTTTTTTGTTTGTTTATCAACAACATTAGTTTCAGCTAAGCGAATCCTTTTATGTGTCTTGGATATTTCTTGCTAAATGAAAGTGTTTGCCTTGATCATCACAAGAAGCTGAGCAACCGTAGGAGAAAACAAATAGGTACAAGTTGAACAGGTCACATATATTTTCAACATGTTTGATTACATTGATAGGTTCAAGAAAGTTCCGGAAGAGTGGGCTCCTCAAAAATTATGCCTTATACACTTGGGGTAACTAGTTCAATTTATTTTCTTGTTGCTTATGATTATTCTCTTTATAGATTTTGCTGATAAATCCAAATAGTGTATGTCTTGTTTATTGTTTCTAAAAATTTATATACTGATTTCTAGAGGATGATCATATATGGCCTAATAGGATTTTTTATTTGTTTTTGAATGATATTGTCATATATATTACTGAACTAAACTGTGGATAATGTTCTCATTGCATGAATCTTTGATTTTGCTTATGGTATTGAGGTTTGATCTTGGTTCTGTCGGATTTTGGCTGAACTGTGCGTTGCCGTTTTGCTCTATTAGTCTGCTACTTTTTGTGATGAATTTGACGCAAAGATACCTGCAAAACAAAGAAGGCACGTCGGGGGTTGTGTCCCGATTAGCCCCTCCGACGCTCAAGTAAGTCTTTTGGTGAAGGTAAGGTTGATCAATGCAGAGAAAAAACTAGGTTATGATTTCGTACCTCAATTATAGGAGAATTATACCTTATATATGGTTTTGCAGTTAGGTTTAGGTCTTTACGTGTTTGCATGGGAGACTTCCTTCTGCGGATGGGCCAAGGAGGGCGTGGGCCTAGGCATAAAACTGATCTATGAAGAATGGATCGATCGGCCCACGGGTCGTTTTGACTGGATCCGGGCCCAACACGGCCGACCTGACCATAAGCTCCCCTACTCCTCGAATTTGAGCGAAGAGAAGGGTCGGAGGAGTATGTAGAGGTTTCATAGCTCGTACATAGAACGACTCATGATTGGGGCGATCGGTTGAGCATTGAGATATAGCTCGTCTGTAGGTCAGCTAAATGGAGTAGTCGATCGGTCGGGTATTGTTGTTGTAGCCCGGTCATGGGACAACCCGGGTAGTTTCGATCAGTCGGATGCCGACTAGTTGTTCGTTATCGTCGTCTTTGGGGTTGGTCAATTTGAGTGCTCCAACCTGGTCGACCTCGGCTCTTATTCTTGTGACGACAACACGCTAAAGGTGTCGGTGGTCATCATTAAGCGGGGCGTGAAGGTCTTAAAGCATTTATTATTTGTGGCGCGTCTTATCGTGACTTTTCGTAATCAAAGCGTATCGTCTTTGTAACCGTTGCGCAGCTATCCCGTACGTCCTTTCAACTATTCGCGCCCTTTCGAATTTCGATTAACCCTAATTTGTCTCCGCTCAGATCGTGCCGCGTGTCCAGGAGTAGCTCGGATTTTCTCCACGCGTCGAGTTTTGGCTGGATCGCAATTCGAACATTTTCCCTATAAATGTTCAGGGTCGACAGATGGTTTGCTTTTCTTCACGCTCATTTCATTCTTGCTGTCCTCTTGCTTTCCTCTGCTAATTCTTATTCTCAGTTCCCAGAAGTTTTCTTCGGCGTTGCTCAAATTTCCGATCTCTGACTACTAAATAGGTACGTCCCTTTCCCTCATTTTCCTCTTCTAAATTTCCTCTTAGTGAGCATGTAGTCTACCGGTTCTCGGAGTGGGGTTTCTCCAAGGGATTGTGTTGACGAGAGGTCGTCGGAAGTTATGGCTGAGGTGACGGCGATGTCAAGGTTGGAGGATGTTGAAGAGATTACGACAAGGGAGCGAAGAGATGGGCTGGTAGTAAAGGAATTGCCCAAAGGCAAATCGAAGATGTCTGCGGTGGAGTTGAGTAGGTCGATTGTCAGGAACGGTATCCCTTGATCCTGGGAGCCTAGGCTGGCCTCGTGGGATGAAAGGATCGACAGCAACACAAGTTGGTGGATTGTCGTCTCTGAGTATTTCTTCTCGTTCGGGGGCTTAAGACTACCGTATGTGCCGATCGTGGATGAAATGTGCGCTGACTATCAATTAAGGCCGAGTCAGATTCCTCCGAATGGGTGGAGGTTCATTAATAGACTTGTGCTGCTGTGCCACCAATTCGGCTGTCCGCCCTCGGTTAATATCTTGCGCCACTTCTTAAGAATGAGCCAGAGTCCGAGCTTTGGGGGTGGGATCCCTTCTCTGATGTATAAGGATGCCCGGTATCGGCCAGCCGGGACGTCTGGCAAAATTACCGGCTGGCGAACGAAATATTTCTTAGTGAAGCCTCCGGGGTCTTCCTCCGAGTCCCAGCCGTGGAGGTATCCCCTAGCCGAGCGATGGAATGACTCGTCAAGTCTATTCCTTTCTAGGGAGGAGCGGGAGGTGGTCAGCCATATAAAGGAGCTCGGCCAGTATAACTTCGCTCGGCTTATTTCGGGATACGGCGGGGGGGCCTCGGCCAACTCTCTTCTGATTGACCCCCCGCCGCAAGTTGGTGGGCTAGGAGAGGGAACTGCCCCGCCTGGTTGACCCCTCATGGTTGATTTATTTTTCTTACTTGTAGGTTTTGGTTCGATTTCTAACCTGCTTTCTTTGTTTGTGCAGCCATGGTCAAGGTTAATGCTTTCCCCGACCCTCCCAAGTCCGCCAAGGGTAAGCGTTAGGTCGCAGGGCCTTCGGGAGTCAGAGGTCACGAGATAGGGAGGCCGGTTTGATTGTTGTTCGCCAATTGCTTAAGGCGTGGCGTGTTCCTCCACCATCTCCGAGCGCCTGTGGCTTTTCTTTGTGGTAAATCCCTTGGTGAGTACTGGTTGTGATCGAGGAGGAGGAGGAGGTTGAGCGACCTCGAAGAGGAGAAGGGGGCTCGGTGGTTGGCCGGCCTCCTCGAGTAGTCGACCGACCTTCTCAGTAGTCGGTGACCTCCTTGCCCTTGGACGAAGCAAGGGAAGAGAAAGTGGGAGATCGTCTTGCCCCATCGCCTGTGGTAAAGGGAAGAAGCCGGTGGAGTCTTGACAAGTGGGAGCCGGCAATTAGCCTCGAGAAGCTGCCTCAATCGTCGATGCAGTGGCTCGTCATCTCGTTGAGAAGGTCATTCCTCCTTGGACGAGGCGCTTTGACGCGTTAAGTGTTGAGGAGCCGATGAGTCGTGCCATCCGCAATTCCATGAGGGATGTGGCTCTCACTTTGTCCACGCATCAACGAATCGAGCTGCTAAATCGGGAGGTTCATTCCCTCCTGGAGCGGGTAGACGGTTTGAAGACCCAGCTCTCGGAGGTCAAAGAGGAGGGAGACTTCTGTCGGGCTCAACTCTCTTCCTTGGAGGAGGAGAAGAAACTTTGGGAGGAGGAGCGCGACGTCTTGAGAGCGCAGCTCTCTTTGGGAGAGGTGGAGAGGAGCTCTTTGAAGGCTCGACTCACTGGGGAGGAGGTCGAGAGAGTAAGGGCGATGGCAGCGAGGAACAAGTTGTCCGAGGAATATGCGGTGTTGAGAGGGCAGCTTGAGTCGGAGAGAGTGCTTAAGGAGAAATCCCTCCGGGACCATGCCCAGACCGAGGATACGTTGAGGAGGGTGCGAGCCTCTGTGAAGGAACAAAGGACCGAGGCGATCATGAGATGGCAGAGGCGGTTCTTGCAGGATGAGTGCTTGGAGTTCTCCTGCGACTTGGCGCTCATGATCTTGAAGAACTGCTATGACGCCTGCGTTCCTGAGGGGTCGGACGGTCCTTCGTTTGAGGGGTTTGCCGAGCCGCTACTTCCTACCGCCCTTGGCCTTTCTCTGGAAGAAGTGAAGGAAAGAGCCGTGGAGGACCGGGGGCCCGTCCCGATTGAGGAGCTGGACCTTAGCTCGGTTGAGGAGGACGAGCTTCCCCGTGAGGATACTTCCCCGGCCGCTCCCTTGGACCCTGCTCCCTTTTCAACTTTTCCGCCTGCTTCCGAGGCATCCCCTGGGCATCCGCCCACTTCCCCTTCTACAGACTTTTAAGACTCACCTGGTCGGGCTTGTGACCAGGGCAAATTTGTATTAATGAAACTTTACTTTTTTCTTTGTTTTTCCTGATGTCCCTTTCCGTATTTATGCTCTTTACTTTTGATGTATGCTGAGTTTTGATGGAGTTGATCATAGTCGACCGGCTTCGAGGTCTACTTATAGTAGAGTCCGAACTGGGGTCTCAAGGATCTAGTCTTGGCGACTGATCGACCGCAGTCAATTTGTGTCGAAGCCGAGCGAGGGTCCCAAGAGCCTTGTCTTGGTGACCTGATCGGGCAATAATCTAGGGCGATCGATGGTCCCGAGGATCTCGTCTCGGTGACCTGATCGATCGATAGTCGAGGTCGAGCGGTCCCAAGGATCTTGTCTTGGCGACCTGACCGACCGTAGTCGGTTTATGGAGATGCCGAGCGAGGGTCCCAAGGATCTTGTCTTGGCGACCCGACCGTCCGTAGGCGATCTATGGAGGTGCCGAGCAGTGGCGTGCGAGGGTCCCAAGGATCTTGTCTTGGCAACCCGACCAACCGTAGTCGGTTTATGGAGATGCCGAGCGATGGCGAGCGAGGTCCCAAGGATCTTGTCTTGGCGACCCGATCGATCGTGATGGCGAGCGAGGTCCCAAGGATCTTGTCTTGACGACCTGACCGACCGTAGTCGGTCTATGGAGATGCCGAGCGATGGCGAGCGAGGTCCCAAGGATCTTGTCTTAGCGACCCGACCGACCGTAGTCGATTATGGAGATGCCGAGCGATGGCGGCGAGGTCCCAAGGATCTTGTCTTGGCGACCCGACCGAACCGTAGTCGATCTATGGAATGCTTAAGCGATGGCGGCGAGGTCCCAGGATCTTGTCTTGGCGACCCGACCGACCGTAGTCGGTCTATGGAGATCTTGAGGCGATGGTTGATTTGATTTTTTACTCTTTGCCACACATAATGGAACTTTTTACTGCCAAGAAATCTGAAAACCCCTTTATTGATGATAATGAGGGTGTGGGTCGTTAAAAAACCTGTATGGCAGGGACAGGAAAAAGGTTCCCACACGTTGTATACAAAAACTATAATAAGTGAAGATTAGCTAAAATAGAACTTATTTATTGGTAGAAAGCCTTCAAATTCCGAGAGTTCCAAGGCCTTTGTAAAACCTTCCCTTTTGCATCGCGTAGGATGTAAGAACCATGCCCGACTTGCTTAATCACCTGATAAGGTCCTTCCCACGTCTGTCCGAGCTTTCCAGGATGCTTCCCGGCCATCTCGGCCTTTCGCAGGACGTACCCGTCTATCTTTACATCGCTCGGCTTTACCCTTTTGTTGTAGAATTTGGTCATTTTTTGCCTGATCGCTTCCGATCGAGCGGCTGCTCTTTCCCTGTCCTCACTGAGGAGAACGAGTTCTGCTCTGCGGGCTTCAACATTCTGCTCTTCTTCATAGCCCGACAGCCTTTGATTATGCAATGCCACTTCTACTGGAACCAAGGCTTCTGCCCCGAAGGTCATTCTGAACGGTGTTTCCCCTATGGCTCCGTTCGGTGTGGTTCTGTATGCCCACAACACTTCGTCTAGTTCTTCCACCCAGGTCTTTCGGCCATCTAGGCGCTTCGAGAGCATTCATTATCTTTTATTGGTGTTCTCCATGAGACCGTTGCTTTGGGGATGAGCTACGAAGTCATTTGTAACGATCTTTAGTCGGTCGCAGAAATCTACGAACTTATCGTTGTCGAGCCGCCGATCGTTATCCGTAACCAACACCATGGGCATCCGGGCGGGTAAGTATATTCTTCGTCACAAAGTTCTCTACCTTCTGCTCAGAAATTGTAGCGACCGCTTCCGCTTCTACCCATTTGGTGAAGTATTCCACCGCCACTATCAAGAACTTCTTTTGCCCGGGATCGAGAGGGAAGGACCCCAGTATATCCATTCCCCATTGAGCGAACGGGATAGGATGACTCACAATTTTCATCCTCTCGATCGGTTTGGTGAGGCAAGTCTTTGTTTCTCTGGCAGGCCTCATATCGGTCGATTTTCTCCTGGCAGTCTCTTCTCATTGTCGGCCAGTAGTACCCCTGTCTGATCAGTCTGTGAGCCAACATTCTGCCTCCTACATGGTTTCCGCACATCCCTTCATGGACTTCGGCCATTGCCTGCTCGACTTCTTCTTCATTCAAGCATCAAAGCAATGGCCAGTCGTAAGACCGCTTGTATAGAGTGTCGTTGACGACCGTGTACTCGGCTGCCTTTATTCTTAGTTTCTTGGCCTCTGACGCGTATTTCGGTTGTTTTCCCTTCAAAAGGTATTGTGTGATCGGTTCCATCCAACTCAATCGACTGGTACTTACGTCGAGAGCTTCCTTGGCTTTTTGAATGCTAGGTCGGTCTAGTCGTTCAACCAGAACATTGTTCATGGCATCGCGGTTGGAAGCCATTTTGGAGAGCGCATCCGCTTTAGCATTTTGAGCTCGTTCTATTCTGTTGATCGAGTACTGTTCAAAATTGCTCAACTCCTACTTTACCAGCTCCAGGTACTTGATCATGTTGTTCCCCTTGGCCTCATACTGCCCGGTGACTTGGCCGACCACCACTTGGCTATCACTATATATCTTTAGATGCCTTATCTCCATTTCCTTAGCCATTGGAGACCCGGTTATCGTGGCCTTGTATTCGCCGTTATTGGAGGCTTTGAACTCAAGCGAAGGGCATATTCCACCTTTTCTTCATTATGCGGGTTGATCGGACTACTCTCGCTCCACATCCCTCGGCATTGGGCGACCGTCAACAAACAAGCTCCAGCGAGGCGCCGTCCTTCGAGTTAGGTTAGCTCATCTCGCGATGAAGTCCGCCAACACCGTGCTTTAATGGTCGTGCGAGGTGCATCTTGTATGTCGAACTCTTCAGCTCTACCGCCACTTTATTAGCCGACCAAGTTTGAGCTTTTGAAAAACCTTTGACGAGGGTTGGTCGGTCCATACCTCAATGTATGACTTTGGAAATAGGGCCTTAGCTTCCGAGCCGCCATTATTAGGGAGAGGGTTAGTTTCTCTATAGGCATGTATCGCGTTTTCGGTCCAGTCAATACTTTGCTGACGTAATAGACGGTGTTGTTCGTTTCCCTCCGATCGAATAAGTCTGCTGTTGATCGACCCCTCGTAACCGCCAAGTATAGGATCAGGTTCTCTCCTCTACCGAAGCTTTGCCAGGATAGGCGGTGGACAAGTATTGCTTTAAGTGTTGAAAAGCTTTTCGCATTAAATCCGGCCATTAGAATTGGGTTACGTTTCGCCTTCCTCAAGATTTTGAAAATGGGAGGCACTTGTCTCCCAATCGGAGATGAATCGCTTAGAGAGACTATCCGACCGGTCAATACCTGCACTTCTTTTAAGCATTGAGGCGAGGGCATTTGGATGATGGCTTTGATCTTCTCTGGATTAGCCTCAATCCCCCGTTGAGTGATCATAAACCCTAGGAATTTTCCGGATGCCACCCCAAAATGCATTTTAGGGTTGACTTCATCGAAATTTATTCAGAGTGCGGAAGACCTCCTTGAGATCTTCCACATGCTCCGTGGCCGTCTTACTTTTGACCACCATATCATCCACATAAGCTTCCACCGACTGGCCGATCTGCTTCTTAAAGACTTCCATGACGAGTCGCTGATAGGTCGCCCTCGCGTTCTTCAAGCCAAAGGGCATTACTTGATAGCAATATGTGCCTTGATCGGTTATGAAGGCGGTCTTTTCTTCGTCCTCCAGACTCATTTGAATCTGGTGATAGCCCGAGAAAGTGTCCAGGAAGCTGAGGAGTTCATGCCCTGAGGTAGAGTCTACTAGCTGGTCGATCTTGGGCAAGGGGAAACTGTCCTTTGGACATGCTTTGTTCAAATCGGTGAAATCTATGCACATTCTCCACTTCCCGTTCTTCTTTTTCACTAAAACCACATTGGCGAGCCATTCAGGGTACTTGACTTCTCGGATGAACCCGGCCTCGAGTAACTTTTCTACTTCTTTCTCGATCACCCCCTGTCGCTCCTTGCTGTGCCATCGCTTCTTCTGTCTGATCGGCTTGTAGTCATGCCGAATACCGAGGGAGTGCGATGCAACTGATTGGAAAATTTCAGGCATGTCGCTCGGCACCCAAGCGAAGACTGATCTATTTTTCACCAGACAGTCTGTGATTTCTTTAACCAGGTCGCCCTGCAGCTCGAAGCCTAGGTTTGTGAATTTAGAAGCGTCGGCTTCGTCCAGTCCGACCCGCTTTGTTTCTTCCACTGGGTTCATCCTATCCATCTCCTCATCGGCTCTCACATCAAGAGAGCTCGTCAGGACTACTGCCCCGTCTAATGTCTTCGTTTTTGCTAAGTAACATTCCCTGGCAATTCTCTGCTGACCCCTGACAACACCAACTCCGTGGGGTGTCGGGAACTTCATAACTTGGTAGTAGGTGGAGACGACTGATCTGAGGGCATTTTGAGTAGCCCGCCCGATTATTGCGTTGTACGCCCCTTAAAATTTTACGAGTAGGAACTCAACATCCCTTTCTATCTGACACGGCTTCTATCCGAACTTCACTTTCAAATTCACCCGGGCGAACGGGTAGGCTGACGCCCCAGTTACTCCTTTAATGGGGCCGTCCGTTGGTAGTAGTCGATCTTCGGGTACCTTCATCTTCTTGAAGGCCTCGTAATACAACAAGTCGACTGAATTCTCCGTATCAATCATCACCCGCTTCACCTCGTAACCATCCATGTTCAGATTTACTACGAGTGCGTCATCAAGAGGGCAACTTACTCCATCGAGGTCGGATTCATTGAATGATATCATCCCGTCATTCTCCCTCGGCTTTTTGTGTTAGAGTAGTGCCCTAAAGGCAATCGCCTTTAGCGCGTTTTGTACAAAATTGTGTACATTCTTTATAAATAAATAAAGAAAGGCATATTTCATTAATTTGATGTTCATTATTTATGAATGGATATTGATCTATAAGCAAATTAATGAAGTCCTTGATATATGACATAGCATGAAGGAAATTATGATGTGATCATACTTCTGAGATTCCTATCATGTGAAATTATGTCAATATCTAAATTATCGATCATAGGATTCTCGAGGCTGGACATCGATATCCGGAAAGACTAGCACATCTCAAGCTCCTTGATTTGATCAGCGATGGATCTCGAAGCTGTAAATATGAGATATTTAGGGTTGAGATGTGGATGCTTACTAGAGGTAGTAAGTACATTGGTTGACTGCTATGAGATCATCACGTGGATGTACTATTCTAATGTCGGTGATAATCTCATCATAGAATGGTGCAAGTATCCTTAGACTTGAGGTACTCGAGGATATCTTGAATCTTGATTACGTGCTTTGACTTCATTCCTTGTTGCCTTCGAGAGGTCGCTTGTAGGGTGGTGATTGGGTGCAGTTTGAGGTATTGAAGGTAATTGAGTAGCCAATAGAGGATTCACCACTACGTGATAGCGAAGATGATACCCGTGGCCTCTTGTCGGGGTCATTACTTGAAATCTCGATCGAGTACATATGTCGTGAAGAGTGTCTTCATTGACATATTAAGTAATGAGTCCCGGACAAGAACTGAAATCACTTGGACTAGATTTGGCGTAGTCGATCTAGTAGAGTTGACACTTTGCCCATACTCATAACCAAGTGGGGTATAGCATGGTGAAAGGACGAATTGCGGTAATTGTCTATGGAAAGATTTGTGATATGGTCCATGATGAATATATGTTTATTCGTCAAACCAATTACTTTCGGTCAATTGGGGGTCATGATGTGTTGCTAGATACCGCTCATGACTTGCTTAGATTAAGTGTTGATCTAAGTGGCCAACATAACCGGAAACTAATGGGTCACACGCATAAGAGTGTCTCGGAGAACTCATAAAATAGTTTTGGACAGAGATCCAATAAATGGAAACAATCGGATTAAATGGATCCGATGAGATCGAGATATGTCGATGAGATCGCGACATCGATATTGTTGAAAACGTTTTGGGTTTTTTCCATACGGGACGGTGGGCGGTAGGACCAACCCAGTGTGACTGGACCACTTTAGCATTTATTTATATATATATATATATAATTAATTAAAGAATTAATATATATATATATATAGATATATATATATATATGCTATACGTGGGAGAAGGCGGAGAGGAAGCTTTAACTTTATATATATATATATAATGAAGCTAACGTCGATGGAAAAGAAGCTTCCATCTTTTGCCTTGTCATCTTTACATTAAATGGTAAGAAGACAAAATAAAATGGTGAAGATGAGTGTAGTCGTTGGTTGTAAGAAGAGAAGAGAAGTTTGAAAGGAAAAATAGTTTTCTTCTCATCTCATCATCGTTCTTCATCATCTTCAAGCATTTTCTTCTCCTTCTCCATCGTGATTCCAAGCTCTCCAAGGATAAATCTTCTTCAAGTATTTTCTTCTCCTTCTCCATCGTGATTCCAAGCTCTCCAAGGATAAAGGTAAGAGCTAGCACTCTTTAATTTGTTCTAGCTATTCTCGGGTTAAAGGGTTTGTCCCGGTTAGATTCTCCGATCTCTGCGTGGATCTGATTAGAGGCGGTCTCCTTTAATCGTTTGGTTTGACTTTGTTATATAGTCACATGGATCCTGGCTTTCGGGAAGGTCCCGGAACAAAAATTTTTGTTTTCCGTACTGTGGGCATGTGATGCTCACACCGGGATTTTCCTACAGTGGTATCAAAGCCACTTGTGTCGTATATAACGAAGAAACCATGACTATGTCGGAGTTCCCTATTGCTTGTGACGATGATGCATGTTGATTGAGTGAATTTCGAATTCATTATAGAAATATAGTTTTCGAAATTTTCTTGCCCAGATATGTTCACAAGATGTTGTTGCATAGGTCTGTGGAAGCTCGGGATTTATCAATGTGATTTGATATGGTTTTGCTAATTTATTCCCTAATGTTCTGGTTGCTGTCTTTGTGCACATTCCGTGAACAGGCATGCTTATAAATTCGAGAATAAATTGTATAAATTTTTTTTTTTCGGATTTTCTTTCACCGAAATGTCTCTAAGATGTTTATTAATGTCTATGAGAAAGGAAAAATGTTTTCGAGGTGATTTACTATTTATTTGAGAATTTATTGTGTGCTTATGGGAATAACTGTGTTGAGGAACACAGATTCTACGTTAGCTTAGTTGCTCAGTTTGAATGAGTTTTTGATGGAAATAAATCCTGAAAACATTCATGGAGCATGTTGTGAACGTTTTGTAACCTCTGTAATTTTCTCAGAATTTATTGAAATTGTGTCAATGAGTTTTTCAAGCAAAAGGCAAAGCTTGGCAGTTTTGAGAAAGTTGCTGGAGCTGTTTTGTTTGAAATAAGAAATTGTGTAGATTTCAGTTCCAATGCCTTGGATCATTTTTAATGTGATTAAAAATGTGTTGCATTGATGTTGCATGCTTTCCAAACTGATTTTCTTGAAATTGGGTTTCCAAACAATTTTCGGATGCCAAATGTGTCTCATTAGCGTCTCGTTAGTATATTCCCTTATCTTGATTGTTTTAGCCGTCACAAATTTTGTGACCAGTGCCGAAGTAGTCTTGATAAAAAGTGTAGTCTACCTAGAGATACTTAGGGTGATAGTTTGATATTCGTAAAATTATTTGGAAATCTAAATGAATAAGAGTGTATTCATCGATTTCAAGTTTTTCATGTATAGTTTGACTATATATGGTAAGCAACAATGAAAGTGTTTCATTGGTACATCAAGGTAAAGTGTATTAGACTTGGTGTTGTGAATTTGAACTGCACGGATTGAGAAATCAGCCGATTAGATAGCAATTCCTTACGGATAAGTCGACTTACACATGCATAAGTCGACTTGTCGTGCTTTGTAGACAGCGTAAGTCGACTTGCACAATGTTACAAGTCGACTTGTTCGCAGTATGATTGAATAAGTCGACTTACACTTGCATAAGTCGACTTATCTGAGAGGCATAAGTCGACTTATACATACACAAGTCGACTTACAACATGCATAGGTGGGATGATGGATGATTTTAGGTATAGATTCAATGTGATTGATGAATTGCCTAAATCATTCCATATAGTCATGGTGACTATAATCCTATAGCTTGGAAAGAAGATAAGACACGAAAACCTCACACTTAATATGAAAACTCCGTCTTCCATTAATATGGGAGAACGAGTTCTTATAGAGTTGGGTTGTTGGGTAAACCCAAGCTCACTCTATCTGAATATGTTGAACCATAAAAATAAGATTTTCGGATTAATGGGTGGTTTTCACTAGAAGCGTTGATTTGTTGAGTAAACTCAAGGTCAGCGTGGGGATGAGGCTAAAGTGGATAGTGTACATCAGATGTACGCGCATCAAGAGTTGATAACCCAATGAGTGTGCATACATCACGAGTGGGAGCCATATGCATGACATGTAAGTCCTTATGATTATGCATTTAATTCTATTCTAACATTCTTTCTCTCTTTCTCTTTAGGTTGATTGAAGATGACTTCAAGTGTGAACTTGCGCTCGCTTATGGACTCAAACAAATTAACTGGACCAAATTTTCTCGATTGGCTGATAAATCTAAGAATTGTTCTCGAGATCGAGGCTGGGATATGTCCTTGATGTTCCACTTCCCGATCCACTGCTTTGTTGATGCTTGATGAGGATCGAAAGTTTATCGAAAGCATCTCAAAGACGAGTGACATAGCAACTTTGTATTATGCTTGCCTCGATGTCACAGAGCTGCGAAGCGGCATGAGTCTATGGATGCTCATACCATAGTGTGTTTCATCTTAGGGAGCTGTTTGATGAGCAAGCTCGATGCGAAAGGTTCGAGACCTCGAGGTTACTCTTCACTACTAAGATGACTCCAGGTTCATCTACAGTGTAGTATGCACTAAAGATGAATGGGTATATTGAGAGGTTGGCTGTCTTAGGTTTTGTCATGGATTATGAATTAAGTGTTGACTTAATTCTAGTTGGATGTCGATAGTTATTCACGGTTTGTGTTAAACTATCGGATGAATCAAATATCCATGACAATCCACGAGTTGATCAATCTGCTTTCGAGGCAATGAAGCAAGCTATCAAGAAGGATAGCAAGCAAGTGCTTATGGTGGACTCTTCTTCTGGTTCCAAGAAAAAGAAACTGAAGAAGAAGAGGTCTAAGAAACCGAAAGGAAGTATAGCCAAGAAGAAAACCAAAGAGACTGCACCAAAAGGAACTTGCTTCCATTGTGGCAAGACTGGCCACTGGAAGAGGAACTGTAAAGTCTATCTGGAAGAATTGAAGCAGAAGAAGGCATCAGATGCCTCGACTTCTTCAGGTATGTTTGTCATTGAGGTTAATATTGTTTCTGACCATAACATATGGGTATTAGATACCGGTTGTGGCTCACACATAAGTAATGATATCACGAGGGCCTCGGGGACGATGTGATTTCGTGAAGGAGAACTAGACCTGCGTGTGGGAAATGGAGCAAGAGTTGTTGCATTAGCCGTAGGCACTTATTTCTTGTCACTCCCCAGTGGGCTTGTAATTAAATTGGATGAATGTTATTTTGTACCGGTTTTAACAAAGAACATATTGTCTATTTCTTGTTTAAATAGAGCTGGTTTCCATTTGACTTTTAGTAGCAATGGTTGTTCTATTAGTTTGAATGGAATGCTTTATGGTATTGGTACATTATGCAATGGAATTTACATATTAGATATGTCACATCCAATTATGAATGTCAATGACACGAAAAGACAGAAACGAGATAATTTAAAATCAACTTACTTATGGCATTGTTGCCTTGGCCATATAAATGAGAGACGCATAGCTAAGCTCCATAAGAGTGGAAGTTTAGGGTCATTTGATTATGAATCATATGACACATGTGAATATTGTTTATTAGGCAAGATGACTAAGTTGCCCTTTAAGGAAAGGGTGAGCGGCGATGGAGTATTAGACCTAATAGATTAGATGTATGTGGTCGATGTCCATCCATGCTAGAAGTGGTTGTCTTTACTTCATTACCTTTATCGATGATTATTCTCGATATGGGTACATGTATCGATGAGATACAAATCTGAAGCATTTGAAAAGTTCAAACAATTGAAATGAAGTAGAAAACCAACTTGGGAAAAGTATCAAGACATTACGATCGGATCGTGGTGGGGAATACTTAGACCAAGAGTTTTGGATTATCTCGGAGATAATGGGATTTTATCTCAATAGACTCCTCCTTACACACCACTGGCATAATGGTGTGGCGAGAAAGGAGAAATCGAACCTTGTTAGACATGGTACGATCAATGATGGGCTTTCAAAGTTACCAAAATCCTTTTGGGGTATGCACTTTCGAGGCAATTTGTTTACTTGCTAAGCGAGTTCCATCAAAGCAGTTGATGTTACTCCATATGAGATGTGGACTAACAAAGACCCTATCTTAATCATTTGAAAGTTTGGGGTTGTCACCTTATGTGAAGCGGACACGGTCGAGATAAACTTGATGCAAAATCGACAAGTGTTTGTTAGTAGGATATCCTAAAGAAACAATGGGATATCAGTTCTACCCTCTTGAGGAACAAAAGGTGTTTGTTTCAAAGCATGCTGTCTTTTTAGAAAGAGTTTCTTTTACAAGAACACGGTGGGAGCAAAATTGAGCTTGAAGAAGTTCAAGATGCTCGAGCAGAGCGCAGAATCAATTGCTGAACTTGGCGTGACTCATACAGATAAAGTGTGATTCAACCTTCTACAACACACTAAATTAGTAGGTCACGTAGGATCGCTCTGTTCCGAGAGATATGGATTTCGTGAATGAACAGAATAACGTGTTGCTCATAGAAGATGATGAGCCTACCACTATGAAGAGGTTACGAAGAGTTGATGCGAGAAATGACTTGACCATGAAGTCAAAAATGGATTCCATGTATGAAAACCAAGTATGGACTTTGGTTGAGGCACTGAAGGAATCAAACCCATAGGGTGCAAATGGGTTTTCAAAGAAAACCGACATGGATGGTAATGTAATTACCTATAAAGCAAGGCTTGTGGCTAAAGGTTTTAAATCAAAGACAAGGAGTTGACTACGATGAGACCTTGACCCGATAGCAATCTTAAATCCATTAGAATACTCTAGCTATTGCCACTCATTATGATTATGAGATATGGCAAGCGGATGTGAAGACGACTTTCTAAATGGGAATCTAGGCGAGGATGTGTATATGACACAACTGAGGGCTTCATCTCTATGATAGCGAAAAGGTATGCAAGCTTCAAAAATCTATCTATGGATTGAAGCAAGCATCCAGAGTTGGAATATCCGTTTTGATGAGGTAATCAAAGAGTTTGGTTTCTCACAAAATCCGGATGAATCTTGTGTGTATAAGAAGGTTAATGGGACTACAATCATTATTCCTTGTGCTATATGTAGATGACATATTATTACTAGGAAGCGATGTCTCGATGCTTCAATCGGTGAAGATTTGGTTATCAAACAATTTTCCATGAAAGACCTTGGTGAAGCAACTTATATCCTTGGGATAAAGATTTATAGAGATAGATCAAAAGATTGCTTGCTCTTTCTGATTAGCGTACATAGACAAGATACTAAAAGGTTTAGCATGGAACAATCGAGAGAGGGTACCTTCCATCACTCATGGGATAACACTCTCGAAATCTATGTGTCCTAAGACACAAGATGAGAGGATCGCATGGATATGATCCGTATGCATCTGCGGTAGGATCTATCATATGCATAATGCTATATACGAGACCCGATGTATCATATGCTCTAAGTGTTCTGACGAGATACCAATCGGATCTGGTGAGGGTCCTTTGGGTGGTATCGAGAATATCCTCAAGTACTTGCGAAGGACTAAGGATGTTTTCTTGATATATGGAGATGGAGATCTCAAAGTGGCGGGTATCTGAGATGCGATTTTCAATCGATAAGGATGATTCCAAATCCCAATCGGTTACATATTCACACTTTGAGCAGCCAGGCGGTCGGTTGGAAGAGTTCCAAATAAGAGGCGGCTGGCGATTCAACGGCCGAGGCGAGTACATTGCAGCTTCGGATGCGACAAAGGAAGCAATTTGGATCGAAGTTCATTTACGAACTTGGTGTGGTTCCTAGCGATGATGGGCCCATCTGATTATATTGTGACAACAATGGGGCTATTCTTGTGGCGAAGGAACTAAGGTCTCATCAACGATCCAAACACGTACTCTGCAGATATCACCTGATAAGGGAGATCATTGGTCGAGGTGATGTGCAGATAAAGAGAATTCCCACAGAGCGAGAATATTCTTGATCCGTTGACAAAGCCATTGTCACGGAAGAGTTTTGATTCTCATGTACTACTTTATGGTATTAGATATCAAGGCGATTGGCTTTAGGTCAAGTGGGAGATTGTTAGAGTAGTGCCCTAAAGGCAATCGCCTTTAGCGCGTTTTATACAAAATTGTGTACATTCTTTATAAATAAATAAAGAAAGGCATATTTCATTAATTTGATGTTCATTATTTATGAATGGATATTGATCTATAAGCAAATTAATGAAGTCCTTGATATATGACATAGCATGAAGGAAATTATGATGTGATCATACTCTGAGATTTCTATCATGTGTAATTATTTCCAGTATCTAAATTATCCCTAGTCATAGGATTACTGAGACTGGACATCGGTAATCCGAAAAGACTAGCACATCTCAAGCTCCTTGATTTGATCAAGCAGTGGATCTCAAAAACTGTAAATATCATATATTTAGGGTTGAGATATGGATGCTTACTAGAGGTAGTAAGTACATTGGTTGACCTGCTATGAGATCATCACATGGATGTACTATTCTAATGTCAGTGATAATCTCATCATAGCAATGGTGCAAGTATCCTTAGACTTGAGGTACTCGAGGATATCTTGAATCTTGATTACGTACTTTGACTCCATTCCTTGTTGCCTTACGAGATCGCGCTTGTAGGGTGGTGATTGGAGTGCAGTTTGAGGTATTGAAGGTAATTGAGTAGCCAATAGAGGATTCACCACTTACGTGATAGCGAAGATGATACCCATAGCCTCTTGTCGGGGTCATTACTTGAAATCTCGATCGAGTACATATGTCGTGAAGAGTGTCTTCATTGACATATTAAGTAATGAGTCCGTGACAAGAACTGAAATCACTTGGACTAGATTTGGCGTAGTCGATCTAGTAAAGTTGACACTTTGCCCATACTCATAACCAAGTGGGGTATAGCATGGTGAAAGGACAAATTGCACGGTAATTGTCATGGAAAGGTTAGTGATATGGTCCATGATGAATATATGTTTATTCGTCAAACCAATTACTTTCGGTCAATTGGGGTCATGATGTGTTGCTAGATACCGCTCATGACTTGCTTAGATTAAGTGTTGATCTAAGTGGCCAACATAACCGGAACTTAATGGGTCACACGCATAAGAGTGTCTTGGAGAACTCGTAAAATAGTTTTAGAGCAGAGATCCGATAAATGGAAGCAATCAGATTAAATGGATCGATGAGATTGAGATATGTCGATGAGATCGCGACATCGATATTGCTAAAAATATTTCAGGGTTTTCCCATCATAAGGGACCCGATGAGTAGGTAGGACCGACCACTAGTGTATTGGACCACTTGACATTTATTTATATATATATATAATTAATTAATTAAAGAATTAATTTATATATATATATATATGCTATACGTGGGAGAAGGAGGAGAGGAAGCTTTAACTTTATATATATATATATATATATATATATATATATAATGAAGCTAACGTGGATGGAAAAGAAGCTTCCATCTTTTGCCTTGTCATCTTTACATTAAATGGTAAGAAGACAAAATAAAATGTTGAAGATGAGTGTAGTCGTTGGTTGTAAGAAGAGAAGAGAAGTTTGAAAGGAAAAATAGTTTTCCTCTCATCTCATCATCGTTCTTCATCATCTTCAAGCATTTTCTTCTCCTTCTCCATCGTGATTCAAAGCTCTCCAAGGACAAAGGTAAGAGCTAGCACTCTTTAATTTGTTCTAGCTATTCAGGGGTCAAAGGGTTTGTCGGTTAGGTTCTCAATCTCTGCGTGGATCTGATTAGAGGCGGTCTCCTTTGGTCGTTTTGGTTTGACTTTATTATATAGTCACATGGATCCTGGCTTTCGAGAAGGTCCCGGAACAAAAATTTTTATTTTCCGCACTGTGGACATGTGATGCTCACACTGGGATTTTCCTACATTTTGGTGGATGAGTCTCTGCCGACCTGTTTGGCATATCTTTTTCTCCCTTTGGTGGTGGACCCGCCTGCTGCATTTTCACCAAAAATCATGTTAATAACCCCAGTCGGTCGGTCGTCTTGTTGCCTAGTGTTTCCGTCGTTTCTTTCCCTCAATCGCCCTCTCTCTTCTCGTCGATTATCTGTATTCGTATTCTGCCTCCCTCCGTCATTCCTGTCATTTCGCCTCCAGGGCGGTCACCTATTCTCTGACCGACCTACCCTGCGCTGATTGTCCCGATCGGCGTTTCGTTCGTGCTTCACGAATCGGCCTAACCTTCCTCTTTGTATGAGGGATTCGATTTCTTTTTCCAACTGCCAGCAATCTTCCATATCATGACCGACCACTTTGTAGAAAAGGCAATATAGATCCGGGTTCCTATCCTTGTAAGGGGTCTTCATTTTATTGGGTTCTCGGATAGTTTCCCCATCCGCTCTCATGGCCGCCAGTACTTCCGCATATCGTTTGTTAAGCGGGGTGAAGCCTTGTTGATGCCCTTTGCCGACCGATCGGCTTTCTCGGTCGGTGATCCGTCATCTTTTGTGAGACTCATCGCCTACCACTCGCCCGCGATCATCTGCGGCGTTTTGTATTCTTTAATACTTCTTGATGAATGTACTTGTCTGCCCGGTGTCTGATTTCTGAATAGATCGGGGCTGATCGAGGGCTAACGACTTTTTAAACTCCTCGTCCCTCGTATTGCTCATAAGCGCGGCCAGCGTAGGCGAGCAAGTGAGGTCGGGGACCTCGACCGCCGTTATTGAGCCAAGTGATGAACTCTCGAGACTTTCATTCCTTCCTTGGGTAAGTTGTATCACCTCAAAGCATCTTCGTGGCCATTTACTAGTGGCGGCTGGTTGAGGAAAAGTAGCTGAAATCCTCAAGCGGTGTCTGACCGGAGGTAGACTATTGAACCATCGTCGGGCTCCCTCTTGAAAGGCCGTGCAGAAAGCCTTACATTGGATGGCATCTGGCACATAGTGCAGATTCATCATCGACTGGAAGTCTTGTAAGTAATCCAGGGGGTCGGTCTTGCCAGTGTATTTTTCAGGTGTTGGTATTTTGGTTCCAGGTGCCGAGAGGCTATCCAAAATTTCCGGAGTGAAGGGGGAGCTGTATTGTGATGTCGGGCAATCTGGACGGAAGCTCATAACTGCGTTAATCCGATCATCCACGATTTTTCTAGGTTTTCAGTCTGGTGGTGATCGGTCGTCATCTTGATGCATCGCGGCTTGCTTGCGCGAGATGCATTCTTACCGTTGTCTTTGGTGAGATTGCAAAATCTGGTGATCGATAGATCGGCCGCTTCCTCAATCTGTTTCTGGTGAGGGAGGTGTGCTGAGTGAAGAGGATGCGCATCCGATCGGTGGGAGATTGGTGCATATTGAGTGCAGCGTTATCCTCTAAAGCGACACTCTGTTCTTCTTGTTCCAAATCCTGAGGTTGTTCTTGATCGTTAGGATCTGAGGATTTCGTCTGGGAAACATGTAGTGCGGTGGCGAGTTGCGGTGGCTATGCAAACCCGTGCGTTACATCGCCAGAGCCGCAACAATGACTATATCGAGGTTCATCGTCACTTTGGTGATCGTGTGTTTCTAGACGTGGTGCCCGAAAGTCAGGCCCAACGGTGGGCGCCAATTGGTTCTGCCGGATTTTGGCTGAGTTGTGCGTTGCTGTTCTGCTCCATTAGTCTGCTGCATTCTGTGATGAATCAGACGCAAAGATACCTGCAAAACAAAGAAGGCACGTCGGGGGTTGTGTCCCGATTAGCCCCTCCGACGCTCAAGTAAGTCTTTTGGTGAAGGTAAGGTTGATCAATGCAGAGAAAAAACTAGGTTATGATTTCGTACCTCAATTATAGGAGAATTATACCTTATATATGGTTTTGCAGTTAGGTTTAGGTCTTTACGTGTTTGCATGGGAGACTTCTTTCTGCGGATGGGCCAAGGAGGGCGTGGGCTAGGCATAAAACTGATCTATAAAGAATGGACCGATCGGCCCACGGGTCGTTTTGACTGGATCCGGGCCCAACACGGCCGACCCGACCAGATCTTATTACAGTTTTTAGTAGATTGGGATAAGCCAACTTTCCTTTCGGTGATCTGATGTCTTGTGTGCCCCTATACTTAGTTACTACATAAGAATAACTAGTTGCATTGAACGTACTGACTAGGGGTGTTCATGGTAGGTAACTTTGACCGTTCATAAATAACTGAACTCGAACACGAATGTCGAGTTCACAATTTCATGAACACGAACACGAACACGAACCTAAAGAACCTATAGGATTGGTTAACCTATTTTGAGGTTAGGTTCTCGTGGTAACAGGACTATTCATATTAATATATATGATAAAATTATAAAAAAATTGGTAAAAATATAAATTATTCATAAAAGTATGCATATAAAATCCATCAAAGATTAATCCAAAATGTTAAACCAAAACAAAGTAAAAATAAGCCAAACAATGTCTTATAAAAGATCCATACTAGAAAAAAGATAAAATATTAAACAATTATTCTTTGAATAGAATGGTAGGATGATTCATTGTTATACATGAAGCCACATCTATAGAAAATAAAAATACAAAGAGTTAGACTCTTTATTTCTTTTTAATTGAAAAAGAATTTTTTATTTATTTGTATATTAAAACAAGGTAAAGTAAATTAAATTGCCTGATTCAATTTGTTCAAGTTTTTCAAGTCTCTCTTCCACGTAAAGAGGAGCCTGTGATTTTCTCAACCAATCTTGTCTACAAACAAGAGTCTCCACCATCTTTGGAGTAAGAGAGCTACGAAATGAATCAAGCACTCGACCTCTTGTACTAAAAGCTGACTCAAATGCAATAGTGAGGGAACGAACTGCTCTACCAGATCTCATTGATTAAAAATAATAATAAAACTATTCTTCTAACATTATTAAATCTTATTTTATCATGTTAAAATAAATACTAATAATAATAAACTAATAAGCACAAAAAGTATCCTTCTTCTTATTGTAACTTAGTGTAGAAAATGCAATTAATATCATAGTTAAAACTTCAAATATTATATTATAAAAAGCGCGGTAGTATAAAAAATACAATCTTATAGTCTATTACTAAATCAACTCATTTTCATTCGTTTCTAATAAATAAAACTATGTTTGTATTTGTACAAGACAATATTATTATATTCTTATTATTTATTAGCAACTATATTATATATTTTAAAATTAGTATTACTTGCTAGTTTAATGTTTATAATATCTCATGAATATCTAAACTATTATATGTGCCTTAAAAACTAAAATTGTAGGATTTTTAATAAATGTGTTTTACACATTAATTTCTTTAATTAATCTCTAAATGATTATATTATTTTAGTCAATGAATGCTTTCATTAATAGTTTAATACTTGATCCATAACTTTGACACATATTAATTACTATTTCAAGTAGAAGTATTGAGTGTTATGCATTAGTTGTTACTTATAATAGCAATGTTTAATATTAACATTTAATAACATAGAAGTAAAGTAGTTTTTTTCCTTTTCTTTTTTTCACTCAAGAATTCATATAATAAATACTAGTAAATTTATTATTATTGATATAATCTTAAATTGTATCTAAATATATGATAGTTTTTTTAGGAATTTCAGGTTCAGGTTTAAACCTACACTTATAAATCAGGTTCGGTTCGGGTAATTGCTATAGGTGCGGTTTATGTTGGACTCCGATCTTTGAGTGAAAATTTGAATTATGAAAATGAAATTTAATGAGTGCTTTGTGTATGTCTTGTATAAGAGATGACTTAAAATTTAAAGAATATTGAGAAGAAAAGAAATGATCTGATTTTGATATTTTTGAGGTCTTGAGTGGATTGGTATGGTTTATGAAATTAAGTAGATAAGTTGATTGAAATTAAGTTGAAAATCATGAATAAAAAGAGAAAGAGTGAAAATATGAAAATTTGTGAAATAGTTGACTTTTTGGCCTTTGAAAGTTGACTTTTGATTTAGGCATAATTTGAGAAAATGGTCTTCTGGAAACTTGTAGATTATATTAAGAGCTTTCTGTGAACATAAAGTTTGCAATTTTTCGATATCGGGAGTGAAAGTTATTATCAGTCAAAGTTTATGTTTGATAAGGTTGACTTTTGACTTTAATTATGATGACTGAATCTTTGACTGAGAAATTAACCTAGTTAGAGGTTAATTGAGCATTGATGTTCTTCATGAAAATTTAAGGATTTGTTTTGATCTTTATTTCGATATAAAGTATGCAATTTTTCGATCTCGGAATAATAAGTTATGATTTTTACAAGTTTATATTGTGGTTTTAGCATGAATATTAAAGGATAGTAGCTTTGACCAGAAAATGGACTCCCGTAGGAGTCAAATTGATTTTTATGTCCTTCGTGGAAGATGTAGAGCTTCCTTCAAGCTTTCTATAGAGACTAAGTTTGTCAAAATTGGAGTTCGGGATTAAGAGTTATGAATTTTGAAAGTTTTGGATTTTTTTATGTGAAAAAAAAAAGAAAAATGTATCACCCCCGTTGCTAGGGCGACGCGTCACCAGGGTGACAGCGAGCGTTTGGCTCGCATCACCAGGGTGACCTCGCCCTAATACGACGCCGTTTTGCTCCTTTAGTGTTCTTGCTTCCTCCTCCGATTCGACCTTTGTTCACTATTTTACTCATATCTTTTCCGTCCGACATCCGATTGAGTTGATTCTTGCGACGTTGGATTCGTAAGACAATTACCTACATTCTCATCGGAAATTTGTGAATTTTTGAGATTTAATTGATGGTGATTAATTTAATCAAAGTTAGTTGGGAAATTTTTCGAACATGATTCAGTATTTTGTGAAATTCGGGATCTGTAGAGATCCGATTGAAGCGATTCTTGAGGCGAAATAAAGATAAGGCAAGGGGATACAAATCATATGAAGACATGAAATGTCAATTTTGCCCCTAATACTTTTAATTTTTGAATTTAAGTTCGGATTAGGGTGAAATTTTTGGATTAGGAACACCTGAGAGTATTTTGAGCATAACTTTTGATCTGAGAATCGAAATGAGGCGATTCTTGTTTTGAATTAAACTAGAGACATAAGGATATAATTGTTATGAAGACATTGAGTTTCAATTCTGAGATTAAGAATGTGAACTTTTGGACGGAAATAATCGTACATGGAAAATGTGTTAGAATATGGATATACCCGAACTGTTTTGCGAATAACTTTTGGTATAGTAATCCGAATTGAGCGCGGTCAGTGGCGTTGGATTCATATGATCTAGAGGAACAATTTTCATGAAGAAAGTTTGTCCAAATTATTTCGTTTAAATGCTTGAAAACAGGACGCAAGTAGTCAGTTTTTTCAAGTTCCTGCAGGGGTAATTTTGGAATTAGGCAAATAAGTGAGGGCAAAATGGTCATTTGCCCTCCATTTTTAATGACATGGCAGAACACATGGGAGGCTGTCGTATTAACCATCTGGAACCCACGAAATTTACATGGAAAATAAGAAAAAGAAGAAGAAACGTTGAAGAAGAAGAAGGAGAGGCATGGTCGGTTATGGTGGAGAGGAAGAGAGGAGAAGCAAGTTGCGATTTTTCTCCATGATTTTCAAGAGATTTTCGTTTGTTTTCAAGGAGAAGACATGGAAGAAGAAGGAAGCTTGTCTTGGAGCTCCATAAATAACGAAAATGGAGGAGAAAAAGGTAAGAGAGAGAAAGTTGTGATTTTGAAATTTTGATGAGTTTGATGGCTGATTAAGTTTGGAATGATTATGGATTTAACTTACCTATGATTAATTGAAGAGATTAGGCTATGATTATGCCTAATTTTGGATTGGGATGAAGAGATTAGGCTATGATTATGCCTAATTTTGGATTGGGATGAAATGGAGTTTATGTTAAATTTTGAAAGTTGGGGGTTTTCGAAATTGATGTTGTAGATAGCTTGATTATGATGTTTTTCAGAATGTATGAAGATTATGACTGAATGTTTGAGAGTAAGAAATTGTATATGATTTGAAAATTTGTATATGAGTTTGGTATTGAATTGAGAATTATGGAAGTATTAGATTTAGGTTTGCGTTTTGCTGGTGTTTGGATTCCGGACGGGAGAGTCCGATGATTCTGAGATCTGTTTGGCTTTTAGAAGTGTATTTCTTTACCCTTGCAGGTTTGGGTTAAGATTAAAGCAGCCGTTATGCTGCCGAAATTTCGATAAAATGAGAATAAAGTGTAATTTGAGATTTGTATAAGATTTTGTATGATTGCTAAGTTTTGGGTTTAAGATTGAATTTCCTATGGGAAATTATATGGATGTGATTGATGTAAGAAATGAGAATAAGAAAGAAAAAAAAAATTATACCGGATTTTGAAATATGTCTTAGTTTAGATCTCCAACGCGACGCTTTTCGCTGTTCTTTATTTCCGGATGTCGGATGTGTTTGCTTTGGTTCGATCTGTTGCGTATCCGTTTGCGATTCGTATCCGATTCGCTTATTCGATTCGTTTCGATGTGTTTTCGTTTCGATTATGTATTCGATTCACGTTTCTTTTTGTTTCGGTGTTCTGCTTGATTTCGTTTCGCTTCGAAATCTATTCGTTTGATTAGATTAGTTATTGGCTTCCGCATTTTGTTTCCGCTTCGATATTTCGATGCAAAATTTCCGTTCCCATTCGATTCCGTTCCCTCCGTTCCCTTTCGTTTTTCGTTCTGCTTTTTCGGTTGGGACCCGGTTCCCAGATCGGGTCCCAACATTTATAATATCGAGCCCGATCTATGGTCTTAGCGGGCATAGAAGATTGATGAGAGTGTGTAAGGGTAAAATTGAATTTGTGAGAATGTCGAGCCCGATATTATGATCATACTTGGGCATTATGGTTATTAAGAATGAATTTAGTGATTGTGCGAGTGGTGAGGTTAAGAACTTTGATTGATTTTGGGTGTGTGTAAATGAACTTGAGATTTGAAGTTCATGATGGCGATTTGATTTTGTACATGCAATTATGAGATGAGATTAAGGGTAAGAATTATGTTTGATTTAGGTTTATGATTATGAATTTGAGATTAGAATTTCTTGGTGAATTGGGAAGAACCTAATTGATTGTTTGATTTAGATGGATTGTGAAAATGAAAATTTAGATTTGAATTACATGATGAATTTAGAGGAATCGATTTCGAATATGCATATGTGAGATGAAAATTTTGAAGAATGAGATAAATTGATAGAGAAATGTGTATAGAAATTCAAAGGATTAAGTGAAATGGTGATTTTGGTCCATGAGTCATTACGACGTGGACCATTGACTTATTTGAAATGTTAAGGAAAATGTGAGTCGATATGATTTTGGATGGAGTAATTGATTTAAGAATTGAGAAATTATGAAGAGATTGAGAAAATATTATGAGAATGAATTAGATACGAAATATTATGTTCTTAAGTGTGAATTTCGAGGACGAAATTCTTTTAAGAGGGGGAGAAATGTTAGACCCCGATCTTTGAGTGAAAATTTGAATTATGAAAATGAAATTTAAGGAGTGCTTTGTGTATGTCTTGTATAAGAGATGACTTAAATTTTAAAGAATATTGAGAAGAAAAGAAATGATCTGATTTTGATATTTTTGAGGTTTCGAGTGGATTGGTACGGTTTATGAAATTAAGTAGATGAGTTGATTGAAATTAAGTTGAAAATCATGAATAAAAAGAGAAAGAGTGAAAATATGAAAAATTGTGAAATAGTTGACTTTTTGGCCTTTGAAAGTTGACTTTTGATTTAGGCATAATTTGAGAAAATGGTCTTCTGGAAACTTGTAGATTATATTAAGAGCTTTCTGTGGACATAAAGTTTGCAATTTTTCGATATCGGGAGTGAAAGTTATTATCAGTCAAAGTTTATGTTTGATAAGGTTGACTTTTGACTTTAATTATGATGATTGAATCTTTGACTGAGAAATTAACCTAGTTAGAGGTTAATTGAGCATTGATGTTCTTCATGAAAATTTAAGGATTTGTTTTGATCTTTATTTCGATATAAAGTATGCAATTTTTCGATCTCGGAATAATAAGTTATGATTTTTACAAGTTTATATTGTGGTTTTAGCATGAATATTAAAGGATAGTAGCTTTGACCGGAAAATGGACTCCCGTAGGAGTCAAATTGATTTTTATGTCCTTCGTGGAAGATGTAGAGCTTCCTTCAAGCTTTCTATAGAGACTAAGTTTGTCAAAATTGGAGTTCGGGATTAAGAGTTATAAATTTTGAAAGTTTTGGATTTTTTTATGTGAAAAAAAAAGAAAAATGTATCACCCCCGTTGCTAGGGCGACGCGTCACCAGGGTGACGGCGAGCGTTTGGCTCGCATCACCAGGGCGACGGGTCACTAGGGTGACCTCGCCCTAATACGACACCGTTTTGCTCCTTTAGTGTTCTTGCTTCCTCCTCCGATTCGATCTTTGTTCACTATTTTACTCATATCTTTTCCGTCCGACATCCGATTGAGTTGATTCTTGCGGCGTTGGATTCGTAAGACAATTACCTACATTCTCATAGGAAATTTGTGAATTTTTGAGATTTAATTGATGGTGATTAATTTAATCAAATTTAGTTGGGAAATTTTCCGAACATGATTCAGTATTTTGTGAAATTCGGGATCTGTAGAGATCCGATTGAAGCGATTCTTGAGGAGAAATAAAGATAAGACAAGGGGATACAAATCATATGAAGACATGAAATGTCAATTTTGCCCCTAATACTTTTAATTTTTGAATTTAAGTTCGGATTAGGGTGAAATTTTTGGATTAGGAACACCTGAGAGTATTTTGAGCATAACTTTTGATCTGGGAATCGAAATGAGGCGATTCTTGTTTTGAATTAAACTAGAGACATAAGGCTATAATTGTTATGAAGACATTGAGTTTCAATTCTGAGATTAAGAATGTGAACTTTTGGACGGAAATAATCGTACATGGAAAATGTGTTAGAATATGGATATACCCGAACTGTTTTGCGAATAACTTTTGGTATAGTAATCCGAATTGAGCGCGGTCAGTGGCGTTGGATTCGTATGATCTAGAGGAACAATTTTCATGAAGAAAGTTTGTCCAAATTATTTCGTTTAAATGCTTGAAAACAGGACGCAAGTAGTCAGTTTTTTCAAGTTCCTGCAGGGGTAATTTTGGAATTAGGCAAATAAGTGAGGGCAAAATGGTCATTTGCCCTCCATTTTTAATGACATGGCAGAACACATGGGAGGCTGTCGTATTAACCATCTGGAACCCACGAAATTTACATGGAAAATAAGAAAAAGAAGAAGAAACGTTGAAGAAGAAGAAGGAGAGGCATGGTCGATTATGGTGGAGAGGAAGAGAGGAGAAGCAAGTTGCGATTTTTCTCCATGATTTTCAAGAGATTTTCGTTTGTTTTCAAGGGGAAGACATGGAAGAAGAAGGAAGCTTGTCTTGGAGCTCCATAAATAACGAAAATGGAGGAGAAAAAGGTAAGAGAGAGAAAGTTGTGATTTTGAAATTTTGATGAGTTTGATGGTTGATTAAGTTTGGAATGATTATGGATTTAACTTACCTATGATTAATTGAAGAGATTAGGCTATGATTATGCCTAATTTTGGATTGGGATGAAATGGAGTTTATGTTAAATTTTGAAAGTTGGGGGTTTTCGAAATTGATGTTGTAGATAGCTTTAATTAGTGATGAATTTGAGATATCCTAAGTTAATTTTGATGTTTATGCTTTAGGTTATATTTAATTTTGGATGGAAATTTGTTTAAAGTTTAGGCTAAATTTTATGGTTGAGGATTTGGTGAATTTTTGGTATAGAATTAAAGATAATAATATGGGTTTGTGGAATATGAAATTAGTTTTGAGAAAATTGTAAATTATGATATAGAATTTGAGAAATTTGGTTTAGGCCAATTTTAAGATTTGAGGATTTTTGAAATTGAGGATTTAGATGTCTTGGAATTAGTTTGAATTGATGAATTATGACATCAATTTTGAAAATTAAGTTATTTATGAGATTGAATTTGAGTGTATTGGTTTAGGTCGAATTTTTTAAATTGGGGATTTTAGAAATTCTGATTTTAGAAAGCTTGGAAGTATGATGTTTATGAATTTCCGATAGTTAATTTTGAGAATTTCGCAATTTATGATGTAGAATTTGGATTTTATGGCTTAGGTCAATTTTAAATTGAAAGAAGGAAAAAGCGAGGATCAATTGGAGCTTGAAATCAAGTTTGACATTTAATTAGAGGTGGGTAGCATATTTATATTTTGATTTATAGGCAATATCTGAATTTTCAAAAATGAAAGAAAGCAAAAGTTTGGATTTTGATAAATTATTGTTTTGTAAATGTTTGAAAATAAGAATTGAGTAAAAGTTTGAAATTTTGATTTAGAAGGTTTTCGAAAAATTATTATAAGTGATTTGATAAATTGATAGAAATTTCGAAAATGCATTTGTTGTGTATGCATTGACAAATTATCTGAATTGTTGCATTGATTGATTGAATAAATTAAATTGTATGAAGTATTTGAATTGTATGAAGTATTTGAATTGTGAGTTTGTTAGTATTCGATGAAATAAAGTTAGAAAGGCAAGATTTTGAAAAGTGCCTTGGGCATTCGAAATTTTATTTTGATTATGTGTTATGTGGGTTTGGTAGGTCCTTTGTGAGTCGGCCATTGTCTCTATTTGTATAGCCTTCGCCGCCGCCCGCTAGTGCACGGACTCGATTCGGACTCCCTCACGGCTATACTAGACCATTATCTTACGGAAAGTGTAATACGTTCTATTCACGATCTGCAGGACCGCTATCGAGAGAATGTGCGAGACGCTCTATTTTGGACCGAACCAGACCATTCTGATATGTTATGTGTTTTCAATTTTGTCTCTGAATGTTGCATTCATATTTATGAAAAATTTGAGAAGTTTGAAAAAAAAGAAAAAGTGAGATTATTGTGAAAAGTTTGAAAAATATGAAAAGGGTTTGAGGAAAAGTTTGAAAATATGAAAAAAGGGTTTGAGGAAATTGTTTGAAAAATTATAAAGTTTGAAAAATTATCCTTTTGGCAAAAGTTTATGAAAATTGATTTCGCTTATTATTCGATTTATAAATGTGTTATCCACGAGCTTTGAGCTCACCCCTCTTTCATCCCCATCTCGGGTTTGACGGAGATCGGATGAAAGAATGTGAACTTTTGGGTCCGTTTTGCATCGTTAGTATGGTTGTGGAAATATTGAGATTTGGAATATTTTGTAAATGGTTTGAATTTCCATTAAGTGATTATGATGTTTTGAGAATGTATGAAGATTATGGTGAATGTTTGAGAGTAAGAAATTGTATATGATTTGGAAATTTGTATATGAGTTTGGTATTGAATTGAGAATTATGGAAGTATTAGATTTAGGTTTGCGTTTTCTTTGGTGTTTGGATTCGAGCGGAGAGTCAGATGATTTCGAGATCTGTTTGGCTTTTAGAAGTGTATTTCTTTACCTTGCAGGTTTGGGTTAGGATTAAAGCGGTAGTTATCTTTAGAAATTTCGATAAAATGAGAATAAAGTGTAATTTGAGATTTGTATGGATTTGTATAAGATTTTGTATGATTGCTAAGTTTTGGGTTTAAGATTGAATTTCCTATGGAAATTATATGGATGTGATTGATGTAAGAAATGAGAATAAGAAAGAAAAAAATTATCCGAATTTTGGAATATGTCTTAGTTTAGATCTCCAACGCGACGCTTTTCGCTGTTCTTTATTTCCGGATGTCGGATGTGTTTGCTTTGGTTCGATCTGTTGCGTATCCGTTTGCGATTCGTATCCGATTCGCTCATTCGATTCGTTTCGATGTGTTTTCGTTTCGATTCTGTATTCGATTCGCGTTTCGTTTTGTTTCGGTGTTCTGCTTGATTTCGTTTCGCTTCGAAATCTATTCGTTTGATTCGATTAGTTATTGGCTTCCGCATTTTGTTTCCGCTTCGATATTTTGATGCGAAATTTCCGTTCCCATTCGATTCCGTTCCCTCTTTGCTCCGTTTCCGGTTGGGATCCGGTTCCCGGATCGAGTCCCAACAGTTTAGGTTCGGTTAACCTAGAACCGCAAGTTAGAAACCTGAACCTGAACCATGAACCTGATTTTTCAGGTTCGGTTCGAACCGAACCTAAACTCAGGTTCGGTTAACCTTATTTACAGGTTCGGTTCATGCGGTTCAGGTCCGGTTCACAGGTTCGCGGATTTTTTTGAACACCCCTAGTACTGACAAGTGTTACCTTATATGAAAATCTTCAACACTGGGTAACTGATGAAAAAGATCGAGACTAGTTTGTCATTTATGCTAGTTTAGATACTGAGGTTTTCTAAAATGATGCAAGACAGTTGAAGCCCGACCCTGTTTATGAATGTCCCGTGAGTCATCTTTAATTATCATCTGAAAGTCAAACCTGATATCTTTCTTCTAGTTTAGATTCTTTTTTTCCCTTTAGTTGGCTCATGACTGGGCACGTGGGGAGAGAAGAAATGCCTGAATTTCCTGTGCAAACTTCTCTTCATGATTTGTAAAGTAACTATTGATCAGTTCTTATATCTACTATTTGATGTTAGAGACTCATACATGTATATATATATATTCACAGTTCTAGATTAAGTTTTGTTCAGTGGTCACCTCTGTTGGTTTATGCCCTACAACCAATCGTTTTGGCTGTAGTTTAGTGACAAATTATTTAAAGGCATTCTTTATTTTGTACATGTTTAGATGTATATGATAAAGCCCATGGGATAACTTTACATTGCAAATGAAATTGTAATGAGATTATAATTATGAGATTCATATTGCATTCATGAATTATTCCAAAAATGTTCCTAGTCATTGTTCTATTAAGATTGGACATTAATAGAACGTAAAAGACTAGCACACGTTTCGTTTTTCCTTATGAAGGAAGTAGTCGATCTCATAGGCTAAAGTATAGAGATACTTAAACAAACGTGTGGGTGCTTGTTAGAGAACAAGTTCACTGAATAGACCCGATATGAGAAATCCATTTGGAACATTACTTGTATATCTATGGAATTCTCATTGTGATGATTGTATAAGTGATCCTTTGACTTGAGATCATCAAAGTTATCTTGTATGGGGATTGTTATGTTTTGATACTATTCGTGATCTATAAAGGTCGTTTAAACGGTAGTCATTGGATATAGCACAAACTATATAGAGATAGTTGAATGATTAAGATAGGATTCATCACCCTAAAGTAATTAGGGAGAATATTCCGTTGTTCTCGATTAATATTGATTTGGGAAATTTTTGGCCAAGGTGAAATGATATTTTGTAAAAAGTTTACAAATATCATTAATTGAATCAATAGCTAATGGAGGAGAACTAATATAATTAGACTCAAAATAGAGTAGACATTAATTCCATGCTCTTTGTCTAATTGGAACATTAGTTGATGAAATGATTGAATTATACGGAAAAATCATGCACAGAAAGGTTAGTCAAAATCACTTTGACATTCCTGAATATTTGGGTGGTCATGATACGTTGCTAGACGTCAATCTTGATTTTTGATTATAAATTGTTTAATTAGAGAATTAAAGATAAATTAAAAGGAGTTTTAATTTATCTAATTCTAATTATGAATTAGAATTATAATTTATAATCATTGCCAACATATTTGAAAACCTAATGGGTCACACATATAGAATGGGTTGAAGAGAGCAAAATTAAATTAATCAAGTTGGACTTGATTGTAAAGTTTGAGAAACTTTATAATTAAATATGAGATATTTAATAAATAAGGATCAATATAAGATATTGAATCATATTTGGGCATATTTGGTATTTAATTAGAATTATTTGTAATTCTAATTAAAGTTTAATTCATTCTGTGGATACCGTTAGAGGCCGGACACTTGTGCGGCTACGGTGATTGAGGCGGATCAGTTTCGGTAACGGTTCGAGGGATGCATCAAGATAAAGAAGCTTCAGAATAAGGTATGAATTAAATTCTGCTTTATTATGATTCGTGTTAATCATTTTATAGAATAAATAGATCTTGGTTTTCGAGAAAATCAAAAGTCACGAAAAAATTTCGTGATTATTCCGCTACGATTCAGATCAGATCCGGACCCGATTTTCCAACAGTGATATCAGAGCAGGATTTTATTTCTATGATTTGATTAAACTGTTTGATTGTTATTGAAATTTTGGAATTGATATTGTTTAAGCGTTAAACAATATATTGAACAATAAATCCCAGAAAACCCGGAAACCAGTAGTTTTTATTTGCGAATTTGGTTGAATTTCGCATATGCGGCTGTTATTGTTTTCTAGAAAAACAATAAAATTGCTACATCTGATGGCGTCCATGGAGGAAGTAAGTAGTGAGACTTCTTTATCTCGATGAGGATTCAAGTGTTCACTGTAATCTCAAAGCTAGCAACGTTCTTATTCGTCCAGCAACAACGACAAAGAATATGTCGCATATCCTTCTTGCGTTTGTATTTTGTTTTATGGGTACTGGAATTCTGAAAATGGAATACGATCCTCCTCCTCGTCAAAGAAGAAGCTGCCGCTGTATGGAAACGCTGGAGAGACTTACGTGAACAACGAAACATTGTAGAGAGAAAACCAAACAGAGGCAGCGATATTTTAATGCAGAGATGTGAATAATAAAGATGACTACCTTCTTTATTTGTCTTATCAATGAACGTGGAGAAGAAGGAGGCAAGAAAATCATATGCACACCAACGCCTACATAGTGTTGGTTTATGCCCTACAACCAATCGCTTTGGTTGTAGTTTAGTGACAAATTATTTAAAAGCCATTCTTTATCTTGTACATGTTTAGATGTATATGATAAAGTCCATGGGATAATTTAACATTGCAAATGAAATTATAATGAGATTATAATTATGAGATTCATATTGCATTCATGAATTATTCTAAAGGTTCTAGTCATTGTTCTATTAAGATTGGACATTAATAGAACGTAAAAAGACTAGCACAGGTTTCGTTTTTCCTTATGAAGGAAGTAGTCGATCTCATAGGCTAAAGTATAGAGATATTTAAGCAAATGTGTGGGTGCTTGTTAGAGAACAAGTTCACTGAACAGACCCGATATGAGAAATCCATTTGGAACATTACTTGTATGTCTATGAAATTCTCATTGTGATGATTGTATAAGTGATCCTTTGACTTGAGATCATCAAAGTTATCTTATATGAGGATTGTTATGTTTTGATAATACTCGTGATCTATAAAGGTCGTTTAAACGGTAGCCATTGGATATAGCATGAACTGTATGGAGATAGTTGAATGATTAAGATAGGATTCATCACCCTAAAGTAATTAGGGAGAATGTTAGTTGTTTCGATTAATATTGATTAGAAATCCTTGGCGAGTGAAATGATATTTTGTGAACAGTTTACAAATATCATTAATTGAATCAATAGCTAATGGCGGAGAACTAATATAATTGGACTCAAAATAGAGTAGACATTAATTTCATGCTCTATGTCTAATTGGAACATTAGTTGATGAAATGATTGAATTATACGAAAAAATCATGCACGAAAAGGTTAGTCAAAACTACTTTGACATTCCTGAATATTTGGGTGGTCATGATACGTTGCTAGACGTCAATCTTGATCTATGATTATAAATTGTTTAATTGGAGAATTAAAAATAAATTAAAAGGAGTTTTAATTTATCTAATTCTAATTATGAATTAGAATTATAATTTATAATCATTGCCAACATATTTGAGAACCTAATGGGTCACACATATAGAACGGGTTGAAGAGAGCAAATTTAATTTAATCAAGTTGGACTTGATTGCAAAGTTTGAGAGACTTTATGATTAAATATGAGATATTTAATAAATAAGGATCAATATAAGATATTGAATCTTATTTGGTCATAATTAGTATTTAATTAGAATTATTTGTAATTCTAATTAAAGTTTAATTGAAATTAGTATTTAATTTCAATTAAATTACTAAAACGTCCAAAGCGTATTATAAATAGCTTAAATTTCGATGTAGTAGCGACTTCACGCTTAACCCTCTCGTAAAAGTTACGAGTTCTCTCAACTCATTCGTGGATCTTTGTTAGAAGTAGGACGACATGCGGCTACGGTGAATAAGACGGATCGGTTTGAAGCGATTAGAGGGATGCATCAAGATAAAGATCAAGCTTCGGAATAAGGTAGGAACTAAATTCCACTTTATTATGATTCGTGTTAATCATTTTATAGAATTAAATAGATCTTGGTTTTCGGGGAATCAAAAATCACGAAAAAGTTTCATGATTATTCCGTTGCGGTTAGATGAGATCCAGACCCGATTTCCCAACAGTGATATCATAGCAGGATTTTATTTCTATAATTTGATTAAATGTATTTACGTGAGATTGATCTTTATAATTTCGAATTGATTATTAAGAAGAGTTCGTATAATAAACCCAGAAACCGTTCTCTCTGCTCCTTACAAGCCTACTGCTTCTTCCGCTTATTAAACCCTTTTCTGTACAACTCTGTCATACATCCGTTCTCCTAAAATCGAATCGCGGAATAAGCAAAAGAGGACATGGTCTTGGTGGACAACTTGGAGGCTAGCGCAATCTGGAAGTTATGCAGAGACGTGAACAAATAAAGATGGATGCCCAATCTTTATTTGTCCCATCGATGAACAGTACTTTTGTGCACTGTTCATCAAAAAGGAAACAAAGAATATACAATAGATTGCTGTAACCTATGGAAAGGTCTTTTCTTTGATTATAGCCATAAAATGAATAAGAAGGTGGAGAAGACGCATGGGTGCGGCAGCGACTCTTCTTTGATTTTAGGGTTTGAAAATAAGTTAAAGAAGAAAGGTTGTTTGGTAATAGGTTTAGAAATAGGTTTGTTTGGTTACTAGTTTTAAGTATGACTTAAACTTAAAAGAAACAATTAAAGTAGGAATAATGTATTCTTAATTTAATTAAATTCTAATCATAATTTTAAAATTGTTTTAAAATTTAAAAATAAATTCAAAATTATCATAATTATTTTCTTAATGTGATTAAGATTAATAATTATATTGATTCTAATTAAAATTAATTTGTTTCAATTAGATTGAAATTAATTAATTAGAAAAGTTGTTTCTAAAATGAGAATTAATTAATTTCAATTAGATTGAAATTAATTAATTAATTAGAAAAGTTATTTTTAAAATGAGAATTAATTAGTTTTAATTAGATTGAAATTAATTAATTAGACTTCTTAAAATTAGGAAAATGTTTTCTTAAATAATTAAGAAAGTTGTTTCTTAATTAAATTAATTTATTTCAATTTGATTGAGATAAATTAAAATTAGAATTTTATTTTTTAGAGAATTATTATTAATTTATTTAGAAATTGTTTCTTTATTTATGAATAATAACTTTCTTGACTTTTAGATAAAGTATTTTCTTGATTAAATTTTGAAAAGTGTTTTCATTTATTAATAAAGAAAATGTGCTTTCTTTAATATTTTGAAAATAGTTTTCTAACTTATTAAAGAAAGGTTTTCTAATTAGTCAAGAAATAATTCTCTAAATTAATAACATATAATAACTTTCTTAATAAAATTTAAAAATGTTTTATTTAATTTTGAAAGTGGTTTCCTTTTAATATTAGAAAATAGTTTTCTAATTAAAGGATAGTAATTTTAATGAGATTAGAAATGGTGATTTCTAATTAGATTAGAAAAAGTTTTCTAATTGGATTAGAATATGTTACTTATATAATTTTGAAAAGAAGTTTTCTAAATTATAACAAGTAAGAAGAATAATTAATTGAAAATTGTTTTCAATTAAATTATTATTAAAGGAGTCAAGAAAAATTGGAAATAGTTTCCAATTAGATTTTTAAAAAATTTGTTTTCAAATCAAATTAAATTTCTATTTGGAATAGGAATTTAATTTATTTAGGAATTAATGGTATTAATCTAATTTAAGTTTTCCAAGGAGTTGGAAATGTTATTTTAGATTATGAAGATCAATAACTAGAATCAAGCGAAGCTTGATGTTTTATGCATATAATTTGATTAAGAGTGCATAAGTTGCATACTTTATTTATATGGTTGATATATATATTGAATGCATATTTTATGCATATAATTTAATTATGAGTGCATAAGTTGCATACTTTATTTATATGGTTGATATATATATTGGATGCATGATAAATTGTATGTTTTATTTGTGCGATATTTTACATGCAATTTATGTTTGATGAGACATATGAAATTAAAACCCCTCGTTAAAATATTAAGTACACGTTAAGAATGTGATTGATGCCTTCCATTGTTATAAGAATAAACCAGAGTTCTGTTTATTGTAAGGCTTGTTGAGCAAACTCAAGGCCTCTTTAACCCGAATATGTTTAATCTTATAATAGTGGGCTTTACTTAACTAAATTTGTGTGATTTAGATGAGCAAACTCATGATCACATGAATTTAGAGGCAAGGTTAGGAATGACATATAAGATATGTTGTGGCAAGAGTTGTCACCTAACGGATCTAGGAGTCACATGAGATATGATTGATAAAGTTGTTATCTACCTAATTTAAGTATAGTTGGTTTGTTGAGCAAACTCAAGGTCAACTATACTTGAATGGGATCCTAGCCCACTAGAAAGATTAGAGTAATCTTTCAGAATAGTAGTGAGGGCTATTATTTCGAATAAAATAGTGGGAGTAACCAAATGCATGATTAAAGTCCTAATCTTATTTGGTAGTCATGGCATATAATTGATTACTTGTTTTTCTTAGATTTATATTTTGTTCTTAGTAGAATTTACCTTGTTTAGTATAGTTGATACTAAGTTAGTGAACTAAAATTCTTGGACATAGGATATGTTTGAGAAGTGTTCTCAAAAGTTAGATAGAAAACTATATGTTCATTATGCAATTTTGCTATAATCCCTATTGAGGATATGGTGACAAAGTTGTAGAGAAATGCCAAAATCATATAGATGACAAAATGTATTGACATTTTGAGTTGACTAATGTCTCGTAAACTTTGAAGGCGACATGTAGGATGTATGTCAACACCATGATAACAAAATGCAAAGGGTTGCTGAAGTAGGACTGAAAGGTATAATACCTTATTGAAGTTGTTCCACTTAGTTTAGCCTATTGAAAGCATAATTGTGGCCTACAATTAAATACTTTGTTATAAAATGATAATAGTTATCATTAGAAGAAAATGATTGCATTATTTTTCTTGCCTTTATGTGATATGATAGAGATCATATGTATTTCTAAGTCATGCTTAGGAGTATTTGATACTGAATTTAGATTCAACATTATTGTAATGTTCAAAGCATGATAATAAATAGATTGTTAAATAAAATAGTTGATCCAAGCTTATGCAAATAGTTTGTATATGTATTGGATCAAAGAGATTATATTTAACATAAATGGCAAGAATTAAAAGTTGGATAAGCGAGATAATCCTTTTATGCCATATTGGTTAAATCAACATAACGAGAATCATAAAGTTATATACTAGGATATATGTATCCTTTTCATTATGAATCGTATGGAACTAGTGAAACTTGAAAAGTTGAAGAATAACCAAATCAACCTTTGGTGAAAGGATGATGATGGTATTGAATTGTTAAATTTTATACATGTGATGTATTGGATGGAATAACAATTCATAAAGGGATAATATTACATTTTATTATATTACTAATGACTTTATGTGATATAGTCATATGTATTAAATAAAATGATGATTTAAAAATTTTGAAAAGTTCAAACTGTTTAAATCTAAATAGAAATTAAGCACTGAGAATGCTGAAGCACATCGATGAGATCATTATGGTAAGTTTTATATTTTTGGTTATTTTAGGGAATGAGATTCTTTAGTGAATTCCTTCACAATTAAATTCATAAGTGTATGGATTTATGTAAGGAGTAAAATAAAATATGAGATATTGTATGATGCAATAGTATTTCTTTTATAGCAATGCCTGGTACAATGACTTACCTTCTATAGTTCCAATTAAATCAATTAGCAAGTTTTCATATTAGATATGAAAAATGCTAAGTCTTTGAAATAGTCAAAGTTAATGATTTAAGGATGTGATGCTTAGCTGAAGCATATATTATCTATTTAGTTTATAATTAAATTGAGTAATAAAGTGTTATGAGATATCCAAAAGGTTGGATATATTCTTCCAAACCCATTGAACAAATTGTTTGATTCAATGTATGCTTATAGGAGAACCGTTCTCAAGATAAGTAGTGGGAGTCAGAAGGAATTTGAAAGGTTCAAATCTCATGACTATACATCTAATTGAAACTAATGTCTTTAATGATACATTTGATGTATAGTTGAAAGGCTACAAGATATTGAAAAATTTACTTTCATGATGAATTCAAAGAGTTTGTTTTGGAAATGATTGTGAATTTATCATTTCTACAAGAAGGTTAGTGGAAGTATAGTTGTCCTCTTTAGATGGCGTTTGTGGAGGCATATTGCTCACAGAGAACAACAGTTATAACTTTCAATTGTTGAACATATAATTTTCCAAAAACGACCCTTGTTGGATATGAAAAGGTAACAACTTAATTATGAGAATCAGATCTATAGAGATAGATTGGATGTTGTTAGCTTATTCTAAGTCCAAATGCATAGATAATGTACTAAAGATGTTTAGTATGTAAGATATCAGATACTTATGAAGTATCAAAGATATCCCTTATTCTATGTATGAGTTGATATTTGAGTTCAAGACGATGAGGATATAACTTTAGAAGTAAATCCTAATTAAGGTTTATTTACTTAGAACAATATCATTTAGGGTTGGAAAGGTTCTAACGTAGCAATGATTGCTAATTAAGTTATAATACATTTTTCATTTAGTAGAAATGATTAATTGGATCAACAAGTTCTTTAGTGAACTTGATATAGTTTCTTTGCATTGTTCAAGACAGTAACATACTGCAGAACATTAGAGCCATTAGGCATGGATAAGGAGCTAATGTCTCATCAAAGATCCAAGAATGTGTTTAGGCAAATGTTCTTAATTATGATGATAATTAAGATAGGAGTTGAAAGGTTTAATCAAGTGCTCATTATAGAGAATCTTATAGAATTATCTCATTAAGCCACTACTTTAGTAGTAGAATAATCGTCATATGGTGATATGGTATAAGATACTTAAACGATTGGCTTAGTGCAGGTGGGAGATTGTTGGTTTATGCCCTACAGCCAATCGCTTTGGTTGTAGTTTAGTGACAAATTATTTAAAAGGCATTCTTTATCTTGTACATGTTTAGATGTATATGATAAAGTCCATGGGATAATTTAACATTGCAAATGAAATTATAATGAGATTATAATTATGAGATTTATATTGCATTCATGAATTATTCCTAAAAGGTTCCTAGTCATTGTTGTATTAAGATTGGACATTAATAGAACGTAAAAAGACTAGCATAGGTTTCGTTTTTTCTTATGAAGGAAGTAGTCGATCTCATAGGCTAAAGTATAGAGATACTTAAGCAAATGTGTGGGTGCTTGTTAGAGAACAAGTTCACTGAACATACCCGATCTGAGAAATCCATTTGGAACATTACTTGTATGTCTATGAAATTCTCATTGTGATGATTATATAAGTGATTCTTTGACTTGAGATCATCAAAGTTATCTTATATGAGGATTGTTATGTTTTGATAATACTCGTGATCTATAAAGGTCGTTTAAACGGTAGTCATTGGATATAGCATGAACTGTATGGAGATAGTTGAATGATTAAGATAGGATTCATCAACCTAAAGTAATTAGGGAGAATGTTCCGTCGTTCTCGATTAATATTGATTCGGGAAATCCTTGGCCAAGATGGAATGATATTTTGTGAACAGTTTACAAATATCATTAATTGAATCAATAGCTAATGGCGGAGAACTAATATAATTGGACTCAAAATAGAGTAGACATTAATTCCATGCTCTATGTCTAATTGGAACATTAGTTGATGAAATGATTGAATTATACGAAAAAATCATGCAAGAAAAGGTTAGTCAAAACCACTTTGACATTCCTGAATATTTGGGTGGTCATGATACGTTGCTAGACGTCAATCTTGATCTATGATTATAAATTGTTTAATTAGAGAATTAAAGATAAATTAAAAGGAGTTTTAATTTATCTAATTCTAATTATGAATTAGAATTATAATTTATAATCATTGCCAACATATTTGGGAACCTAATGGGTCACACATATAGAACGGGTTGAAGAGAGCAAAATTAATTTAATCAAGTTGGACTTGATTGCAAAGTTTGAGAAACTTTATGATGAAATATGAGATATTTAATAAATAAGGATCAATATAAGATATTGAATCTTATTTGGGCATAATTATTATTTAATTAGAATTATTTGTAATTCTAATTAAAGTTTAATTGAAATTAGTATTTAATTTCAATTAAATTACTAAAACGTCCAAAGCTTATTATAAATAGGCTTAAGCTCAATGTAGCTAGCACTTCATGCTTAACCCTCTCTGTAAAAGTTACAGAGTTCTCTCAACTCATTCTGTGGATACTGTTAGAGGCCAGACACTTGTGCGGCTACGGTGATTGAGACGGATCGGTTTCAGAAACGGTTCGAGGGATGCATCAAGATAAAGATCAAGCTTCGGAATAAGGTAGGAACTAAATTCCACTTTATTATGATTTGTGTTAATCATTTTATAGAATTAAATAGATCTTGGTTTTCGGGGAATCAAAAATCACGAAAAAGTTTCATGATTATTTCGTTGCGGTCGGATCAGATGCAGACCCGATTTCCCAACACATAGAGACAGCTTTCGTCCTCTAGTATTTTACTTGTTTCTATGAGTATGTGCAATTGGCCAATGCAGAGTTGGTGTTTCCAGGTTGATGGCAGCGACAAGCTTATTTGATTTTAGGTTTTTCTTAAGTTGAAGAAAAGAGGTGTTTGGCAATAGGTTTAAGAATGAGTTTTGTTTGGTTATAAATTTAAGTATGACTTAAACTTAAAATGGGAATAATTAAATTAGGAATAATGTATTCTTGATTTAATTAAATTCTAAACATAATTTTAAATTGTTTTAAAATTTAAAATTCAATTCAAAATTAATACAATTATTTTCTTAATTTGATTAAGATTAATAATTATATTGATTCCTAATTAATTTTAGAAAATAATTTCTAAAATTATAATTAATTAGTTTCAATTAAATTGAAATTAATTAATTAATTAGAAAAGTTGTTTCTAAAATGAGAATTAATTAGTTTCAATTAGATTGAAATTAATTAATTAGACTTCTTAAAATTAGGAAAAAGTTTTCTTAAATAATTAAAAAATTTGTTTCTTACTTAAATTTATTTATTTCAATTTGATTGAGATAAATTAAAATTAGAATTTTATTTGTTTAGAGAATTATTATTTAATTTATTTAGAAATTGTTTCTTTATTTATGAATAATAAGTTTCTTGATAGATAAAGTATTTTCTTGATTAAATTTTGAAAAGTGTTTTCATTTATTAATTAAAAAATGTGCTTTCTTTAATAATTTGAAAATAGTTTTCTAACTTATTAAAGAAAAATATGTAACTTATTAATAATTTACATATTGTCAGATAGTTACTCAATTTCTAACATCAGTGCATCAATTTCCTTCATATTTGTCGTTGATTATTGAAGATTGTAAAGCTCTTCTTCAAGAGCATTGGTTTATTTCCACACTTTTGTTAAAAGATCAGCGAATCAGGTTGCTCATATAATAGCTAGGGCGACCAATTCTATGTCTGATTTTGAATGGGGGGTATGCCCTCCTTTTTTCCTGTATGATGTTTTATCTTCAGACATGAATAATATGCGCTGAACGCAATCTTTAACGTTTAAAAAAAAAGGTTTTCTAATTAGTCAAGAAATAAATCTCTAAATAAATAACATATAATAACTTTCTTAATTAAATTTAAAAATGTTTTATTTAATTTTGAAAGTAGTTTTCTTTAATATTAGAAAATAGTTTTCTAATTAAGGGATAGTAATTTTAATGAGAATAGAAATGGTGATTTCTAATTAGATTAGAAATAATTTTCTAATTGGATTAGAATATATTACTTATATAATTTTGAAAAGAAGTTTTATAAATTATAATAAGTAAGAAGAATAAATAATTGAAAATTGTTTTCAATTATATTATTATTAAAGGAGTCAAACAAATGGAAATAGTTTCCAATTGGATTTGAAAATTGTTTTCAAATCAAATTAAATTTCTATTTGGAATAGGAATTTAATTCATTTAGGAATCAATGTTTTAATCTAATTTAAGTTTTCCAAGGAGTTGGAAATGTTATTTTAGATTATGAAGATCAATAACTAGAATCAAGCGAAGCTTGATGTTTTATGCATATAATTTGATTATGAATGCATAAGTTGCATACTTTATTTATATAGTTGATATATATATTGGATGCATATTTTATGCATATAATTTAATTATGAGTGCATAAGTTGCATACTTTATTTATATGGTTGATATATATATATTGGATGCATGATAAATTGTATGTTTTATATGTGTGATATTTTACATGCAATTTATGTTTAATGAGACATATGAAATTAAAACCCTCGTTAAAATATTAAGTACGTTAAGAGCGTGATTGATGCCTTCCATTGTTATAAGAATAAACCAGAGTTCTGTTTATTGTAAGGCTTGTTGAGCAAACTCAAGGCCTCTTTAACCCGAATATGTTTAATCTTATAATAGTGGATTTTACTTAACTAAATTTGTACGATTTGGATGAGCAAACTCATGATCACATGAATTTAGAGGCAAGGTTAGGAATGAAATATAAGATATGTTGTGGCAAGAGTTGTCATCTAACGGATCTAGGAGTCACATGAGATATGATTGATAAAGTTGTTATCTACCTAATTTACGTATAGTTGGTTTGTTGAGCAAACTCAAGGTCAACTATACTTGAATGGGATCCTAGCCCACTAGAAAGATTAGAGTAATCTTTCCGAATAGTAGTGAGGGCTATTATTTCGAATAAAATAGTGGGAGTAACCAAATGCATGATTAAAGTCCTAATCTTATTTGGTAGTCATGGCATATAATTGATTACTTGTTTTTCTTACATTTATATTTTGTTCTTAGTAGAATTCACCTTGTTTAGTATAGTTGATACTAAGTTAGTGAACTTAAATTCTTAGACATAGGATATGTTTGAGAAGTGTTCTCAAAAGTTGGAAAAGAAAATTGTATGTCCATTATGCAAATTTGTTATAATCCTTGTTGAGGACTTGGTGTTAAAGTTTTTTAGATATGTCACAATCATATAGATGACAAAATGTATTGACATTTTGAGTTGACTAATGTCTCGTAAACTTTGAAGGCGACATATAGGATGTATGTCAACACCATGATAACAAAATGCAAAGGGTTGCATGAAATAGGACTGAAAGGTATAGTACCTTATTGAAGTTGTTCCACTTAGTTTAGCCTATTGAAAGCATAATTGTGGCCTACAATTAAATACTCTGTTATAGAATGATAATAGTTATCATTAGAAGAAAATGATTGCATTATTTTTCTTGCCTTTATGTGATATGATAGAGATCATATGTATTTCTAAATCATGCTTAGGAGTATTTGATACTGAATTTAGATTCAACATTATTGTAATGTTCAAAGCATGATAAGAAATAAATTGTTAAATAAAAATAGTTGGTCCAAGTTTATGCAAATAGTTTGTATATGTATTGGATCAAAAGAGATTTATATTTAACATAAATGGCAAGAATTAAAAGTTGGATAATCGAGATAATCCTTTTATGCCATATTGGTTAAATCAACATAACGAGAATCGTAAAGTTACATACTAGGATATATGTATCCTTTTGACTATAAATCGTATGGAACTTGTGAAACTTAAAAAGTTGAAGAATAACCAAATCAACCTTTGGTGAAAGGATGATGATGGCATTGAATTGTTAAATTTTATACATATGATGTATTGGATGGAATAACAATTCATAAAAAGGACAATATTTTATTTTATTTTATTACTAATGACTTTATGTGATATAGTCATATGTATTAAATAAAATGATGATTTAAAATTTTGAAAAGTTCAAATTATTTAAATCAAAGTAGAAATTAAGCGTTGAGAATGTTGAAGCACATCGATGAGATCGTTGTGGTAAGTTTTAAATTTTTGGTTATTTATAGGGAATGAGATTCTTTAGTGAATTCCTTCACAATTAAATTCATAAGTGTATGAATTTATGTAAGGAGTAAAATATAATATGAGATATTGTATAATGCAATAATATTTCTTTTATAGCAATGCCTGGTACAATGACTTACCTTCTATAGTTCTAGTTAAATCAACTCGCAAATTTTCATATTAGATATGAAACACTAAGTCTTTGAAATAGTCAAAGTTAATGATTTAAGGATGTGATGCTTAGCTGAAGCATATATTATCCATTTATTTTATAATTAAATTGGGTAATAAAAGGTTACGAGATATCCAAAAGGTTGGATATATCTTACAAACCTATTGAACAAATTGTTTGTTTCAATGTATGCTTATAGGAGAATGGTTCTCAAGATAAGTAGTGGGAGTAAGAAGGAATTTGAAAGGTTCAAATCTCATGACTATACATCTAATTGAAACTAGTGTCTTTAATGATACATTTGATGTATAGTTGAAAGGCTACGAGATATTGAAAGATTCACTTTCATAATGAATCAAATAGTTTGTTTTGAATATGATTGTGAATTTGTCACTTCTACAAGAAGGTTAGTGGGAGTATAGTTGCCCTCTTTAGTAGGAGTACGTGGATACATATTGCTTACAAAGAACAACAGTTCTAACTTTCAATTGTTGAACATATAATTGTCCAAAAACGACTCTTGTTGGATATGAAAAGGTAACAACTTAATTATGAGAATCAGATCTATAGAGATAGATTGGACGTTGTTAGCTTATTCTAAGTCCAAATGCATAGATAATGTACTAAAGATGTTTAGTATGTAAGATATCAGATACTTATGAAGTATCAAAGATATCCCTTATTCTATGTATGAGTTGATATTTGAGTTCAAGATGATAAGGATATAACTTTAGAAGTAAATCCGAATTAATTTTTATTTACTTAGAACAATATCATTTAGGGTTGGAAAGGTTCCAACGTAGCAATGGTTGATAATTAAGCCATAATACATTTCTCATTTAGTGGAAATGATTAACTGGATCAAAAAGTTCTTTAGTGAACTTGATAAAGTTTCTTTACATTGTTCAAGACAGCAATGTATTGCAAAGCATTAGAGCCATTAGGCATGCATAAGGAGCTAAGGTCTCATCAAAGATCCAAGAATGTATAGGCAAATGTTCTTAATTATGATGATAATTAAGATAGGAGTTGTAAGATTTAAGCAAGTGCTCACTTCAGAGAATCATGTAGAATTCTCTCATTAAGCCACTACTTCAATAGTAGAATAAATGTCATATGGTGATATGGTATTAGATACTTAAACGATTGGCTTAGTGCAAGTGGGAGATTGTTGGTTTATGCCCTACAGCCAATCAATTTGGCTGTAGTTTAGTGACAAATTATTTAAAGGCATTCTTTATTTTGTACATGTTTAGATGTATATGATAAAGCCCATGGGATAACTTTACATTGCAAATGAAATTGTAATGAGATTATAATTATGAGATTCAAATTACATTCATGAATTATTCCTAAAATGTTCCTAGTCATTGTTCTATTAAGATTGGACATTAATAGAACATAAAAGACTAGCACACGTTTCGTTTTTCCTTATGAAGGAAGTAGTCGATCTCATAGGCTAAAGTATAGAGATACTTAAACAAACGTGTGGGTGCTTGTTAGAGAACAAGTTCACTAAACAGACCCTATATGAGAAATCCATTTGGAACATTACTTGTATGTCTATGGAATTCTCATTGTTATGATTGTATAAGTGATCCTTTGACTTGAGATCATCAAAGTTATCTTGTATGGGGATTGTTATGTTTTGATACTATTCGTGATCTATAAAGATCGTTTAAACTGTAGTCATTGGATATAGCATAAACTATATGGAGATAGTTGAATGATTAAGATAGGATTCATCACCCTAAAGTAATTAGGGGGAATGTTCTATTGTTCTCGATTAATATTGATTTGGGAAATCCTTGGCCAAGGTGAAATGATATTTTGTAAACAGTTTACAAATATCATTAATTGAATCAATAGCTAATGGCTGAGAACTAATATAATTAGACTTAAAATAGAGTAGACATTAATTCCATGCTCTATGTCTAATTGGAACATTAGTTGATGAAAGGATTGAATTATACGGAAAAATCATGCACGAAAAGGTTAGTCAAAATCACTTTGATATTCCTGAATATTTGGGTGGTCATGATACGTTGCTAGACGTCAATCTTGATCTATGATTATAAATTATTTAATTAGAGAATTAAAGATAAATTAAAAGAAGTTTTAATTTATCTAATTTTAATTATGAATTAGAATTATAATTTATAATCATTGCCAACATATTTGGAAACCTAATGGGTCACACATATAGAATGGGTTGAAGAGAGCAAAATTAAATTAATGAAGTTGGACTTGATTGTAAAGTTTGAGAAACTTTATAATTAAATATGAGATATTTAATAAATAAGGATCAATATAAGATATTGAATCATATTTGAGCATATTTGGTATTTAATTAGAATTATTTGTAATTCTAATTAAAGTTTAATTGAAATTAGTATTTAATTTCAATTAAATTACCCAAACGTCCAAAGCTTATTATAAATAGGCTTAAGCTTTATGTAGCTAGCACTTCATGCTTAACCCTCTCTGTAAAAGTACAGAGTTCTCTCAACTCATTCTGTAGATACCGTTAGAGGCCGGACACTTGTGCGGCTACGGTGATTGAGGCGGATCAATTTCGGTAACGGTTCGAGGGATGCATCAAGATAAAGAAGCTTCGGAATAAGGTATGAATTAAATTCTACTTTATTATAATTCGTGTTAATCATTTTATAGAATAAGTAGATCTTGGTTTTCGAGAAAATCAAAAGTCACGAAAAAAATTTGTGATTATTCCGCTACGGTTCAGATCAGATCCGGACCCGATTTTCCAACAACCTCTTAGGACTTACATTGCGACAGTCCACAGGTAAGGGACAGTTGTCTGGGGTGGTGCAACTTCTTTTGATCGCTTGATGAGATATGCTCATCCTCAGGTTCTACTTTGGACTTTTACCAAACATTGTGTCTAGGCTATTTCTCCACTTAGTGGTTTTTGACTTTGGTGATGTCAACTGAAGGTTAAACTCATTGATTTTTCCCTGGGTGAGAAATATCTGATGACCCACAGCAACCATAAATCAAGCAATCCTCGTGATGCAAATGCGAGGTTTCTTATTCTTGTGTTTTTTTCTGTATGTTAATGCCGCACCACTAACTTCATGTTGTTGGTTAGAGGATTGTGGTAAACATTTTTTATGTGAGAAGTGGAAAAATGATGCGAGACTTCAGGGGAAATGCTGATGAATTTGCAATTGGAGGGGCTGGTGGTGTTATAGAGGTGCCTTGGTGATAGGATCTATGGGGGAGAGAGTAATTTAGACAATGGGAGGGATAATAGAAAAGAGAATAAACCATTAATATGGAAAGTGTACTCCAGGAGAAAGAACAGTGGGCCAGGGGAGTTACTTAATAGCTGATGTGACCAATTAGTTAGGCATACCAGAATGAATGTGAGAGAGTGGGTTTAAATAGGGGGAGGAGAGCAGGACACAGGTAGGCAGAAAGAGAGCAGAAATTTTGATAGAAGGGAAACCTTCTGAGGAGCATTCAACTCTAGATAGTGAGAAATACTTTACATCTTTACTGTAATGATATATACATTACAGATATACTTCAATAATATAGTAAATCTCTAGTTTCTAATACTAGAGTTCTATTATTGGTCTTACCCGTCGGATTCACCTCATCAAAAGGAAGGATAGTTTTCTTTCTGGTACTTTATTAACTGCGAAGGTCCATCTTTATGCCACTAAAGATGTCGGATATGGTAGATTTGTTGGAATCTCGTATGGCTAGTTTGGAGGCTGGGGTCGAGGATATCCAATCATATATGAGAATGGCCATGGGGGAGATGCAGCGAGCATTACTGCTAGAAATGAGCAAAATGATGGGAAAGCATCCAGAAAAGGGACAAGGGAGTGATACCTATGAGAGCAGGCCGACTATGGCTAGTGAAAAGAGTACTTAGCCTTCTCAGCGGCATTTTTAGTCGGAACAATCTTTGGGTAATATGGAGGAGTATAGAATGTTGGTGAGAAAAGTGGAGGTGCCCATGTTCGATGGGTATGGTCCGATGAGATGGATCACAAGGGCAAAATTTATTACGAAGTTCACAGTACTTCAAAAGAGGTGAAGATTAAACTGGCTCTCTTAAGTATGAAGGGGTTCACTGGTTTAATATCCTTAGAGAAATTGAAGTTGAGCTACCATGGGAGAAGTTGAAGAAAGCTTTAATCAATAGGTATGGAGGAAGACAATTTGAGAACCCATTCGAAGAACTCTCTGATTTACACCAAACAGGTTCGGTAGAAGAGTACATCGAAGCCTTCAAATTCATGTCCTCACAGGTGGGTCATTTACTTGAAGCACAATTCATGGGTTACCTTATGAGTGGGTTGCGAAATGATCTCAGAAGAAGAGTGTGCACTTTCAGTCCAACCAACAGGTTCCAAATGATGAAAATCACAACGACTGTGGAGGAGGAGATGTACGGTGATCAAAGAAGCTATGAGATGTTTGCTCTCTAATATCGCACTTGGAATCACATAAGTGAAGCTACTTTTAGAAGCAATAGTCAGGTTAACCCAACATATACAGAGTCAGGCCATGCCAACTCAGTGGGTTATGGAGCAATAAAAGGAGAAGTCAGGTCGGGTCAAACCTGAGACCCATTTGGCCACTATTTCCATGCCAGATCACCGAATAGAGTTCTGGGATCTAACACAGTGGCGCCAATGAGATGATTGGATAAGGATAGAAGGGCATTGTTGGAAAAGAACAGAGGATTACGGTACATTTCCTACCAAGAGTTGATGGACCGTAAAGCTAAAAGATTATGTTTTAGATATGGGGAAAAATTCTATCCCTAACATCAATGCTCCGAAAGACAACTACGGCTGCTAATATTAGATGATAATGAGACATTAAATGATGATGGGGAAAGAATAGCCATTGAAGGGGATGATGTTGAGGACGAAGAAGTAACTCTAGAATGTTGAGATATGGGGGTGTTTGGGATTAGCAAATTAGTGTTATCTGAAAGTAAAACTGTTGGGACCCGATCTCATAATCGGATCCCAACCGGAAAAGCAGAAAGCGGAAAATGAAAACAAAGCGAAGAACGGAGAAACGAATCGGAAACTCAGAACAAACAAACGAAAGCACAAACATATTTGAAATCAAAGAAGCGGATCGCGAAGTGAAACGAATCGAATCAGAAAATACACATAATCGAAATTGAAAAATCAGATTTACAAAACGAAGGGAATCAAAAAATCGGATAACAAACGAATCGGAAACACAGCGAAGACGAAGTAAGCAAGCGGTTCAAAAGAACCGACACTAATGTCCGAAATCTGGGTAACAAAATTTTAGAAAAATTCCTCGCGTTGGAAACCATACTACAATCGGTCTAATTCAATCAAAATTGGAATAGATATTTTTTTTCAAACTCATCCAAATCAAACAAAACCATACAATTTCCCTTTTGGAAATTCATCCTCATATAACACTAAATTCATATAATTCGTCTTAAACTCAATCTCATTCTTAACAAAACTATCTTCTCATTCTTACTCTTATTCGTATTCTTATTCCATCATTATTCAATTTAATGCAAAACGATTCAAATTCCCACTTGGAAAATTGATCCTCAAACAAAACTTATTTCTTCAAAATCTATCATATCTCATAACTCATCAAATTAATCAACTTCCTATTATTTCATTTACCATAATTTCTCACACATAACTTAAATACAAACCAGCCCCACCCAATTTCACAAAAATTTAGGCAGCATAACAGCTATATTCTAAGAAACCCAAAACCTGCAAAGGTTTCAGAATACACTTCTATATACCAAACCAAATCACACAAAGTCATCGAACCACCCGTCTAGAATCTCAACACCAAACAACACAAACAAATACAAATCTATACCTAGCACTTCAATAAGTCTCAATCCAAAATCCAAAATCAGAACTCAATTCCATTCATATACAAACCCATTCATATTCATCTTAATTTCACTATACAAAAATCGTAAATCAGTCTAAACCCAGATTAAACATATTCATATCTCATAATCATACACAAATATATAACTTAAATCCATACATAAATTCATAATCCAAGTTCTTATACAAATTTATACATCATTTACATCATCCTAAATAAAGAGTGGCATTTTTCGGCCACAAATACAACATCAATTTTCATAATTCAAAATACAAAGATACAACAATCTCCACAATACGCAACATAAGCTTTACAATCCCGCTTAACATAAGTACGAACAGACGAAAATCTTGCCTTCCTTTCATCCGAACTCCTGCTCATTACCTGGAGATGGGGATGAAAGGGGGTGAGCTCGACAACTCATTGGATAACACATTTATAAATTGAAAAATAAGCAAAAATCATTTTTCACAAACTTTTGCCAAAAGGCTTATTTTTCAAACTTTGCAACTTTTCAAACATTTTCCTCAAACCTTTCAATTTTTCAAACTTTTCAACTTTTCAACTTTTCAAACATTTTCCTCAAATCTTTCAAATTTTCAAACTTTTCATAATAAATTTCTATAATTTCATGGTTGAAAACTCATTTTCTCATTTCTCAAAATTCTCAAAAGCTTTCACAAATCATAAACAATGTCACAACCATGAATGCATCACATCTCCAATGTATCGCAACTATAAACAAAATCAAAATCACATAACACATCAAACGGTTTGGGTCGGTCCAAAACGGAACGTACTGCACATTCCCGCATAGCGGTCCTATGCAGCCGTGAACAAAACATACTACACCTTCCCGCATAGCGGTCCGGTGTAGCCGTGAACTTATGAGAATCCGAAATCGGAGCTCCAGTGCCACTAACGGGCAGGCGGGAGAAGCCTTTAAAATCGAGACAGTGCACTGACTCTAACTTATGAGACCTAACCAAACCCATATAACATATATCAACTTGAAAAAAATTAGATTGCCCGAAGGCACATTTCGAAAACTTAATTTTTCATGTCGTGTCATACTAGACACATTCACATTCACAATTTCACATACATTTATATAGCCATTCAAATACAAACTCAATTCATCAATCAATCTTATCACAATTAAATTCATATATCAAAATGCACAATCATAATTTCCAAACAAATTTCATTCATAAATTCCACCATTGCAAAATCCCATAACCATTTCTCAAGCATTCAAATCCAAAGGATTTTTTTACCTCAAAGTCAAAGAATACATCAATTTCTCAAATTATTCGAAATATTCAAATAATAATAAATTTCATAATTATTTCAATTTCGAAAAATCATTCCAAAAGAATTGAATTTAATCATTCGAAAAGCAAAATTTTTAAACATTTACATAAACAATGTTCTATAAACAACTCCAAAAGTATTAGGAATCATAATTTTTCAAACATTTACATAAATGATATTTTATAATCAATTCCAAAATATTAGAAAATCATAATTTTTTTCAAACATTTTCATAAACAAAGTTTTATAAACATTTTGCTTCTTGATTTTTCAAATCATTTAATTAGTTATATTTCAAAACATAAACATATTTAATCATTAGAAAACAAATTTTCAAAATCATAGGCAAGTAAAATTAAGTAAATCCTTTCTTTCTTGATTTTTGAAATCATAAACAATAAATTTTCAAAACATTTCTCTTCTTGATTTTTTTTAAAACATGAACAATAAATTTTTCAAAACTTCTCTTCTTGATTTTTGAAAACACATAGTTAAATTCTCAATAAATCAAACACAATGAATTCAAACAATTTAAGCAATTTCTTAAATCATTCCAAAACAATAAATTTAGTCATTCGGAATTATCAAATTAAACAATATTTTTGAAATTAATAAATTAAAAATTATTTTTTCTTTCTTTATTTTTCGAAACCACATGGATAACTCATAATTCAACTTATAAATATGGTACCCACCTCATATCCATGCTCGGAACTTGATTAAAGCCTCAATTCCTCCAATCTTCACTTAAATCGAAAATCCCTAAAATCAAGACCAAAAAAATCCCTAATTTAGAGACATCCAAAGTTGACCATCAATTAGAACATAATCACTAAAATTAACCATAGAAAATGTTGAAAAACAACCATCTTCTTCTTCCTCCAACTGTTTCTCTCTCTAGGATTTTTCCCATCTCAACACAACACAACATATTTCCATCTCCTAAAGCAAGAAAAAGATGAAAACTAACCTTAGAAGCTTGATTCTTCTTCTTTCTTCTTCTTCTTTCCTTCTTCTCTCTCTCACGAACTCTCTCATCCGAAACCCACTTCCCCCTTTTCTCTCTTCTTTTGTTTCTTCATTTAAACATTTCGTGCTTCCTCTAAACATAAACGACAGCCACTCTTTTTTGTCTTTAATGAAAGATAAAATGAACATAAATCCCTTATATAATAGCCTTATAACATACTAACTTAAGTAAACTTCCCATTTTGCCCTTTAAACATTCTTGAAAAACTGACATCTTACTTCCTTAATTTGATCAGGAAAATGGGACAATTTGACAAAACTTCCTTCTAGAGAAATGTTCCTCTATGTCTCATCTTTAAAATGACACTAAAAACACTCAATTCGGATCAGAGATGAAGAAGTTATGACCAAAAATCCTTTAAGCTCTTACTAATCCAAGACTGAACACTAAACTCAACTTCTATTCAGAAATTGAAAGTCTTAAGGGATAAATTGAAATTCAGTTCCTTCATATGACTTGTATCCCCATGTCTCTAATTTTTTGCCTAAAAAATCAACTCAATCGGATCTCCACAGATCCCGAATTTCTCAAAATACTGAACTATGTTCAGAAAATTTCCAACATCACTTAATTGAAAACAATCTCATTCCATTTAATCTCCTAAAAATCATAATACCCCATGAAAAAGTAGCTAAATGTCTTAGGAATTCAACGCTTCAAAACCAAGTCAATCGGATGTCGGACGGAGAAATTATAAACGAAAGATTGCAAAAGGGTCGGATTAAAAACAAAAGAACAGAACTTCAATTATTTGTATAAAATCAAAATTTTCCAAAAATCATAACTCTTGATCCCGAACTCCAAATTTAACAAATTTGATATCAATAAAAAAAATCAAAGGAAACTCTACAACTTCTATGAAGGACAGAAAAATTAATTTGGCCTCTAAGGGAGTCAAAAATTACTACAAAGTTTCTGTCAACTAATGATCATGCCAAACAGTAACAGCAACTTGTAAAAATCATAACTTCTTATTCCATAGTCCACAATTTCCATACTTTATACCAATGGAAAGATACAAATATCATCTAAAACTTTTCATGAAGAACTTAAAGGCAAATTCAACCTCTAACTAGGTCAATTTTTCAATCAAAGTTTCTGCCCTGAAATTTTCATCCTATACCAACTCCAAACTTTAAAATTTCATATCTTCCAATTCCCACATCCAAAAATTGCATACTTTATAGCGTTGGAAAGATTGAAAGACAAGCTACAACTTTTTTGAAGACCACTTACTCCAATTCAGACCACATCCGTACGACGATTGGCCTCAAAACACTGCATACACAATCCTACACTTAAGAGCATTTAAAAGAAAACAAAGACAAATAACCTTAACTTCAGAAAATCATAACTCTCAATCCTGATATCGAAAAATTGCATATTTCATGGCGATAGAAAGCTCTCAACAAAAGCTACAAGTTTCATGAAGATTATTTTCTCGAATTCTTCCTAAATCAAAAAGTAAACTATTCATCCCCAAAAAGTCAACTTTCTTAATTCTTCAAATTCTCACTTTTTTTCTCTTTGTTTCTTAATTTTCAACTTCATTTCAATCAACTCATTCACTTTACTCTCATACTCATACAAATCTACTCAAATATCAAATTCATCAAAACCCATCAATTTCTTTTCTCATCAATTTCCTTAAGGCACAAAAACATCTATAAAATAATTCATATACAAAAACATTCATTTAAATTCATTTTAATATTTCTAATTTCTACCAAAAGTCTGGGGTCCAACAAAAACTATAAGGATAGAGGGAGAGATATGTGGGGTTCCCATTGTAGTGTTGGTGGACAGTGACGTAAGTCACAATTTTATTTCTCCTGAACTCGATAGTGGTCTGGGATTAAAGATAGAAATGACAAGGAGTTTGGGAATTCAATTGGGTTATGAACATAAGGTAACCACAAATAGGAAGTGTATAGAAATTCTTATTCAGATGGGGGAATTAGAGCTGAAGATCGATGCATATGTATTGGAGTTGGGAGGAATGGATATCATTTTAGGGGTGGCTTGGTTGCAAACATTGGGTAAGGTAATTGTTGATTGGAAAGAAATGATTATGCAATTCCAATATGATGGACAAACTATAGAATTATGTGGCAATGCATACATCAGATCAGTCCAGCAAAGAGGAATTAAGTGCTCCGAAGCTCCAGCATCCTTACTTAGCCTATTAGAGAGTTTATCGGGTGACTTTCAAGTAGCAGAAGTTGTTGAGACAACAGAAAATCAACAACCTCGATTGAGCCAAACAGAGCAAGAGGAGTTGAATAAGGTGCTAACATAGTTTTCAGAAGTATTCCAAGAGATGGGAGGATTACCTCCCAAAAGGAGACATGCTCATGCTACTATCCTAGAGCAAGGACACAACCCCATCAGTGTAAGGCCATACCGATACCCTCATCATCACAAAGATGAAATTGAGAAACGAGTCCAACAGATGTTGCAAGTAGGTATTATACAACATAGTTCAAGTGCTTACTCTAGCCTAGTCATTTTAGTTAAGAAGAAGGATGCATCATGGAGAATTTGTGTAGATTATAGAGCATTAAATAAGGTTACGATACCAAATAAGTACCCTATCCTAGTGGTGGATGAACTTTTAGATGAATTGCATAATGCTCATGTTTTTTCTAAGCTAGATCTCAAGTACGGATATCATCAAACTAAGGTCATGGAAGAAGACATACATAAGATAACTTTCCAGACACATAATGGTCATTACAAGTTCCTAGTGATGCCATTTGGGTTGACCAATACACCAACTACTTTTTAGGCTGCAATGAATGACATTTTCAAGTCTTTTCTTAGAAACTTTGTTCTATTTTTTTATGACATTCTGGTCTATAATGCAGATTAGGATACTCATATCTAGCATTTATCAAGAGTTTTGGTGTAACATTTCACCCTTATATTAAGGGTTAGAACCCATATTTCAAATGGAGAGAATAGCAATGTGAGAGTTAGGAAAAAAATTTGCATTTCATGCCCAGCAGCATGTCAGCATACATGTATATGAATTTGAATCTTTGCACATACAAAACTAAGTGTACATGCATTCATTGACAACTTCCAGGTATGATTGTTTTAAATGTGATTTTATTGAAAATGAGAAGTAGAGGGAGTTGAAAGAGTGATCTTGGTATGAGTTGTGATAAGGAAAGTTTTAGAAACAAAAGTGGTGGTTGGTCTGGAAAATGTTCACTGAGTATGTTTCAGTCTGTTATCCATAACTTTTTCTCTAGTTATCCAAATGATAAGATTCTTTGTTTGGATTAAACTAGAAACATATGTATACATTTCTTATGAAGATATTAAATTTCAATTATGTCTCTAAGAATCTCAAAATTTGTCATGAAGTGAGAACTGAGTGTAATACTTGGGTGGATGAATGTAAAATTCATCTTTAGAGTTTAAGGGAAAATTTGGGATTGATCTATATAGATTTTGGCAAAGTTTCCTTCATTAACTTTGTAGCTCTTGAAGTTCTCTTTCAAACTATCTAAAGAACACCTAAATCTAATATCTTTAGAGAAAGTCATGCTAATTGTAAGACATCTTTTGTGTTATTGTTCATAAACTTCTTCTGGGTTACTGTTTATCTTATATTTTATGTTCCATTTTTGATCCTTTAGAATATGGAATTTTTCTCCAAGTTCTTCATAAAAGTTGTAGGTCTTGAAGTCCTATTTCAAACCATCGAAAGAAAACTTAAATCCAATATCTTTAGAGAAAGTTATGCCAATTGTAAAACATCTTCTGTGTTACTATTCATAAACTTCTTCTGAGTTATTGTTCATCTTATATTTTCTATTCCATTTTTATCCTTCAGAAGATAGAATTTGTCTTTTAGATCTTATTAAAGTTGTATCTCTTGAAGTCCTTTTTCTAACTATCTAAAGAATACCTAAATCTGATATCTCTAGAGAAAGTTATACGAATTTTCCCACGATAGGTTCAATATGATTGAGGATAAATCTAGATTGGATTCTTTTGGCCATAACTTCTTCTCTAGACACTCAAATGACTTGATTCTTGAACCATTGGACTCATAATACATTGCTCTACATCTCCACAAAAAATCGCGTCCATCTGAAATGAAGTGAGAGAGATTGAGTGAAAAATGTGGGACGGGTATAGTGTGTGTGTTTTTAAATACTATGAACTGGTGTTATTCCATTGAACATACTTCAGTATTTTGATGATTTTTGGATCGGTAGAGCCCCAAATGAGATGATTCTTGATTTTTGGTGAACTAGATACATGTAGCTACAAATGGTATGAAGAAATTAGAATCTAATTCAGTTTCTAAGATATTTAAATTTCAGATAGAAGTTGTGTATAGTATATTGATTTAGACAAGAGCATTCCAAAAATATTTGAAGTATATCTTTCAAATCACTGAACCGAATTGAATGATTTTGATGTCATTTGAAACTTAAGACAATGGGGGACATCTTTTGGAAGAAAGTGTTATGTTAGAATGTTCAAGGGTATTGTTGGCAAGACACTTAAGTATAAAAGACATAAGGCATAATTGGAAGGACAAATGGGACAATTCTCAATCATTAAGGGATAATTGGAAGAAGTGTTGTCTTGCTTATAAATGAAGAAAAAAAGCGTGAATGGAAGGATAAGCATAAGAGAACAACGAAAATGAGAGAGAAAGAGAAAGAGAGTTTGGTGGTTTGAGAGAAAAGAAGAGAGTGGGTTAGGGTTTAATTCTTCTTAGTCTTCATGAAGATTTTGAAGTTGTCCAAGAAGAGAAAAAGGAAGAGGAAGAAAAGAGCTCCAATTGAGCTAAAGATCTCTTCATTTGGTGAAAAATCAAGGTAAGATCATTTTGAATCTTTTAGATTTTTGGAAGGATTCTAGTTCATGGAGTTTAGAAAATGCTTGGGTTTAAGTATTCTAGAATCAATTTTAGTGATTTTGCATTATGGGATTTTCAATTGGATTCCTATTGGATGAGAAGTTAAATATTTTGAGATCATATGAGGTTAGAAAAGAGATGACGAGAAATTGAGTTATGATATAAAGTAACCAAGTGTCCTTGAGGTGTAAGCTTATAAATAAGCTAGACACATGCAAAGGGTAAAGATTGAAAGAAGAATTTAGAAAGATTATGTACAAATGAAGTGTAAAGCTAAGTTAAATTAGACACATATGAATTATGAAATGGGAATGAGCATAATATGTGTTCTAGAACATATGCCCGGGATTGTCATTAAGCATGCATTGTACATAGTCCATTTATACAATTGTGTATAAATAAATGTTTATACGTGTTCAATTATTGATGAGTGTGCAATGTGTGTCTTGCATAAATTGTGTTGTGCAGGTTCAACATCTGCATATAGGCGTATCCAAAATTTGGAAGCAAATGCTATTTTTGGAGCGTACAGTGAGTAGAACGAGATGGTCTCACTTCATTGTTTGTTATTTGAATTCTTGTATTTGAAGTGAATCACACGTTAATACACTTACTTATAAAACGATATAGAATGCACGAGAAGGGGGTTGAATTGTGTATTCCCCTTTTTAAAAAAAATCTTTCAAAAATGTTTGGTAGAAATAAAATTCTTTACAGAAATTCCGATAGATTCTGATTAATCAAAACTTTGAAAACTTTGTTTACGAATTAAGTATTGATAAAACTTGAATCTAAAATATAGAGATATAGAGTGAGAGTAGTTTGACACAGAGATTTATCCTGGTTCACCCTAAATCGTGGGCTACGTCCAGTCCTCAGAGTTTCTTCTGAGATTTCACTATCTCTTCAACTTTACAAGTATTCTTTGCGAGCCTCTTCAGGTCTCTACAACCAGTATTCTTTCACACTTAGCCTCTGCAGGCTATCTGCACTACTTTTTCTCAGAAAACTGTTTGAACACTTGTTATAGTAAAATAGCTCTCAGCTAATTTACACAATAAGCTCTTTACGATCACGTAGATGTAATTTAGCTAAATTTTTTAACTCGTCTAACTTTGCAATCTTCGACTTCGACTTGTATTTATAGCATTCGTCTCCAACTGCTTCTTGATTATTGTTTCTTGAATCTTTAAAGAAACGGTTATTCAGTTGAGTTCTGTAACTAACTCGAAATGACTCCTTCGTCTTCTTTTCGAATTCCGCATCTTCTTTTCTCCATCTGTATTTTACCGTCTATGTTTCTGCGTCTGCGTCTGCTTTTATTATTTCGCATCTGCGTCTGCTTTACTATTCGCATCTGCGTCTCTTCATCTGCTTTTACTTAACGTCTGCTTTTCGTCTGCGTATGCATAGCTTTGTCTGTCTGACTTCGCCTGTAGAACTTTGTCTATAGGACTTCGTCTGTCTTGCTTTTCTTTTTATTGATTGTCTTTGTTATACATCAAAATCATATCTAAGTAAAGTCATTTGGACTTAACAATCTCCCCCTTTTTGATGATAACAAATTATATACAAAAGAAAACAAAATACAATGTTTTTTATAAAAAAAAACTTATCTTCAGAACTTCTTCTTTGACTTCTTCCTTTCTTAAATGCCTTGATCACACCTTCTTTTTCGAACATCCTCTTCTCTTACGCTCATTCTCTTCTCCCTTGTTCATTTTCTTCTTTTCTACTCTTCTCCCTATTTGTTATAATAAAAATGATTAACGATGATGGCTCTTGTTGATTCTGTCATCATCTTCTTCAGATCATTCATCGTCTCCTTGATCTTGTTGACTTCTCCACGTAATCTACTGAGTTCATCTGATGAGTCAATCGATGAAGAGGCTTGATCAACATTTGCTGAGGGAGGAGGGAACGAAATTGTAGTAGTATAAGCATCTGAGGTAGGAATGTATTCTTCATTCAGCTTAATGGTTGGGGGACGAGTAAACGTATCAGGTTCAGGAAGATCTAAGCCAAACGGAAATGAAAGACAAGAATCGCCTTCCTCGTAGGGAAATGCTTACATTTGAATAGACAGTGTATTAGACAAAGGTCTAATACGCAGAACTGTCTGAACAAGGAACTCTATAAACGTCCCTGTTATTACTCTTCCTCCCACTGGACAGTCTTCTCGCTTGTCAGTATAGCTGCAGGTCGCTTCATCTTTATTCTGTGTAGAAGCGCATGCTTCATCAATTCTACACACTTCTTCTGCTATATGATCTGCGGACAGATCATCACAAACTTCTTCAGGAAATAGCTCGACTTTCCCTTAGTCAAATCCAAAGGATATCTTGGCTGGATATCCGGTACAACCTTTATTTCCATGTTTTCTGTGATCGAAAAAATAGTATACGGTTTACTGGGAATTTTTGTAGGGTATGGCTTCGTAGCAGCATCCCTCAAAGCTTCGTAGAAATTCTTTTCATCTTCTTTCAGTAATACCCATGTGTCACTATTTATTGATATAGGTTTTACCACAGCCACTGTCTTCTTTATTAGTTGACTACAGATTGCAATAGCAGTTCTCCTTCTGGTAAAAACTTCAACCATTCTGATCTTCAGCTTATGTTTTCTCAAAAACTGATGATAGTTGTATACCATCAGACAAGGTTCATCATTATCCGAGTCTAATTCTGCTGTTGCCTCTGGTTGTGCTTCAATAGGACTCTTCTGAACCGAGCTCTGCTCCACTGGTTCTTCCTGTTGAGCAATGGGAATTTCCTGAACTCTGCTTTGCTCAGTTTCTTTTTTCTTTTTCTTTTTGAGCACCATCAAAGGTTTCTTTCTTTCGACTATCTTCCCCAGCAGTTGACACGGTCGTCTTCCGACTAATCTTCTTAGTCTTGTCTTCTGCTTCAGCTAGTCTTGAAGATTTATGTACTTGAGATTTAACTCTCTCATATTCTGATTTTCTCTTCTTCTCAGTCTCTTTAGCTTTTCTGGCTGTATCCTCTTCCAGAATAGAGACTAAAGATCTTGTTGCTTTATGTGCACGAGATTGAGAGGATTGTTCCTGACTCTGTTCTCTGGCAATCTTCTCTTCTTGTTGCCTTAGAGTCCGAATCCTCGGTGATCTCTTTGCCTTCTTCGTAACTCCACTTAACAGACTTTCTCCTTGTCTTTTTGGCGCACCTCCTTCTGTTCTCCGAGGCTGACTTTCTTTAGTTTTAGGACTCGCCTATTTTATCAGCGGTCTTCCTGATGTTCTTCTTAGTTCATCTGCAGATGATCTCATACTCTATTGAGTTCGAGAACTTGAAGCGGGAGTCTTCTTCGAAACACGCTCCCCCTCAGTTGTTGTTTTCCTTGAAGGGTCGGCTTCTCCTTTAATCACTGTACTTAGACCCATTCGCTTTATTGTGATCGAATCAATCTTACTTTTCACCAGTACAGTCCTTTTATTTCCTTTATGTAGAAGGATTTCGGATTCCTTAAAAATCCTTATAAGAAGTATACCGTAAGGATAGCTATTTGTATCCTTCATCCCCTTAATCATGTAGTGAAAGATTAAGAAGGGTAAATCAATAGGGTTGCGATTTAACAAGTAGAATAAGCATTGTTCATCCAGAGTGGTCACCAAATGTCTTGAACCTGCTCTGGGTAAGATGCAATTAAACAGAATTGCATGAAGAACCCTAGCCTTCGGAATCAAACTAGAGGTCTTCCTCTCCCATGGGTCATTGGCTCCATATAATTGTCTTCTGACATCTTCTTCTTTCATACCAACCTGGGACATCCAACTGGCCTTTGTAGACAGGGTCTCACCAACCGATGGACAATCAGTCACCTTCCTTATCAGCTCCTTAGTCACGACAACAGATATACCATATACTGAAGATATGATAGTGTTGTCTACGAGTTGAGCGTTCTTCCAGAAATCGAATACCTCATTGGTGTATACTGGTTCTTATACCTGGAAGAAATTTCTCCAACCAGCTCTTACAATCTCTGGTTCTTCGTCCATACCATCATTTCTCAATGACTCGAAATCTACATGCCTTCCGAAAATCATAGCTGCCTCCATTGTTTCAGAACGAAAACTATTTCTGGTAAGCTTTTCGTCTAGGGTAGGATGATTGAGAGAATTTTAAAAGCAAGATGAACCGTCTAGAGATGAAAGTAACCGCAATGATTTTAACTTCAGGCTACTTGAAGGGTCTAGTCTGGTGTGTTCTAGAATCATTAAGATCCTCGAGATTATCAGATTTTTTCCCTCCAAAACTTCCTTGACAAAGAAGTTACCAGCTGTAACTCACTGTATCTGACACCGTTAGTTTTGATGTTACTTTAGCCTGACTGTTCACTTAACATAACCATGTCATGTTAAGGTTACGTCTGATCTTTTGGAACCGTTCTTCACTTAGTGGTTTGGTGAAGATGTCTGCCCACTGATGCTCTGTTTCGATGAACTGTAGACGCACCACCTTCCTCTGAACATAGTCTCTCAGGAAATGATGTCTAACTTCGATGTGCTTCACTCTAGAATGCTGAATCGGATTCTTTGATAGACTAATTGTGCTGGTGTTGCCGCAGTAGATTGGAATCTCCTCTTCTCGAACTGAATAGTCTTCAAGTTGATATTTGATCCATAACGTCGTGAACAAAGAATGCGGCGGACATATACTCGCTTGGCGAGTTGATAGAGCGATTGAGCTTTGTCTCTTGCTTGACCAGGAAACTAGGTTTGCGCCAAGAAAGTGACATCCTCCACTTGTGCTCTTTCTTTCGATTCTATCTCCGGCATAGTCCGCATCGCAATATCCGATTAACCTGAAATCTTTACCTTTCTCGAACATTAAACAAAGATCAGTAGTACCTGCAAGATATCTCATAATTCTTTTAACAGCGATAAAATGAGACTCTCTAAGATCTTCCTGAAATCTTGCACACAAGCATACACTGAACAAAATATCAAGTCTACTTGCTGTAAGATACAGTAAAGAACCAATCATCCCTCTATACAGGGTTTGATCCACCTTCTTACCAAGTTCATCTTTGGACAAAAGGTTTGAAGGGTGCATCGGGGTCGCCATAGGCTTCACATTATTCATATCAAATTTGGACAACAGTTCTTTCACATACTTTTGTTGATGAATGAAAATTTTCTCTTCGATTTGCTTAACTTGCAACCCAAGAAAGAACTTTAACTCACCCATCATACTCATTTCAAACTCTTTCTTCATTAGACTCTCAAACTTCATGCATAGCTTGTTTGAAGTAGCACCAAAAATGATATCATCAACGTAAATCTGAACTAAAATAAAATCATTATGAAAGTTTTTCCTAAAGAGCGTCTTATCGACTTGACCTCTACTGAAACCATTTTCTAAAAGAAAAGTATTCAGATGATCATACCAAGCTCTAGGAGCTTGCTTCAGGCCGTATAAGGCTTTATGAAGTCTATAGACATGGTCTGGATTCTTAACATCCTCGAAACCAGGTGGTTGCTTAACATACACCTCTTCGTCTATAAAACCGTTCAGAAAGGCACTCTTCACATCCATCTGAAACAACTTTATATTATGACAAACTGCATATGCCAGCAATATCGTAATGGCTTCAAGTCTTGCTACTGGAGCATACGTCTCATTGTAGTCTATTCCTTCTTGCTAATTATAGCCTTGTGCTACTAATCTAGCCTTATTTCGACTCACTCTTCCTGATTCGTCTAACTTATTCTTAAAGACCCATCTGGTTCCTATGATGGATTTCTTAGGGGGTTTCGGAACTAAGGACCACACATTATTCCTAGTAAATTGATTCAGCTCCTCTTGCATGGCTAACACCCAAGCTTCGTCTTGAAGAGCTTCCTCAACCTTCTTAGGCTCTATTTCAGAAATAAAAGCCACATTAGCTTCTCTTCTGAATCTAGACCTTGTCCTAACTCCTTCTGAGGTCTCTCCGATAATCAACTCTTCTGGATGAGAATTTTTATATTTCCAGTCTCTTTTCAGTCCGATAGTTTCTAAAATATCTTCAACTTTATCTACATGTGTTCCTGATGATGGAGTTTCTGTTCTATCATCTAAGTTCTTTGAAGGACCTTCACTCTCCATGTCATCTTCCTTATGGGGTTGAGAACTATCATCAAACTTGACATTGATGGTCTCTTCAACTGTCCTTGAAGTAAGGTTGTACACTCGAAATGCCTTAGACGATGATGAGTAGCCTAGAAAGATTCCTGGATAGGTCTTTGAATCGAATTTATCCAACAGCTCCTTTGTATTCAGAATAGAGCATTTGCACCCAAATGGATGAAAGTAAGATATGTTTGGTCTTCTTCCATTCCATAACTCGTAAGGAGTCTTCTTCAGCATTGGTCGCAACATAATTCTATTCTGAATATAGCATGTTGTGTTCATAGCTTCTGCCCAGAAGTATTTAGGAAGATTCATCTCACACAATGTAACATCCCACCCCCGACAGGAAGGGTAAAATAGTAAATTGACATAGGAAGAAATTGATAGGGATTTATTTGTATTGTCCATGCATACTGGTACTAGTGAACAGTGAAATTTGTGCACATGAAATAACTGTACATGCATACATGACATTCCCAGTTTTCGTGCCTAATGTAATTTTATTGTGATTAACGTAGTTATTGTGTTTGAAAAAAATTATTCGAGTGAGCGGTGAGTGTTTTATATTTTAAGGAATTTTAGGAAATTTTTGTAATTTTAGGAGAAAATTCTCGACGGAAAAAATCGCCAAGTAGCGAACCGGTTGATTTTCGGTAGCGAAAATTGCTATCCAATGGCACTTTAATATTGGGTATATTATTTTGGGATTGGAATTAGGGTCATTGGACTAGAATGGGTCAAATTTCATTAGGGTTTCTTAAGAAATCCTATTACATGTTTTTGTCCTTTTCTCATTTTGTCTTTTTCTCCCAAATTGCCAAGTGTCCAAAGGATTTAATGCCTTTGTCTTATGCTCCCCTAGTGTTTACGACTACTTCACATAAAAAGGGATGGAAAAGTTGAGTTTATGGCTTATTTCTTATCTCATCTGAAAACCTATCCATTTTCTCTTCTCCATCGATTTTTTTTTCTCATCAAAGAAATCCTTCCTCCAAATCTTACCAAGCGACTTTCTTTCCTTGATCAACCTACACATGTTTGGGGTTAGAAGTGAGTGGAGAAGTGGTTGAGGTAGATAGCAAAGAAAGAAATGAAAGGAATTGAAGTTTGGAAGCTAAGTAGGTAAGTGATTAAGTTAAGCTTTATTGATGCTTTGATTATGAATTTAATGCCTTAGTTGTTAGATGCATTCAATGGGACTTAAGGTGTAATTATTATGCTTATTGATGCATTAATTTGATGAAAATTAGTGTTTGAATGTCATAGTTTCAAATGATTGTAGTGATATTAGATGAATAAGACTTAAAAGAAAATGATTGACTATGATGCTGAAAATTTATAGGTTATGTTGAGGTGAAGTGTTTGATGAAATTTTGGTTGAATAGGAAGGTAAATTGAGTGCTAAGTTAAGTAGAATAGACATTGGAAAGAAAGGAATTGATTTGAGAAGTAAAGCTGGAAAATTGATATTTGACCTACTGTACTGTTTTGATCATAACTAATTGTATAGGTGAGTAAATGAGGTGAGATTTGTGCCCAATTAAACTTTGGGATGTTAGCTACATTTTGTGTGAAATAGGTGTGGTCAAATTGTAACTCTAATAGGTTGAAATTTGGCATGGAAAGTTACTGTTTTATTGCCTGTGAACAGTAACCGAAACCATACCCAATGATCTTTGCTGATTTTTCTAAATTAATTGAGATGGAATTAGGGAGAATGGTCTTCATGGAAGTTGATGCATATTGAGTTAGCTTTCCATTACCACTGATCTTGCTAATTTTCGAGTTGTATATTGGGAGATATGAACTGATTACTATTGATTGGTTTTATGCTTTTGGAGAAACCTAGTTAAAGTGTTGATTTTGTGAGCTTTCTGCATGGGAGCAATTTTAGCAATTTTTGTGGACTGAATTGGTGTGAGTGATATTCTGTAAAGTTGTAGAGGAAGACATTATCTTGAAAATGAAATATGGCATATAATTTTTAGAGGTCAAAGTTGGGAGTTATGATTTTTCAAAAACTGATCCTGAATTAGGTTAGGAATTGCTGATCATGGCAGTAACTTGCATGACAGTTTTGAAATGGTTAGAAATTAAATTGGAAATTGAGTTCTTCATGAAAATTGAAGTTTGAGGATTTATCTTTTAGGGATATAAAGTTCAGATTTTCTGACTTGTGTACAGGGAGTTATGCTTGTTATAAGTTTACTGCTCAAATTGAATGATTTCAGGGACAGCAACATTGACTGAATTAATTGACTTGTTTAGCAATGGAATTTGATTTTGGGTTGTTTTTGAAAGTTGTAGATGGCATTGTGAACTTATTGAGCATATTTATGTGGTAATTTTTGGCTGAAGAATCAGAGAGTTAAGGAATTTGAAATGTACTGTTCTGTTTTAATGGGATTTGAGTAGGCAGTGGATTTGACTGGATTTTGACACCCTTAGGGTGAAATTGATTTTGTGCTCTACATAAAACTTGTAGAGTTTTTCTTAATCTTTCCAACGACATATGGTTTGTAATTTTCTGAATTGTGTGGGAAAAGTTATGAATGATTGAAGTTCGGTTTGGAAAAAGAAAAGAAGGGCGAAGGCATTGAATCTCGCCCTGAGGGCGAGGCGACGACTCGCGAGGCGAGACGAGCTGAAATCTCGCCCCTCGAGAGGCGACGATCATGAGGGCGAGGCGAGCTGAAGCTTCGCCTCTCGAGGGCGACGACTCGCCCTCGCGAGACGAGGTCAGCGGCCAGACTCATGAGGCGACGGCTTCGCCTCGCGAGCCACGAGAGGGGATTTTTGTTTTAATTTTGGATTTTGATTTCTTTGATGTATAACTTTTCCGTCCGACGTCCGATTGACCTGATTCTTGAGGCATCGGATTCAGTAGAATATTTAATTTCATTTTGTGAGAAATTGGGAATTTTGGACGGAAATTGACGTGGCCCCAGTAACGGAGCCTTTAATCACTTTTTTGTTTAATTGGGGACCTATAGAGGTCCGAATTACGCACCGTCGGCGCCATTGAATTTCTAATTTTTTACGGATTTTATTGTTGAAAAAAATTGGATTAAGGCCGGAATATCATGAACATGCATTGTCCTTATTCTATATTTGTGCATGAATGAGAATGCAAAGTGATTAATGTGTATATGGCATCAATTTGTAGTGCAGGGATAAATGTCCGCTTTTCGGGCATTGTCGAAATTGGAAACCAATGCAAATCTGGAGAATCTTGTGAGTAGACCTAGATGGTCTTATTTATTGGTTATTTGCTTTTGTTATATGTTGAATGAGTATTGATTTATTTTATTAATTGTGATTAAATATGGGTTCCGCACGGGAGGTCCGGTGAGTAATTAAGTATTTGGAATTGCGTTTTGAAGTGCTCCTTGAATGTGAATGGGATGACCTAAGTGTATATATTGAGATTGTTAAAATGTCTTGCATGCATAATTGCACATAAATGAAATGTGACTTCTTAATTGATGTCGAATGCTTGGGACTACGGTCCGATGATAGTAACTATGATTGGTGAGTGCATGCAAATATGCATAAGACATTCCTTTGCATGAATTTATGAAAGATAATGAGAGTTGTGACGAGTAGTCAACAATGAGTAAAGAGCTTCATGCTCGAACATTGATTGAGCCTCGAGCTCAACGACAATGAGCCCTTAATGGGACGATTTATAATGAGCCCTTTATGGGACGATTTATAATGAGCCCTTTATGGGACGATTCACAATGAGCCCTATATGGGACAGTTTCAATGAGCCCGATATCTATTGGGCACGGGACGGTTTAGACACTCGGTCACAACAAAGTAATTAAATGGAAAGTGGGTTTCATGCACATATGCATAACATGATTGATTTGATTGTACGGAATGTGATTGGTTGAATTACTTGTATTGAATGGGACTGCAACACTGTATTGAATGGGAATGATAAACTTGATTGAATGATCAATTTGATTATATTGAAGATGACATTGTATCGACATAATGAAAATATGAAACTGTATGTGAATGTGAGGTATGATAGGGAATATGACATGTGACTTAATGGAAAATGAAAGTATGTGTTATATGTTATGTGATTGGATGGACCATCGATGATGGTCACTCACTGAGTTCGCAAAACTCACCCAAAATTTGCATCTATTTTTCAGGTCTTGAAGAATACCCGTTTGACACGGAGTATGTCTCTGTCGAGGCGAGATAAAGGATAGAGGTCGGGATCGGTCCGTGTTCGCATTAGTGTCTTATCAAATTGTGTTCGCAATCACCGTATAACAATGCTTTATATTTCTCTTGAGCCCATATTGGTTTTAATGTTTTACTCATTGAGTGATTGTAAATTATTCTCGGATGACCGTAATAATCTGGCTGGTTTATTATGAACATGGGTGTTAGTTACTTACCGTTTTTGCGCGCTAACGTGGAATCAATGGCTTCAAAAAATAAAAAAAGTATCTTGAGTTTTAATCGATCGATGTAATCGCCACCCTCATGGGCACGGACTCGGATATCACCAACGATATCGGGTTGGGTCACTTTCGAGTGGGTGTTACATTTAGGTGGTATCGAGCCCAAGAATACGAATGTATCTGGGCACGATCAAACATAGGTCAAGTTATGCGCATTTGAGTCGTGTCGTTGCAGCATCGTGGCAATCGATCCCTAGTTTGTGTCGCACGAGGATCAATCCTACGTACACGTGTGTTAAATGATTAAGTGTGAGAATCGTGAGAAGTATGTGAATGTGAACCCCTGGAAGTGTATAGGCAATTCAGAAAGGAAAAAGGAAAAAAAATGGATAAGGAGATTAAAAATCTAGGATGATGAAGTAATTAGAGCTCTGATTGTATATGCGATGAAATGGGAAACATTGGAACTGAGTAAAACGTAGATGGTCCGACCAGGCAGATATTGATTCACTACATTTGTGTTAGATATCAGTAGATATCATAGATAGATGATGATAGCGAGATTGTAATAAGATCAATATTGTACCGTAACGGTCTACCTAGAACTGAAAGAGCAAAGTGCCTAGTAGGGTAAGAAAAAGTAGAAATGGTGAGATAAAAGTGCACAGATAAACTGAAATGAACTCGTGAAACGGGTATGATTATGAGCGCATAAGCTTGAGACTGAAATGGTTATGCGAATATGGTGGTAAGAGTTTGGAAATCAGTAGAATAAGATTGTAAGGGAAAAAGACAGACTGACAATTTTCTACTGATTGTGTATCGAGAAATTCTAGATTTGGTTGAAAAGATGTATATAGATACAGAAATGGTAATTGGATGGGTAAATAGATAGAGATACAATGGAGTTGTATCAACGATTTTGTCGTATTTTGGGGACTGTGAATGCCCTATTATAGATTGTTTGAGGAAAATAAAGAGATACGTAGCAATAAGGAGATGATATTGTATAAGCCAAGTGGATATGACCTTAAAAAGGTCAAGTTGACACATGAATACTATGGGAATGAAACTAAGGAAATGAAAAAATAAATAAATAAATGAAACAAGGATAGTGATATATAACGAGAGTTGTCGCATTTGCATTGATTTACCGTTGGGGGTATATACGGGATAGTGAGGTGATCATGATGCATGAAACTGATGTGACATATACATGGAAAGAATAGAGGAAATGAAAAATGATTATGGCATAAGTCCTCTATTTGAGGATTGGTATAAATGGAAAGGAGTTTGTGGAATTCTGAATCGTATAGGTTAATAATTGGCTTCCGGATAAGATGAAATGATTTCGAGTAATGTGTATAGTAAAGTATAAGGGTTAAAGAAAGTGTATTGCGTCTCACCGAACCTTAGTGCAAGGAATGTTTTGATCTTTCCAACTATGGCATAAAATTGTTCTGACTGAGATAGTGCGTATAGTGGGAATTGAGCTTTTGAGATACCACGGATGATTGAAAAGCAATTAGGGAAACTAGTTGGCTGATGAGAATTTGGTGAACAGGATAATGCCGGTAGCAAGACTAATGGTCATGACAGGAATTTTAATTTGAGGCGATTCTATTGCAATGTGAAATGCATGGGTCTCCATTTGTGATGCAAAACTGGAATTAAGAATAAAATAGTCCAGAACTGCGAAGTGAAATACTCAAATGAAGTGAAATTTATGGAGGTCCAAGTACGGATGACTAGGCATTGGCATATGTCGATGTGACTGACAGGAAAGCAATTGATAAGAGAAAGTTCATAGCAACAAGAAGTCCTTATGGAAACTGGCGATGTGATGTAATGTTACCTTCATTAAGGAATCGCAAATACACTAACTGTGGACTCCTTTGAAAAGTTTGGTGATGTCGTTAAAAACAACAATGAGTAATGTCTAGAAATTGATATGAGGTAAATAAATGGTATCAACTGATGACTATGTGTTTGCAAGTGTTGCAAAGTAAAAGAGTTATATGAATAATGGAAGAACCTGATACTGGTAAGAAGCATCCCTTTGGAAATTGAGCAGTGTGGGATGACATGTCAAGTTGTTAGAACGGTATACGAAGAACTGAATTGTTTTTGATAAATGGTATCAATGCTATGAGTGAAATTGTTTGAAGCCTTGGAGACCTTAGATTCCTATCAAGAATACATCATGTAACAGGTTAGAGTTTGAACGGCATACATAAATGAATATTATACTGGTAAAGGTCGAGTGTAGTCGGAAATAGTTAACAGATAATTCTGCAATGAACAGACCAAGTGTAGACATTGGGGTTTTCAAAGCTCGTATAATGAAGAAGGAAAAAAAATGTCAAGGAGAATATGGGGCAAAATAAAATGTTAAATAAAGTGTTACTAGAGAATTGAAGTCGTAGATTTAGTGGTACTGGCTAGAGGTAAGAAAGGTTAAGAGTTCAGGAGTCAATCTGGTGATTCCCATAATAAATCCGAATATTCGAGTAAAATTGGAAGAACGATATTGGGTAACCAACAAAAGTGATTGAGCAAAGGAACTGAACAATCAAAGCTAGATATTCTAGTTGGAATACACGAAGAGTGACATTGAGTTATTACGGGTATAGAACGAAGTGATTATAGATTTAAGTGCTTATAGATTTGAATGTTCAACAGGAAAAGTGCTTAAGTGTTTGGACTGCAGAAGATTATGACCTCATTATATAGTTTTGACTGAATGATTATAGAACTAATGGTGATCACAAGATGGAATTGTACGCTTGTATTACGTAAAAGTGCATCATTGAGTCGAGATACTTGTGATGAGTGAAATAAAGGAAAGTGACCTACGAAAGTTGCATGGGTTAGTGTGGTGAATCATAATCGGACAAATGAAATAGAATTAAATGTATAAAGAACAGTGAATGTCAAAAGAAAACTGAATCTGGACTAAGAGTCAATGAAATATGAAGGAAAAATGCATTAGGTGGATTACCACCGGTTATAGTGAAATAGAGATAAGTGCCACGGTGTCGGTACCAAAGGAAAGTGAAGTGTCGCAGACGAGAGAAATTATTTTATTGTACGTATCACCTTGAAAAGGTGTACTCAGAATAGAAGTGGCAAAGAGGGTATCAATGGACCGGGATTAATCTGTATATTACTGGAGAGAAAGGTAATGGATTGATAAAACGGGATAAGTGAATAGATTCAGAAATAATAAACTGAGTCATAACATCGAAACTAAAGGTAGTGGCTACTCTGAAAATGATAAGTGAGATAGGGAAGATAGCGAGAAAGCCACAGAGGAAACGAACTGTCTTACTGCGATTTTTTTGGTAACGGAAGTATTGAGTGACGTAGTGTATGAGAACTGTAGGGACATATGATCACTGTCATCTGGAACCGTTGACTGAGAATTTCGAGGACGAAATTTTTTATAAGGAGGGGGAGTTGTAACATCCCACCCCCGACAGGAAGGGTAAAATAGTAAATTGACATAGGAAGAAATTGATAGGGATTTATTTGTATTGTCCATGCATACTGGTACTAGTGAACAGTGAAATTTGTGCACATGAAATAACTGTACATGCATACATGACATTCCCAGTTTTCGTGCCTAATGTAATTTTATTGTGATTAATGTAGTTATTGTGTTTGAAAAAAATTATTCTGAGTGGCCAGTGAGTGTTTTATATTTTAAGGGAATTTTAGGAAATTTTTTGTAATTTTCCGGAGAAAATTCCTGGACCGGAAAAAAATCGCCAAGTAGCGAACCGGTTGATTTTCGGTAGCGAAAATTGCTATCCAATGGCACTTTAATATTGGGTATATTATTTTGGGATTGGAATTAGGGTCATTGGACTAGAATGGGTCAAATTTCATTAGGGTTTCTTAAGAAATCCTATTACATGTTTTTGTCCTTTTCTCATTTTGTCTTTTTCTCCCAAATTGCCAAGTGTCCAAAGGATTTAATGCCTTTGTCTTATGCTCCCCTAGTGTTTACGGCTACTTCACATAAAAAGGGATGGAAAAGTTGAGTTTATGACTTATTTCTTATCTCATCTGAAAACCTATCCATTTTCTCTTCTCCATCGATTTTTTTTTCTCATCAAAGAAATCCTTCCTCCAAATCTTACCAAGCGACTTTCTTTCCTTGATCAACCTACACATGTTTGGGGTTAGAAGTGAGTGGAGAAGTGGTTGAGGTAGATAGCAAAGAAAGAAATGAAAGGAATTGAAGTTTGGAAGCTAAGTAGGTAAGTGATTAAGTTAAGCTTTATTGATGCTTTGATTATGAATTTAATGCCTTAGTTGTTAGATGCATTCAATGGGACTTAAGGTGTAATTATTATGCTTATTGATGCATTAATTTGATGAAAATTAGTGTTTGAATGTCATAGTTTCAAATGATTGTAGTGATATTAGATGAATAAGACTTAAAAGAAAATGATTGACTATGATGCTGAAAATTTATAGGTTATGTTGAGGTGAAGTGTTTGATGAAATTTTGGTTGAATAGGAAGGTAAATTGAGTGCTAAGCGAAGTAGAATAGACATTGGAAAGAAAGGAATTGATTTGAGAAGTAAAGCTGGAAAATTGATATTTGACCTACTGTACTGTTTTGATCATAACTAATTGTATAGGTGAGTAAATGAGGTGAGATTTGTTCCCAATTAAACTTTGGGATGTTAGCTACATTTTTGTGTGAAATAGGTGTGGTCAAATTGTAACTCTAATAGGTTGAAATTTGGCATGGAAAGTTACTGTTTTATTGCCTGTGAACAGTAACCGAAACCATACCCAATGATCTTTGCTGATTTTCTAAATTAATTGAGATGGAATTAGGAGAATGGTCTTCATGGAAGTTGATGCATATTGAGTTAGCTTTCCATTACCACTGATCTTGCTAATTTTCGAGTTGTATATTGGGAGATATGAACTGATTACTATTGATTGGTTTTATGCTTTTGGAGAAACCTAGTTAAAGTGTTGATTTTGTGAGCTTTCTGCATGGGAGCAATTTTAGCAATTTTGTGGACTGAATTGGTGTGAGTGATATTCTGTAAAGTTGTAGAGGAAGACATTATCTTGAAAATGAAATATGGCATATAATTTTTAGAGGTCAAAGTTGGGAGTTATGATTTTTCAAAAACTGATCCTGAATTAGGTTAGGAATTGCTGATCATGGCAGTAACTTGCATGACAGTTTTGAAACGGTTAGAAATTAAATTGGAAATTGAGTTCTTCATGAAAATTGAAGTTTGAGGATTTATCTTTTTATGGATATAAAGATCAGATTTTTCTGACTTGTGTACAGGGAGTTATGCTTGTTATAAGTTTACTGCTCAAATTGAATGATTTCAGGGACAGCAACATTGACTGAATTAATTGACTTGTTTAGCAATGGAATTTGATTTTGGGTTGTTCTTGAAAGTTGTAGATGACATTGTGAACTTATTGAGCATATTTATGTGGTAATTTTTGGCTGAAGAATCAGAGAGTTAAGGAATTTGAAATGTACTGTTCTGTTTTAATGGGATTTGAGTAGGCAGTGGATTTGACTGGATTTTTGACACCCTTAGGGGTGAAATTGATTTTTGTGCTCTACATAAAACTTGTAGAGTTTTTCTTAATCTTTCCAACGACATATGGTTTGTAATTTTCTGAATTGTGTGGGAAAAGTTATGAATGATTGAAGTTCGGTTTGGAAAAAGAAAAAGAAGGGCGAAGGCATTGGAATCTCGCCCCTCGCGGGCGACGACTTCGTGAGGGCGAGGCGAGCTGAAATCTCGCCCCTCGCGAGGCGACGACTTCATGAGGCGACGACTCGCCCTCGCGAGGCGAGGTCAGCGCCAGACTCGCGAGGGACGGCTCGCCCTCGCGAGCCACGAGAGGGATTTTTGTTTTAATTTTGGATTTGATTTCTTTGATGTATAACTTTTCCGTCCGACGTCCGATTGACCTGATTCTTGAGGCATCGGATTCGTAGAATATTTAATTTCATTTTGTGAGAAATTGGGAATTTTGGACGGAAATTGGCGTGGCCCGAGTAACGGAGCCTTTAATCCTTATTTTGTTTAATTGGGGACCTATAGAGGTCCGAATTGCATACCGTCGGCGCCATTGAATTTCTAATTTTTTACGGATTTTATTGTTGAAAAAAATTGGATTAAGGCCGGAATATCATGAACATGCATTGTCCTTATTCTATATTTGTGCATGAATGAGAATGCAAAGTGATTAATGTGTATATGGCATCAATTTGTAGTGCGGGATAAATGTCCGCTTTTCGGGCATTGTCGTAAATTGGAAACCAATGCAAATCTGGAAATCTTGTGAGTAGACCTAGATGGTCTTATTTATTGGTTATTTGCTTTTGTTATATGTTGAATGAGTATTGATTTATTTTATTAATTGTGATTAAATATGGGTTCAGACGGAGGTCCGGTGAGTAATTAAGTATTTGGAATTGCGTTTTGAAGTGCTCCTTGAATGTGAATGGGATGACCTAAGTGTATATATTGAGATTGTTAAAATGTCTTGCATGCATAATTGCACATAAATGAAATGTGACTTCTTAATTGATGTCGAATCTTGGGACTACGGTCCGATGATAGTAACTATGATTGGTCGAGTGCATGCAAATATGCATAAGACATTCCACCGCATGAATTTATGAAAGATAATGAGAGTTGTGACGAGTAGTCAACAATGAGTAAAGAGCTTCATGCTCGAATCTTGATTGAGCCTCAGCTCAACGATAATGAGCCCTTAATGGGACGATTTACAATGAGCCCTTTATGGGACGATTTATAATGAGCCCTTTATGGGACGATTCACAATGAGCCCTATATGGGGACGGTTTCAATGAGCCCGATATCTATTGGGTATGGGACAGTTTAGACACTCGGTCACAACAAAGTAATTAAATGGAAAGTGGGTTTCATGCACATATGCATAACATGATTGATTTGATTATGCGGAATGTGATTGGTTGAATTACTTGTATTGAATGGGATTTGCAACCATTGTATTGAATGGGAATGATAAACTTGATTGAATGATCAATTTGATTATATTGAAGATGACATTGTATCGACATAATGAAAATATGAAACTGTATGTGAATGTGAGGTATGATAGGGAATATGACATGTGACTTAATGGAAAATGAAAGTATGTGTTATATGTTATGTGATTGGATGGACCATCGATGATGGTCACTCTTTGAGTTCGCAAAACTCACCCAAAATTTGCATCTATTTTTAGGTCTTGAAGAATACCCGTTTGACACGGAGTATGTCTCTTGTGGCGAGATAAAGGATAGAGGTCGAGATCAGTCCGTGTGCGCATTAGTGTCTTATCAAATTGTGTTCGCAATCAACGTATAACAATGCTTTATATTTCTCTGAGCCCATATTGGTTTTAATGTTTTACTCATTGGTGATTGTAAATTATTCTCGGATGGTAATAATCAGCTGGCGGTTTATTATGAACATGGGTGTTAGTTACTTACCGTTTTTGCCGCGCTAACGTGGAATCAATGGCTTCCAAAAAATAAAAAAAAGTATACTGAGTTTTAATCGACTGATGTAATACGCCACCCTCGCGGGGCACGGACTCGGATATCACCAACGATATCGGGTTCGGGTCACTCGGGAGTGGGGTGTTACACACAACATGGTCCTTGCCATCTCTTGAATCGTCCTATTCTTCCTTTCAACAACTCCATTCTGTTGTGGAGTTCTGGGAGCCGAGAAGTTGTGGAAAATTCCATTCTCCTCACAGAATAATCTAAACTTCTCATTTTCAAACTCTCCACCATGGTCACTCCTGATACTGGCTATAGACATTCCTTTTTCATTCTGTAACTTTCTGGATAAAGTCCTAAAGCACTTAAAAGATTCATCTTTGTGTGATAAAAATAATATCCAACAAAATCGAGTAAAGTCATCAACAATAACAAGTCCATATTTCTTTCCGCCAAGACTTATTATCCTTGTTGGACCAAATAAATCCATATGTAACAATTCTAAAGGTCTAAGTGATGTTACAAAATTTTTAGAAGAAAAAGAGGTTTTAACTTGTTTTCCTTTCAAACAGTTTTCACAGAAAAACTCTTTGTCAAAACTTATTTTTGGCAATCCTCTTACCAAATCATGTTTTGCCAACTTTGAAATAAGTTTAAAAGAGACATGACCTAGCTTTTTATTCCAGATTAGTCTTTCTTCTTCGGAAGATAGAAAACATGAAATCTTTTGGCTTTGAAAATCTTCTAAATCAATTTTATAAAGATTGTTTCTTCTCTTGGCAGAGAAAAGTATAGACCCATCTTTGTTTCTGACTTCGCAAAGATTTTGATTGAATGTGACTGTGAAACCAGAATCACACAATTGATTGACACTAATCAAGTTATGCTTCAGACCATCAACAAGCAGTACATTATTTATGCATACAAAGGAATCTTTACCTATTTTATCGATTCCAATAATCTTCCCTGCTGGTTGTCTCCGAAGTTCTTGATCCTCCTTCTTATCTTTGAAGGTCTAGGAACATAGACCTTCTTCCCGTCATATGTCGTGAGCATCCACTGTCTAAATACCAATGGTGCTTGCGGTATTTTCCAAGGAAGGATATCTGCAGGAGAAATTATTTTATTTTTTGGTACCCAAATTTTCTTGGGTCCTCTATGGTTAGTAGTATGCATATGAAGAGTTTTTTGATGCATATAACTAGAACGTTGATTAAAATGAGGTCTATAATGGTTTCTCTTTTGGAAGAAAGGATTTTTATGAGACTGAGTCTTGTTACCTGTAAATCCTAATCCGGTTTTATCACTCGGATGTTTACATTTTCCAAGCATCTCATTCATTTTCTTAGTGCTCTCTGTGAAAGTAGCTAAATCAGCTGACAAATTCTTAATTCTCAGTTTAAGCTGATTGATCTATTCTGATCTGTCTACAACTTTATTCTTTTCTTCTAATTGCTTTTTCAGACATATATTTTCTCTCTCTATTTCTTCCGTATGTCTAATATTTTTTGCATTCTTTTTCTTTAACAATTTGTACTGTTTCAGAATAGCATGAGAATCTTCTAATAATTCTGAGTAGGCATCATGCAAATTATCGTAGTCAGATTTTACCTCTTCATCACTATCTTTCTTGGCCATCAGGAAGATGTTTGCATGTTCAGACGATTCGAAACCTGTATCTGATTTTGATGAATCTAGGTCCTCCCATGTTGCCATCATGCTTTTCTTGCCTTCTCTACTCTTCTTTGGTTTCTTCTTCAGAGTCGAACATTCGGACTTGTAGTGTCCAGGCTGATTGCACTCGTAGCAAATGACAAATGACTTTTCTAGTTTGGCTTCATCTTTGCCATTCTTCTTGAAAGTCTGATTCCCTTTGGACTTCTTCTTCCACATGCGTCTTATCTTTCTGGAGATGAAAGATAATTCGTCATCTTCATCACTTGACTCTGGTTCTGATTGACTGGAGTCGTCATCCTTTGATTCTTCAAGTTTTAACGCTTTTGATGACTCCCTCCTTCTATGAGTCTTGTGATTCTTTTGTCCGGCCTTCAGCGCTATCGACTTGTCCCGTTTGGGCTTGTCTTCAGCATTGAGTTCAACTTCATGAATCTTCAAAGATCCAAGCAACTCGTCAAGCTTTAACATGCTCAAGTCTTTGGCTTCTTGCACCGCAGTAACTTTAGGTCTCCATCTCTTCGGAAGACTTCTTAGGATCTTTCGAACATGATCTTGATTGTTGTACGTTCTTCCAAGAGCTTTCAATCCATTGACAATTGTTTGAAATCTTCCAAACATTTGATCAATAGATTCTTCATCTTTCATCCTGAAAAGTTCATACTGGTGCACAAGAATACTTATCTTGCATTCTTTAACTTGGCTTGTGCCTTCGTGAGCAATGGACAATGTGTCCCACATCTCCTTTGCGGTATCGCATCCGTGGACTTTGTCATACTCGCTCCTGCTTAGGGCACACGTCAAGAAGAAGAACTTCGCCTTTGAGTTCAGTTGTATTCTCGCCTTTTGGTCAGCCGTCCATCTGACTCGTGGAATGGAATTGCCATATTCATCTACTGGTGTATAAGGTCCGTTCTCTATTACGTCCCAAAGGTCGACTTGAGTAGATTCTATGAATAGTCGCATCCTATCTTTCCAGTAATGATAATCCTCTCCGTTGAATGCTGGAGGTCTAGTGACTGAGGCTCCTTCTGCGATGTATACATGTGATTCTGCCATTATCTTTGATCCACACTTTGCTAAAGTGATCCTTGGATACCAGGCTTTGATACCAATTGAAGTGAATCACACGTTAATACACTTACTTATAAAACGATATAGAATGCACGAGAAGGGGGGTTGAATTGTGTATTCCTCTTTTTTTAAAAAATCTTTCAAAAATGATTGGTAGAAATAAAATTCTTTACAGAAATTCCGATAGATTCTGATTAATCAAAACTTTGAAAACTTTGTTTACGAATTAAGTATTGATAAAACTTGAATCTAAAATATAGAGATATAGAGTGAGAGTAGTTTGACACAGAGATTTATCCTGGTTCACCCCAAATCGTGGGCTACGTCCAGTCCTCAGAGTTTCTTCTGAGATTTCACTATCTCTTCAACTTTACAAGTATTCTTTGCGAGCCTCTTCAGGTCTCTACAACTAGTATTCTTTCACACTTAGCCTCTGCAGGCTATCTGCACTATTTTTTCTCAGAAAACTGTTTGAACACTTGTTACAGTAAAATAGCTCTCAGCTAATTTGCACAATAAGCTCTTTACGATCACGTAGATATAATTTAGCTAAATTTTTTTAACTCGTCTAACTTTGCAATCTTCGACTTCGACTTGTATTTATAGCCTTCGTCTCTAACTACTTCTTGATTCTTGTTTCTTGAATCTTTAAAGAAACGGTTATTCAGTTGAGTTCTGTAACTAACTCGAACTGACTCCTTCGTCTTCTTTTTGAATTCTGCATCTTCTTTTTTCCGTCTGTATTTTATCGTCTATGTTTCTGCGTCTAAGTTTGCTTTTATTATTTCGCATCTGCATCTGCTTTACTATTCGCATCTGCGTCTGCTTTACTATTCGCATCTGCGTCTCTTCGTCTGCTTTTACTTAGCATCTGCTTTTCGTCTGCGTCTGCATGGCTTTGTCTGTAGGGCTTCGCTTGTCTGACTTCTTCTGTAGAACTTTGTCTGTCTTGCTTTTCTTTTTATTGATTGTCTTTGTTATACATCAAAATCATATCTAAGTAAAGTCATTTGGACTTAACAGTATTATTTGACTATTGAATGATTTTGTAAATGTGATTGATTATGTTGGTTTCCGGACAAGAGATCCGATGATTGTGATAGTTGACTTGGATATTGAAGTGCTACTTGAATGTGAATTGAATGAACTAAGTGTATTGAAGTGATTGCTAAGTGTTTTTGGAATGTGTAACCGCATGCAAGTGAAATTGTGAATTCTCAACTATATGTTGAATGTCAGACTCCAGTCCGATGATAAGTGAATGTGATTGAATAAGAACATGCAAATATGAGTGATGCATTTCATTTCATGAATGCATGAAACATAATGGTTGTTGTGACCAGAGTAGCCACCGATCAGAGCTTAAAGCTCGACGAGTGAAAATGAGCTTCAAGCTCAAAAGTGAATTAGAGCCTCAAGCTCAACGTTTAATGAGCCCTATATGGGACAGTTATTAATGAGCCCTATATGGGATAGTTATTAATGAGCCCTATATGGGACAGTTAGGCACTCGGTCACAACAAAGTAACAAATGAAAAGTGGTTCTCATATGCACTACATATGCATAATATGAATGATTAAATTGTATTGGATATGAAATATTGTGAATTATGTGTTATGTGACTGGGTGAGTTATCGATGATGGTCACTCATTGAGTTCGCAAAACTTACTCAAAATTTGCAAATATTTTTCAGGATCAAAAGAATACCCCGTTAGGCCAACGGGAGTAACCCTACAACATTCAAGTGAAGGATAGAGGTTGGGATTAGTTCATGTTTGCATTGCATTTCTCTATTTTGTATTGAATTGTATATTCTGCAACTTTTTGTATAAATTTGTATTCCGAAATGACTCAAGTGTTTTGTATTTTTGAAAAGGGCCCAAATGGCTATTGAAAATTTTGTTGATGGTTTTGGGTTAATTGAAAATGTTTATGAATGAATGTAGGCCCAAATTGAGTATCGACTTCTACATATTGTATTTGTGGTTAAAAAAAAGTTATACCGATTTCTAAATAATTGAGTGTCTTAGCACGCCACCTTCGCGGGGCACGAACTCGAATATCACCCATTGATGTCAGGTTTGAATCTTGCGAGAGTGGGGTGCTACATTTGGAGGTTTTACAAAACAACCAATTTGTGGCTAATAAACAGGAGTGCAGTTTTGGGAGACATACAATGGAGTATTTGGGGCATATCATTTTCGGGAAAGGAGTAACCATGGAGCCTGCAAAGAATAGTAGTGTGTTGACATGGTCGATTCCTAGGAATGTTAAAGGAGTAAGAGGATTCTTCGAATTGACAGGGTATTATCGTAAGTTCATTATGGACTATGGCAAAATAGCTAAATCGCTCACCGAATTGACTAAGAAAGAATGATTTCACTGGAATTCTGCAGCCTTAGAGTCTTTTGAGGCTCTCAAAAAGGCTTTAACCACATCTCTAGTATTAGCTCTTCCTAACTTTTCACAGCCCTTTGAGATTGAATGTGATGCCTCAGGAAATGGGGTGGGTGTTGTCTTGATGCAAAACCGAAGACCAACAACCTATTTCAGTAAAGCATTTTTAGCAGGAAATCTCTCTAAGTTATCCTATGAGAAAGAATTGATGGCTTTAGTATTGGCAGTGCACCATTAGTGTCATTACTTGCTTAGACTACCCTTTGTGGTTTATTCCAACCAGAAAAGTCTACGTCATATGTTGTAGCAAAGAATTACATCAACAAATCAACAGTGTTGGATGGCTAAACTTTTGGGCTATCACTTCGAAATCATGTATAAACTGGGACCAGAAAACAGGACTACTGATGCCTTATCACGAGTTTATAAAGAAGGGGAGTTTAAGACCATTGTTTCATTCCCTTTATGGTCGGAAGGCAAACAAATTCAGCAGGAGGTGCAACATGATCCGACACTATGTAATATTATATGAGATCTGCAGCAAAATCCAAATTCCAGATCTGGTTTTTCTTGGCATCAAGGGGTTCTTTTGCACAAGGGAAGGTTGGTTATCTTAGCTACATCCCCATTGGTTCCAATCCTCCTAAAAGAATATCATTCTTCTCTTATTGGGGGACATTCAGAATTTCTGCGCACATATAGGTGGATTGTTAGTAATCTTTATTGGATTGGTATGAAGAAGTCTATTCAAAACTTTGTCAAGTCTTGCAACATATGCTAATGGAAAAAATATACTGCTACATCTCCTGGGGGTTTGCTGCAACCCCTACCAATTCCTAATCAGATTTAAGAAGATATTTCAAAGGACTTCATAACGGGACTTCCAAGATCTGAACAACCTAAGCATTGGTCTTATTGGATTTAATAGGCCGAATTATGGTATAATATAACTTTTCATATTTCCACGGGTTCAACACCGTTTGAGGTGGTGTAGGGAGGAAACCACCCACACTTGTGCGATATTTACAAGGTGAGACTAGAGTTGAGGCAGTGGCTAGAGAATTATTGGATAGAGATGAAGCCTTAAATCAGCTAAAATACAATCTGCATAGGGCACAGGAGCAAATGAAGAGGTATGCGAATAGAAAAAGAATTCCTCAATCTTTTCAAGTAGGGGAGTGGGTTTTCCTAAAGCTACGCCCTCACAGACAACTCACGGTGTCCAGACGCATCAACCAAAAACTAGCAGTAAGGTATTTTGATCCCTTTGAAACTCTAAAAAATTGGGAGCAGTCACTTATAAACTCAAACTACCCCCCAATTTTAGAGCTCATCCAATATTCCATGTTTCGTAACATAAAAAGGTCATTGGCAATTATTCGGTGAAGGCCTCTTTGCCTGAAAGATTGGAAGTCGAATTGGAACATATAGTGGAACCCGAAAGTGTTCTAGCCAGCAGGACAGTAACTAAACTGGGGGACTCAACACAGCAATGGTTGGTTAAATAGAAGGGGCAAACAATGGAACAAGCTACATGGGAGGACGAATTTCCTCACTTCAGCCTTGAAGACAAGGCTACTCTTCTAGGAGGGAGTAATGATAGGATCTTCCAGGGAGAGAGTAATTTAGATAATGGGAGGGACAATAGAAAAGAGAATAAACCATTAGTATGGAAAGTGTACTCCATGAGAAAGAACAGTGGGCTAAGGGGAGTTAGTTAATAGGAAATGTGGCCAATTAGTTAGGCGTAACATAATAAATTTGAGAGAGGGGGGTTATGTAGGGGAGGAGAGCATGAGAGAGGGCGGAAAGAGAGAAGAAATTGTGACAGAAGGGTAACCAAACCTTCTGAGGAGCATTCAGCTTTGGATAGTGAGAAATATTATACATCTTTACTATAATGATATATACATTACGAATATACTTCAATAATACAGTAAATCTCTAGTGTTATAAGAATAGAGTTCTATCACTTGGCCCATTTTTAGGTGCTCTTTTTATTTACTTTATCGACTCATTTGGGTTGTCCAGACAATCATCTTTGCACTCAGCTCTCTTATCATTCTTCCAATGACAATATTTGTTTTTCCAGGTGGGGTGGAGGAATGGACGAAAAATATTTTGCCAAACTTGGAAAAAACATTATTTCTGTTTATAAAACTGAGACGTTTAGTCTTATTGGTAAGAAATCATTGAAAGTTGAAAACATTATGGACTTCATTTGGTCACTTAGTGATCCCATTATTTCTCTATTCGTCCCTGAGCTTGGTGGTGGAAACCAGCCTACTAGGGTGAGTACATTTTAGGATAGGTGTTTGTTCTTAGTTTACAGTTGCAAATTTGTTTCTCCCTATGAAATTGTGAAATATAGGTTAGCCTTGTACAAATTCCCAGCAAAGAGGAATTGAGACAGAATAATCTTTTTACTGTTAGTGACAAAATGTACTTATTAAGGCCTAATTGTCTATTACGTCCTTTTCCCTGTAACTAATCACTAATTTCTTCTGTACAGCCATAACGATTTACTGTTACGTAACTTACTGTTGTAAATAACTCTCTGTATTTAAAGCCTCTTTGTACAGACTGTAGAGCAATCATAAGAGAGACAAAATATCAATTCATATCTTTTCCTACAGTGATCTTTCTCTACATGGTATCAGAGCTCATCAAAGCCTAATGGCGCTCTCTCTCATTTTTTTGTGTGTGCATTCGTTCTTTGTCTCTCTAGTTTTTTTTCTTTCACTGACCATTCATACATACAATATGACTACTCCCGACGATAACTCCGGCACTACAAGTCCTGCAAATACCATTCCCTTCAACAACTCTTTGCTGGTGGTTTTAAACACTGCTTCCATTAAACTTAATGGAACCAACTTTTCGGCCAGGCGGGTGCAGATGACGGCACTCCTCATTGGCTACAGTTTACAAGGATACACGGATGGCTCTTTTCCATGTCCTCTGTTCACTGATCCTGGCTATCCCCACTGGATCAGGCAGGACCAGCTGCTGATTGCTGCTATTATTTCCTCTATTGCAAACAATATTGTTGCCTTACTTGGTTCAGTTACATCTCTAAACAAGCATGGGAGGTACTAGGCAAAACCTTTGCAAGCAGTTCTCGTTCAAGAATTTTTTCCTTGAAAGAACGACTTACTTGCCTTGAGAAAGGAGACCAACCTGTTGCTGTTTATCTATGACAACTCAAAAATATTGTTGAAGAATTGGTTATTATTGGTTGTCCAGTTGATGATACAGATCTTGTTATCCATGTTCTAAATGGAATTGGTTCTGACTTTAGGGAGATTGCCGCAGCTATACGGGCACGTGACACTCCAGTTTCGTTTGAAGAACTACATAAAAACTTCTTGACCATGAAACTTATTTGACGCGAATGACTCATAATGGTTCCCCTCCTGTTACTGCTTTAGTTGGGTATAAGTCGAACTGGAACCGTCATCAACGGCGTTCTTTACCACAAGGGTCATTACCCAATTCATCTTCTCACCAACGTCGAAGGCCTAGTACATCCAGTTTCCCCTCTAGATCTGATTGTAATGCGTCTCCAGTGCAATCTCGTGGTGGTGGCGATGGTTATTCTTCCATCATCTGTCAATATTGTGAGAAGCCAAGTCACACCGCTCGCCGTTGTTTTAAACTTCATGGGCGACCTAGCAATGGGCAACCTTCGGCCTATCACTCACAAAAGCCTACATAGCAGTCTTCAGAAAAGTGGATTGTTGATTCAGGAGCTTCTCATCACATCACCACTGATCTACATAATCTGTCTCTTGCAACTCCTTATGATGGTACTAATCATTTGGTGGTTGGTAATGGCACTGATTACCAATTACCAACACCGGTACAACGATTGTTCCTACTCCATCGAAAACTTTATCCTTATCTGATGTTCTTCATGTTCCCACTCTCAAACATAATTTCCTTTCAGTCTCTAAGCTTTGCGCTACTAACAATGTTTCTGTTGAATTCTTCTCCTCCCATTTTCAGGTCAAGGATGTCACAACCAAGGCAGTACTGATGCAGGGTCACTGTGTTGTTGATCTATATTATACTTCATTTCCGAAGAAGCTCCATCATGCCTATGTTACTACCCATGGTTCTGTTCGAGACTGGCACCACATTTTCGGCCATCCATCTACATCAGTTCTTCAGCATCTAAATAAACATTTTTCCCTTAGTATTCGTAATAGTCTTCTCAATCCATGTGTGTCATGTGCCTGTGTCAAGAGTCATAAATTGTCTTTTTCTAACAACCATCTGTCTAGTACTCGTCCCCTTCAGTTGTTATTTAGTGATGTTTGGGGTCCAGCTCCTGTTTCATCTATTGATGGCTTTCGATATTATGTTGTTTTTGTTGATCATTTTTCCAAGTATATTTGGTTGTACCCCATTCAACGTAAATCTGAAGTTCTTTCCATTTTCACACGATTTAAAGCTCTTGTTGAGAACTTCTTTAACACTAAAATCACATCTATTTACAGTGACAATGGTGGTGAATATGTTGCACTTAAGAATTTTTTGGGTCATCATGGCATAACACACTTTACTAACCCTCCTCATACGCCTGAGTTAAATGGAACGGCTGAAAGGCGTCATCGACATATTGTTGAAATTGGACGGGCACTTCTTCATCAATCCAAACTCCCACCCTCATTCTGATCTCATGCGTTTCAAACTGCAGTATTCCTGATCAACAGATTACCTACGCCAGTTCTACAGATGACCTCTCCATATGAAATACTACATAAATCTCCACCCAATTATCATCACCTACATTCCTTCGGTTGCTTGTGCTTTCCTTGGCTTAGGCCCTTATACTCAGCACAAATTACAACAACGTTCAACACCTTGTATTTTTATAGGATATTCACTTTCCAACTATGCTTATCTCTGTCATGACCCTATCACTCAGAAAACTTACACCTCTCGGCATGTTACGTTCTATGATAATTCTTTTCCTTATGAGCGTCTTTGTAGTACCCCCTCACTGCCCACTGCCCACCTCCACTGATACTTCATCCCTCCCCTCTCCAGATTCCCCATGCTTCTTCGGAAAGGAACTCTAATATGAATCCTCATCTCACGGTCGATGCTATATCAGTGCCCTCCCTGCACACTGACGCCTTGACTAATCCTCCTACCTTGAATCCAGTACCTGCTCCTCATGAGCCACAGTCTTCAACTGTCACTGCCACCGTGAACACACACCCAATGCAAACCAAGGCCAAGAACAATATTCACAGACCGAAAAAGCTCTATCAGGTGAGTAAACACCCACTCCCAGTGTAGAGTTCGGCCTCTACCGTCGTCACTCCAGGTATTGTCCTCTTTGGTACTTGGATGAGTCACCACTCGAACCCAAGACCTCAAGGTTTTGTTGCACTTAAGTGCTGCTCAATGGTAAGAGGCGTGCACTTAAATGCAACAAAACCTTGAGGTCTTGGGTTCGAGTGGTGACTCATCCAAGTACCAAAGAGGACAATACCTGGAGTGACGGCGGTAGAGGCCGGACTCTACATTAAAAAGGCGTGTAGCATCCCACTCTCGCAAGACCCAAACCTGATATCGATGGTGATATCCGAGCTCGTGCCTCACGAGGGTGGTATACTAGAGCAGTCAATGCAGTTCAAAAGCTCGGTAATGCATTTTCATTTTTGAAAATAATTGAGCGCGCAGATATCAGTAAATAATTTGAGCCCGCTTTAATATGAAATCATTTTCGATCATAAAACAATTCATACACACAATATCCATAGTCAAATTGGGCCCAATACAATATCGGTACTATTATGCAGAATTTGCAGAGTTATAAATTTACACATAATTCAAAATGACATTAATGCAGATGTGAAACTGATCCCGACTTCAACCTCTGACTCTCTTGCGGAAATCATAATCCCGTTTGTCTAACGGGGTACTCGTCAATTCCTGAAAAATAATTGCAATGTTAGGTGAGTTTGCGAACTCAGTGAGAAACCATCATCGATGGTTCACTAAACTCATGCATATCGCAAACAATTCACAGTTTCATTCAATTACACATTCAGTATTATCATATAACAATTTACAGAACTCATGCGATTTCATAAATCAGTTATCACATTTGTATGCAATGCACATGTGACTCTTTTCCATTTATTACGATGTTGTGACCGAGCGCATGCGGTGATCGATATTCGATGGACGCGTCGAGGAGTAGGAGAGCCCTCGTGAATGCACTAACTCCCCTCGAGCTCAAGGCTCGGTTCGATCTGATGGCGTCTCGGGTCAACAACTATCATTATCTCGAACATGCCATTATGCATGAATGCATATGTCCCAATTTCCATTTACGATCGAGACGATTCAATGTCCCATTTCCCATTCCTTGGACCTTGATGCGATATTTGATCATGAACATTTTCAATTTATTTCAAAAACATTTATAATCGCCATACACAATAGCACTTCAATATCAAGTTTCCAGTACTTCGGACACCTATGATCCGAAATCAATCACAATCAAACACACATATCCTTCCATTATCTCCACATGGCATCAATGCAGAATATTAAACACATAAAGATTGAGGAACCAACTAGGTTACTCACCTGTACTTCCGAGCTATAGCCTGGAAGTCCCAGCAATATCTGTGGAATTGTTCCATCGGTGCCTCTAGAACAATTAAATAATTTTCATTACTAAATGCATAATCAGAAATAATTCAATAATGCACATGTCTTAAATAAAAGATGTACGATGCCTATTCATGACTTTCTCGGTACTATTTCCCATTTTCGACTTTCTTTTGTCACATTCTAACCTTTTACTCAATTGCTCAATAATGACTCACTTTCGATTCAATAACATATTACGGAACTCCATCAATTCCATTTCTAATATTCAGTCAATTTATCAAGTCATACTCGCTAAGGTATTACCTCAAAATCAATATCACTATTCTTTAGATCGAATTTATCCTTTATGCTCAATTTCTAAAATTCCCAGTAGCATTGATTTTATTTTCAAAGTCTCACATTATACTCCAATTGTTAAGAAACAATCTTTAGGTGCAATACAATCACATCCTTAACTTTCTTTCACTAATTGAGATCTCAAAAACTTGAATTCAAACTCTCATTCTTTTCCTCAATTGTAGACCTCGTTCTCTAGTTCATAACGAATCAATAATCACCTCAATTGGAGGTCTACCCCATTTGTTATGCCCTAAAAACCAAACTAAATCAGTTCAAAATTCTGGTCCTCGCCGTGACGTATGGACGCTCGCCGCGGCGTCTATACAATGGCTCGTCGTGACGTATAAACTTGCTCGTCGCGACGTCCCAATCTATCACTCGTCGGGACGTGCAATTTATCGCTCGTCGCGACGTGCACTCATCGCGGCGCCTATGCACGTCGCGGCATACGCGCGTCGCAGCATATACTCCTTTTCTCGTCGTGACGTGCGGGCCCTGGTTCATCTTCTCCGATTCCCTTTTTACTTTTCTCTCTCTAAAACTAGTCATAACTCACCCATAAGTTCCTCAATCTTCCACAAATAAACTCATATATGCATTAAACAATCATAAAAACACATTAAAGCCGTTTCACTTACCAATCAAGCCTCAATCCTCAAATCTTCTGAAAATCTTCTAAACCTTTAACACCAACGGTTTCCTCCCAAAACCACACCAACGATCATCTTCCTTAGGATTTAGGCTTGGCTTTACACAAGGAGAAGGAGCTATCAAGCAACAAGCCAAAGATCAAGCACGGTGAAGAAACAGAGAATCGATCGAAGGAGAGGAAAATTTGCCCTAGGGAGGAAGACTTTTCTTTCTTCTTCCCTTATAACCTTAGATATTTAAAGGTTAATCACCTAAGTCTCTTGTCTTTTTCCTCGCAAAACATTTAAATCTCTTTCTCTTTTCAATTCATTTCCAGTCCAATTTGTCTCCAAATTTCAATAGCTCGATATATTAACTTCCAATATCATATATCTAAATTTTTCCATTGCCATTTACCAATTATTCTAGCACTATGCAGTCAATCAGTCCGTTACTCGAAAAATTTCCGGTCCGAACTTTTTCTCCCGAATTTCCAGAAAAATTTCCTAAAGTTCACTGTCAACTGGCGATCACTCAATACAGTTCCAACTCAATATTCAAACTCAATTATTCCCAAAATTCTCAATAATTCATAATCAAATCTAATTATCTCAAAAATCATAATTCATATCAAATTCAAAATCAAATGCCAGGAAAATGTCATGAATGCATGTACCTACATGTGCATGTGCAAAAGACCCATTCCTCTAAAATTAGAGGCCAAATGAATGCTCAGTCAATAATATACGGTAAAAATCCTAACCCGTCTTAATTTACCAATATAACCTTCCCATCGGTGACAGGATGTTACAATTCTCCCCTCCTAACAAAAATTTCATCCTCGAAATTTCATATATGATTGATTAAGAAGGCAGGGGAGTCTTTTCGATCATTGACTCTCTGTTTTCCACTTATTTCGCTACACGAATAATTTCTACCAGTTAACTTAAATCAAAACAATCAATAAACCACTCGCCTTTCTCAAACTCTACATTGCCTTACTGTTTTCTCATGATTACTCCCAATTCATCACTTTCAATATCAATAACACAGATATCGGATCCTAACAATATTTCCTAATCCTGTCTATGTAACACTTTGGATCCGAATCATCTTTTAGGTTTTAAACTGAATTGCCAATTCTTATCTACACCACAGTCACATAGATGACCTCTATAAGCCTTTATCTCTATCTAAGTGTATCTTGGCCGAGGCGATACACTCCGAAGCATTTCGTTTATCACTTATCAGATTACATCTCCTTAGAGTTAAAACACTAATCTCATAAGATTCTAATAGCCTCGATCCACTCAAATCATTGCCCTTTTACTTGGATTTCCTATCCTCATTACAGATTCATTTTACTCATCAACATAATACACTGTTCAAATGGTATCACCCACACAACAATTGTTATGTCCTCAATCCGACTGGACTATACATCAATTTCATGTCCCTATGAACCCCACAATACCAGTTTACATTTGTTTCCAACAGTCAAGTCCGTTGGTTGATCACACATATAATCATTTGATTTTTCCCTCTAAACCATCAATTACTCTTTCGATGTACTCTTACTAAACCATAAGGCTCTGATCGTTCTTCGCGATTTCTCTAACGGTTTCTTTAGTCTGTACTACACATATTTCTTAATCGAACTATACATATCACTTTCCTCAATAATTGGAGTTATTTTCAATTCCTCGATAAGGTTCGCAAATTTCAAACACCTTAATTTGGTATTTGCCAATCCTTTATATACACGACTGATTTTGAAATTCCAATAACTAATAATACATTCTTTTTGCCCCTTATTGCTAGCTCGTCAGATTGCACTCAGTAATATAAGCTTATCGCCCGAATTGTGATCTTCTGCCATTGAAATTTTTGTTCAATCCATTAAATTGAACCACTAGCTTAGTTTGAAATAATCAATCGCTTAATCCTTTTCAAATCATTCGAATTCCTGAAATCTCTTGACCGTTATCGATTTGCATATCCATGAACATCTTCAAAATGTTTCTATACAATGAATGTCTCCAAGCTTTTAAAGCAATACTCAGTACAACAAATTTCAAATCATTAATCAGAATACAACCCATGAAGTTATATTTGTCCCCAGGTATATAAAATCACTTTACACAATTTCAATAGATTGCATCATAACCTTTACTGGGACACCTTAGTATATATTGCAAAATCTCCAAATATAGCGATACAATCAATACTCAATTTGTAAATTTTCTCCAAAAGTCTCTTTTACAATCATCAGTCATACCATTCACACATTTTCCTCAAACATTATTGTCAAAGCTAAACCAGAAAATCTTTGATAATTTCTGGACGCATCCAGCATTCACTTAGTTCTGAATAACTCCAAATCCCGTATATAGTCCCTACAATTTCGCATTTTATCAACACCGATAATTTCATTTAGTCTCCCAATGCCCCCTATTCGTATACTAATTCATCCATTATTCATTCGATCAGATTAAGATTCACTCATATGAAACTTGCATGATATAAAATTTCCTCAACGGTGCCAATTTATCTTCTTCACTTTTCAAATACGTTTGATCGATCATCGATGATCGTGGTCACTATTTACTCTAAACACAATTGAGACACCTTACTCTTCAGTAATACAATCAACTCCTTATACCCATAATTGATTCATATAACTCTTTAAATTATCGAACGTCTCTAATAAGGAACAATTTTCTTATAATTTTCTCAGTTTCATCATAACATATTCTGACACGTGTTCCTTTACCCTCATTTCTCCACATAACCCAATTTATTTGCGATAGATCACTCCCTGGGTTGAACAAACGTTCATCATATCAATTTTTTTATATACTTTTAGAACATAATTACACAAAATATACACGAACCTATATTCTCCTCATATTCACAATTAATATTTCCTTGATGTTCAGTAATTCTCTTACATAATCAGAGTCATTTTACCAACATAATGCACACTTTTTCAGTAGAATTTTCTACCTCTTACGCTTGAGGCTCTGCTAGAATTAGGACTCCAAAATTTACTTGTACTTTATTTCAGATTTATCTCTTCAATGATTACTCTCAAATCAAATCGTCAGATCAACTAAACCTTACCAATCATTAATACTGTTCATAAAACTTTATCAATCAACTATTTTTTTTCACTATATATCAGTCACTCTTAATACCTCGAGAAGATCAATTTCAACTATGCATAATATCCCAATAAGAGCAGTTCATGCCATGCCTTACAAGATCAGAACATCCCTTATAATGAGGCTCTGTAGGGAGCTTAAACAATTTCATTTACTCTAATATGTTGGCATACATCGCCATAATCATCACATCATATCTGAAAATGTATTCACATCATTTACCCATCAGTAGCCTTACTACTAAGAACACTTTAATCCTATTTAGTTCTAGATAACCTTTCTCTTTTTGGTACCAGTTCTCGATCATGGGGACTTTGCTATGCACATGTCCCTCTTTTATTCCCTCAAGCTCATTACCTGTGCTAACATCATTAACTATCTCACTTCTTTCCCAATTGATCACTATAAGCACTTTCATTTCTTATTCCAACTCGAATTGAACTTTAAACTATAAGAACTATAACTGGCGGTTATCCACTAACTCACCAATTGATTTCGACATCATCTCTACACGTATGATACATTTTAGCTTAATAGTTCCACTTGCCATGGGGCTTCCATAATCAGGTGTGTATTTACGTAGGCAATCAACTGAACCTTGACAACTTTTTCATCTACCATCTTTATTGTCTTACATTTCAATCTTTTCATTATTGCATTATACCCATGTATTTTCATACTTAAATCAATCTCATAGATGTACAATCATTCTTAATTTTCCACTAACATAATTTGACTCAAAGTCATATATCAATATTCCTAACTCTCGGCACAGTAATCAATCCCAATTGTAACTTCTCTAGGTCACAAAACATTTTATTTTCATCCACTATGTTTATACACTTTCATTCTTTCCATTTCTAACATATCTCTATTTTCCTTTATCAATTTCTATCCTCCATTCAAAGATATACTCAGTATAACACTGATATTGCATTTCATAATATATCCGCCAATACCAGTACACCAAATCTTCATCTGTCAAATCGAACCATACACTTTTTCCGATTCCTCAATATTCACAACTTCCTTTTATCATCTTCTAACATATTATCATTTTCCTTACTATTTCTAACCGCTTAAATGACTGATATATGCTCATGCATGTGACTCATACACTAGACTGGGGATCAGTTGTCACTGTCTGCCGAGACATGACTTTAATGCATATAACTTGACACATTTTTCAGAATGCCCATGTAAGATTGTACTTCTGGGCTTTGATACCACAAATGTAGCATCCCACTCCCGCAAGACCCGAACCCGATATCGATGATGATATCCGAGCCCGTGCCTCACGAGGGTGGTATACTAGAGTAGTCAATGCAGTTCAAAAGCTCGGTAATGCATTTTCATTTTTGAAAATAATTGAGCGCGCAAATATCAGTAAATAATTTGAGCCCGCTTTAATATGAAATCATTTTCGATCATAAAACAATTCATACACACAATATCCATAGTCAAATTGGGCCCAATACAATATCGGTACTATTATGTAGAATTTGCAGAGTTATAAATTTACACATAATTCAAAATGACATTAATGCAGATGTGAAACTGATCCCGACTTCAACCTCTGACTCTCTTGCTGAAATCATACTCCCGTTTGTCTAACGGGGTACTCGTCAATTCCTGAAAAATAATTGCAATGTTGGGTGAGTTTGAGAACTCAATGAGAAACCATCATTAATGGTTCACTCAACTCATGCATATCGCAAGCAATTCACAGTTTCATTCAATTACACATTCAGTATTATCATATAACAATTTACAGAACTCATGCGATTTCATAAATCAGTTATCACATTTGTATGCAATGCACATGTGACTCTTTTCCAGTTTATTACAGTGTTGTGATCGAGCACATAACAGTGATCAGTATTCAGTGGACGCGTCAGGGAGTAGGAGAGCCCTCTGGGAATGCACTAACTCCCCTCGAGCTCGAGGCTCGGTTCAGTACAGTGGCGTCTCGGGTCAACAGCTATTATTATCTGAACATGCCATTATGCATGAATGCATATGTCCCAATTTCTATTTACAGTCAGTAGACAGTTCAATGTCCCATTTCCCATTCCTTCGGACCTTCGGTCCAGTATTTCAGTCATGAACATTTTCAATTTATTTCAGTAAAACATTTATAATTAGTTGCACACAATAGCACTTCAATATCAAGTTTTCAGTACTTCGGACACCTATGGTCCGAAATCAATCACAATCAAACAAACATATCCTTCCATTATCTCCACATGGCATCAATGCAGAATATTAAACACATAAAGATTGAAGAACCAACTAGGTTACTCACCTGTACTTCCGAGCTATAGCCTGAAAGTCCCAGCAATATCCGTGGAATTGTTCCATCAGTGCCTCTAGAACAATTAAATAATTTCCATTACTAAATGCACAATCAGAAATAATTCAATAGTGCACATGTCTTAAATAAAAGATGTACGATGCCTATTCATGACTTTTCCGGTACTATTTCTCATTTTCGACTTTCTTTTGTCACATTCTAACCTTTTACTCAATTTCCCAATAATGACTCACTTTCGATTCAATAACATATTACGGAACTCCATCAATTCCATTTCTAATATTCAGTCAATTTATCAAGTCATACTCGCTACGGTATTACCTCAAAATCAATATCACTATTCTCTAGATCGAATTTATCCTTTATGCTCAATTTCTAAAATTCCCAGTAGCATTGATTTTATTTTCAAAGTCTCACATTATACTCCAATTGTTAAGAAACAATCTTTAGGTGCAATACAATCACGTCCTTAACTTTCTTTCACTAATTGAGATCTCAAAAACCTGAATTCAAACTCTCATTCTTTTCCTCAATTGTAGACCTCGTTCTCTAGTTCATAACGAATTAAGAATCACCTCAATTGGAGGTCTACCCCATTTATTATGCCCTAAAAACCAAACTAAATCAGTTCAGAAATCTGGTCCTCGCCGCGACGTATGGACGCTCGCCGCGGCGTCTATACAATGGCTCGTCGCAACGTATAAACTTGCTCGTCACGACGTCCCAATCTATCGCTCGTCGTGACGTGCAATTTATCGCTCGTCGCGACGTGCGCTCGTCGCGGCGCCTATGCACGTCGCAGCATACGCGCGTCGTGACGTATACTCCTTTTCTCGTCGCGACGTGCGGGCCTTGGTTCATCTTCTCCAATTCCCTTTTTACTTTTTTCTCTTTAAAACCAGTCATAACTCACCCATAACTTCCCCAATCTTCCACAAATAAACTCATATATGCATTAAATAATCATAAAAACATATTAAAGCCATTTCACTTACCAATCAAGCCTCAATCCTCAAATCTTCCGAAAATCTTCTAAACCTTTAACACCAACGGTTTCCTCCCAAAACCACACCAACGATCATCTTCCTTAGGATTTAGGCTTGGCTTTACACAAGGAGAAGGAGCTATCAAGCAACAAGCCAAAGATCAAGCACGGTGAAGAAACAGAGAATCGATCGAAGGAGAGGAAAATTTTCCCTAGGGAGGAAGACTTTTCTTTCTTCTTCCCTTATAGCCTTAGATATTTAAAGGTTAATCACCTAAGTCTCTTGTCTTTTTCCTAGCAAAACATTTAAATCTCTTTCTCTTTTCAATTCATTTCCAGTCCAATTTGTCTCCAAATTTCAATAGCTCGATATATTAAATTCCAATATCATATATCTAAATTTTTCCATTGCCGTTTACCAATTATTCTAGCACTATGCAGTCAATCAGTCCGTCACTCGAAAAATTTCCAGTCTGGATTTTTTCTCCCGAATTTCCAGAAAAATTTCCTAAAGTTCACTGTCAACTGGCAATCACTCAATATAGTTCCAACTCAATATTCAAACTCAATTATTCCCAAAATTCTCAATAATTCATAATCAAATCTAATTATCTCACAAATCACAGTTCATATCAAATTCAAAATCAAATGCTGGGAAAATATCATGAATGTATGTACCTACATGTGCATGTGCAAAAGACCCATTCCTCTAAAATTAGTGGCCAAATGAATGCTCAGTCAATAATATGCGGTAAAAATCCTAACCCGTCTCAATTTACCAATATAACTTTCCCATCGGTGATGGGATGTTACACCCAGTTACTCTTGAACCAACATGTCTTTCGCAGGCCATGAAAGATCCCTTATGGAGATCCTCAACGAACGAGGAGTTTGATGCCCTTATCAATAATCACACGTGGGATCTTGTACCAGCACCTCCAGGCAGCAATATTGTTGGGAATAAATGGTTGTATCGGATTAAGCGGAACACAGATGGTTCGGTGGCACGTTATAAATCACGACTAGTTGCCAAAGGGTTTACCCAAACTCCAAGTTTGGACTTTCATGAAACCTTTGCTCCGCTAGTTGCCAAAGGGTTTACCCAAACTCCAAGTTTGGACTTTCATGAAACCTTTGCTCCGGTTCTAAAACCCCAAACTCTTAAGATCATTTTTACAGTTGCTCTTGCTCACAGTTGATCTATTCATCAAATGGACGTTAATAATGCATTCTTACATGGAGCTTTAACCGAAGATGTTTACATGCGACAACCTCCGGGGTTCATCCATCCTGATCATCCAACCTTTGTGTGTAAATTACGCAAAGCAATTTATGGACTCCGTCAGGTTCCCCGTGCTTGGTACGATTCCCTGAAGACTTTCATTCTCTCGTTTGGTTTTCATCACGGCCTTAATGATCCATCGTTATTCATTTATCATAATAATGGTGTGGTTGCTTATTTTTTGGTCTATGTGGATGATCTCCTTCTCACTGGTAGTTCTTCGTTGTTCTTAGCAAAGTTCATTATTGAGTTGTCAAAGCAGTTCCAGCTAAAACAATTGGGATTTCCATCATATTTTTTGGGGATTGAAATTATTCCTACTCCTACCGGATTGTTTCTGTCACAGCATAAATACATCAGGGACATACTGGTTCGTTTTGGTATGGATAATGTCAAACCAGCATCCACACCTTTATGCCTTTCCACACCTCTCCACCTTGACGATGGCACTGCAGCTACCGACGTCTCTCTTTATAAACAAATGGTTGGGTCCCTCCAGTATTTAACTCACACCCGGCCAGATGTTGTCTTTGCGGTGAATAAACTTGCCCAGTTCATGCATGCACCGAGTGTTACTCACTTACAACAAATTAAAAGACTTTATCGTTATCTCAAAGGTACAATACAGTTTGGTTTACAACTAAATAGGCAGGAAAACATGACCCTTCAGGTCTTTGGAGCACCACCGTCCCCTCTTCATGCATACAGCGATGCAGACTGGGCTGACAACAGTGACGATAGAATGTCTACTTCAGCCTACCTTGTATTCTTTGGTGGCAATCCTGTCTCCTGGCACTCCAAACGCCAATGCACAGTTGCGTGTTCATCAACTGAAGCTGAGTACCGATCCCTTGCAACAGCAGTGGTAGAACTTCAATGGCTGCAAAATCTTTTATCTGAACTCCATCTTCCTTTTAAAGGGTTACCAATTCTCTTCTGTGACAATCTTGGAGCGATGTACTTATGTAAAAATCCGGTTTTTCATACACGGATGAAGCATATTGCCTTGGACTGTCGTTTTGTGCGACAACATGTACAAGCCGGAAAATTAAATGTCGCTCACATTTTCACTCATGATCAGTTAGCCGATGCTCTTATCAAGCCCCTGTACTCTCACCGCCACGTCTCACTAAGACACAAGATGCATGTCCTCGACGGTCACATGCTCTTACAAGGGCATATTAAGGCCTAATTGTCTTTTACGTCCTTTTCCCTGTAACTAATCACTAACTGCTTCTATACAGCCATAACGATTTACTGTTACGTAACTTACTGCTGTAAATAACTCTCTGTATTTAAAGCCTCTTTGTACAGACTGTAGAGCAATCATAAGAGAGACAAAATATCAATTCATATCTTTTCGTACAGTGATCTTTCTCTACAGTACTGGCAAATCTTGCTGTAAAGGTTGATCGCTATACAAAAGTAAGAAAAGTACACACCCGGGCTTTGAGCTTTTCCGAATAAAAGAGCGTGATATACTCATTGAGGTATTGGAGCTTGACAATAAGAATGACAAGATTGTCGCTTTTCCTTGGGAACCAAAGGGTCAGAGGTTTGCAATTATTCATGGTGATAGCCCAAGGTCGGATGTAAGCTTTTACTCGATGAAGACTGCTCATAATAGTGGCCGAGTTTCTAAGCTTGCTACCCTGAAGGCCAACAAGCAAATGCTCTTTTTTGGTCACCTGCTGGCCACTTCATAGTCCTTACAGGGCTAAAGGGTTTTAATGGACAACTGGAATTTTATAATGTAGATGAACTTGAGACAATGGCAATGGCAGAGCATTTTATGGCAGGTAATTCATTTGTGGCTTCTATGTAGGTTACGTCTTAACATATTGAATACACTGTTTGTAAGGATGATGTCCTGTTAATTGTTTGGGGAACTAAATCCTTTGTTTTCCTTCTATTTAACATGTGCCCTGTTTGTAGGCATGTCGTGACTTCAGTGACATCAGTTCATCACGAAATGGAGAATGGTTTTAATGTGTGGTCTTTTAATGGCAATCTACTTTATCGGATATTAAAGAATCAGTTTTTCCTGGTAAGACTAGAGATCAGTCCTTGAGAGGTTCCATCTCCATTGCAACTAGTTTTCTTTATTGCCTTTCTGGAATATTATCTTTGTAGAAACTTTTATTATTAACTTAAGAAGATTATCAATTGAGTTGGTAATTTTGTGAACATGCATAATTCGAAATTTCACAATTGTCTGGTTGTTCAACTATAGTTGGTCGTCTCATGATTGTGATAACCTTCTAGTGTAGTAGAGTGTGCTTTCAAGTCACCCATACGTTACTTGTAACTTAAATTACCTTGAGTGAGCCGTGACAACAGGGACAGAATCTTCTGTCCAATTTTATGATGTCTTATTCTGCTCTATGAATCTCAGTCATTCATTTATTCTTTGTAACAGTTTTTGTGGTTACCAAGACTGCCATCTTTCTTAGGTCCTGAAAAGGAAGAAGAGATTGCGAAGAATTTGAAAGAAATATGAAGCAGAAGACCAAGATGTCCCCTGCAATTGAGTGAGCATCGTCGTGAGAAGAGGAGGGCATTGACGGATGAGTGGGACAAATGGATAAGCAAATGTAAGCGGCTCCATGAGGAAGAAAAACTGGAGAGACAAAAGTTGAGAGATGGAGATGCCAGTGACGAAGAAGAGGAGTACGAAGCTAAAGAAATAGAGGTTGAGGAGATTGTGGATATGTCTGAGGAGGTTGTATCTTTTGAATATGCTTCATAGTAGGTGGATATATTCACAGCTTCACCTGATACACAAAAAAGAAGAGCTTTGCGTCTCCGTTGAAAAAGAGTCATTACAATTCAAAACATATTATTTAATTTGTTGAAATTTTTTACACGTATAAATAAATCTAATAAAAATTTTAATATAAATATTATATTTTAAAATTAGAGTTTATGTGTTTCAAAATTCAAATAATATGTTTGAATATAAAAGTTTTCCTTTTGTTATGTGATAGTATAATTTCTTATATAAAATCAGAGTCCACATTTATATTAGCTCCGAAATTGACGAGTTTTGTTCTTACAAGATCAAAATACTAATATGCTAATTGCAAAAATATAATCAATGCATAGACATGGTAAATATAAATTTTCATCATGCCTTGTTATGATTTTTTTTCTTTTAACTTCCGTCAAATCGATTTCTTAAATAAGTTTGTCAATGCGGCCATCATCATAAGCCATATAAGCATCCAATTTAATGATATCCACCTAAATAAGTTGAAAGAACTCTACAAGTTGAATAGAAATAGCTAAGTAAAAGTAATAACTCTTTTAAAGCTTGTGACTATTTATAAGAGGACTTGGATTTTTAGTAACTTAATAAAATATAATTCTAATTTTAATTAAACTTTAATTAAAATTATAACTAATTTTAGTTAAATACCAATTAAACTCAAATAAAATATAATATCTCATATTAGTCCTTATTTATTAAATATCTCAACTTTTAAAATTTTCAAACTTTATAATTAAATTTAACTAGATTAAATAACCTTTTCTCTCTCCAATTGTTATGTGTGATTAGATAAATTAAACTTCTTTAATTTATCTTTAATTATATACTTAATAATTTATATCTCGAGATCAAGATTTAAACAATTCATCATTATCATCTAAATATTAGAAATCTCAAAATAGTTTTGACTAATATTTTCATATATAATTTTTCATATAATTTAGCCATTTCATTATACAATGTCTTGATTAGATATAGAGTATGATTTTAGTGTCCACTTTATTTTAGTCCAATTCTAGTTTTCTATTATTAATAATTGATTATATTAATGACATTTGAAAGCCATTTTAAAAGTATCATTCTACCTTGATCAAAGATTCACCGAATTGATGCTTATTGAGAATAATAAAACATTCTTTTAATTACTTTAGAATAATGAATCTTATATTAATCATTTAACTACCTAATTTATGTTATATCTAATGACTATCAATTAAAGCGCCTTTAGCTAAGATAGGTTATAAATAGTATCAAAATACAATAACTCCTATATGAGATACTTTGGAGATCTTAAGTCAAATGATCAATTAGACAATCATTATAATGAGAATTTTAATAGATATCCATGTAATGCTCCAAATAAAATTCTCATATTAGGGCATTTTAGTGAATTTGTTCTCTGGACAAAACTCACACATTTGCTTGTGGAATCGAATATAAGGAAGAAACATAACATGTACGAAGTCTTTACACTCTATTAATGTATAATCTCAATAGAGCAACGACTAGAAACAATTTAGGTATAATATATAAATACAATATAACTCTCATTTTATGATCTTATCATAATTTTATTTGAAATATATATTTATCCCATACTTTATCTTATACATTAGTTAATTAAACAAATATGTATAAGATAAAGAATGCATTTAAATAATTATGTTATGAAAACTACAACTAATCAATTAGCTATAAGGTATACAATCTCCTACTTGCGCTAAACCAATTGCTTAAGTATCTTATACCTTATCTCCATATGATGATCATGCTACTTTTGGGACAGTGGTTTAATGGGATAATTTTTCAAGATTCTCTATAGTGAGGACTTACTTAAATCTTATAACTTTTATCTCATTATCATCACAATTACTAAGAATTGCCTAAATGCATACTTAGATCTTTAATAAGATCTCTACTCCTTTCACAAGCTTAATAGCTCTAATGTTCTATAGCATATTGACGTTTCAACAATGTAAGGAACTCATTTTACAAAATGAATTTTTTGTGGCTTAATTAGCAATTGATGGTCTATTAGAACATTTATAACCTAAAATAATATTGTTTCAAGTAAAATATACGTTAATTATGTAGCGCCTCCTTACCATAGGATACACACCGGGATGTCCGAAGGTCATTCCGGCACATATCCTACGATAAGGGCACGCTACGTTCGATCACTACGATCACATCATATGACATGGTATCATAGTTCACTTATAAAGTATCATAAGTGGTGAATGTTGTCGCCTGCAACCAAATATAAAAAGAAACCAACTTCCTGCAACACAAATTAATGTAGTAGTGGAAAGTCGGGATCGTTCCCACGAGGAATTCAGACGTTAGTAGTTACACAATAAGAAAGGGGGGTTTTGCAATTTGAGAATTAAACAGAAATTAATTAGAAATTGAAATTGAAAAATAACTAGAAACAAAATAATGAGAATTTAACAATCAATAGAAATAAATCTTGGTTTCCGGTCTCCTTCGTTATTGAACTTGCATTGATCATCGACACTAAAAATAACCAATTTATTAGTTCAGCATTCGTCGTGGTAAATTTCTTTACCTATTTTCTCTTATGTTTAGTCAACCAAAACATGTATTTGAATTAACCCTTATTAATTAATAACCTGGATACGATCTCAGATTTAATTAATTAATAGCTTTACAAATCAAGAAAATCGATGAACTAAACAACATACATACGATGTACATTTAGCCTAAACGATTATTTTTCCTAGAACCATGTTCCTAACGTAGTAGACAAAAATCCTAGTCACTACTTTTGATTAAAAGAATTGAACGTCAACCTTTTTAATCTAGCGATTTATTGAATAAAAATACAAACTAGTTGCGCACCTAGCTGTCAAATTAAGCAATCAAACAATGACCCAGAAAAATAATTAATACTTGACTAATAAATTGATTGAAATAAAGAACGAAAGTCTCACAACAAGAAATGTTCAATAACTAGGATTCCGTACACCAAGAAATAAAATTTAGTTACCCAACATCATAATTTCCCTATCTATTCCAAACGTTGAGACTGTCGTAGACATTCTTCTCTTCTTTTCTATCTGCGGCAATCTCCAGGATTTAATTCCACGCTGCTCTCTTTTCTTTTCTTTTCATTCCTCTCTCCCCCTTATTTCTGTACCTTCATTCTTATATCTCGCCAACTGTGTTGCCTCTAGCGTATTGCTTTGCATGACAATTAAATTCCTTAAATCCTGTGCTGTGTCTTCAATTGCTTTATTCAAACCTCCCCGTGTAGCGTCTGTTTGCTTCTTGATTTTTAATTCTCCAGCTCTTTGTCCAGTGCGCCGCGTGCTTCAGCCTCCAACGTATTGCTTTTCATTAAAGTGGCGCCGATTTTTCATTCTCCACATGTTGTCATCTTCTTACACGCTACTGCTTCTTTAAGCGTTAATTCTTGATTTTTTTCTGTCCATTTAACTTGCTCTCCACTTGTAGTTGTCACGTGTATCGTCATGAATTGTCCTCACGGTATTCACTCATTTCACTCCAGTGTTTATAGGTTGTGTTTCGCTCAAAAACTCCCTATAGGAAATCACACTACCATAGGCTTGCAAATACACCAATTCTCTTTTATAATGATTACATGTTAAAATAGATCAAAAGGGCTTTATTTGAGGTTGTAATGGGGCTAAGGTTAAGGTGAGTCAAAAGGATTTGAAAGGGTTCTTCACAAGCAGTCATAAAGCACTAAATATACAAAGGGACAACAAAACGTATTTCTGATAATTGCATGTAAATAACTAACTACTCAAATTTTATTTTTACTACTATACTTGATCCTTTTCTTTTTCTTTTCCTTTTTTCTTTCTCTTTTTTTTCTTTTTTTCTTTCTTTTTTTTCTTTCTTTAACTACGAAGGAAACAATAATCAAAACAGCAGCTAAATACAATGTGCTATATGAGTAGAAGTACTAGTGAACTCTTCTCATAAAACAAAATAAAGCCAAAAGTCCCAAAACTAGCTAACTCAGTGTTTTATTAAACTTGTGAATAGGTAAGGCTAACAGGGTTTGTTGTTTCAGAAAAATGAGGTTTTTTTTAAATTGAAATAAAATGGGCAAAGGCTCAAAGGAGTTTGCAAGGGTAAGTACGAAAGGTGGGTCAAATGGCCTTAATCATTTCTTATTTAGCATGCATCTAATAGATTCAAACTGGTTCAGAGCAAGTTCTGAAGGTAATCACCTAAGGGAGTATCACACACAAAGAAATGAAATGACTTTTGAATTGAGTCATATTGGCTCAAATCCTCACATAGGCTCAATTGAAAATCCATTGTGCTTTTATACATTAACTTATCACTCAAGCATCATTTTTTTTATAGTAAACTTATGTACCCAACTATTTTAATCAATCAGCATGATTCACCATCTATTCAACTGGCCTAATTTGAACTCAAGCACGCCATTCAGTCTCATTCCAACTACTAAGATAGAATTTTATGGTTTAACACACATCGCATGCAAATTAAAAGAAAAAAAATCAAAATGAACTAAGAAACAGTAAATTCAAAACACACAGTCACACAAACATTCAATGCTTCCCCCACACTTAATCTACATTGTCCTCAATGTACTCGCAACAAGAAAACCACAAGAAAATAAAGAAAGTAAAGGTTTAAGAAGCTTCTCTGTCAATGCATCAAGGTGTTGGTGGAAAAGACGGTGGAACTTGTTGCTGCACCAATCGGTCTAATCTGCACTTCTCTTCTGCCAGTGCGTTTTGGAATGAAACGCACGCCTCTTTTTAGCAAAGGCCCATGACCCATGTAACTCTTTAATTATCCCATTCATAAACAAGAATAACGTCAGTAACATTAATGGAGAATGAACCATGCAACCCCCAACGCAGTTTTTTTTTTTTAAAAAGAAAACTACGATAAATAAAATGAAATGAAAACAAAAATGCAAAAAAGCTTGAATTAAAATAAATCTTGAGGTGCCTCTCAAGAGCGCTTCTTTAACGTCATATTAGCTAGACGAAAAATCATTAACTCACTCAGAGTAAACTCGCTCGGCCGATTCAATTTAAATACTGACTTCAACTGTAAATTCTCATAATATGGTTTTAATCGATGTCCGTTAACTTTAAACACTTTAAAAGTGTCCAAAATCTGAATTTCAACTGCACCATGTGAGAAAACATTAGTAACAAAAAATGGACCTATCCAACGAGATCGTAATTTACCAGGAAAAAGCTTTAGTTTCGAGTGATAAAGAAGGACCTTTTGACCTATGGAAAATTCTTTCTAGTTAAGATTTTGTCATGAAAGGCCTTAGTCTTTTCTTTATAGATTTTCACACACTCATAAGCTTCATTACGTATCTCTTCCAACTCTTGCAATTGTAATTTCCGATTTATTCCAACCTCAGTTAAATCCAAATTGCATTGTTTGACAGCCCAATAAGCTTTATGTTCCAATTCTACAGGTAAGTGACAAGATTTTCCGAATACTAACCTGTATGGCGACATACCAATAGGAGTTTTATATGCTGTCCTGTATGCCTATAGCGCGTCGTCTAAATGCAAACTCTAATCCTTCCTGTTAGGATTAACCACTTTCTCCAAAATTGACTTGATTTTCCTGTTAGAAACTTCGGCTTGTCCACTTGTTTGGGGATGGTATGCTGTTGAAGTTCGATGCGTAACACCATATTTCTTCAGTAAAGCCTCAAAATTTTGATTACAAAAATGAGTCCTGCGGTCACTGATTATTGCTCTAGGCACTCCAAACCTGACAAAAATATGAGATTTAACAAAATCAACAACAACTTTAGCATTATCAGTATGAGTCGCCTTAGCTTCAACCCATTTTGAAACATAATTCACAGCAACGAGAATATATGTCTTACCGAAAGATGAAGGAAAAGGGCACATAAAATCAATTCCCCACACATCAAAAATTTCACATACCAGGATATTCGTGAGCGGCATTTGGTCTTTTGGTCCTAAACCACCTGTTCTTTGACATCGATCACAAGACTTGCAAAATATATAAGCATCATAAAACAGTTTAGGCCAAAACAAACCACATTCAAGCACTTTACGGGCTGTCCTTCTAGGACCAAAGTGTCCACCACATGTAAAAGAATGGCAAAAATTCAATATTGAAGGGATCTCATCATCAGATACACATCGCCTAATAATTTGATCAAAACAATATTTCCACAGATGTGGTTCATCCCATGCATAATATTTAGCCTCTCTTTTGATTTTATCTTTTTCAGCTCATGATAAAGTACTAGGTAAAGACTTGGTAATCAGAAAATTGACTATGTCAGCATACCAAGGTGTTACCTGTTGTGTGGCGAATAGATGTTCGTCTGGAAATTCATCTTTCAGGTTGTCTGAAGTTTTGTCTAGACGGATACGAATAAGGTGATCTGCAACCAGATTTTCAATTCCCTTTTTATCCCGTATCTCCACATCAAATTCTTGCAGTAGGAGAATCCAACGAATAAGACGTGGCTTTGCTTCATTTTTTGACAACAAATACTTCAACGCAGCATGATCTGAATAAACTATGACATGTGTGCCCAACAAATATGAACGGAACTTCTCTAACCCAAAAATAACTGCCAATAATTCTTTTTCTGTTGTTGAATAGTTTTTCTGGGCGTCGTTTAGCATCATCAAAGCATAGTAAATCACATGCGGTGCTATATTCATCCTTTGCCCCAGAACAACACCTAACGCATAGTCACTTGCATCGCACATCATCTCAAATGCAAGACTCCAGTCTGGAGGTCGGATTATTGGAGCAGAAATTAGCTTCTCCTTTAATTCGGCAAATGCTTTCCTAAATGCTTCATCAAACTTGAACTCCACATCTTTTTGAAGTAACTTGCATAAAGGTTGAGTGGTCTTCGAAAAATCTTTGATAAAGTGTCGATAGAAACCTGCATGTCCAAGAAAAGAATGAACTTCCCATACACTTACGGGGTAAGGAAGAGATTCAATGATTTCTATCTTAGCCTTATCAACCTCAATTCCCTTAGAAGACACTACATGGCCTAAGATTATCCCTTGATCAACCATAAAATGACATTTTTCATAATTCAAAATCAAATTATTTTCAATGCAACGTTCTAAATTTTTCTCAAGGTTAATCAAGCAAGTATCAAAAGACTCACCATAAACTGTAAAGTCATCCATAAAAACTTCAATACAGTCATCCACATAATCAGAAAAAAAAAAATACTTACCATACATCTTTAGAATGTGGCAGGTGCATTACATAGTCTAAAAGGCATTCGTCGATACACAAAGGTGCCAAAAGGACATGTGAAAGTTATTTTTTCTTGGTCCTCTGGTGCAATAGAAATTTGATGATAACCTGAGTAACCATCTAAACAACAATAATGAGTTTTTTCTGCAAGTTTTTCAAGCATCTGGTCAATAAAAGGAAGTGAAAATGATCTGCGAGTAGTGGCGAATTTAATTTTCGGTAATCAATACAAACCCTCCACCCATTTTGTACACGGGTGGGTACTAATTCACTGACGTGTTCTCTACCACGATTACTCCGGTCTTCTTAGAACCACTTGTCTCGGAGTTACCCATTTCTCGTCCGAAATTGGATAGATTATTCCAAACATCTAGAGCTTGAATCTCCTTTTGACTACCTCCATCATTGGTGGGTTCAATCTTCGTTGTGGCTGTCTTATTTCCTTAGCTCCATCTTCCAATAAAATTCGGTGCATACAAATTGATGGGCTAATTCCTTTCAAATCTGCCACAGTCCATCCAAAAGAATCTTTGTAAGTTTTCAAAATACTTAATAATTGTGTTTCCTGCAAAGATGTCAGTGTGCTCGAAATAATAACAGGAAGAGTTTCATGCTCACCTAAATACACATATTTCAAGTTACCTGGAAGAGCCTTCAACTCCAATTTTGGTGGCTGTATGAGAGATGGCAACAACTTCGAATTATTTCTATTGAGTTCTAGAAAACGTACCTGTTCCTCCAAGAATTTTCTCCGCTCTAAAATCTGGATAGTGTTATCCAGTTCTTCAGGAATTGCAAGAAAATCAGCTAGTGTTTTTCCTTCCTGAATATCCAAGCTATTTTCCAATGCAGTCCATAACTTATCTGGTCCATCTAAACTGAATGTTTCCTATACTAAAGTATCAAGAAAACTCACAGAAACAAAAGAATGATCATCATTAGGAAATTTCATGGCATCATAAATATTGAACTTAATCACATCACCATCAAACTCCATAGTCAAAGACCCATCATAGACATCAATTTTTGTTCTAGAAGTTTTGAAATGGTCTTCCCAATAAAATTGGGATGAAGTGGATGAATCTTCATTGCCCATCGTAAGACATAAAAGTCAGAGGAAAAGCATATTATCAACTTGAACTAGGACATCCTTAAGAACACCCTTTGGATAGGCATTAGATCGATCGTGAAGTTGGATTATGACACCGCTTTTCAGAGGCCCCATATTCAAAGATTCATAAATAGATTGAGGCATAACATTAATCGAAGCACCTAAATCCAACAATGCTTTCTCAATTTTCAAATTACCTATTTTACAAGGGATTGTGAACATACCTGGATCTGGACATTTAGGAGGTAACTGCTTTTGGAACACAGCAGAAACATTGTCACCCAGTCGCACCTTTTCATTGCCACTTAACGAGGAATTTAGCATAACGAGGTACAAAGTTTCTTAAGAAATTTAGCATAACGAGGAATTTGTTTAATAGCATCAAGTAAAGGAATATTTACCTGCACCTTGCGGAAAGTTTCCAAAATTTCTTTCTGTTGCTCCTCCTTCTTCTGCTTGGCAAACCTACTAGGAAAAGGAGGTTGTATATTGAACTTAGGCACGACAATGGAAGAATCACCCTCATTTTTCTCTTGTGACTGCTTTGGAACTTCTTTCTCTACTTCTTCTCCCACCTCTCGCTTAGAAACCTTTGGGGTAGGTTCCTTTAACTCTTTTCCACTTCAAAGTGTAATAGCACATGCGCTCTTCTTTGGATTCATCTCAGGTTGAGAAGGAAGCTTTCCTGAATTTTGTGCCTCCAGCCTATTGATAGCAATCGCCATTTGGCTCATTTGAGTCTCAAGATTCTGTATGCTGGCTTGTGTATCTTGCTGAAATTTCATGGAATTCTGTTGAAAGTTCACAGTATTCGTGGCTAATGTCTTGACTATGTCCTCCACAGAATTATTTGCACCAGAAATTTGTGCCATTTGCTGCTGCTGTCTAGGCAGATAAGGTTGCTTATATGGCTAAAAATTAGAACTTACTTGTTGTCCCTGATTATTGCCATAACGGAGATTTGGATGATCTCGCCAACCTGGATTATACGTGTTTGAAAATGGGTCATACTTCCTCTAAGGTTGTCCCAAATAATCACCCATTACCTTAGCTTCTTCAACATGGTCTTCTTGTAAAGTAGGACACATATCTGTAGGATGACCAACCATAGAACAAATTCCACAAGTCTTAACTTCCTCTTTCCTAGATACCGCAAGTTGACGCACCAAAGAAGTCAAATCATCTAGTCTTCTTTCCAATGACAAAACTCCCATCTCATTAACATGTCTTGAACCATAATCATTCCGAGCTCCAAATTGTTGAGAGTTAGAAGCCATAGTTGAGATCAATTCCATGCAATTCTTTGGTGTTTTATCAACTAGCGCTCCTCCACTTGCAGCATCTATCATACTCCTCTCAGTCGGTGAAAGACCTTCATAAAAGTATTGAATCAACAGTTGCTCGCTGATTTGATGATGAGGGCAACTTGCACACAACTTCTTAAATCTCTCCCAATATTCATATAATGACTCTCTGTTGTTTTGTTTAATGCCACAAATTTCTTTTCTGATATTGGCGGCCCTGGAAGCTGGGAAAAATTTCTCCAAAAATAACTTCTTCATCTCCGCCCATTCTCTAATACTTCCAGCAGGTAAATAATATAACCAGTCTTGGGCATCGTCCTTCAAAGAAAAGGGAAAAGCCCTCAGCTTTATCTGCTCTTCAGTGACATTTGTAGGCTTCATCCCCATACAAACAACATCAAACTCCTTCAGGTGCTTATAAGGATCTTCTCCCAATGTACCTCGAAAAGTGGGTAACAAATGAATCAATCCCGACTTCAGCTCAAAAGTGTTGTTATCACCCAAATTTGGAAAAGTAATGCAATGAGGATGTCGGTCCTCAGTTGGAGCAGCCAGTTGGCATAAAGTACGATTTTCATCCATGTTTCTTTCCCTTTGTCGTTCTTCTTTCAGTACTTTTCGTCTCTCTTTCGTCTGCTTTCTTAATGCCTTTGCTGTTTTCTCAATTTCAGGATTGTACTGTAAACTCTCGGATTGATTCGAACGCGTAACGTACATAAAACGTCAAAATTTCCCCGACAACGGCGCCAAAATTTGGTGAATGTTGTCGCCTGCAACCAAATATAAAAAGAAACCAACTTCCTGCAACACAAATTAATGTAGTAGTGGAAAGTCAGGATCGTTCCCACGAGGAATTCAGACGTTAGTAGTTACGCAATAAGAAAGGGGGGGTTTTGCAATTTAGGAATTAAACAGAAATTAATTGGAAATTGAAATTGAAAAATAACTAGAAACAAAATAATGAGAATTTAACAATCAATAGAAATAAATCTTGGTTTTCGGTCTCCTTCGTTATTGAACTTGTGTTGATCATCGACACTAAAAATAACCAATTTATTAGTTCAGCATTCGTCGTGGTAAATTTCTTTACCTATTTTCTCTTATGTTTAGTCAACCAAAACATGTATTTGAATTAACCCTTATTAATTAATAACCTGGATACGATCTCAGATTTAATTAATTAATAGCTTTACAAATCAAGAAAATCGATGAACTAAACAACATACATACGATGTACATTTAGCCTAGATGATTATTTTTCCTAGAACCATGTTCCTAACGTAGTAGACAAAAATCCTAGTCGCTACTTTTGATTAAAAGAATTGAACGTCAACCTTTTTAATCTAGCGATTTATTGAATAAAAATACAAACTAGTTGCGCACCTAGCTGTCAAATTAAACGATCAAACAATGACCCAGAAAAATAATTGATACTTGACTAATAAATTGATTGAAATAAAGAACGAAAGTCTCACAACAAGCAATGTTCAATAACTAGGATTCCGTACACCAAGAAATAAAATTTAGTTACCCAACATCATAATTTCCTATCTATTCCAAATTTGAGACCATGTCAGAGACATTCTTCTCTTCTTTTCTATCTGCGGCAATCTCCAGGATTTAATTCCACGCTGCTCTCTTTTCTTTTCTTTTCATTCCTATCTCCCCCTTATTTCTGTACCTTCGTTCTTATATCTCGCCAACCTATGCTGCCTCTAGCGTATTGCTTTGCATGACAATTAAACTCCTTAAATCCTGTGCTGTGTCTTCAATTGCTTTATTCAAACCTCCCCGTGTAGCGTCTATTTGCTTCTTGATTTTTAATTCTCTAGCTCTTTGTCCAGTGCGCCGTGTGCTTCAGCCTCCAGCGTATTGCTTTTCATTAAAGTGGTGCTGATTTTTCATTCTCCACATGTTGCCGTCTTCTTACACGTTACTGCTTCTTTAAGCGTTAATTCTTGATTTTTTTCTGTCCATTTAACTTGCTCTCCACTTGTAGCTGTCACGTGTAGCGTCCTTGGTTTCTAGGTGATTGAAGTGACAATTTAATTGCCAAACAACGCCAACACATGCTCTCCTCTCCACTTGATTTTCAACGCAGCACACTTCTTTAGCTACTCATTTAATTCTCCTATGCTCGTCTGTTTTTGCTCCTGCCTTCAGCTCCTCTTGCATGTTGTTTTATTCTTGTGTCTTCTGTAGCTTGATGGGACACATTAAATCCTCCCATCACTTAAAACTCTTGGCTGCTTGTTGCGTGTTCTGCTCATTTGCTTCCACGTTGTGCCTCCATAGGTCAATTAAAAAGCCCTCCAATTAAGAGCCTCCAACGATTCTTCAAGCTGTTATTGCTGACTTATGGGACCATTAAAGAGCCTAAAAATTCTCCACTATTGATTTAATTTCTTGCCTCCTCCACGTGTTGCTTCTCCCATGTGCTAATGCTAATTAAAATTGACGCCATGTTGAAGAGACTTGTGTTTCCATATGTTGCATTTCCTCTGTAGCTTTTTCTTCAATTTTGTTTTAGCTGCCCCAAAAACGACGCCAGCTGATGTGTTTTACGTTTCTGATTGTTGCACGAGGCCATGTCTAATTAAGGTCAACGTCTAGCTCAGCTCTTTTTGTCCCAAAATTGTTACGGTTCTTTCTTTTTGGTTCCAAAATGCACCTTGACATAAAACACAGTTAATTTCCATTAAGTATAACTTCAAACCTTAAGAATAAAGAAAATTAACCCACAAATAGATAGAAAATAACAACATTAACAATAAGAAAATCACAATATTTTAAAAGCTAACCTTTTTTCTCAATTCATTTCATAAGAACCCGATTGTCTACATTGTGACTTTCAACAATCTCCATATGTACATCATCAAAATTGCAACGTTGTCTTTTCATAACCGAAGGACGATTCTAGCTTTTGAGAGGCTCTAATGTGTGTAGATTGTGATTGGCAAGAGAAGTTACAACTTAAAGGTCGATCAGCTGAGATTTTTGGACAGATTAATTAAATTATACATAATTTCCTCATTCATGTAGTACCTGAAATGCATTTTCTTGCTCACGCATAATGTTAGCATATATTCACATAAATATTGAATCTTTGCACAAAAATAAGTGTACATGCACTCATTGACAACTTTCGGGTATGATTGTTTTTAAATGTGATTTTATTGAAAAGGAGAAGTAGAGAGAGTGATCTTGGTATGAGTTGTGACAAGGAAATATTTGAAAACAAAATTGGTAGTGATCTGGAAAATGTTCACTGAGTGTACTACAGTCTTTTAGCCACAACGTTTTCTCTAGTTGTCCAAACGAGATGATTTTAATTTAGATTAACCTAGAGATATATGGCTACATTTCATATGAGACATAGAATTTCAATTCTATCTCTAAAAGTCTCAAAATTTGTCATGAAGTGAGAATTGGGTCCAGTATATTGGGAGTTGAATGTAAAATTCGTGTTCTGATTTCGAGAGAAAATCTTGATTAATCTAGATAAATTTTGGCAAAGTTTCCTTCTATAGAGTTGTAGATCTTTCTTTTATCTTCCCAACGGTATAAAGTTTGTAAATTTTAGATATCGGAATTGAGAGATACGAGCTTTTTAAGTTGTAATGTCGCATCGTCTTAGTTACTGTACAACCTAAGACGAAGTTACTGTACAAAGTAAGACGAAGTTACTGTTCATGTAAGACGAAGTTGCTGTACAAACTAAGACAAAGTTACTGTACAAACTAAAATGAAGTTACTGTTCATGTAAGACGAAGCAAAGTAAGACAAAGAAAAGTAAGACGAAGTTACTGTACGAAGTAAGACGAAGTTACTGTACAAAGATTCCAAATGAGATGATTTCTGATTTGTGGTAAACTAGAGACATGGAACTACAAATGGTATGAAGAACTTGGAATCTAATTCAGTCTCAAAGATATTTAAATTTTAGATGGAAGTTGTGCATCATACATTGATTTGGACAAGAATAGTCCAAAAATGTTTGAAGTATATCTTTTGAATCACTAAACCAAATTGAATGATTTTGGTGTCCTTAGAAACATAAGACAATAGAGAAGATGCTTCTAGAATAAAATGTTATGTTAGAATGTTCAAGGGTATTGTTGGCAAGACACTTAAGTATAAAAGACATAAAGCATAAATGGAAGGACAAATGAGACAATTCTCAATCATTAAGGGCATAATTGGAAGAAAAAGTGTGGCCTTGCCTATAAATGGAGTATAAAAACGTGAATGGAAGGAACTAGAAGAGAAGAACGAAAATTCTAGAGAAAAGAGAGAGAATGTCATGAAAAAGAGAGAGAAGTACAAAGAGAAAAAGAGAAAAAGAGAAACAAGCTAGGGTTTCAATTTCCCTAGCCTATAAGAGAGATTTTGAGGTTGTCCAAGAAGAGAAAAAGGAAGAGGAAGAAAAGAGCTTCCAATTGAGCTAAAGATCTCTTCCTTCGGTGAAGAATCAAGGTCAAGTGTCTGCATTCAGGCGTTCTCAGAAATTGAAAGCGAATGCTAATCTGGAGCGTACTGTGAGTAGACCTAGATGGTCTTATTTTATTGTTTGCTTTGTTTTTGTTATGAATTGAGTGATTATGAATGTGAATGTGATTGTTAAATGTGTTATGAATGTGTAATTGTATTTGTACATGAATGAAATTCTGAATTCTCCACTTCAATGTGGAATGTCAGACTAAGGTCCGATGACATATGAAAGTGAGTGAATGGGAACTTACAAATGTGAGTGATGCATTCCATTGTATGATTGCATGAAATATAATGGCAGTTGTGACCAGAGTAGTCAACGATTAGAGCTTAAAGCTCAACGAGTGAAAATGAGCCTCGAGCTCAAAAGTGAATCAGAGCCTCAAGCTCAATGTTTAATGAGCCCTGTATCCCCCCCAAGGAGATAAGGGACAGTTATCAATGAGCCCTATATGGGATAGTGCAGGCACTCTGTCACAACAAAGTAACAAATAGAAAGTGAGTCTCATATGCATTGTATATGCATAATATGAATGATTAAGTGTATTGAATGTAAAATGTGAAATAAGTGAAATGTATGAATTATGTGTTATGTGACTGGGTGAGCCATCGATGATAGTCACTCATTGACTTCGCAAAACTCACCCAAAATTTGCAAATACTTTTCAAGACTCAGAAGAATACCCCGTTAGGCCGACGGGAATATACACACAGCATTCAAGTGAAGAATAGAGATCGAGATCAGTTCGCGTCTGCATTGCATTTCTTTCTTGTATATTGAATTGTATATTCCGCAACTTATTATATATATTGGTTTCCAAAATGACTCAAGTGTATTGTATATGAAAAAGGGGCCAAATGGCTATCGTAAATTTGTTGATGGTTTTGTGTTAATCGAAAATATTTATGAATGGACGTGGGCCCAAATTTGAGGATCGATTTTTCACATATTGTGTTTATGGTTTTGAAAAAAAAAGTATACCGATTTTCAAATGATTGAGTGCTTTAACACGCCACCCTCGCGGGGCACGGACTTGGATATCACCATTGATATCAGGTTCGGATCTTGCGGGAGTGCGGTGCTACAAATTAGGACTTAAAACTAAAGTTAACATCTATATGGATTTGAACTATAATATCAAATTAGGCATATAATAATAGACATCTTTTATACTTTATCTATATCAAATATCTCAACTACTAAACACATTAATACATTATCGATGTACTTAGACTATAATTGGTAAACAACTTTTGTATATATTTCTATAAATTGAATTGTTATAATTAAGTTGTTACCTTTTATTTCCAATAAGAGTTGTTGTTAGACTATCATATTTTTAACAATTGAAAATATGAATTTTTGTTTTTATGAGGACTATGTCATTTATATACTCTCATTAAAGAGTACAACTATAATCTCACTAACTCTCTAATAGACATGATAAATCCACAATCATCTTTAAAATGAAATCTTTAAATTCATCATGAAAGTGAATATCTTAGCATCTTGTAACTTTTCGACTATACATTAAATATATCAATGGAGGCACTAGTTATCTTTGGATGTACTATTATGAGATTTTGAAAACTTTTAAACTTTGAGAACTATCATCCTATAATTATGCATTGAAACAAATATTTTATTCAATGAGATTTGTAAGATGATATTTCAACTTTTGGATATATTATAACTTTTATTATCTAATTTAGTTCTCAACTTATTGGATACTTTATGCTTCAACTAAACATCACATCCTAAAATCATTTACTTCAAATCTTTCAAAGACTTTTTGTTTCAGTATCTAATATGAAATCTATCTAATTAATACAATTGAAACTATCGAAAGTAAGTTGTTATACTAGGCTAACTATAGAAGAAGTAAATATATCATCATACAGTTTCTAATATTGTATTTTCCTCCTTTTCAAATTGATACTATTATAGAGGTACTAATTAGAGAATCTAATGCCTTATAAATAAAAAATTTTAAATCTCACCATATTAATCTTATTAAAGTGTTTCAACATTTTCAATGCTTAATTTCAACTTAGATTTAAATACTTTAAACTTTTAAAATTTTAAATTAATATTTTATTCAATATATATGACTATATCATATAAATTCATTGGTAAATTTTAAGAAAAACAAGAATTCATATTTTTACTTAATTATATGTACATTCCATACATTATATCTATAAGATTTGATAATGTAATACTATAATCTTCATTTCACTAAAGATTGATTTGGTCATCCTAAAGGTTAATAAGTTTCAAATGTTTCATAACCAAAGGATACAGATATCCTTCTATAGAACTTTATGATCTTATTATGTTGATTTAACTAATATGAAATAAAAGGATAATCTTGGTTATTTAACTTTATATTCTTGCTATTTATGTAACTCTCCTTGATCCAATGCATATAAACTAAGATCAACTACTTACTAATCTTTTTCTTATCATGCCTTGATTGTTGTAGTGATCTTCAATTCAAATTCAGTATCAAATAATAAGAAATGTGAATTAGGAGTACATATGATCTCTATCATATCATGTATTAGCAAAAAAGGTTCGTACAATTATTTTTCTTCTAATGACAACTATTATCATACCTAAGTTAATGCATCAATTATAATCCACATTTATGATTTTAGTAGGCAAAATTAATTTAAATAATTACAACTTTATTTTTAACTTTGAGAACTCTTTTCAAACCTAAAATATGTCCAAGAATTTTCATTTAGTAGTGCTTAGTATCAACTATACTAAAAGGCGTAATTGCTACCCAAAAAAAAAAAAGTTATGTGCTATAATGACTAAATAAGATTTTGACATTAATCACACATTTTATTTGAAATAATAATGCTCACTACTATTCCAAAATTATTATAATCTTTCTAGTAGATAGAATTTCATTCAAATTATGTTGATCTTGAGTTTGCTAGAAAAACTAACGAAGTTAAATTAGGTAGATAAAATTTTATTAATTACATCATATATGACTCCTTAAGTAAAAACATATATGATATGTCATTCCTAACCCTACCTTTAAACTCATATGACTATTGAGTTTTGTCATCTAAATAATATAAATTTAATTAAGTATAGCCCATCGTTATAAGACTAAAGTTATTAGGGTTAAAGTAACTTTGAGTTTGCTCAACAAACCTAATAATAACAAGACTCTAGTTTATTCTTATAATAATATAAGCAATAAACAAGCTCTTAATATCTTAATGAAATATTTAGTTTTAAATGATATCACTAAATACAAAAATGCATGTAAAATATTATACATATAAAATGCAATTTAATATGCACCAAATATATCAAACATATAAATAAAAGCATGCAAGTTCTTTTGTAAATATAATCAAATTATATGCATGAAATATCAAGTGTTATTTAATTCTAGTTATTGAGCTTCATAATCTAAAATAATATTCTAACACTTCAGGTAATTAAATTTGATTAAACTGTTGACAAAAATATATCAAACATATAAATAAAAATATGTAATTTTTATGTAAATATAATCAAATTGTACGCATTTAAATATCAAGCTTTGTTTAATTCTAGTTATTGAGCTTCATAATCTAAAATAATATTCCAATACTTTAGATAATTAAATTAGATTAAATTGTTAATTCCTAAATGAATTGAATTCTTATTCCAAATAGAAATTTATTTAGATTTTAAAATAATTTTCAAATTCAAAATTGAAATTATCTATAATTATCTCGACTCTTTTAATAAAATTTAATTGAAAATAATTTTTTAACAAATTACTCTATTTATGAGGGAGAGTCTTGGAGCAACTAGTAAAAGTTATTTCTTTGTAACCATAAGATCACAGGTTTGAATCACAGAAACAATCTTTTTTGTAGAAATCACAAAAAGAAGTCTGCATACATTAATAACCCTCTTAAGACCCTTACAAAGTAGGGGCCTTGTAACAGATTATGTTGACTTTTTTGACTTATTATAATTTACAAAAACTTTCTTGTTCTCTTGCTTATTATAATTTAGAGAAACTCTCTTTTTTTAATTTAACAAGCAAGACATTTTAAACTAGTTAGAAACTAAGAAAAACATATGATCAGGTTGTCGAAACCCTCAAAATTAGTTTCGATTCACTAAACTCTTATAGCAGTCGTGAAATCAAGTCAAATTTCAAGAGAATCGAAAACCAGTTTCTTAATTTCAATCGATAAAACAAAATAGGAGGTCTATAATTGATTAGCTAATAAATAGATTTAACAAAGAATCAAAAGAAATCAATTAAGTATTAAAGTGAGAAATTCAATGGTACTTACACTTGATTCAAGGGAAAGATCTCATCTAATTGTAACTTTGACAATTAGTTTAAAAAGAATAATTTTCACGATTTAGGCAGTTAGTCTGAAAGATATTAAGATAGTCATAACAACTCTCAAATTTTTCTAAATTGATTAGTTTAAATACAACATTCAAACCAAAACTTACTATAAATTCATTGAGTATGATAACATTCCATATCAATTAAATGATAATAATAAGCTTATCTGAAAAGATCACCTTAAATCAAATAATTGAGATAACTACGACTATTCAATTTAGTTTTCTTGTTTCTCATAAGTCAAATATGTAACTTCATAAATAATCTATTTGTTACTTGTATCAATCCTTCATGACATTTACAGATCACTAAATTCATGAATAGTTGTAGAATAACCAACATCAAATTAAATTTTCAAATGAATCAATATTGATTACTCATGAAATAAATGAATACAAAATAAGAAATACTTGAATTAAAATAAAATATGGGTTCAAAACAAAACCTTATAAGGTTATAACTAGAGTTTTGAATCCTTTTAAATTAGAATGTTTGGAAATCGCCATTCATGATTTTAGTTCCAACACAAAAAATTGAAGAAAAAATGAAAGATAAAGAGAAAATTTTAAGAAAACCAAAATAGAATAATGTAGAATGTGTATGCACATTTTCCTCCCATTTCCTTACTCGAAACTTAACCTCTCTCTATCTTGTAGAGATTCCTATCTAAACAAATCCAAATGCCTATATAATAAGTTTCTTAATTGAATTCAAACTTTTGGGATGAATCTGAAATTAGGCGTGATCTTAGTTTATCCACTATAGTAATATGTCTATTTTTCCCAAAATTCATTATTTTGACAAATAATACTTCAATTTGATCTAATATCCATTTGTCAGCTCCTAAAATAAAATAAATTTTAATTTTCCCATTTAAGCACCAAAATATAGTAAAAAGAGAGATATATCCAATTAATATAACTAAATAACATCTTTTCAAATTCTCTCAAACTGGACTTATGCTTATGCTCAAGCATACATCAATTCAGCATATCAATCATCCTTATAATAGCCTCTTATCTTCTTTCATGTTATCCAGAAATATCACAAAAGCTAATACATATTAAATTTTAAGATAAAATAGCAATTGAGAACAAGCACTTATGTGGCATATTTTTAGAATGAAAACATAGCATCTTATTAATTCCATCAAAATCAAATAAACAAGTGTTAAGACCCTCTCATGGATTCCACCATATACACTCAAAGCATTTATGGTTCAGTAAGCTCTCAAGTCAAAGCATAATGAGTAATTTCCATAAGCTTGCTTATGAATCATATCTCTTCTACTAACAAAAATAAACTTAATGCATAAATCAAAGGGACTTGATAAGGCTTATAATATGACTTAGGTAAGGTAGGACAAAAAAAAGCTTTTAGGTTAAATAAATTGAAGGAGTTCATACAAACTTATCCATAAATGTTTTAACTCAATTAGTCAAAAACTTAATTGATTCAAATAACATCATTTTCAATCACCTTATTGTTTTTTCTTATTCTTTTTTATTTTTTATTTTTATTTTCTTGAACAAGAATATCAAAAAGGAAATTTATTTTTTTATTTTTTATACTCCTCCCTCCTTTTATAAAAGCTGAAAAATCAAAACAATGCAACTTGAATCAACTTATTTATTTTAATGAAGGTTGGTGTCTTTGTTTCCCTCTTTCATTTTCATAGCTAAAGTTTATCTAATCTCTCTGTCCTAAATTATAATGATTAGAATAAAGGTCATAGTTCTATTGGGGTTGATCAGGAAATCTCCCTATTACATAAACTTTTTGAACGGAGTCTTGTTGTAATATAGGGCATATATCTGTAGGATGACCAGAGAATATGCATATTCCGCACACTTATGCCGATTACAATTGAACAATAATCATTTGACGAACTAAAGTAGTTAAATTAGAAATTTTATCCTCAAGGTTAGTATTACTTACCTCGTTTACATATTTAACAACTCTATCCACCCCTATCACAAATTGGTGAGAATTTTTATTCATGTTTGATATCAATTATCTTGCTACTTTAGGTGTTTTATGTAAGCGATCTAGAAGGGGGGTTGAATAGATCTTTAAGTTTTTTGTAATTTTCTATAATAAAATCAAAAGTTAATTCACACAAAAGCAATTTAATCAAATCTAAATATAAAAGAGTAGGGAAGAAGAGCAAATATTGTTTTTATAGAGGTTCGGTGCTAAGACCTACATCCTCTACCTAAGCTCCCACTAAGGATTTGGAAAACCACTTTACTGCACACTTTTTAGTTTAGTGTGAACTCTTACAATACCTCTTGATTTCCGACTCAAGCTACCTTTACAAATGATTTGTCTTCCGGCACAAATCCTACCAACACCACTTGATTTCTGGCTCAAGCTACCTTTACAAATGATTTGTCTTCCGGCATAAATCCTACCATACCACTTGATTTCCGGCTCAAGCTACCTCACAAGTGACTTTTCACTAGTCACTCAAATTGTAAGAGAAATAATATAAAGATTGAAGAACAAATGCCCAATACAATTGTGTAACAAGATAAGAACAATAAGGAGCAATTTTGAAGCAATAGAAGAGTATTTTCACTTGTAGAACTTCTGTCCACTCTTCATCAATCATCCACTCTTTATACTTGAAGAAAATAGCTGTTGGAAGCCATTCTAGTCGTTGTATAATTGATATGACCGTTCCTTAATATCCTCCTTTCCATTTGTGTCTAATTGAACCGTTGGAGTCTGTTCGTTGTACTCATAAGTCGACTTGTCGAATGTATAATTCGACTTGTGTGAACGACTTACGTAAAATTTCATCTCCGCTCTTCAATAAGTCGACTTATGCTGTGTAAGTCGACTTGTGTCCTTCGATAAGTCAACTTATGGACTATTAGTCGACTTGTGTTGACAGATCTTCATATATTAGTCGACTTATGATGTTCTAGTCGACGTATGTTGTTCTCACTTGATATATAAGTCGACTTATGATGTGCTAGTTGACTTATGTTGGCTTCAACGATTATATTGCATGAAATCTTGATCTTTAATTGTTGGGATACATATCTTTGAAGTTCCTTATCCATAATCTTCATCCTTGAATATCTCTTGCACATTTAAGGTAATTTCCATCTTGATTCCACAATGATTAATCTCTTTCCCATCAAAGATTAATGCTATCTTGATTTGCACAATTCTTTTATTGAATATCAATCCCAAAATACCTTAAACAATTTCTTAACCAATTCTATACATTTTATTATTATCAAAACATAAGTGGGATTTAATTTGTCAACCACCATTGGTCCAACAATCTCCCCCTTTTTGATAATGACAAAACACTTAGAAATTGTTTAAGAAATGAAAACAAAGAAACATTGATCAAGGTTTTTATACCTTGTCATTTTGGTTAGAAGTCTCCCCCTCAATCATATAAATCATTGAATTTAATAACCTTGTAAGAACAAATTCATAAAATTTGTATAGTCCATAATTTTAATATAGATTCAATTCAAAGACAATTTAACAAACTCCCTCTTAATCAAGTAACTAAAGAATATCCAATTTCTCATTTTCTCCCCCTTTTTATCATAATCAAAACAACTAATACAAACCAACAATAGATGAAATATCGCAATCACATTAAATAGAGAAGCAAGTCATCAAACACAAATAGTCTCAAGTAGCAAGCAAATACAAATAATATGAAATGTTGGTTTAGGCAAGATACAAAAACCATCATGATAGAGAAACGTCATCATGAAGAAATCTCAAAGGTAGAAGAGAATGTGTATTAGTCGACTATGGCTGAATACTCGACTGAAGCATTTAAACACCTTATCTCTTGATGCAATAGTCAACAAGCCAATCAACAATATATGTATTTCCATGTTTCAAACTAATGAAAGCAATATGATCATCTTTCTTAACCATGCAAATTTGAAAGAGCACAAAAATAAAACAAGCATAATTGAGAAACACTTAGCAAATTATGTTTCAAGCCATCAATAAGCAAAACATTGTCAATGGTAGGTAGAGGTTCCTTACCCACTTTACCAACACCAATGACTTTACCTTTATTGTTGTCTCCAAATGTGACATATCCTTGATTTTTTGGTTTAATTTCTGCAAATAGAGTCTTGTCTCCACTCATATGCCTTGAACATCCACTATCAATGTACCATGTGCTTGGTTGATTTTCATTCCTTGCTTGTACCTACAACTGAAACATCCTTTCTTCTCATTGGTACCCAAGCCATCTTGGGTCCATTTTGGTTAGCCATATAAACCACATTAGGAGGTGTTGTGCCTTTTAACACCCAAATTTTCTTAACCTTAACACATCTCCTAGTACTTTTGCATACTAGTTCTATATGACCATCTTTTAAGCATCTAGCACATTGAGCAATTTTTCCATCCTTAGTAAATTTTGAAATTAAAGAACAATCTCTATAAAAAAGATCATATCCTAATCCATGTTTAGAAATTGAATATCTTTGCAATGATAACAATTGTTCAAACTTTTCGTTTCCATTTGCAAATTTTCCAACCACATACGAAAATTCTTTTCTAAGTCTATCAAGCTCACAAATAAGATTTTCCTTTTCAACAAGGCATGTAGAATGATCTTCCTTTGGACTATCTAAATCATCAATAGTCTCATGTAAGGCATTATTTTCAGCAACCAATTCTCTTATTTTCTTTCTTAATTTCTTGTTGATTTCAATAGCTTCTTCAAAATCTATTTGTAAAGCATTAAAAGAATCTCTAAGATCTTGATCAAGGAAAGTTACCTCATCTTCGTCATCACTTGTTGAGGAGCTATTAGCCATAAGAGCTAGGTTGTTTTCTTCATTGCTTTGGTATGCTTCCTCATCATCACTCCAAGTGGCTACAAGGCTAGCTTTCTTTTTCCCTTTATCATATTTGTCACTTTTCTGGAAATTTGAAGTGGAAGATGTGCTTTTGGTCCTTCTTTCCATGGTGTACTTCTTTCTTTCTTCATTTCTTCCACCACTTAATTCTTTCCTCCTATTTTTGAGTAGTCCTTTGAACTTTCTCAAGTTTCTGGCGTACATTGCTATTTTTTCATCTTCATCTTCTTCATCTACATCTATTTCTTCATCGCTTTCATCAAAAGAAGAAGCATTAGCTTTTAAAGCAATTGACTTTTGCGACTTACCTCTTCCTCCTCTTGACTTGAGAATGATCTCATAGTTTATGAGAGATCCCACCAAGGCGTTGAATTCCAAATGATTGAGATCCTTAGACTCCATTATCTCGGTGACTTGAGAGTCTCATTCTTTCGATAGTGAGCGAAGAATCTTTTTCACCTTCTCGCTATCCGTCATATGCTTTCCAAGGTTGCCTAATTCATTTATGATTTCTGCGAAACGATCAAGCATAGTGGAAATAGACTCACCTTCCTTCATGACAAACATTTTATAGTCATGGAGAAGCATGTTAATCTTTATCTCTAGAACTTGATTGGTTCCTTCATGAGTGATGCGTAGTCTTTCCCACATTTCTTTAGCACTTTTACACGAGTTCACTCGATTTCTCTCTTCAACGGTGAGGGCACAATATATCAATTTCATTGCTTTTGTGTTGATGTAAGCTTGCTTCCAATCATTGTCATCATATTCCAGCTCCGTTTTCACCTCGCCATTTTCTTTCAATGGAACATGTGGACCGAAGATGATGATCTTCCAATACTCCACTTCCTCGCTTATAATATGATACTTCATAGGATTTTTCCAAGAAGAATAGTTAGTACCATTAAACAAAGGAGGGCGATAATTTGTGTTACCTTCTTCCGCTAGTTTGTTGTGTGTCAAGCTTAGTGTCATCCCTGGATTTTTCTGCTCTGATACCAATTGTAAGCGATCTAGAAGGGGGGTTGAATAGATCTTTAAGCTTTTTGTAATTTTCTACAATAAAATCAGAAGTTAACTCACACAAAAATAATTTAATCAAATATAAATATAAAAGAGTAGGGAAGAAGAGCAAACACTGTTTTTATAGAGGTTCGGTGCTAAGACCTACATCCTCTACCTAAGCTCCCACTTAGGATTTGGCAAACCACTTTACTGCACACTTTTTAGTTTAGTGTGAACTCTTACAATACCGCTTGATTTCCGGCTCAAGCTACCTTTACAAATGATTTGTCTTCCGGCACAAATCCTACTAATACCACTTGATTTCCGACTCAAGCTACCTTTACAAATGATTTGTCTTCCGGCAAAAATCCTACCAACACCACTTGATTTCCGGCTCAAGCTACCTCACAAGTGACTTTTCACTAGTCACTCAAATTGTAAGAGAAATAATATAAAGATTGAAGAACAAATGCTCAATACAATTGTGTAACAAGATAAGAACAATAATGAGCAATTTTGAAGCAATAGAAGAGTATTTTCACTTGTAGAACTTCCGTCCACTCTTCATCAATCATTCGCTCTTTATACTTGAAGAAAACAGTTGTTGGAAGCCATTCTAGTCGTTGTATAATTGATATGACCGTTCCTTAATATCCTCCTTTCCATTTGTGTCTAATTGAACCGTTGGAGTCTGTTCGCTGTACTTATAAGTCGACTTGTCGAATGTATAAGTCGACTTGTGTGAACGACTTACGTAAAATTTCATCTCCGCTCTTCAATAAGTCGACTTATGCTGTGTAAGTCGACTTGTGTCCTTCGATAAGTCGACTTATGGACTATTAGTCAACTTGTGTTGACATATCTTCATATATTAGTCGACTTATGATGTTCTAGTCTACTTATGTTGTTCTCACTTGATATATAAGTCTACTTATGATGTGCTAGTCAACTTATGTTAGCTTCAACTGTAACATCCCATCTCCGATGGGAAGGGTATTTTAGTAAATTGGGACGGAGACGGGTTAGGAGTATTAAATTATATCTCGGCATGAACATATGTCATGCAGCCTCTATAAATGGTGAGTTTTGCACAGGCACATAGTCATACATGCATTCATGACATTTTCCGGCATAAGTGTCTAATTGTGATCTTTTGTGAAATTGGTGTGATAATGGGATTTGAAAAATTATTTGGAGTGCTCCATAGAGTGTTTTACATTTTTAGAGATTTATGGGAATTTTTCTGAAATTATCCGGAGAAAATTCCCGGACCGGCAAAATCGTCGGTACATGGCCTATATGTGTTTTTGTTGTGGAAAGTGTGGTTTTCGTGTTTAAAAAATTATTGGGAGTGGACTGTTTTATGTTTTACAATTTTGGGCAATTTAGGTAATTTTCAAAAAAATGATTCGGGAAAATTTCCTGGAAATTTCCGGACCAGAAAAAAATCGCAAATTGGCTAACCGGTCGATTTTCGGTAGCGAAAATTGCTACCCAATGGCACTGTATTATTGGGGGTATTATTTTGGTTTTAAAATTAGGGCCATTGGAATTGAATGGGTCAAATATCATTAGGATTTCTTAATAAATCCTATTATATAGTTTTGTCTTATTCTTCAACATGCCAAGTGTCCCTTTTTCATTAATTAGTTTTGTCGTCTTTCATCCTTACCCACGACTTTCCTTGGCCATTTCATAGATAAAATCATTTGACAAGCTTGTTCTTCTTCTCTCATCCGAACCATTACTTCTTCTCCTTTTATGTCCTTCTTTTCTCCTTTGAATTTCTATCTTCTCATCCCTCACAAGAAGGGTTGCCTTGGTTCTTTGCTTGCTTCTTATTTGTACATACCTAAGACCAAGCTTGCTCCTTGAGAAGATGATTATATGCATGTGTAGTGATAAGAGTCGTGAGTGGTGATTGAGAAGTTACAAGTTGAAGTAGTTGTGGAGAATTGAAAAGCCTTGGAGAATTAATAGCTTGAACTTGTTTAAGGTGAGTATTAATGTTTGTTCTTATGCTTTTGGTAGTTAGAAGCATTTATGGGAAGCACTCATGCATTAATTTCATTATGATAAGGGTAGGTTTGAATGGGTGTAAATGTATGCTTGTGTAGGGATGAATGAATGACTATAAGTTCCATTGATTTTGGCTTTGTTTGGATTGAGTTTGTAAGGTTAGATGAATGGAAAACTTAGGAAGATAATATGTGTAGGTGCTGCCACTTATGCTCTATTATATAAGTATATGTTGTGATGAAATTATGGTTGATTTAGATGCATTGATTGCCATGAGGAAGCAAGGATGGATATATGTAATTGATTGACTTGATTGATTTCGGACCATGGGTGTTCGAAATATTGGATTGTGATATTGAAGTGCAAATGAGAATAAGTGCGTGAGAATGCATTAGTAAATTGGATTGTAATTGTGGTAGTGAAACGAAAGGTAAATGCATGGGAATGAAATATCGGACTAAAAGTCCGAGGACATTGGAAAATGATCGGAAATAGTAATAAATTGGAATTGGAAATAGAAATGCGATAATTGGATATTGGAAAATGACATGTGCATTCATGCATAGTAAATGATCAGATAATGGCAGTTGTGACCGGTGTCACCACCGATTTCAGAGCTTTAAGCTCAACGCATAGGGCCTCGTGCCCAACGTATTCCGAGCCTCGGCTCGATGATCAGGGCTATGCCCAACATTTCGGGGCTTTAAGCCCAATGTTTCAGAGCCAATGGCTCAACGTATATGAGCTCAGGCGCACGGTCACAACAACGAAAGAAAATGGAAGAGTCACATGCACACTGCATAAATGAATGTTTAATGTGAATAGTGTGAAAGATTTATTGCCTTATCAAATGTGAAATTGAGTGCCTGTGATTTCTTGTTTATGATATATATACAATATTGTGTGATTGTGTGGATATGCATGAGTTGGGTGAACCATCGATGATGGTTTCTCACCGAGTTCATAAACTCACCCAACATTGTATCTATTTTTCAGAAATGGAGAGTACCCGTTGGACACGCGGAGTACGTCTCATCGCTAGCAAGACAAAGTATCGGGTCGGGATCGATGTCGTCAGATTCTGCATTAGTGTATTAATTTGGTATTTAGTAGGCCCAATTGTTTACATGTAATTGTATAGAGTGACCGAGCACTAATGAGTGCTAATAATGAGTGAAATTGTTTTATCAAGAAATGGTTTAATCTTTGAAAGTGTTTTGTTATAATTGGGCCAAGTCAATGATTGTTTTATGACTCTAATGTTTTGAAAAAAAAATGTCATACGATTTTTGTTAATAAGGTAATGAATGTTCTAGTACGCCACCCTCGCGGGTCACGGGCTCGGATATCACCATGGATATCGGGTTCGGGTCTCGTCGGGAGTGGGGTGCTACATCAACGATTATATTGCATGAAATCTTGATCTTTAATTATTGGGATACATATCTTTGAAGTTCCTTATCCATAATCTTCATCCTTGAATATCTCTTGCACATTTAAGGTAATTTCCATCTTGATTCCACAATGATTAATCTCTTTCCCATCAAAGATTAATGCTATCTTGATTTGCACAATTCTTTTATTGAATATCAATCCCAAAATACCTGAAACAATTTCTTAACCAATTCTATACATTTTATTATTATCAAAACATAAGTGGGATTTAATTTGTCAACCACCATTGCTCCAACATTTTATTTAGTGAACTTCTCCACTAACTACATCTACCATACTCCTATCCATTGGTAATAGCATTTATAGAAGTATAGGATTAAAATTTGATCTGGGATTGGATGGAGTGGGTAGCTAGCACATAACGCTTTAAACCTCTTCCAATATTCATACAATGTTTTTCAAGTGAATTATCTTTTCTTACATATTTCCTTTACGATATTGGTAGTTCATGATAAAGAATTTATCTAAGAACAACCTTTTCATTTGTTTCACTATTTTCACTAAGCTAAAGGGAAGATAATATAACTAATCATCTGTCTTATCTTTCAAAGAGAATGGAAAGCCTTTGAGATTAATTTATTCTTCTGTCACCCCTTGTGGCTTCATTTTAGAGCAAATAACACGAAATTCTTTAAATGTTATTATGGATTTTCACCTACAAGACCACAAAAAATAGGGAATAAGTGAATCAAACCATAATTTAGTTTGAAATCTAAACGTTTGCAAATAATATGAATAAGGATTGTTGATTCAAAAATGCGGCTACTAACTCCCTCAATGTTCTATTGTTAGGATTTGTCATCTTTCCTTCAACTTCTTAAAATTAGAATCTTCAACAATCATTAAGTCTATCTCAACTTTCACTTCTAGAGGTAAACAACCTTTTCCTTGCTTAATCTATTTCCTTAAACGATGGGCTATCTTCTCAATATTAGGATTATATTACAATTCACCTGTCTAAGAAGAATGAGTTATACAAGACACAAGTTAACAATAAACTACAAAATATCACAAATAAACTAGGAAACTAAAATAGTTCCCAACAATGATACCAAAATTTTGATCAGGTTATTAAAGCCCTTAAGATCACTTGTCTGAGAAGAACGAGTCATACAAGACAATGATTAGCAATAAAATACAAAATATCGCAAAGAAACTAGGAAACCAAATAGTTTCCAACAATGATACCAAAATTTTGATCAAGTTATTGAAGCTTTTAAAATTAATTCTGACTCACTAAATGCTTGTAGTCGTTGTGAAACTAGGTCAAATCTCAAGAGAATTGAAAACTAATTTCTTAATTTAAATTGATAAAACAAAATTAGGAGTTTATGATTAATTACCTAATAAACTAAATTTAACAAGGAATTAAAATAAATCAATCAAGCATTAAAGTGAGAAATTCAATGGTACTTAAGTTTGGTTCAAAGAAAATATTTCATCCAACTACAATCTTAATCATTAGTCTAAAAGAATAATTTTCAAAATTTAAGTAGTTAGCATGAAACATATCGGGATAATCATAATAAGTCTCAAAATTTCCTAAATGAATCAATTGAAACCCAAAGATTCAAACTAAAACTTACCATAAATTAATTATGTTTGATAACATTTCATATTAATTAAATGATAACAATAAACTCGATGAAAAGACCAAACCCTAAATTAAATAATTGAGATTGCCACAACTATTCAATTTAGTTTTCTTATTTCTCATAAGTCAAATGTATAAGTTTATAAATAATCAATTTGCTACTTATACAAATCCTTCATGACAATTATGAGTCTTTGAATTCATGGATAGTTATAGAATAATCAACATTAAATTAATCTATCACATTATTTAATATTGATTACTCATGAAATGAAAAAACATAAAATAAGAAATACTTGAATTAAAATAAAATATAGGTTTAGAACAAAACCTCGTAAGGTTACAACTAGAGTTTTGAATCTCCTTGAATTAGAATATTTAGAATTAGTCACTCATAGCATAGTTATAACACCAAAAATAGAAGAAAAGATGAAAGATAAAAAAAAAACACCAAGAAAATTAAAGAATGATGTAGAATATGTATGTCGCGCTTTCCTCCCCTTTTCGTACTCTAAAACCTAGCCTCCCTCTATGTTGCAGAGATTCCTATATTAAAAAAATCAAGAATATTCCTAAATAATAGGGCTGGAAGTAAGTTTTAATTTTTCCCAATTAAATTAAAACTCTTGAGTTTAATCTAGCATTAGACGTGATCTCACCTTATTTATTGCAATAATTTGTCCACTTTTTTCAAATTTATGATTTTGAAAAATAATGCTCCAATTTCATCCAATCCAATCTTCACTTGTGATCTCATAAAATAAAATAAATATTATTTTGTCTAGTTAAATAGATCCATTTAATATAACCAAATAACATCTTATTAACATAATTAGAAAATATTTCTAATCTAATTAGAAATAACTTTTCTTAATTAGAAAATTTTTCTAATATTTAAGGAAACTATTTTCAAATTAAATAAAATATTTTAAATTTAATTAAGAAAATAATTAAAAATTGAAGTAGTATAAAAGAAAGGGCCCACAGTATAAGTTATATAAGAAATCCAAAACAAATACAACATAGATTAAAAAACCCAAGGGGCTAACTAAGTACAAACAGACAATAGATTCACATTAACGACAAAAGCAGATAATTGGAGAATGAAGATAACTAGCTCTGACATTAGCTAGCTTATGACTTAATAAAGCAATTTGCAGTAGAAGAATAGAACTACCAAAACCATGTTGAATAAGTTATAGAAGGGCTACTAATTAAGAGTTTAAGGAGGTTTAAGGTAGTTTTAAACCATCCATTGCATTTCAGATTGACTTCCTTAGCAACAATGATCCCCCTTAAATAGATGTAAACAAGTTTGCACAAAACAAGGGCGTCAATTTTCTGGTTTTGAAACACTTTATTAATCCTTTCCTTCTAAACCCTATATATGCAGCAACTGAAGCACAATTTAAAGATGGCCAAGTTAAATTTGTTGTAATATTTAACTCTTAACACCCAATTAATCACTTATTCCTATGAGTTTTAACGAGATTGCAGATTCTACCAGTGAAGCAAATGCCTCCATATAGTATGAGTGTAGGGACATAAGACAACCAGGTGATCAAAACTTTCAGGAGCAGATTAACAAAAGGTACAAGAAGCATTAAGGTAGGGGTTCCATTTGATTCTATTACAAGTTATAAGAAAATTTTTAATGGTCATCCAAACAATAAATGATGCCTTTAAACCCCAAATTTTGCTCCAAGAAACATCTTCAAGAGGCGTTATAAATAGAGAAGTACATATGAAGTTAGTTAATTTCATATATTTATGTCTCAACTAGACCATAGTATCTTCTTTAGAGGAGTTATGCTTGTAGTTTGGAACAACATTGAGAATATCAGTTAGCTCCTTGTGTTCACAAGATCACATGTAACAACATTAAGAATATCAGTTAGCTCCTTGTGTTCACAATATCACATGTACTCCTTGATTACCATCTTTATTTTGACATTTAAGGGATCACATATTACAATGACAAGGAAATTAGAAATAAGTAAATAGGGATGACAAATGTGGCCCGACTTGGTTCAGGTTGAGATGACCACAAGTCGGGGCCATGGGTCAAGATTGCTTAGCTTGATCAGGCCACGGGCCATGAGCTGGACAGGCCCCACCCTCCCGTGACCCATTGAGCTGGGGCCCTAGTCACGAGCCGGCCAATCTTATCCATTACCATCCCTATAAGTAGATAGGAGCCAAATTGGACCAATTACCATACCAGAAGCTAGTAGTTTCCCCGTTACCAATCTGAGATTTCATTTCCCTAGCAAGTATCTCTCTAAACTTCAATAGTTGGTTAATGGTTGAAGAGGTGTCATGTTTGGCTTTCATATTCCAAAAGTTGTTTCCCTTTAAATATGCCTTTTGCATCCATTTCACTCAAAAGGTTTTCTGATTATTTAATAATATATCTTCAAATTCTTTTAGTTACGAGTACCTTGTTTGTGGTTCTAATGCATTTTATTCCTAAACCAGCTTAGTCTTTAGGAAGATAAATGTTTTTTCAACTAATCTTAACTACTCCTTTTGAAAAGGCTGTACAACTCTGCATAAAATTCTTAGGAGTAGTTTCAACTATCTTGATGAAGTTAAGAGGCAAAAAAAATGAGAGCTCCAAAAGACATACATGTTTGTTAAGAATAAAAGTTAAGCGCTCTTCAACATAAAATCAAATTGGTTGTCTCTTCAATTAAGAGAGTCATTTATATTAAGAACCAAATATGTTATAAATTAAAAAATTATTTTCCAAAATATTAAAAGAAAACTCATTTTTATTAATTAATAACTAAAACATTTTCAAATTTAATCAAGAAATGTATTTTTAATAAAATCAAGAAAGTTATTATTCAAAATAGTAAATAAATAATTTCTAAATAAAATAGAATAATAACATTCTAAACAAATAATAAATTAAATTTTTAGTCAAATTGAAATAAATTATTTTAAATAAGAAACATTTATTAATTAAATTGAGAAATTTTTATTTTTAGGAGCCTAATTTATTAATTTCAATCTAATTTAAATATAATATAATTATAATTCTAAAATTTAAAATTTAAAATTATATTAAAAATTAATTTAATTATTGATCTTAATCAAATTAGAAAATAAATGATTTAATTTTGTACTTAATTAAATTTTTAAATTATTAGACTAAATTAAGAAATATTATTTTATATTTAAAATAATTTTATTTTAAGTGGTCTGCTTTCTCATCTGCGATAACCAGCTCCCAGTCGAAGAAGATTTAGAAATGCTGGGTTCCGAACCCAGCATCTCCATATACCAGCGCAATGCAACATCTATATAACTCCAAGAATAGCCAACGACTCCAACAACCACCTTTACAAAAACTCTTCTTAACTATCGGTAACCACAACTCATTTTATGCCACCATTCATATGGCGTTTCGCTCTTCCTTCAGTAAACAGCAAGCCACAAGGGAAGTCCAAGACTTATTCATCTTTTTTTATCATAAATGTGAAACATTGGAACCAAGTTTCCTTTATTTTTGGATGAATAAAAAGATTTAACCAAAATTTTTGGTTATATACAATGACGTCTATTGTTTAATTATCATTTTTTAAGTCAATGTTTGCGAATCATGATGAGTTTGATGCAACTTAAATAAATATTGTAAGGTTTTTAATCAAACATGTGGGCTTATATGTGTATAATTGTATATAAAAGTTATCATATAAAGTTAAGTCCAATTAATTAAAGTGGTATAATATGTTTATGATATTTGGGCTTCATGTATCTATTTTAAGTGTGAGCTTTATATGTGTAGAGACCGTTTTATAATTTCTAGTTTTATGATAGGTCAAACTAGAAATTAGATTAGGGTTTTACCCTAATATAAATAGTTATGGTCCTTAAATTAAACATAACCTAAATTCTTGTGTAAAATCCTATCATCAGAGAGAAAATAGAGAGTTACGGAAAACTCTAAAAAAGGAGCTATGTTCTAATTTGAAAAACAAAACTGCAAAACTCCAGTGTAGATTTTACAATGGATTCAGGTATACTTTCGCTTTATTTTATTATTGATGATTTGATATGAATCGATTCTATGTTTTAAAGGGATTAAAATTCCTACAAGTGATATTAGAGCTAATTCATAATTAGGTCATAAAAAATGACTATGCAGTTTTCTTTTTATCTTCCATATTGGAGTTATTTTCGATGCTTTTCTGTATATCTCGTTATTGCATGTACGGTGATAGTCTCATAGTTATCTCATGGTTTTGAGAACTTGATTTTCGTATATGTATTGGGTGATAACTTGACTTGCAGGATGAAGCTTTTGATGATTTTAAAGAACGTTTTTGGTGTTTTGGATTTAGTTTTGTCTGTTGGATAATAACCAGGACGAAGTAAAGATTGAAGTTTATCATCCATTAGATAAAGAATATTTGTTTCAAGAAAGCTTTTAGAGAGTTTTCTTTATCTAATAATCGAAGTCTTCATGTTTATAACAATCAAGTATTAGGAGGAATGAGTTTTGAGTCTAAAATTTATAATTTTTAATTAATTTTAAAATTTTGACTCAATTCTCAATTTAAGTCGATAAGATTGTCAATGTTATAGCATCAAGAAATTATAACTATGATGTTTTCATACAACTTATGTAAAATTTAGTATTAATTTTAGATTTTGGTATTTTAAAGAAATATATAACATTTTAAATTAAATTAATTGAAGCAACATATTGTCAAAGCAACCTCTCTTGTAAAATTAATTTAACTTAGAATGTTAAAAAATTTTGTGTGTATGTTATTCATGTGAATATGGATTGGCCCAAAGGAAAGTTTATATTTGGCCCGAATTGCATGTATACTTGTGGTGGTAAATGCGTGACAATTATTCAGTATAATATGTGAACATTAAATCGGTCCAAAAAAAGGTTTATTGTTTGACATACCTTATTGTCAATATTTGATCACTACACCAAGGTACTACTTACAAGTTAGTATTTATGTCCAAAGACTAAATATTAATATTGTGCATGGTATTTTGTGATGGGGCCCTACCATTATCTGTAAATAATCAATTTGGCATATCATAGTGTTGTTATGTGAGTAATTAGATTTTGTTTGGTTTGTTCTTTGTTCAGTTCTTGGTTCTGCTGCAAATATCTCTACTAGTGTTAATTCAATTCCTATGCTTAATGGCACTAATTTTAAGTTATGAAAGGAGAACGTTTTGATTATTCTCGAAGTCATGGAATTGGATCTTGCTTTACGAGTCGATCAACCTGATCCACTTACTGGTGAGAGTACCACTGATCAAAAGAGGGAGACGGAAAAGTAGGAAAAATCAAATCGTATGAACTTGATGATCATGAAGTGTGTCATTCTAGAAGCTTTTTGGGGCATTATGTCCGATTAGATTACTACGGCTAAGGGTTTCCTTGAGGATCTTGAGAAAAGATTTGCAAAAATGAAAAGGCTAAAACAAGTACACTTTTGGCAAAGCTTATCTCAATGAGGTATTTAGGAAAAGGAAACATAAGGGAGTACATTATGGAAATATCTCATATTGCTTCAAAATTGAAAGAACTTAAGTTGGAATTATCTGAAGACTTGTTAGTGCATCTGGTTTTGATAACTCTTCCGGCACAATACAATCAATTCAAAGTGAGTTATAACTGTCAGAAAGAGACATGATCTCTTAATGAGCTTATCTCACACTTTTTTCAGGAAGAGGAAAGGTTGAAGCATGATAAGGCAGAAAGTGCTCACTTAGCCACAACATCTAAGGACAAAAGGAACAAAAGAAAGAAAATTAAGAAAGTTGCGGTTCCAGCAACACAAAAGAAACAACATAAGGAAGAAAAACCGAGAGGTTGCTTCTTTTGTGACGCTGAAGGTCATGTAAAGAAGCAGGTCACAAAAGAAGCAGTGTACCAATTATCACACATGGAGTGCAAAGAAAGATATGCTTCTTACTTTGGTTTGTTCTGAAGTTAATTTAACTTCGGTACCTAGACACACATGGTGGTTAGATTCTGGTGCAACAACTCACATCAATGTGTCTATGCAGGGTTGCCTGAGTTGTCGAAAACCAAGTGATGGTGAAAGATACATCTATGTAGGAGATGGCAAGTCAGTAGAAGTCGAAGCAATAAGGACTTTTAGATTATTGTTAAGAATTGGATTTTATTTGGATTTAATTGAGACTTTCGTTGTATCGTCTTTTAGACGGAATTTGATTTTTATTTCTGCTTTGGCCAAATCTGGTTATTGTTGTTCATTTGGAAATGGAATATTTAGTCTCTTTTAAAATTCAAATTTGGTTGGTACCGGTTCTTTATCAAGTTATAATAATCTATATATGCTTGGCATTAATATTTCATTTAATTAAGCCTTGCATGTGGGTACACGAAGTTTAAAGCTCAAATTAACCGAAGAGAATTCTGCTTCGTTGTGACACAAGAGATTAGGTCACATCTCCGAAAGGAGAATTGAGAGACTTGTGTCTAAAGGAATTCTCGATTCCCTTGATTTTATAGATTTTGCTACTTGTGTTAATTGCATTAAGGGGAAACAAACAAATTTCAGGAGATTTGGTGCCAATAGGGCTTCAGACGTCTTAGAACTTATCCATACGGATATTTGTGGGCCATTCCTTACGGCATCTTGGAATGGTCAACCGTATTTTATAACGTTCATAAACGACTTATCACGATATGGCTACCTTTATCTCATTCATGACAAATCACAATCTTTGGACGTGTTCAAAAACTTTAAGGCTGAAGTCGAGAACCAACTCAACAAAAAGATTAAAAGTGTCAGATCTGATCGTGGTGGCGAGTACTATGATAGATATGACGGATCAGGTGAACAACGTCTAGGACTGTTTGCTAAATTCCTAGAGAAATGCGGTATCGTCCCACAGTACACTATGTCAGGTTCGCCTAGCATGAATGGTGTTGCTGAAAGACGAAACATAACACTTAAGGATATGGTGAGGAGTATGATTAGTCATTCTACTTTGCCAGAATCACTCTGGGGAGAAACCTAAAGACCGCAACATATATACTCAATAGAGTTCCAACTAAAACAACTGATAAGACCCTTTATGAACTTTGGACAGGCAAGCAACCTAGTTTAAAGCACTTGCACATTTGGGGATATCCAGCTGAGGCAAGGCCTTATAAACCAAATGAAAAGAAACTAGACTCAAGGACTATCAGTTGTTACTTTATTGGATATTCTGAAAGATCCAGGAGTTACAAGTTTTATGATCCCACTACTAAGGCAATTTTTTAAACGAGAAATGACCGATTTTTTTAGGATGTTGAGTTTGCGGGGGGAGAAAGGATTAAGGAATTTGCTTTTGAAGAGGAACACGTTGAAATTCCTCTAATGGCTATTGACAATGATCAGGGTAAGGTTTCCATTCCTGACATTGTTCAAGAAGCAATTCCAGATCAAGACAATGTCATAAAAACTCCTCCCCAAGTTCAACAAATTGTTTCAAAAGAACAAACTCTACAACTTCAAGAACCTATGCCATTAAGGAGATCCATTAGAGAGAGGAGAAGTGCAATTCCAGATGATTATGTTGTATTTCTTCAAGAACATGAAATTGACATTGGCATGGTGGAAGATGATCCAATCAACTTCCATCAAGCCATGGAAAGTTCTAACTCTCAAAAGTAGATTGATGCCATGAATGAAGAGATAAAGTTCATAAAGGACAATGATGTTTGGGACCTTGTACCATTGCCTAAAGGGGCAAAACCTATTGGTTGCAAATGAATATTTATGTTAGAGTAGTGCCCTAAAGGCCATCGCCTTTAGCGCGTTTTGTACAAAGTTGTGTACATACTTTATGAATAAATAAAGAAAGGCATATTTCATTAATTTGATGTTCATTATTTATGAATTGATATTGATCTATAAGCAAATTAATGAAGTCCATGATATATGACATAGCATGAAGGAAATTATGATGTGATCATACTACCGAGATTCCTATCATGTGCAATTATGTCAAGATTCTAAATTATCCCTAGTCGAGGATTACAGAATCGACATTGGTAATCCGGAGAGACTAGCACATTTCAAGCTCCTTGATTTGATCAAGCGGTGGATCTCTAAACCGTAAATATGAGATATTTAGAGTTGAGATGTGAATGCTTACTAGAGGTAGTAAGTACATTGGATGACCCGCTATGAGATCATTACATGGATGTCCTATTCTAATGTCGGTGATAATCTCATCATAGCAATGGTGCAAGTATCCTTAGACTTGAGGTACTCAAGGATATCTTGATCTTGATTCGTGCTTTGACTCCATTCCTTGTTGCCTTACTGAGGTCGCTCGTAGGTGGTGCTTGGGTGCAACTTGAGGTATTGAAGGTAATTGAGTAGCCAATAGAGGATTCACTACTACGTGATAGCGAAGATGATACCCATGGCCTCTTGTCGAGGTCATTACTTGGAAATCTCGTCGGAGTACATATGTCATGAAGAGTGTCTTCAAGTGACATATAAAGTAATGAGTCCCGTGACAACAACCGATATCACTGGACTAGATTTGACGTAGTCGACCTAGTAAGAGTTGACACTTTGCCCATACTCATAACCAAGTGGGGTATAGCATGGTGAAAGGACGAATTGCACAGTAATTGTCTATGGAAAGGTTCGTGATAGGGTTCGTGATGAATATAGGTTCATTCGTCAAACCAATTACTTTCCGGTCAATTGGGGGTCATAATGTGTTGCTAGATACCGCTCATGACTTGCTCAGATTAAGTGTTAATTTAAGTGGCCAACATAACCGGGAACATAATGGGTCACACGCATAAGAGTGACTCGGAGAATTTGTAAAATAGTTTTGGATAGAGATCCAATATATGAAGAGCAATAGGATTAAATGGATCCCGATGAGATCGAGATATGTCCCGATGAGATCGCGACATCGATATTGCTGAAAAAGGTTTCCGGTGATTTTTTCATACCGAGACCGGTAGGCCGGTGGGACCGACCTCAGTGTGACTGGACTACTTTAGCATTTATATATATATATATATCTTATTAATTAATTAAGTAATTAATATATATATATATATATATGGCTATACGTGGAAAGGAGGAGAACCTTCTCCTTTTATGCCTTGTCATTAAATGCATTAAATGACAAAAGGACAAAAGAAGGTGTAGGTGTTGTTGGGTTTTAAAAATTAAAGACTAAGCTCTCTTGATGATTGATCTTCGTGGGTTTTGGAAGATTAAAGAAGGGTTTTAGAAAGGGTTTCTAAAAACCAAAAGCTTCTCTCTTCACCAACGATCATCAAGCTCCTTCTTCATCGTTTCTCTAAGCTCTTCAAGAACAAAGGTAAGATCTAGCAGTCTTTACTTTGTTCTAGCTATTCCCGGGTCAAAGGGTTTGCCCCGGTTAGGTTCTCCAATCTCTGCGTGGATACCGTTAGAGACGGTCTCCTTTGGCCGTTATGGTTTGAGTTCGATATATAGACACATAGATCCTGGCTTTCGGGAAGGTCCCGGAACAAAAATTTTTATTTTTCCGCACCGTTTGTATGTGATGCACACACCGGGATTTTCCTACAGTGGTATCAGAGCCACTTGTGTCGTATATAACGAAGAAATCATAACAAGGTCGGAGCTACCTATTGCTTGTGAAGATGATGCATGTTTACTGTGCTAAATTCGAAATCAGTATAGAAATATTGTTTTCGAAATTTTCTTGCCCATATGTGCTCACAAGATGTTATTGAATATGTATGTGGAAGATCAGAATTTATCAATGTGATTTGATATGGTTTTGCTAATTTATTCCCTAATGTTCTAGTTGCTGTCTATGTGCACAATCCTTGAACAGGCATGCTTATAAATTCGAGAATAAATTATAGAAAAAAAATTTGGATTTTCTTTCACCAAAATGTCTCTAAGATATTTATGAATGTCTATGAGAAAGGAAAAATGTTTTCTAGGTGATTTATTATTTATTTGAGAATTTATTGTGTGCTGTTGGGAATATCTGTGTTGAGGAACACAGATTCCACATTGGCTTTGTTGCTGAGGTTGGTTGAGTTTTTGTTGGAAATAAATCCTGCAAAAATTCATGGAACATTTTGTGAACATGTTGTAACCTCTGTAATTTTCTAAGAATTTATTGAAGTTTTTTCAATGAGTTTTTCAAGCAAAATACAGAGCATGGCAGTTTTGAGAAAGTTGATGGAGCTGTTTTGTTTGGAATGAATAATTGTGTATTTATCAGTTCCAATTCCTTGGATCATTTTTAATGTGATTAAAAATGTGTTAAATTGATGTTGTATGCTTTCCAAAATGATTTTCTTGAAATTGAGTTTCCAAAAATTTTCGGATGTCAAATGTGTCACATTAGCGTCTCGTTAGTGTATTTCGTTGACTTGATTGTTTTGGCCGTCACAAATTTTGTGACCAGTGCCGAAGTAGTCTTGATAAAGTATACACTACCTAGAGGTACTTAGGGTGATAGTTTGATATTCTCAAATTATTTGGAAATCTAAGTGAATAGTTGTGTATTCATCGATTTCAAGTATTTCATGTATAATATGATTATATGTATGGTAAGCATGATACAATGAAAGTGTTTCATTGGTACATCAAAGTAGAGTATATTATACTTGGTATTGTGAATTGGAACTGCACGGATTGAGAAATTAGCCGATTAATTAGCAATTCTATACATATAAGTCGACTTATACATGCATAAGTCGACTTGTATGTTCAAACAAGTCGACTTATACATGCACAAGTCGACTTGCATAGTCAGATAAGTCGACTTGCACAAATGCATAAGTCGACTTGTATGCGCACAGTAGCATAAGTCGACTTGCATGTTCCGACAAGTCGACTTATACATGCACAGGAGCATAAGTCGACTTACACATGCATAAGTCGACTTATACATGCAAAGGTGGGATGATGGATGATTATAGGTATAAATTCAATGTGATTGATGCCCTAAATCATTCTATATAGTCATGGTGACTATAATCCTACAGCTTGGAGAAGAAGAAGAGTGAAGAAAGATGAAATCCCTAACACATAATTTGAAAACTAACGCCTTCCATTAATATGGGGAGAACCAAAGTTCTTATAGAGTTCGGGTTGTTGGGTAAACCCAAGCTCACTCTATACGGATATGTTCGAACCATGGAAATGAGATTTTCGGATTAATAGCTCGGTTTTCACTAGAAGCGTTAATTTGTTGAGTAAACTCAAGGTTAACGTAGACAGGGGCGAAATTGGGTAGTGTACATCAGATGTACGCGCATCAAGAGTTGATAACCCAATGTGTGTGCATACATCACGAGTTGATAGCACTAGTCGATAATTGCACCTAAGATGTAACTGGTATGATCGATACCTGCCGATTAATCTAAGGTGGCTTGTTGGGTAAACCCAAGGTCATTTTAGTAATGTCGGATATCTATGATGCAATTGGTATGACCGATACCTACCGATTGACCTAAGGTGGCTTGTTGGGTAAACCCAAGGTCATTTTAGCAATATCGGATATCGACCCACTAGGACATTTTGTTATAATATTTCTTGGATTCGTAATGAGGGTTATGGATTCTTTGAAACTAGTAGGAGCCATATGCATGTCATGCAAGGTCTTATGATCATGCATTTAATTCTATTCTAACATTCTTTCTCTCTTTCTCTTTAGGTTGATTGAAGATGACTACCAGTGTGAATTTGCGCACACTCATGGATTCTAATAAGTTAACTGGACCTAATTTTCTTGATTGGCTGAGAAATCTGAGAATTGTTCTCAGATCTGAGGAACTGGGCTATGTCCTAGATGTTCCACTTCCTGATCTACCTGCTGTTGATGCTTCTGATGAGGATCAGATAGTTTATCGTAAGCATCTCAAGACAGCAGAGCAAGCTATCAAGAAGGATAGCAAGTCATTGCTCGTGGTGGACTCTTCTTCTTCTGGTTCAAAGAAAAAGAAACTGAAGAAGAAACAGTCTAAGAAACCAAAAGGAAGTGTAGCCAAAAAGAAAACCAAAGAAACTGAGCCAAAAGGAACTTGCTTCCATTGTGGCAAGACTGGCCACTGGAAGCGAAACTGTAAAGTCTATCTGGAAGAATTGAAGCAGAAGAAGGCATCAGATGCCTCAGCTTGTTCAGGTATGTTTGTCATTGAGGTTAATATTGTTTCTGACCATAACATATGGGTATTAGATACCGGTTGTGGCTCACACATATGCAATTATATCTGAGGCCTCGGGGACGATGAGATGACTCATGAAGGGAGAACTAGACTGCGTGTAGGAAATGGAGCAAGAGTTCTTTGCATTAGCCGTAGGAACTTATTTTTGTCACTCCCGGTGGGCTTGTAATTAAATTGGATGAATGTTATTTTGTACATGTTTTAACAAAGAACATATTGTCTGTTTCTTGTTTAAATAGAGCTGGTTTCCATTTGACTTTTAGTAACAATGGTTGTTCTATTAGTTTGAATGGAATGCTTTATGGTACTGGTACATTATGCAATGGAATTTACATATTAGATATGTCACATCCAATTATGAATGTCAATGACACGAAAAGACATAAATGAGATAATTTAAAATCAACTTACTTATGGCATTGTCGCCTTGGCCATATAAATGAGAGACGCATAGCTAAGCTCCATAAGAGTGGAAGTTTAGGGTCATCTGATTATGAATCATATGACACATGTGAATCTTGTTTATTAGGCAAGATGACTAAGTTACCCTTTAAGGGAAAGGGTGAACGAGCGACTGGAGTATTAGACCTAATACATTCAGATGTATGTGGTCCGATGTCCATCCATGCTAGAAGTGGTTGTCTTTACTTCATTACCTTTATCGATAATTATTCTCGATATGGGTACCAGATCTCGATGAGATACAAATCAAGCATTTGAAAAGTTCAAACAATTCAGAAATGAAGTAGAAAACCAACTTGGAAAAAGTATCAAAACATTACGATCCGATCGTGGTGGGGAATACTTAGACCAACAATTTTTAGATTATCTCATAGATAATGGGATTTTATCTCAATGGACTCCACCTTACACACCACAGCATAATGGTGTGGCATAAAGGAGAAATCGAACCTTGTTAGACATGGTACGATCGATGATTGGCTTTGCAAAGTTACCAAAATCCTTTTGGGGGTATGCACTCGAGACAGCTGTTTACTTGTTAAACAGAGTTCCATCAAAGACAGTTGATGTTACTCCATATGAGATGTGGACTAACAAAAGACCCTATCTTACTTATTTGAAAGTTTGGGGTTGTCCTGCTTATGTGAAGCGGACACAGTCAGATAAACTTGATGCAAATTCTGACAAATGTTTATTCGTAGAATATCCTAAAAAAACAATGGGATATCAATTCTACCTTGCTAAGGAACAAAAGGTATTTGTTTCAAAGCATGCTGTCTTTTTGGAGAAAGAGTTTCTTCTACAAGAAGACAGTGGGAGCAAAATTGAACTTGAAGAAGTTCAAGATGCTCGAACAGACGCAGATCAACTGCCTGAACCTGAAACTGTGACTCATACAGATGAAGTAACAGTTCAACCTTCTACAACACAAGAAGTTCGTAGGTCACGTAGGATACGCTCTGTTCCCGAGAGATATGGATTTCTCATGAATGAACAGAATGACGTATTGCTCATAGAAGATAATGAGCCTACCACCTATGAAGAGGTTCTGAAGAGTTCAGAGTCTGAGAAATGGCTTTATGCCATGAAGTCTGAAATAGATTCCATGTATGAAAACCAAGTATGGACTTTGGTTGAGGCACCCAAAGGAATAAAACCCATAGGGTGTAAATGGGTTTTCAAAAAGAAAACCGACATGGATGGTAATGTGATTACCTATAAAGCAAGGCTTGTGGCTAAAGGTTTTCGTCAAAGACAAGGAGTTGACTACGACGAGACCTTCAGCCCAGTAGTAATGCTTAAATCCATTAGGATACTCCTAGCCATTGCCACTCATTATGATTATGAGATATGGCAAATGGATGTGAAGACAGCTTTCCTAAATGAAAATCTAGCTAAGGATGTGTATATGACACAACCTGAGGGCTTCATCTCCTATGATGGCGAAAAGGTATGCAAGCTTCAGAAATCTATCTATGGATTGAAACAAGCATCCAGGAGTTGGAATATCCGTTTTGATGAGGTAATCAAAGAGTTTGGTTTCTCACAAAATCCGGATGAACACTGTGTGTATAAGAAGGTTAGTGGGACTGCAATCATATTCCTTGTGCTATATGTAGATGACATATTATTGCTAGGAAACGATGTCTCTATGCTACAATCTGTGAAGATTTGGTTGTCCAAATAATTTTCCATGAAATACCTTGGTGAAGCAACTTATATCCTTGGGATAAGGATCTATAGAGATAGATCAAAAAGATTGCTTGGTCTTTCACAATCAGCGTACATAGACAAGATGCTAAAGAGGTTTAGCATGGAGCAATCCAAGAGAGGGTACCTTCCCATCACCCATGGGATAACACTCTCGAAATCTATGTGTCCTAAGACATAAGATGAGAGGATGCGCATGAATATGATCCCGTATGTATCTGCAGTAGAATCTATCATGTACGCAATGCTATGTACGAGACTCGATGTATCATATGCTCTAAGCGTTACGAGCAGATACCAATCGGATCCTGGTGAGGGTCACTGGGTGGCTGTCAAGAATATCCTCAAGTACTTACGAAGCACTAAGGATGTTTTCTTGGTATATGGAGATGGAAATCTCAAAGTGAGCGGGTATACAGATGCTAGTTTTCAATCTGATAAGGATGATTCTAAATCTCAATCAGGTTATATATTCACACTGAACGGCGAGGCGGTCAGTTGGAAGAGTTCCAAACAAGAGACAACTGTCGATTCAACAACCGAGGCAGAGTACATTGCCGCTTCGGGGACGCAAAGAAAGGAAGTTTGGATCAAAAAGTTCATTACTGAACTAGGTGTGGTTCCTAGTTGTGATGGGCCCATACAGTTGTATTGTGACAACAATGGGGCTATTGCGCAGGCGAAGGAACCAAGGTCCCATCAACGATCCAAACACGTACTCCGCAAATATCATCTGATCAGGGAGATCATTGGTCGAGGTGATGTCCAGATAGAGAGAATTCTCACAGAGCAGAATATTGTTGATCCGTTGACAAAGCCATTGTCACAGAAGAATTTTGATTCTCATGTACTCGCTTATGGTATTAGATACCAAGGCGATTGGCTTTAGGTCAAGTGGGAGATTTTGTTATAGTAGTGCCCTAAAGGCAATCGCCTTTAGCGCGTTTTGTACAAAGTTGTGTACTTACTTTATGAATAAATAAATAAAGGCATATTTCATTAATTTGATGTTCATTATTTATGAATTGATATTGATCTATAAGCAAATTAATGAAGTCCATGATATATGACATAGCATGAAGGAAATTATGATGTGATCATACTACTGAGATTCCTATCATGTGCAATTATGTCAGTATCTAAATTATCCCTAGTCGTAGGATTACTGTAACTGGACATCGGTAATTCAGAGAGACTAGCACATTTCAAGCTCCTTGATTTGATCAAGCAGTGGATCTCAGAAACTGTAAATATGAGATATTTAGAGTTGAGATGTGAATGCTTACTAAAGGTAGTAAGTACATTGGATGACCTGCTATGAGATCATCACATGGATGTCCTATTCTAATGTCAGTGATAATCTCATCATAGCAATGGTGGAAGTATCCTTAGACTTGAGGTACTCAAGGATATCTTGGATACTGATTCTGTGCTCTGACTCCATTCCTTGTTGCCTTATAGAGGTCGCTCGTAGGGTGGTGCTTGGGTACAACTTGAGGTATTCGAAAGTAATTGAATAGCCAATAGAGGATTCACTACTTCTATGATAGCAGAAGATGATACCCATGGCCTCTTGTCAGGGTCATTACTTGGAAATCTCTAGCCGGAGTACATATGTCATGAAGAGTGTCTTCAGTGACATATAAAGTAATGAGTCCCAGGACAAGAACTGATATCACTTGGACTAGATTTGACGTAGTCAGTCTAGTAAGAGTTGACACTTTGCCCATACTCATAACCAAGTGGGGTATAGCATGGTGAAAGGACGAATTGCACAGTAATTATCTATGGAAAAGTTCGTGATAGGATTCGTGATGAATATAGGTTCATTCGTCAAACCAATTACTTTCCGGCCAATTGGGGGTCATGATGTGTTGCTAGATACCGCTCATGACTTGCTCAGATTAAGTGTTAATCTAAGTGGCCAACATAACCGGGAACCTAATGGGTCACACGCATAAGAGTGACTCGGAGAATTTGTAAAATAGTTTTAGATAGAGATCCAATATATGGAGAGCAATAGGATTAAATGGATCCCGATGAGATCGAGATATGTCCCGATGAGATCACGACATCGATATTGCTGAAAAAGGTTTCCGGTGGTTTTTCCATACCGAGACCGGTAGGCCGGTGGGACCGACCCCAGTGTGACTGGACTACTTTAGCATTTATATATATATATATATATATCTTATTAATTAATTAAGTAATTAATTAATATATATATATATATATGGCTATACGTGGAAAGGAGGAGAACCTTCTCCTTTTATGCCTTGTCATTAAATGCATTAAATGACAAAAGGACAAAAGAAGGTGTAGGTGTCGTTGGGTTTTAAAAATTAAAGACTAAGCTCTCTTGATGATTGATCTTCGTGGGTTTTGGAAGATTGAAGAAGGGTTTTAGAAAGGGTTTCTAAAAACCAAAAGCTTCTCTCTTCACCAACGATCATCAAGCTCCTTCTTCATCGTTTCTCCAAGCTCTTCAAGAACAAAGGTAAGATCTAGCAGTCTTTACTTTGTTCTAGCTATTCCCGGATCAAAGGGTTTGCCCCGGTTAGGTTCTCCGATCTCTGCGTGGATACCGTTAGAGACGGTCTCCTTTGGCCGTTATAGTTTGAGTTCGATATATAGACACATGGATCTTGGCTTTCGGAAAGGTCCCGGAACAAAAAAATTTGTTTTTCCGCACCGTGTGTATGTGATGCACATACCGGAATTTTCCTTTAATTTAAGACTAAGAAGGATTCGAAAGGCGATGTAGAAAGGTACAAAGCTCGTCTTGTCACAAAAGGCTTTACACAGAAAGAAGGCATTGATTATAAAGAGACTTTCTCTCCGGTTTCTTCGAAAGACTCTTTTAGGATAATAATGGCATTAGTGACACATTTTGATCTTAAGTTACATCAGATGGATGTTAAGACAACATTTCTCATTGGTGACATTAATGAAACGATTTATATGGTGTAGCCAGAAAAATTTTGTATCAGGAGATGCAAAGCAAATGGTTTGCAAACTAAAGAAATCCATCTTTGGACTCAAGTAGGCATCTCGTCAATGGTATTACAAATTTTACCAAGTTGTCATCTCGTTCGATTTTGAGATGAACTTGGTTGATCATTGTATATACCATAAGTTCAGTGAGAGTAAGTACATTTTTCTGGTTTTATATGCTGATGACATATTGCTTGCCACTAATGATATAGGCTTATTACACAAAACTAAGAGACATCTGTCAAAGGAATTTGAAATGAAAGATCTTGGTGACGCCTCTTTTGTTTTAGGGATTCAGATACATCGGGAACGCTCTCGAGGTATTCTTGGATTGTTACAAAAAAGATATATCGAAAAGGTACTTAAAAGGTTTAGCATGCAGTTTTGTGAACCAGGTGATACCCCTATATCTAAGGGAGATAAGTTCAGCTTAAGTCAATGCCTCAATAATGACTTTGAAGCTAAGGAAATGCAGAAGATTCCTTATGCTTCGACCGTAAGAAGTCTAATATATGCTCAGGTTTGTACGAGTCCGGATATTGCGTACATTGTTGGAATGCTAGAGAGATATTTAAGTAACCCAAGATTGGATCACTAGAAAGCAATCAAACGGGTAATGCGGTACTTACAGAGAACGAAAGATTATATGCTCACATACAGGAAATCGGATAAGCTGGAGATCATTGGTTATTTTGATTCCGATTTTGCTGAATGCCAAGATAGTAGGAGATCTACTTCGAGCTTTATCTACCTGCTTGCTGGAGGAGCTATTTCCTAGAAGAGTGCTAAGCAGACACTCATAGCTTCTTCCACCATGGCAGCGGAGTTTATAGCGTGTTATGAGACATCCAACCATGGGATATGCTGCAAAACTTTGTCACTGGGTTGCGCATTGTGGACTCTATTGAAAGACTACTTAAGTTATTTTGTGGCAATAACTCTGTTGTGCTATATTTCAATAACAATAAGAGCTCGACAAAGTCGAAGCACATCGACATCAAGTTCCTAATTGTTAAAAAGAGAGTTCAGAGTGGACAGTTGTTTATACAACATATTGGATCAAACTCTATGGTTGCGGATCCGCTTACTAAAGGAGTGCCACCCAGGGTCTTTCATGAGCACACTGCTCATATGGGTGTTACATCTTTTTAGGATATATATTTTCAGTGGGAGTTTGTATTGTAGATGCTTTTCGGATTAGACATTTTTTTCACTGTCATTTTGTATACAATTTTTGGTTAAGTTGTTTGAGGTTATTTTTCAGCTTTAAGATATTTGGTTTATTTTGTCTCTGAACTTATTTAAAATTGATCTCACTAAAGCATAAGGTTGGACCAGTTAGAAATAAGTATGCTAAGATCACGCTGCTTATAATTTTCATGCTACACATCCATTCTTGATCCATGTCATTTGGTTATATCAATATACGTGACCATTGATGGTTCTAGTTACGTTAATTGTAGCGAAAGACGCTTTGATCCTTTGTTGGTATGATTGATGGACCGGATTGTCTAGGGATGCATACAATAATGATAACACAATTCTGAGTATTCATAAGGTTAATATACAATTTTAAGGTAACACATAGAGCCCAAGTGGGAGATTGCAAGGTTTTTTAATCAAACATGTGAGCTTATATGTGTATAATTGTATATAAAGACTATCATATAAAGTTGAGCCCAATTAATTAAAGTGGTCTAATATGTTTATGGTATTTGGGATTCATGCATCTATTTTAAGTGTGGGCTTTATATGTGTAGATATTGAGTTTATAATTTCTAGTTTTATGATGGGTCAAACTAGAAATTAGATTAGAGTTTTATCCTAATATAAATGGTTATGGTCCCCAAATTAAACGTAACCTAAATTCTTGTCTGAAATCTCATCATTAGAGAGAAAATAAAGAGTTACAGAAAACTCTGAAAAAAGGGACTACGTTCTAATTTAGAAAAAACTGCAAAACTCCAGTGTAGATTTTACAATGGATTCAGGCATGCTTCCGTTTTATTTTATTCTTGATGATTTGATATGAATCGATCCTGTGTTTTAAAGGGATTAAAATCCCTACCGATATAAGCAATTAATAATTTTATAACATAGAGAAAAGAAAAAATAATGAAAGAAGAAGCCAAGTTAGCCTGTTAGGGTTATTCGTTGTGTTCTTCACATCTGACAAGACACAAGACTTGATTGGGCTGTTTGTTAACATTTTCGGTAAATTTGCAAGAATGAAAGTTGAAGAATCATTAGAATCGGGCTTCAAATCTCCTGTGCCGTAATCCCAACCCGCATTAGTATTGTTTTCTGGTCTTGTCTGATAAACTTGGACGAGATATGATTATTGAAAAGGTAGGTATTGTAATATGATAGGCCGGTAGCCAATCAGTAACTCTCCCTTCTGTTTTCCATTTGTTTGACATAAAAGATGTTTAGGTCAATTTATGCTGATTTTTAAAATAAATAAATTATCTTTTCTCCTCCATTCTACAAGAAGAAACAGATTCCAGCTATCTTCCACCACCCACTAGTATTTGTTTGCTGGCAAATGATTCTAATCACGCATGCTTTCTCTTTCTGTCTAATATATGCCAATTGAAAATGATGGAATTGACCCACCACGTAGATGAGAACCATTTAGATGCCATTTCCCTTGTACACGGGATTAATCAAGCTTGATGGTGTGTTACATGGTAGTCATTAGCTGGTACTGATAGGGACTTGAACTTACGCAGAATAAATGGAACTTCCATGCAAAGAAATCAAAGACGCATCACCTTTTCTTTCTTTCTTTCTTTCTTTTTTTTTTTCATTTCAGGAAGTAATCAATGTTAGTTTGAGGCTGACAGTGTTCTTACTTATCTTGCTTGCAATCTCAAATCGCAGTCTGAAACGTTTGATTTTTGTAATCGTCTCATACTTCTTAATTTAACCAGCAATTCAGACCTAAATTGAAAACATTGGAACAAAATATATATTTTAAGACGACCAAATTTTATACATTTTAGTGTTAGACTATTGGATGCTAAAACATGCTCTATTTATTGTTAACGTTGGTGCAAATTTGGTAATATTCCACTTATATCATGTAATAATTTAATGCTACTAGTGGTCTTGATTGGAGTCAATTGTTGTGATGAGATTTCTTGAGGCTTTTTATTGGAAGATGATGTTGGTGTGGTTGTCTTTTCAGTAGAGGGAATTTACTTATTGGGGTTGCCAGAAATCTAAGGGACCATTTATGTTTTGTTTGGCACCAACGCAGCCATACTCTTAAGTGGGCAGATACCTGTTTTTGTATGAAGATCATTACCAGTTATACGATAACATATTGGTGCTATACAGGGGCCACCCACCAGGATACCATCCTGAAAATTAAGTTCATTGGCAGATGTGAGTAGGACTCCACTATATGCATTAGATTTGGCAAATTATAATTTTGTTTCAATATAAGAATTTCATGTATGAAAATCATAATTAATTTTGCATTAATGCCCTAAGTTTCTTTTTCTCTTCTTAAATTATACATTATTGAATTGAGAATCGAGAGCTTTGAAGAATTCTAAAAATGCAAACTTTTCAAGCAAAAACATCAATAGTTAGAAATATTTCGTTTTCTTCTGCATTTAATTTATATATTATTCTATCGTATATTATTGTTGAGTATATGTTAAATTGACTAACATATTCAAGATTTTCCTTAAAAAAGATGCATTTGAAACCAAAAATTTAATTGTTCTTTTACAAAATTGATTTTGAAAAACTCCTCTGAATTTTTTTTTTTTGATAATTACGTCTGATTTTTTTATTCTCAGTTTATTTTTTTATTATCGACTAGGAGACAGCTAACTTACCTTTCATTTTATTCTTAACAAAGGGACGGCCGTTGATTGCAATTGCTAAGAGAATTATAGTCGGAGATGGATCGCTATGACTTATTAGTACAATGAGAAACAAGAATAGATTTCATCTAGAAGAGGAGAAATTGAGGGGAAATAGAAAGAAAGAAACAATATAATTAGTCCACTGAAAAGCTATTGTTGACAAATGAAAAGCATGGAATGATGGCCCCTCTCATGTCAACATCTTACTTACTATGTATATAATTAACGTTGAAAAATTGGGAGTTTGGCCATCGTAGTCATTGTCATGCAATTTGTTTTACTGGTGGAGCTCCATGATATGCAGGCTTAAGAATTACATAGGAAACTCCATTAGTTAGGTAATTTAAGACTGAGCTTGAGATGTTGTAGATATGCTCGAACTACAACTTGGTTTGGTTTGACATATTTTCCCGATTTCTCTACAAGCAAATACCACCTATCATCCTTTCATTTTCCAAAGGACCTGGAAAAAACAAAACAACTTGTTCCTCAGAGTCACCGAGAACCACTTCGTATGGTTCCATATAATAAAAGCATTCACTTTCACTCCGTACCTCCAAAGACAAAATAACAAAAATGTCATGTTAACCACACAACCCAACATCAGTAAAAAGATGTTGAATGTAAATATATCATTTATGATACAATTAATAAGATGTAGTGATTAGATGAAAACATCTAAAGTTTGGATTGAATATGGTTCTGCCGGATTCTTGCGGAACTGAACGTTGCCGTTTGGATCCATGGAGTTGGTTGGTTCTTGCAAGAGCTTCGGCGTGAAGGTTCCTGCAAAACAAGGAAGGCACATCGGGGGTTGTTTCCCGATAAGCCCCTCCGATACTCAAGTCAGTCTTTTTTAGTGAAGGTGAGATTGCTGTATGCCCAGAAAATTAGGTTATGATTACGTACCTCTGTTATGGTATAATTATACCTTATATATGGAGCAGTAACTAGGTTTAAGTCTTTACGTATGCATGAGAGACTCTCACCTGCTAATGGGTTAAGGAGATCGCGGATTGGACCTGGACTTGGCATAGGTATAAGACTGATATTTGAGGAACGGACCGATCGGCCCACGAGTCGTTATGACTGGGTGCAGGTCCAGTACGACCGACCCGACCATAAGCCCCCTACTCCTCGAGTCTGAGCGAAGAAAAGGGTCGAAGGAGTATGTTAGGATTTTGTTGCTCGTCTGTTAGCTCATAGCTCGTCCGTAAGACAGTTCGTGAGGTGGTCAATCGGTCGGATATTGGCATTGTAGCTCGTTCATGGGACAGCTCGGGGTAGGCCCAATCGATCGGATATCGACGGACGGTGCGTAACTGCTCGTATTGGGATCGGTCGACTGAGTGCCCCAACCGATTGGCATCGGCACTTATTGCGTGATAGTTCGAGCCAAAGCGGATCGGGTGGTCATCATTAGTGAGCGCGTGAAAGTACTTGAAACATTTATTGTTTGATGGCACGTGCCCTCTGACAGCTTTTCAGAATCTGAAGCGTATCGTCCTTGTAACCGTTGTGCAGTTGTCCCGTACGTCCTTTCAACTGTCGCGCCACTCCGGATTTCGAACAATCCTAATTCTCCTTGGCTCGAATTATGCCGCGTGTCCAAGCATAGCTCGGATTTTCTCCACGAGTCGCGTTTTGATTGGGTCGCCCATTCGACCGTTTCCTTATAAATGCTCAGGATCGACAAACTGTTTGGTTTTTTTCACATTTGTTTCGTTCTTGCTTCCGCTCTGCTTTCATTTGCTCTTTCTTGTTCTCAGTTCCCGGAAATTTCCTTCAACCGTCGTTCGATTTCCCCCTCTCCATTCACTAAATAGGTACGCTCCTTTTCTTCATCTCCTCCTCTAAAGTTTTTCTTTTCAAAAGTTCTCTTCTTGGTAAGCATGTCGACGGCCAGTTCTAGAAGTATGGTAGAAGGTGTTGAAGAAATATCGACGAGAGAAAGGAAGGATGGGTTGGTTGTGGAGGCGCCGCCAAGGAATGAATCGACAATGACCGTGGGGGAGTTGAATTGGTCGGTACTTAGGAATAATATCCCCTCGTCTTGGGGACCCAGGTTGGCCTTAGGGAACGAGCGAATCCACAGCAACTTGAGTGGATATTTCGCCGTTTCCGATAGTTTCTTCTCGGTGGGTGGCCTGAGGCTTCCATACGCTCCGATTGTCGACGAGGTGTGCACAGCCTATCAGCTGATGCCGAGTCAAATTCCTCCTAATAGTTGGAGGTTTATTAATGGTATGGCGTTGCTATGCCATCAATTCGGTCATTTGCCCACGATTGGCATCTTGCGTCACTTTTTAAGGATGAGCCAGAGTCCGCGCTCTGGGGCCGGGGTCCCCTTTCTGCAGTACAAAGATGCTAGGTATCGCCCAGTGGGAACAGCTTCGAAAGTTTGCGCTTGGCGGACGAAGTACTTCTTCGTGAAAGCCCCAGGATCTTCCTGCGAGTCTCGACCGTAGAGGTATCCCTTAGCCGAGCAGTGGAATGACACGTCGAGCGTGTCTCTTAATAGGAAGGACTGGAGAGTGATCGGTCGCATAAAGGAGCTCGGCAGATACGATTTCGCTCGGCTAGTACGGAGCTATTCCGGGGGGGTCTCGGCTGATTCTTTTCTTATCGACCCCCCGCCACAAATTAGTGGGCTAGGAGAGGAAACCGCCCCGTCTGGTTGAGCCCTCGTGGTCGAATTACTCACTGCATTTTTGATTATTGGTTTCTTTTTCTGACTTGTTTTGTTGCTGTGCAGCCATGGTAAGGATAGAAGATTTCACCGGGCCCTCCCAATCCTCTAAATCCAGGAAGCGGGTCGGACAGGGGAAAAAGAGACAGGTGGCGGAGACTGGCGAAGGCGTCGCTCTGCCAGTGGAGCTAGGCCATCCCATAGCGTCATCGGCCCCTCTGCCTGTTGAAGATCGTTCTGTCATGTCAGCGTCGTTACCGATCGTACCAGCTAGCGCGGGCCGAGCGGTTTTGGTTGAGGAGGAGGAGGAGGAAATGGAGCCTCCTCTTAAGAGGAAGAGATCGATCCGGCTCGGTGATCTACCATCCGGCCTGCCAAGTCAGAGCGTGAAAGAGAAGGTGAAGAAAGGCAAGGGGAAGGGGCGAGCCACCAACTCTGGGCAGTGGGAGCTTGCCATCAAATTGGCCAAAAATGCCTCGGTCGGGGACCTCGAAGTGTCCCGCCATATTGCCGAGAGGATTACTCCTCCCGTGGATGAGCAGACCATGGACAAGAAGAGTAATCTGGAGTTGGGGTCTCAACTCATTCGCAGCGGTATCTGGTCGGTGATGTCCTTAGCGGTGGTGCGAGGTCTGGAGGCTCGGACCGGAAGTCCAGACCTCCACGAGCGGATGAAGGCTATGAAGGACGAGCTTTTAGGGGTGAAGGAGGAGAGAGACCTCTTTCAGGCTCAAAACTCTTCCTTGGAGGAGGAGAAGAAATCTCGGGAGGATGCGATGGGCGTCCTAAAGGCTCAACTGACCACGGGAGAGGAGGAGAGGAGCCACTGGTCATGCGAATGACAAGTCAAGAGGACGGTGGAGAAAGAGCGGGAGCTTAGTAAGAAGTACCTCGAGGATTATCATGCCGCGGTGGAGGCGGGAATAGAGCCGAGGACACATTCTGAGAAGGTGTGGGGCTCTATTAAAGCGGCGGGTAGAAAGCGATCAGCGGTGGAAGAGGCGGTTTCGAACGAGAGTGTTTAGAGCTTGCTGTGATTTAGCCCTCTCGCTCCTGAAGAAGTGCCACGAGATTCACGTTCCTCAGGGGTCGGAGTGTCCTTCCTTTGAAGAGTACGCCGGGCTGCTTCTTCTCGCAGCCCTCGGCCTTTCTTTGGAGGATATGAAGAAGAGGGTCGAGGGAGAGCGGAACCTTGTTCCGGATGAAGAGCCGGATCTTAGCTCTGAAGAGGAAGAGGTTCCTCATGAGGATATTCCTCCGGTTGCTCCTTTAGACCCTGCTCCCGCCCCGATTGTCCCGTCAACTTTTGAGGCTTCTCCTGTGCATTCGCCGACTTCCGAAGCTTCTCCTTCTGCTGACTTTTAGAGCTCACGTGGTCTGGCTTATGGCCAGGACGAATTCAAAGAAGTGAAAATCTTTATTTTTTTCCTTCATTTTTTCAAAGTCATTTTTCATGTTTATGTTTTTTATTTTCGATCTATAGTGGGATTTGATGAAGTTGCTCATGGCCGATCGACATTGAGGTCGATTTATAGTCGAGGCCGAGCCGAGGTCCCAAGGACCTTGTCTTGCTGGCCCGGCCAAGCGATGGTGAGGTCGATCGACAGTTCCAAGGATCTTGTCTTGGCAACTTGGTCGATCGGTAGGCGAGGCTGAGCTGTGATCTCAAGGATCTTGCCTTGGCGACCGACCGACAGTAGTCGATCTGTGTCGAGGCCGAGCGATGGTCCCAAGGATCTTGTCTTAGCGACCGACCGACCGTAGTCGATCTGTGTCGAGGCCGAGCGATAGTCCCAAGGATCTTGTCTTGGCGACCGACCGACCGTAGTCGATCTGTGTCGAGACCGAGCGATGGTCCCAAGGATCTTGTCTTGGCGATCGACCGACCGTAGTCGATCTGTGTCGAGGCCGAGCGATGGTCCCAAGGATCTTGTCTTGGCGACCCACCGACCGTAGTCGATCTGTGTCGAGGATGAGCGATGATCCCAAGGATCTTGTCTTGGCCACCGACTGTAGTCGATCTGTGTCGAGGCCGAGCGATGGTCCCAAGGATCTTGTCTTAGCGACCCACCGACCGTAGTCGATCTGTGTCGAGGCCGAGCGATGGTCCCAAGGGTCTTGTCTTGACGACCGACCAACCGTAGTCGATTTGTGTCAAGGCAGAGCGATGGCTGATGGGATTTTCTGCGCTTTGCCAAATATATATGAAACCTGTCTGGCAGGGACAGGAAAAAGGTACCCACAGGTTTTGTACAAAAACAGTAATGAACAAACATTAACTAAAATAAAACTTATCTACTGGTAGAACGCCTTCAGGTTTCGAGAGTTCCATGGCCTCGGTAGAGTTTTCCCATTCGCATCGCGTAGGATGTAAGAGCCATGCCCGGCTTGCTTGATCACCTGATAGGGTCCTTCCCATGCCTGTCCGAGCTTTCCGGGGTGTTTCCCAGCCGCCTCGACTTTTCACAGGATGTACCCCTAACCTTTACGTCGCTCGGCTTTACTCTTCTGTTGTAGAACTTAAACTTCGCCGACGGCTTCAACGAGCGATCGCCTATCCTCGTTTTCATCGAGAAGCACGAGCTCGGCTCGATGGGCTTCACTATTTCGCTCTTCGTCATAGCTCGACACCTTTTGGTTGTGCAACATCACTTCTACGGGGATTAAGGCTTCAACCCCAAAGGTCATCCTGAATAGTGTTTCCCCTGTGGCTCAGTTTGGTGTGGTTCTGTACGCCCACAACACTTCATCAAGCTCTTCCACCCAAGTATTTCGTCCGTCTAGGCGCTTCTTAAGAGCACTCATTATCTTTTTGTTTGTGTTCTCTGCGAGACCGTTGCTTTAGGGGTGGGCTACTGAGGTCAAATGTACCCTTATCTTTAGTCGGTCACAGAAATCTCTGAACTTATCATTATCGAACTGTCGACCGTTGTCTGCAACCAGCACCATAGGCATCCTAAAGCGAGTTAGTATATTTTTCTTTACGAAACTTTCCACCTTCTGCTCGGTAATTGTAGCGACCGCTTCCGCTTCTGGCCATTTGGTGAAGTACTCCACTGCCACTATCAGGAACTTCTTCTGTCCGGGACAGAGAGGGAAGGGCCCAGTATATCCATCCCCTATTGAGCGAAAGGGATAGGATGACTCACAATTTTCATCCTCTCGGTTGGCTGGTGAGACAGGCTGTTGTTTTTCTGGCAGGCCTCACATCGGTCGACTTTCTCCTGGCAGTCTTTCCTCATCGTCGGCCAGTAATATCTCTGTCTGATCAGCTTATGGCTAACATTCTACCTCCTACGTGGTTGCCACACATTCCTTCGTGGACTTCGGCCATTGCTTGTTCTGCCTCTTCTTCGTTCAAGCATCGCAGCAGTGGCCAGTCATAAGATCGCTTGTACAGGGTATCATTTATGATCGTGTATTCGGCCGCCTTTATTCTCAATTTCTTGGCCTCCGAGGTTTCTTCCGGTTGTGTTCCCTCTAGGAGATACAGTCTAATCGGTTCCATCCAACCTTATCGACCGGTATTTACATCAAGAACTTCCTTGGCTTTTTGTATGCTAGGGCGATCTAGTCGTTCGACTATAACGTTATTTTTGGCGTCTCGATCGGAGGCCATTTTGGAGAGCACAACCGCTTTAGCATTTTGAGCTCGTTCTATCCTACTGATCGAGTACTGCTCGAAATTACTTAACTCCCGCTTTACTAGCTCCAGGTACTCGATCATGTTGTTCCCCTTAGCTTCATACTGTCCAGTGACTTGGCCGACCACCACTTGGCTATCGTTATATATCTTTAGATGCTTTACCTCCATTTCCTTAGCCAGTTGGAGACCGGCTATTAGAGCCTCATATTCTGCCTCGTTATTGGAGACCTTGAATTCTAGCTGAAGGGTGTATTCCACCTTCTCTTCCATATGCGGGTTGATCAATACCACTCCTACTCCGCATCCTTTAGCGTTGGACGACTCGTCAATGAACAAGCTCCAGGCAGGGAATTGCTTACCCTGCAAGCTGAGTTGGCTCATCTCTGCAATGAAGTCTGCCAACACCTGTGCCTTAATTGTCGTCCGGGGCTTATATTGTATGTCGAACTCTCCCATCTCAACCGCCCATTTTATTAACCGCCCAGAGGTCTCAGGTTTTTGGAGGCATTGCCTGAGAGGCTGATCGGTCCACACCTCAATGGTATGACTTTGAAAATACGGTCTCAGTTTCCGCGCCGCAGTTATCAAGGAAAGAGCTAAATTTTCTATGGGCGCGTACCGTATTTCTGGCCCACTCAGTACCTTGCTGACGTAATAGATCGAAAATTGCTCCTTACCATCTGATCGAACCAGAACCCATGTTGTTGCCCCTCTGTGACCGCCGGATAGATAATCGTGGTTTCTCCTCAACGGGCTCTGCGAGCAGGTGGGCTTATCGACATCTTGCTTCAAGTCTTTGGAAAGCTCTTTCGCGTTCCTCAAACCATCGGGCCGGGTTACATCCGCTTTCCTTAAAATTTTGAAAAATGGGAGGCACTTGTCCCCCAATCTGGAAACGAATCTGCTCAGGGAGACTATCTGACCAGTTAATATCTGTACTTCTTTCAAGCATCGTGGTGAAGGCATTTGGACGATGGCTTTGATCTTCTCTAGATTAGCTTCAATCCCCCGTTGAGTAATCATGAATCCCAGGAATTTTCCGGATGCCACACCAAAGATGCACTTTTTCTGGTTCAGCTTCATCTGAAATTTGTCAAGGGTCTGGAAGACTTCTTTTAAATCTCCCACGTGCTCGGCAGCCGTCTTACTTTTAACCACCATATCATCTACATAAGCTTCAACAGATCGACCGATCTATTTTTTGAAGACCTCCATGATGAGCCGTTGATAAGTGGTCCTCGCATTCTTCAAGCCGAACGACATTACTTGGTAACAATATGTGCCCTAGTCGGTTATGAAGGCAGTCTTCTCTTCGTCTTCGAGGCTCATCTGAATTTGATGGTAGCCCGAGAAAGCATCCAAGAAGCTGAGAAGTTCATGTCCGGAGGTGGAGTCTACTAACTGGTCGATCTTGGGTAGGGGAAACTGTCCTTTGGACATGCCTTGTTCAGGTCGGTGAAGTCGAAGCACATTCTCCACTTCCTGTTCTTCTTCTTCACCAACACCACATTGGCGAGTCATTCGGGGTACTTCTCGGATGAACCCGGCTCCCAGTAGTTTCTCTATTTCTTTCTCGATCACCTCCTGTCGCTCGTTACAGTGCCATCGCTTCTTTTGCCTAACCGGCTTGTAATCTTGTCGAATACCAAGGGAGTGCGAGGCGACCGATAGAGAAATTTCCGGCATGTCGCTCGGTACCCAAGCGAAGACCGATCTATTCTCCACCAAGCAGTCTGTGATTTCTTTAACTAGGTCCTTCTGGAGCTCGGAACCTAGATTTGTGAATTTGGAGCCATCTGCTTCATCCAATACGACCCGCTGCGTTTCTTCGACGGGGTTCATTCTTTCTGTTTCTTCATCAGCTCTCACGTCAAGAGAGCTCGTCAATACCACCGCCCCTGTAAAATCCCGACCCTGATGGTAAGTGTATATGGGTCAATTGGTACAGGCTAGTTTGTTGCATTGCATAGTCCGATATGAACCTGCATTTGGCCTCTAATTGTAGAGGATTGAGTCATTTGGCACATGCACATGTAGGTACATGCATTCATGGCTTTTTCCGGCATTTGATTGTGTAAATATTTTGAATTGTGAATTTGTGAGATATTAGACTGGATTATGATATATTGGGAATTATGGAATAATTGGGTGTGAATAGTAGAATTGGAACTGTACTAGAGTGATCGCAAAGTGACAGTGAACTTTAGGAAAAGTTTCTGGAATAATTGGGAGAAAATGTCCGGACCGGAAATCTTCCGAGTGGCGGAATGATTGAATAAATTGGACCGAAATAATTGTCCATTGGCATTGGAAATCTAGAATTTTGATTTTAGAAATTAACATGTTGAGTTATTGAGATGTGGAGATGAATTGGACTGGAAATAAAAATGATTAGAGAAAGAGATTTAAATGTTTGGGAGGAAAATGAAAAGAGGCTTATTGGTTCTATATATAGATATATATATATGTTTTACGTTTTGAAAATGGGAAAAGGAAAAAGAAAATTGTTTCCTCCTCCATTTTAGGGCTTGCGATTTTCTCCTCCCTTTTCTTAGGTGATTTTCGATTCTTCCCCCGAGATTCTTGCTGTTTCTTCTCTTTGGTTGAAGATCAACTTGGAACCTTGGAAAATGATGTTTTGGGTGAGTTATGGAGGCTTTTAGAGAGAGAAAATGGTGAAACTCGTCGAAGAAGGATTTGGAAGGCCAGACGTCATGGCGTGCTTGCCATGACAGCGCGAAAAGTGTGTTCTCATTGCGGTAGCAAGGAGGCCTCACTGTGGCGAACTTATGAAGCACGTCATGGCGAGCCTCCAAGCCTTCCACGCCTTGGCGAAGCTATCTTTATCGCCTTGTGGCGCCCTTTGTCGCCACGATTTAATGTCCTCACGTCGCGGCGAGACTGTTTTTCTTGAATGAGTATAGTGTGGTTTTTGAGGCATAACTAATGGTGTAGAGCTCCAATTGAGGTGAGGTTTGATTCGTTGTGATCTAGAGAAAGAGGTCTACAATTGAGGAAAAGAATGAGAGTTTGAATTTAGATTTTTGTGATCTCAATTAGTGAAAGAAAGCTAAGAAATATGATGGTATTGCATCCTAAGAATTGTTTTGAGTAATTGGGGTATAATGTGAGACTTTGAAAGTGAATTCAATGTTATTGGGAATTTTAGGAACTGAGCATAAAGGCTGAATTCGACCTAGAGAACAGTGATATTGATTTTGAGGTAATACCCTGACAAATATGACTTGATAAATCGACTGAATATCAGAATTGAAATTGATGGAGTTCTATATCATGCTATGGAATTGGAAGTAAGTTATTTTTGAGCAAATGAGTGGGAAATTAGATGCGGTCAAAGAAAGTGAAAAAACATGGGAAACGGTACCGGGAAAGTCATGAATAGGCATAGTACATCTTTTATTCAAGGCATGTGCATCATTAATTATTTTGACTATGCATTTGGTAATGAATGAAATTAATTGATTATAGAGTCGATGGATCGATAATCCACAGACAGTGCTGGAGCTTCTAGGCAACAGCTAGGAAGTTCAGGTGAGTAACCTAGTTGGTTCCTCAGCCTTTATGTGTTTAATATTATATGCATTAATGTCATGCGGAGATATGGATGGATATATGTGTGTTTGATTTGATTGATTTCGGACCACGGGTGTCCGAAACATTGAAATGTGATATGGAAGTGCCAATTGTGTGTACTGACTGTGAATACTTGAAAGAAATAGAGTGTGAATGTGCAAATTGATTATGATTGAAATGCCGGACTAAAAGTCCGAAGGAATGGGAATCGGCTTGTGAAATGTAAAATGATTGTGAATGTGAATTGTTACATGTGCATTAGTGCATAAAGGCATGACATGATCAGATAAAGATAGTTGTGACCGGAGAAGCCAATAATGCCTTGGTATCGCTTGCCTCGAGGTGGTGCATACCACGAGGGCTCTCCCACGCGTGCTTTCGGATACCATATTAAGGCTTATCATTCTTGAACCGAGCCTCGAGCTTGAGGGGAGTCGGTCGTACCCCGAGGGCTCTCTACTTCATAGGCAGCGTGGAAGGTAGTGCATGCGGAGGGCTCTCTTACTTCCTAAAAGCGCAATTCTTGTTCATTGTGAAAGCGCTCGGTCACAATACCGTAAGAAAATGGAAGTGTCACATGCGCATTGCATATGTATATGATTGACTGCGAAATGTGAAAGATGGAATTGCATGTAATATTTCTGTAAATGTTATTGTGTGATTATATGTATATGCTTTGTGAATGCATGAGTTGGGTGAACCATCGATGATGGTTTCTCACTGAGTTCGCAAACTCACCCAACATTGCATTTATTTTTACAGGAAATTGAAGAGTACCCCGTTAGACAAATGGGAGTATGATTATGGCAAGAGAGTCAGAGTTGAGATCGGGATCAGTGTTACGTCTGCATTTAAGTCTTTCTGATTTGTGTGTAATTTGGGACTCTGCAAATTCTGCAGATTAGTATTGTTGTTTTAATGGGCCTAATTGATAAATGATATGATTGTAATGTGAGTACCGAAATAGTATTTGATCAAAAAAATGTTTTCATATTGCGGGCCCAAATTGTTTATTATTTTCTGCGCACTCGTTTGCTTTCTGAACAGATTTGAGTGCTCTAGTACGCCACCCTCGCGGGGCGCGGGCTCGGATATCACCATAGATATCAGGTTCGGGTTTGGCGGGAGTGGGGTGCTACAGCCCCGTCTAATGTTTTTGTTTCTGCCAAATAGCATTCTCTAGCGATTCTTTGTTGACCTCTAACAACACCAACTCTGCGGGGCATTGGAAACTGCATCGTTTGGTAATAGGTGGAGACGACCGCTCTGAGGGTGTTCTGGGTAGCTCGTCCAATTATTGCATTGTATGCCCCTTAAAACTTCACGACTAGGAATTCAACGTCCCTCTCTATTTGACACGGCTTTTGCCCGAATTTTACTTTTAAGTAGACTCAGGCGAACGGGTAGGCTGATGCTCCAGTTACCCCTTTGATAGGTCCGTCTATAGGCAGTAGTCGATCTTCGGGCACCTCCATCTGCTTAAAGGCATCATAATACAATAGGTCGACCGAGTTGCCCGTATTAATCATCACCCGCTTTACCTCGTTGTTGTCCATGTTCAGATTTACGACGAGCGCATCATCATCAGGATAACTTACACCATCAAGGTCAGACTCGTCGAACGATATCATCCCATCGTTCTCCCTCTTTCTTTTGATTGACGAGTCTTTGTCGACCTGCTTGGCATATCTCTTTCTTCCTTTAGCAGTGGATCCCCCCGTTATATTTCCACCAAATATCATATTAATGACCCTCACCGGTCGGTCATCTTGTTGCCCAACATCCCTGTCGCCTCGCGCCCTGGATCGACCTCTCACTTCGCGTCGATCATCTGTATTGGCGTTCTTCCGCCCTCCACTGTTTCTATCATTTCGCCTTCCATGTTGTCGTCTGTTGTCGAGCCGACCGGGCTTATGTTTGTTATCTCGGTCAGCATTTTGCTCGTGCTTCACAAATCGGCTTAACCTTCCCCTTTGGATGAGGGATTCGATCTCTCTTTTCAATTGCCAGCAATATTCCATGTCATGACCAATGTCTTTGTGGAAACGGCAATATAAATCGGGGTTTCTATCCTTGAAGGGAGTCTTCATCTTTTCGTATTCTCGGATAGTTTCCCCATCCGCTCTTATGGCCGCGAGTACTACGCATATAAATCATTGGCGGAGTGAACTCTGTCGATATCCTATCGATCGGTTGGTTTCTCGATTCGTGGCCTTTTGTCGCCATGCGAACCAATCGCTCTGTCATTTGGCGAGCGGTCATCCGTCCGATGCTTCGTATTTTTCAGCACTTCTTCGAGCTGAATGTACTTATCCGCCCTATTTCTTATTTCCTGAATGGATCGGGGTTGATCGAGGGCTAACGACTTTTTGAACTCCTCATCCCTCGTGTTGTTCATAAGCGCTGCTAACATGGACGAGCAGGTGAGGTCGGGGACCTCGACCGCTTCATTATTGAACCAAGTAATGAATTCCGTGAGGCTCGTTCCTCCTTGTGTCATTGCATCACTTCCAAGGCCGTCTTCATGGCGCTTACTTATAACAAGCGGTTGAGAATAGCAATCTAAAATCCTCAAAGCACGTGATCTGATTCGAGGGTAAGCTATTGAACCACCGCAGAGCTCCTCTTGAAAATTTGTCTGAAAGCCTTGCTTTGAATGGCATCCGAACGCAGTCTGATTCATCATCATTGGAAGTCTTGTAGGTAGTCCGAGGATCGGTCTTTCGGTGTATTTTTGGTGTTGGTATTTTGGTGCAGGCGTCGGAGGCTATCCAAAATCACCGGGTGAAGGAGAGTATCTTAAGTATGTTAGGCGATCCGGGCGAAAGCTCATTGCCGCATTGATCCGATCGTCCTCGATTTTTTCTAGGGCTTCGGTAGGGTGACGATCGGTCGTCATGCTGATCTGTCGTGCGGTCTGCCGTGCAGACGGCTGCTATTGTTGCCGGCTGAGACTGTAAAATCTAGCGAATCAACAGATCAGCCGCTTCCTCAATTTGCTTTCGGGTGAGGGAGGTGTGTACTGACGGAAGAAGATCTGCATCTGATTGGTGTTGGAGATTCAGGCGCATATTGAGTGCAGCGTTATCCTCCAAAGCTACGCTCTGTTCTTCTTGTTCCAAGTTTTGAGGTTGCGGTTGATCATTCGGGTCTGAAGATTCCGTGCGGGAAACATGATGTGCAGACGGCAGGGTTGCAGGTAGTTGTAAACCTATCCGTTGTAACGCCAGAGCCGCGATAACAGCTACATCAGGATTAGCTGCCACCGCCTGACTGATCTGCGTGTTTCTATACGTGGTGCCCTGATGTCGGGCCCCACGGTGGGCTCCAATTGGTTCTGCCGGTTTCTGGTGGAACTGAACGTTGCCGTTTGGATCCATAGAGTTGGTTGGTTCTTGCAAGAGCTTCGGCTTGAAGGTTCCTGCAAAACAAGGAAGGCACGTCGGGGGTTGTTTTTCGATAAGCCCCTCCGACGCTCAAGTCAATCTTTTTTTGTGAAGGTGAGATTGTTGTATACCCAGAAAACTAGGTTATGATTACTTACCTCTGTTATGGTATAATTATACCTTATATATGGAGCAGTAACTAGGTTTAAGTCTTTACGTATGCATGGGAGACTCTTACCTGCGAATGGGCCAAGGAGATCGCAGATTGGACCTGGACTTGGCATAGGTATAAGACTGATATTTGAGGAACGAACCGATCGGCCCACGGGTCGTTATGACTGGGTGCGGGCCCAGCACTACCGACCCGACCAGAATAGAAATACGAATATACGTACATTTTTTAAAGGCCAATACAAGTATCCCACTCAGAACCCTATCTACCTAATGCTATCCTTAATCTAACCAGGGGGAGCAGACATCAAGCTTTTTTTTAATAAAAAACTGTTAATTAGATTAAGCTATAAAAGGTAATAATAATTATTACAAACATAAATCATCCTATCAAATGAATGGGTTTACAAACTATTATAATGGTATTAAAGGATCAAACACAAGTGTACATACTTATCATTAATCCCATGCTGACATCAATCTTCTATTGGATGTATTAGAAATAAGCTGCATTGAGCCAAGTGGGAAAGATAAATGCAAGAAGTGTGACAAAATTGCCCTTGATTTGCATATGCTTGTCATTTTCCAATGTGACTATTTATTACAACAGATAAGGTTATTAGCGGCAAAACCAAACATTGTTAAATATTAAAAAATTGTTGAATCTAGGTAGCAAAACAATATCTGCAACGTTTTTTTTTTTTTTGTGGCAAAAAGGCTTTGGATATACAATAATTTCGTCAGTAAAACATATAACCAATGAGAACAAAGAATATCGTACATATTATTTTGCAACATATATGTTTCGTAGATAAAAGTTTTTACCTACTGAACCATAGTCGTAGGTAATTATTTTTACTGACTATTTTTATAGCATAATAGTTTTAGCTACTAATTGTTTGTTGTAGGTAAATGTTTTTAGAGATGTTCTTGTAAATGTAGGTAACAACATTTTATGATTATTTTGTTTTGGTAGCTAATACTTTTTAGTGAAGATTCATTTTTATAGCAAAATAGTTTTAGCTACTAATTTCTTGTTGTAAGTAAATGTTTTAGAAACATTCTTGTAAATGTAGGTATTAATATTTTGTGACAATTTTGTTTTGGTAATTAATATTTTTATTGACAAAATTTTATTTTAAATTTAAATTTTATTATAATTGTTAAAACAAATTTAATTTAATTTATGACAATTTTAAGGCAGTTTGAAATAGAAATTAGTTACATTTTATGATTATCGTTGGTGAAATTTTTAAATAATAATAAATTGAAATAAAATAAATATTAAAAATTGAATGTATTTTATAAAAAAAATAATTACAGGTTATATACAAACTAAGACTCCTCATCGTCGTCACTACTACTGACAGAGTTTGAGCCAAGCAAATGTTTGACCATCTTTTTAAGCTTTTTCACTTCTTTTACATTACAATCTAACTTCTCTTCGGTACATTGTAACTTAGTCTTCAGTACCTAGCTCTCCTCTTGAAGCACTATGACATATGCTGGTCGTGACAAAGATGCACCAATAGGCTTAGGATCATACTCAAGACCTTTGATATATTCCAATCTTATACCAAAGACATTGATGTAAATTTCATCAACATTGGGCTGATTCCCCTCAGAAAAAGATGTCTACAACAACTCCTACATCTTGTCCTACAATTTAAAGTACGAAATCGAGTTAACTAAAAAATTATTACTTAGTATTCATAGAAAAATAAACTGTAATATTAATTTGTTTATTTGTGCCTCTTCAAACGTCTAGCTTTCACCTTCCTTGTAGTGTGTTTCCTTGTAGAGTGTGATCCTATTATACTCTTGTTCTTGGAATTGAGTTTGGCTCTATTATATATATTTAAAAAATTAGAAGATAATAGAATTTATTGTATTAAGAAATTGAATAATAAGTTGAAAACGTTACACTTACAAATTCTTGTAGGACGACAACAAATGATTTGGAGCTAGTGTTATGAGGAGTCTTTATTTTTGCTCTGTTCACCTTTACTTTCTCACACTTTTCCTAAATTAAGAGAAGTAGTCATGAAATGTATTAAAAAAACTTAATGGAAGGAAATATGAAGAGGAAAAAAACAAACCTAAACCTTCCCTAAGGCCCAATAATCACATATTTCACTCCAATTTTCTGGAGTCACTGGTTTCGAAACATATCTCCTTGCTCTTCATCGAAAGGGAAAGACTAGTAATATTTATGAAGTCCATATCGATAATCCTTCGCCCTTTGTTTCAATAGTGAACTAACATAGCTTGAAATCTCAAGTTTGTCGATATCAATGATATTGAACTTCATTTGTGAAAAACATGTATAAGTTAAGTTAATGTTCTTTTTAAGTAAAATCGCAATACATATAATCAAATGAATTGAAATATTACCGAAACGTTGTCCAAAGCATTTTTCCTTCCTTCAATTACTTGGCATGCTAAAAGTAAGGCAATTCATTCCTCACAACGACGCTCAACTCACTGGACAATTTTGCATATTAGATCTTATCTAGAGGGTGACTATGCGTGGGATCAATGGTCACAGATAATTTGTTGTTCATTGCAACATTCATCCATTACAACTTAGCTCCATTTGTGATACCTTTACCTCATTTTTTAATGCTAGTATTGGAAACTAAAAACAAAAAATCATAATAAGAAAAACACACTAAACATGTAATGAGTAATTTTAGCATTAATGTAAATATCTTTGGTTAACAATATTAGACCTAAAGATCCATCAGCACTAATAGACGATGTTGGAAAAGGTTGTTGCTAATTGTCTTCATTCAAGGATGCAATTGTTGGTTATTGAACGATGGGATCAGACTGAGTTGGTTATTATGTGGGAGGAACTTCTTTAGTCGTTACTACCCTCTTTCCCTTGTTTCAGCCAAGTGTTATTATGTTGAATCTGTGTAAAATGAAATATGAATATAACGCATAATCTTAACTCAAACATCAATATTCCACGTGAATATAAGGAGATCACTAGTCAAATACTAAACATTCGGCATAACATTCCGCAAACACATAAGTGAAACTTTAAAAATATGCATATAGTCATCGTAAATTAACATAAGTAAAACATCAAAAACATAAGGCAATTATGACCATAACATTTCAAACAATACAAATAATTTATTGGCATTCAATCATCATGACCAAGATTTTGAAAATTATCATCATTAAGTAGATTATTGTTGGATTCTTTATCACTAATATATTTGAGCAAAGTCAACAATATAAAAGGTTCCTTCATACACTTCCATAGAGGTAAATTATATGGGACTAGAATCATCGGCCACATGCTATATGAATTACTCATATTACCGAATGAATTAAATCCATTTGAGGACAATCCAAGTCGAGCATTATGACAATCTTGTCCAAACCATGAAAACTTTCTATCAAACACTTTCCATGCCATTGAGTCTACTGGATGACACATAATGTTAACATCAATGCATTTCTCTTTATGCCACTTCATATTTATGGCTGTTTTTGTTGACATAAAAAGTCTCTGTAATTATGGTTTAATAGGAAAGTATCAAAGGATTTTATTTGGTATCTTTTTCCCTTTCCCATCATCCACCTGCCACCTTGATGTACTATAAATAAGACACTCCTGAAGATCTTTACTTTCCTTCCAAAAAAGAGCACAGTCATACTTACAAGCATGAATTGAAATATATCCCAATCCAAGGTTTCTTAACAGGTTCTTTACATCATAGTAAGATTCGGTAACTTGTGTCCAATAGGTAATGCATCGTTCAGTAAGTCAATTAACATGTCAAAGGACTTGTTACTTCATTTATTATAAACATTCAAATGCAACGACTTCACAACAAATGATAGTTGTGAGAAATTAGAGCACCCCAGATATAATTGTTCTCGAGTAAGTTTCAATAACTTCCCAAAATTATCTTCTCTAATACTACCAATTGTATTAGACATTCCTGTTTCATTCATAGTCTACATATAATTTCAACAATCTTCTAAAATCTTGTCAATCCTATCATCACCATCATCATTCACATCACAAGCATCTACATCATTATTGTAACCATCATCTTAACATGTACCGCCACTACTGTAACTTGCTTCCTTACGTTCATCATGATAAAGCAATGGAGTGTAGAATTTATCTATGCCTCGGATTAGCAAGTGATTATTTATCACATCTTGAGTTTGGAAGTCTACATTTAAGCAATCGATGCATGGACAATGAATACTACATTTATCACCCATTTGATCTCTTACAAATTGCATGAAACTCTGAACACCTTCTACGTATTCAATTGACCATTTTCTATTAGACATCTAACTCTTATCCATATAGCTATATAATCAAAGAAGATAAATGAGTTATTATATGCTTTTTTCGTTCAATATTACATTTAAAAAAACCAATGTAAATTACAGTACGTGGTGTAGTTTCTTGTTTCCAACCTATATACCATCCTTTGTCTGTACTATATTGAGTCGTTTCTTGTTTGCTTTGTCTATTTAACTTCTTCTATTACATAATGACATTGTAATTGGTTATGTCGTTTATATTAATTTTTGTTGTTTACATTGAAGCTATTATTTTAAATTTCATGGGCAAAAGAAAGAAATTTAAGGTTCCAATTTTTATCTTTTTAAAATTGTTGGTGAAATTACCATTACCTATTTCCTCTATAACATGTATTGTTGTTTCTAATTTGTCAATATATAAATTATATCATTTGCATTAGTGTATAATGTAATTGAACATGTTATATTCATCATTTGAAGTATTGGATGTTGTTATGGTACTAACTATTTAGTACAAAAATTAATTACATTGTATGAGGTTAACTACTATTTTTGTATTAGGTTTTCAAGTTTACACTAAAGCTATTATTTTAAATGTCATTGGCAAAAGAAAGAAATTAAGGTTCCAATTTTATCTTTTAAAATTGTTGGTGAAATTACCTTTACCTATTTCTTCTATAAGACCTATTGTTCTTTCAAAAGTTTTTCAACATATAAATTTTATCATTTACATTAATGTATAATGTAATTGAACATGTTATATTCATCATTTGATGTGTTGGATGTTCTTATGGTACTAACTATTTAGTTCAAAATTAATTACATTGTATGATGTTAACTAGTAATTTTGTATTAATTTTTGTTGTTTACATTGAAGCTATTATTTTAAATGTCATTGGCAAAAGAAAGAAATTAAAGTTCCAATTTGTCTTCTTAAATTGCATGGTGATTCAATTTCAAAATGTTTTTCTAAAAAATGGCATAAAATGATGTGACAACATTGTGTTTTTCTGTATAAGCATCAATGGGGTTTACTATCCACTCAATTCGTGTTGTCAGTCCATACACATCAATTACATTAGCTATATACGTCAAAATGAAACAACCATTGATATATAAAACAATTAATTAACAAACCATTTCAAATGCGACGAATACTACTAATTCGCATTAACAATAATGGTTACTACTAATTCGCATTCACAACAATTGCAATTATTTAGACAAATGATATTTCTAACTGGGTTGGACGAGTTACCTGGATTGACAGATAACCGCAAACCACTAAGAAGGAGAAACTTTAACGATTAATCCTTATATTGCCTATAAATATAAGAGAATTATATATGAAGTAATTAAAAATAAATAGAAAATAACAAAAAATTACGTTATGATTAAGTGATACTACAAAGAAATAAGAAAAAATTGTTTAAAAATATATACTGAAATTAAAGAAATCAAACCCTACAGGAATTCTATATAATTAACCTTATACTTTATCATTATAATTCTTGTTCACAAGACATAGGGCTTTTGTCCAACATGTGGTGGGCAGGGAGAATATACCTGAAGATGCCACACAAATTCTTCAGTTTTGTCTCCAATCAAATAAAGGAAGACAGAATCTGCAAAAAAAACCTATACAAGATCACCAACTAACGCAACAATTGAAGTTATAAGTGTAGATTTAATAAGAAAATAGATATAGCAAAGACAAAAGAATAAACATACCAAAGCTAAAAACTAACTAAGAATTTGAAATGTTAAAACAAATGACTTATATGAATATTACTTTCATTTATATACTTAAACAAAGAAGGAACTATTTCAAAATGCAAGTTAAGCAGTACATTATCTTCTTTAGGGAGATGAGATGACTAATGCACCTATGCTTTCGTACTAAATTATATTTAAAGCATATACTTATACATAATGTGCACATAATTACATTTATTGAAAATCACAACAATTTATAATAATGAACTTAATTGTGGTTCCTTCATGTAAATTGAAACTTTGTTCATAACGTGAAATGTATACGAGTAACTCAAAACAACGTTGAATGTGAGTCAAGATAACATTTATTTTCATCAAAACACGTAAAGACTTCACTCAAATTTGCATAGTATAAACAAAGTCACCAGTTTGATTGGAAACCCTATGATGCTTCCACACACATGAGTAGTCTTCTCCCATTCGCAAAATGGAATATATAATATGCCCCTCCCTTGTATGAAAGGAAGTTATCAAGATGAGTAATGTTGAATCATGCATTAATGATCAATTAGCAATTGGTCATCACAAGTGATGAATCCTAACCTACTCACCTTGTTATAATAATAATAGTAGTTGCAATGCATGACACCAATTTTTAAGATCACAACTTCTTTTATCTATATCATATTCTTTTATCATTATAATTCTTGTTCAAAATACGAAAGTCATATACATAATTCAGAAATGCCAACTCCCTTCAAATTCTTCAATTTCATATGTGGAATTCAATCATTTTAGTAGGCAGTAGAAAGTGGACTAAATATTGGTATTGAAGGTTATGAATTGTATGAGCTTCAAAGAAAAAAATCATGATAATAAAAAAGTACATTAATTAAGGGAAACTTTGTCCTAAACCTTTAAAATGATACAGATGCTCTCCCAGCTTCCTAACATGCTCTTATTGATGATCCCTTGAATATGTATAAGCTAGAAATTAAAATGAATACATAAACTAACAACACCTTGGATATACAAACCTCTTAGATCATACATAAATCCATAATCCATAGCATAAAGATGGGGATGGTAGTACCATGTTCTTTTACTCCACCTTACTTATTCCCTATCAAAATAGAACACTAAAATCTTATGAGAACTTTCATCGAATAGTTTACATATAACCAAAATTCAACCTAAACTAACAACAAAATTAGTATCTTTTCCCATTCTTCACCAATATTAACACATTGAAACAACCATTCAACTATTAACAGTCAAAATTTTTTAACTTAAACAACTCAACATCTCAGCCTAGCTAAAACCGACCATTAACATAGGAAACAATGAAACAAGAAAAAATAACCGAGAGCATAAAAGCACGAACCACTTACCTCGACTACATTGCAAGGAGTCAATGGAGGAGAAAACGAAGAGAACAAGATGAAAGAAGATGCATGGACGAGGAGAAGAGAAAAAAATCTAACAGAGGAGAGAGGAAAGGCTGAGGAAATTTTTTAGGTAGGGGGTGGTCTGTGTTCGTTTAATTTCACAGCTGCTGAGACGATGTTGTTTGTTTTTTTTCAGGCTAACACATTTGGTGATGAATTCACAACTCATCACCAAATGTTAATGGTCTATTAAAGATTTGGTGACCAATTCACAAAATCGTTGCCCCTTACATGAATGTGATGACGTTTCACTTAATTCGTTTACATGACCTTCCATTTTGCGATGATATCACAATTCGTTGCGAAATGTTCGACATTTGGATAACAAATTTCGAAAGCGTCGCCAATGCTATTCAAAATTTATAGATTTTTAATTTTTGCTAAAAAATTTTAAAATATCATAAAGATAAATTAATATATAAATTATATATAATAAATACAGTTTTATGATACCACATAAAATTATGAAATCATATATATTTAAAAGGAATAATAAAAAGTATAAATGACATTTTGTTAACTAAATTTATTTTACACTTATACAATCATTGTAAAATAAAATGAAACTAGACAAATAAAACAAATTAAAGAAAACATGTGAAAATTGATAAAAGTGGAGAATTCGGTATGGACCCAATTTTTGGTTCAACCTCGGCCTACATCTTAATTAAAACATTTTCTATACATTTTGAATTTTTTAATTGATTAATTCTTTGTATGAGGTATTCATATTACAAATAACAAAATGAAAATTTTGTCTTTTACACTTATATATGCAATTGTTCTTGATTTGCTTCATTTTTGGGAATTACTATTCTTTAATTTTAATTTGGTAGATAAACAAAATAAAAGTGGGAAATTTTTAAAATTTTGTTATCTTTCATCCTTACCAAATTCATCACTAACATGGCAATATATACCCTTTAGCCCTTAATCTACCATTAAGCTTTATATTTGTATAAAAAGATACATTTAAATTACATATCCTCAGGTTTTTGCGACAAATTTAATTACCCGCAGAAGACCATTTTCACGACCAACCACCACATTTAGTCGCAAATGGTAGACAATTTGCTACTAAATTTTCACCTCATCGCCCAAAATAGTTTTTTTACGACAAAGACGTGCGAGTCATAGAATCAATTTCGACGATCCACAATTAGTCGCAAATGGTTGACCATTTCCTACCAAATATCCACATCATCGCCAAAACCCAAGCAAATTCTTTGCTTTCTAAATAATTAACAATCATCTAAATAAATTATTTAAATTACTTTCGTAATTATTTAAGTGTTTTATTTAATTTGAAAAGTGGTTTTCTTTTAATATCGAAAATAGGCTATTATGTTACAAAATAGTAATTTCTAGAGATGTGTTAGAAATAGTTTTCTAATTATATTAGAATGTCTTGTTAAACTTTAAAAATTAGTTTTCAAATTTCATATAATTAAATTGTCTAATTTTCTAAAATTGTAAGTCAACTATAATTTATTTGAAGGGTGAACAAATTAATTTCAAAATAGTTTTCAATTGAATAATTTAAATTTTAATTCAAATTATGTTCTTTTGGAATAGGAATATAAATTTATAAAAAATTATTTATGAACTCGTGGGCTTTTGCGACGAACCATGTATTAGTCACTACATCTGACATCTTGTCAACCAAATATAATAGATTGTAGCAAATTAATTAATACTACTTCCAAACAACTACAGTAAACAAGAAGTGACATCATTTACCTAAACAAGAAAAATGACGTCGTTTTGTATTAGGTTTTCAATGACAACCATAATAAAAGGCTACTCTCCATTCTCGTTCAAGCCGTCAACATTTCTCCAAATCATCTCTTCTATTTAGGTTCTGTATTGTGATCATCACCGTCGAAGAACCATTATTAACTGAATCGGTATTATTTTTTTGTTCTATTTTCATTAACGAAGTTGTGCTAAGTTTAACTTATACATTTGGTGTTTATTGTGAGTTCTTAATTTTGCATTTGATGTATGGGTTATGTTTGGAACATGATTTATGATCTATCTTTTTTATTTGTATATGGGTTGGCTTCTTCATAAAAGCTTCATAACTATTTGATTAAAGGTCTTCAAGAGTATTTTACTTTAATTCATTTCCATTAATAGTATTATAGCCCAATATAGATAATACTATATTTATGTACATCAAGAACATAGTTATATCTATGCTAATTTAAATTCTAAATTTTGCAAGTGATACAAACTAAACAATAGATTTTTGAAATTTTAGTAAGGATAACTTTCATATCATTAGGCACATTGAAGATGTATAAGTGCTAAACTGGACTACTTTCACTTATCATCAAAATTGAAGTTGAACATATCATCATTTTATTCTAAATCGACATTTGCAGAATATTCGTCTTAAAATTATTAATCAAGGAATATTCAATTGGTGCTTTCGAAAGTGCAAGGACCCTCTTGAGAATCTAGACATCGGGAACTCATTTACCTTTACCGACTCTCATGTCACTTGGAATCTAAAAAAATTATTATATCATTTTCATTTATTGATGCAATCAACTGGACTCAGCTTTAAAGTTGATTTATTGTTATATCTGTAAGAATTTGTCAAACAACATCTCTATTACTTAGGGATTAAGCTACGTACTATTGGGTGTGGACTGTTATTGTTCTTGTTCTATGACTATATGAATTGTTAAACTTCTAATTCAAAATTTGTAATATTCCATATATCATATTATTATATTGATGCAATTATTTAAATTTTATAACTAATTTTTGCGATGTTAGTAAATATTAATGATTAATTAATACTCTATTTAATACTTAAAATTATGTTGTTTGTGTTTTTCAATAATACATTGTAAACATTCAAAACAAATCTCTAATAAAACATATCTTAACTATGATAGATTATAAAATTGTTAGTTTAACAATTTTTGAAAATGTCAACCCTTTATTGACGATTTAGGAAAATAGTCACCAAATGTGTTGCAAATTACTGTAGAACCACTAAATGTGAACCATTTAGTGACGATTTCCAGAAATCGTCACTGAATGTGCAACATTTGGTGACGATTGTTGATCTTTTGGTGAAGCTTCCAAATATCGTCACCAAATGGTCACTTTTAGCACAATGTCAAAAACGTAGCAAAAAATCAAACGCCTTTTTAGTGATTATTTTATATAATCGTCGTCAATTGTGAACCCTTTAGTGACAATTTCTAAAAAGCGTCACCAAAAGTTTATCTAGTGATGAATTTCTGAAATCGTCACCCATTGTGGATCATTTTGTGATTATTTTCGGTAATCGTCAATAAATGTTTACCATTTGGGGACGATTTTTTTCATTAGTCATAAAATGTTGTTCCTTTTGTGACGTTTTTTTAGTTAGTCGCTAAAGGTTTAGTTTTAATGACAATTTAGAAAACCATTACTATATGATAACTTTTGCCAATGATTTTTTGAACGTCGCTAAAAAACATTGCTAAATATCTACTTTGTTGTAGTGATTGTTCTGACATGAACTAGTTACCCTCCCTCTTTGTAATGCCCTCTTATCGCATGGTATACATCGGGACGCCTGGAGGTCATTCCGGTACATCACTTACGATAAGGGCGAGCTACGTTCGATCACTACATTCATTTTACATGGAATCATATCAATATTCACTACTTATACTCTTCAACTCAATTGTTAACACATATAATTCACAATTCTCAAAATCACAACTCAGTCCAATTAACTCGAAATTATTCATGAATGCATGTATAATTATTTTCAGGTGCAGAAAATTTACTATTAACGTGTATGAGTATGAAATATTATGCATGAGCATGAGAATGTATTTTTTATCTCTTATTGTTTACTCATATTTACTATTCTAGCCTCCCCGCAAGTAATGAGATATTACACTCTTCCCTACCTAGTTAATGAAATTATGGCAGGGAAATATTGTTGTGGGTTACATGTAGTGACGTGAAAGTATTGGCTATAGATGCATAAGTCTCAATAATATGCCTATAAATAAACCCCTGATGAAAGTATGAAACCTTCACATAAACTTTGAAAAGAAAAACTAAGGGCAATCCCACTATGGCCCTTTTCAGTACCTCCATTTTTCCTATCAAGTACTATATTCTGCCGTGTCTCTGCCTCCTCTTCGCTTCAAAGAAGAGCTATGGGTTTGAAGGAAGGAAAGTTGCACAAAGCCAGCATCTTCAGGACAGTCATGTAATCGAAGTGAGCTCGCTATTTGCTGCAACTTCTTGCAAGCCTGCCTCTCAAGGTTAAGTTTTTGTTACTTAGTAGGTGTTGTTAATCTCTAGCTTTTCATTTCCAATCCCACCTACTGAAAATTTGCACTCCACCACCGTGACGAAGCTATTACTTGTAGGCATATTAACTTTTTGATTTGCTATTTATGAATTCATACTTACTATCTGTGTCAAGATTTATAGTTCGGTGGTACTAAGAATATGTACTATTTCATGTTTCATAAAGTTCAAACAGTTAAAAATGAAAACTTTATAATGTATGTGCCAGACTGTTCTGATGTGAAAACGAATTCAATGATCTGCCCAGTTTCAGTTCTTTTTCTTTACCCTTGGTTAATCTCCAATTAATTAAGTTGGAGAAAGCAAACTACAGTTAGTTCCTGGCTGGTTGGAGTGGTAAAAGAGACAAACTTTTTGGTAGGAGCAATAGCAAGAGCGAGACCAAAGTCTCTATTCAATTATGTAAAGTCGAAGTCTTGTGATCAATCATGAAAGTTAGGTGGCGAAGAGGTCCCTCTATTTGGGTTATGAGAGTATAGTTTCTTGAAGCAGAGAAAGGCAAACACGTCTTTGTTCATTGTGACGATGGCAAGACTACTTGGTCATGCTGTCGTGTGATTATTGCATATGAAGGTACTAACAAACTCATAAAGACACAATTTTTTACTTTGATTAAAACTATTTCTTGGTTTCAGAATTAAAGGGCGAGTCATCTCTGAGAGTAGTGCACAAATACGGAGCATGCAATCATCGTCAAGACACTACTATTACCACAATTCCCGATCACGCGGAGATCCTCCGGCAGGACCAGTCCCGAGTGAACTACATACAATCCAAGCTCTCCAAAAGCTCCACCCGCAACGATCAGAAGGTGACGGATGCAGCCACCTTGCCGACGTTCGACGGCAGGAAAATTGGTTCGGGTAATTACGTTGTCACAGTTGGGCTGGGAACGCCAAAAAAGGACCTCTCTCTTATCTTCGACACAGGAAGCGACATTACATGGACTCAATGTCAGCCATGTGTGACATCTTGCTATCAGCAACAAGACCCCATTTTCGATCCTTCCAAGTCTACTTCTTACCTCAACATCTCGTGTACCGCCTCACTCTGTAATTCACTCACCTCCGCGACAGGTACTTATCTGGATATATAGTTGAGGTTTTAACCACAAATAGCATAATACAATTTGAAGGTTGTATCATTTGTTGGGTTCACTTGTATTTGCAGGCAAGGCCCCAGGTTGTTCTTCTTCAACATGCCTCTATGCCATTCAATACGGCGATTCCTCATTCTCCGTTGGATTCTTCGGCAAAGAAAGGATGACTTTAACATCCACCGACTCATTTGACATCTACTTTGGTTGCGGCCAAAACAACCAAGGTCTCTTCGGCGGATCCGCTGGTTTACTCGGTTTAGGGCGAGACAAACTCTCTTTAGTCTCACAAACCGCTCAAAAGTACAACAAACTCTTCTCTTATTGCCTTCCTTCAACATCTAGCTCTACTGGGTTCCTCAACTTTGGTGGATCGCCGTCATCGTCTGTTAAATTCACGCCGTTATCCACCAGCTCCGCTGGGTCCTCCTTCTATGGCTTAGACTTCATCGGGATCAACGTCGCTGGCCGCAAATTGGCAATTTCCTCATCGGTGTTTTCAACACCTGGGGCAATTATCGACTCTGGCACCGTGATCACCCGCCTGCCTCCAGCTGCTTACTCTGCTCTCCGATTTGCGTTCCGACAGGCGATGTCCACATACCCCACCGCGCCGGCTCTGTCAATACTCGATACCTGCTATGACTTTAGCAGCTACAAGACAGTGACAGTTCCTAAGATTGCATTTTTATTCAATGGCGGGGTGGTTGTGGATATTCACTTGTCGGGCATTTTCTACGTTAATAAAGCAACGCAGGTGTGTTTGGCTTTTGCCGGAAATAATGACGCCACAGATGTGGCTATTTTGGGGAATGTGCAACAGAAGACACTGGAGGTGGTTTACGATGGCGTCGGAGGAAGGGTTGGGTTTGCTCCAGGTGGCTGCAGCTAATTTTGGGATAAAGCTAAAAGGGTGTTGAAAAAGATGAAAACTTTGGAATTGATGTGTGGTGGTACATTGATAGTACTAGTACTAGTACTAGTACTAGTAGTAAGTGGAATTGAGGGCAGGAAGCAAAGCAAGGAATGTTGAAGTTGCAGAAATGCATAGATAGTGATAAATAAGATTGTTATATGCAGACGCAGATTGAAAAGGCAAGCTGTGAATAAATAGATTTTGAATTTATATACTTTTATATATTTGTACGCTTATATTTCGGTGGTTTTGTTACAAATTTCTTCTAAATATCAAACATATATCAAAGTTGTGCCTACACCTTTACACGATCATCTGGAATGTATCCGATTAAACAAGACTCAACCTTCTCTACCAACAAATGGAGATTCCTATATTCCTCATTTGAATCTCAATCTAATAGGTACTAGATATTAATCCCTATTTCGGATGCAGTCCAAAGACAGCTTCATCAGTTTTTCGTTTTCCATCTTCATGATTCTGGTCCAGATCAAGCTTTTGTAGATGCTCTTCCTATTTTTTTTCATTATAAGGTGTGATAAAGATCACATTTTCTCCACCAATCTAAATACAGAAACATCAAACAATAGAAAAAGATGAACAGAAGGTGAGTGTGTGAGGGGGTGTCTGAAGATGTCGAAGAGGGAAAAAGAGATAAAATCTCGAATGTTCTTACTAGTCAGAAACAAAATGACCAAATCCAAGACACATACACATAAGACACACGTAAGAAAACCAAGTCAGAAGCATTTGATCAAAACACCGTCGTATTCAACACTTCTGAAGCCAATTAAAACGCAGCCACAACACTCAAAACACACACCAGAAGAAGAAGCATTAGTGAAGCTCATGGAAGACACATGACAGCATATCTGACCCATTCAAAGCTCAACCGAAAGAAACTGACTTCAACTCCTATAAATAAGACAAACTTCAAGGCTTCAGACACACGTTACTTTTCTCATTACATTGTAAGCATAATTCAAAGAGTGTAAGAATTAGAGTGAAAAGTTTCATTGTACTAGGGTACTTATCTGTGAGTACTAGGAGAATTCATAAACTCTTTACAAGTGTTTTAGATAAACACTCAATCTCTGTAAATTTTCTCTTTTTCTTGATACTAGTAGAACCACTATAGTGAGATCCTTAGACGTAGATAGCATAGCATTTAAGTTATCAAACCAAGTAAATCTTTGTGTTCTTTATTTTTTGCAATCTTCAATACTTACAAGATACAGTTTTCTTTATCAGTCTTTACAATATAGGGCAACAGTGCAACACAATTAATCTAACAGAAGTAGTATCAGAGCTATCCGAAACCTTCTGGGCATTTTTTGGCTACTCAAAGCATCAAGGATCATCAAGAATTTCCATAAGTAAAAATCATCTTTTGATTCTTTAAACTATAATAAAAATGGTAGGAAAAGAAATGGATGTCTTTACTGGTAAGGAAGACTTCACTATCTGGAAACTTCAGATACAAGCCCTTCTTGTGTCTTATGACTGCTATGGGGCTATCAAAGATCAGTATGATGTTGAACTCAAGATACAAAGACTAGCACATTGCAAGTTACTGCTTCGCTTATCACCAGTTATGATAAGAAAAGTGCATAATTGTAACACTGCATAGAAGTTGTGGCTTAAACTTAATGAATTATATGCAAAGAGATGTCTTCCTAACAGATGACTCTTCTGTACAATCTTGCTAACTACAAGATGAACACATCTGCCTCTCTTGATGATAAGCTAGACTACTTCTTTAAGTAGAGAATGGATCTTTGACTCATGTTGTACTATGCACGTGACTCCTCATAGATATTGGTTCACAACATTTGAACTAGTCACTGCCAAAGTAAAAATGGTTGATTCTGGGCACTAAAGGTTAGAAGGGATTGAGAATGTCTCTATCAACATGTTTTATGAGAAGAAGAGAATCCTATCTAATGTTAGATTTGTGCCCGGAGTAAGGAGGAATCTGATTTCTGAAAGCATGTTTGACAAACAAGATTTTCATATCAAATCTAAGGATGGACTCAGAGAAATGATAAAGGGTGGTAGAGTCATTATCAGAGGAGTTGAAAGAGGTTCCCTGTACTCTGTTATTGGATGTACTGAAGTCAACCAAGTTACTGAAAAGAAGAACCATGACTCAACTAAACAATGGCATTCAAAGTTGGGCCATGTAGGGAACAAAAATATGTTCCACCTCTCTAAACAAGGACTGATTCCTGAACAAGACTTAAAGAAGCTAGAGTTCTGTGAATCATGTGTGCTAGGAAAGCATCACAGATCCAGTTTCCAAAAGGGAGCACAGAGGGTCACAAAGATCATGGAATATGTTTACAGTAATCTCTGGAGGCCAGTCCAAGTATCTACAACAGGAGGGAACCTATGCTTTATGTCTATCATAGATGATAAATCTAGAAAATGTTGGGTATATCCGATCAAGTGAAAGGATAAAGCATTAGAAATCTTCATAAAATGGCATACACTTATGAAAATCAGACTGGAAAGAAGCTAAGATGCTTAGGGAGTGATAATGGACTGGAGCTGCAATAAAGAGTTTGAAGACTATTGTAGCAAGAAAAGTATCTTAAGCCATAAAATAGTAAGAGCTACACCCCAGCAGAATGACGTAGCTGAGAGACTTAATAGGACATTCCTAGAAAAGAGACTTAATAGGACATTCCTAAAATCAAACTAATGGAGAACAGATGGTTATTCAAGCTGAAAGAAGGAATAACAGAAGCTGAACCAAAAATATTCAAGGCAAGACTTATAGCTAAGGGGTCTAGACAGAAAGAAGGAGTTAACTATAAGGAAATATTCTTACTAGTAGTCAAATTTAAGACCATTAGGCTCATTCTAGTCTTAGCTACTGTCTATGACTGAGAAATCCATCAAATGGATGTCAAGACAGCCTTTTTATATGGAAAGCTTGAGGAGACTATCTACATGAAACAACCCATCGAATTTGCAGGTAAAGACAAGCCTAACTATGTCTGCTTGTTTTAAAAGTCCGTATATGGGTTAAAACAAGCACCTAGATAGTGGAACAAGAAGTTCCATGAGGTAGCAAGTGAGATGAAATTTACTAGAAGTGCCTATGACTATTGCTTATACTATAAAGACTTAGGAGGAACGGATGCTATCTGCTTGTTTGTCTATATAGATGATGTAATTATTGCTAGAAAAGAATTGGGCAGAATAATTGAAGTGAAGAATGCTCTATACAAACATTTTGATATGAAAGACATAGGAGAAGCACAGAAGCTTCAAGGGATGCAGATTATAAGGAATAAGAGGGAAGGAAAACTATGGTTGAATTCGCAGAGTTACATTCAAAAGGTGCTTGCTCAGTTTAACATGGAACAAGCAAAGCCTACCTCTATCCCTATAAGCTCACATCTTCAGATGGTTACTAGTAAGAGCCCCTAAACTGAGGAAGAGAAGAAAGCTATGATGTTAGAGTTGGTAGCATTATGTATATGTACGAGCCCTAATCTTGCCTATGTTATTAGCATTTTAAGCAAGTTCATGCTCATGGCTAACCCTAGTTTTGAGCATTGGTAAGGATAAAAGAATGTCTTTAGATACCTTGCTGGAACACTAAGCTACGAATTATGTTTCTCTAAATCTAAGCTAGCTAAATTCAACAACACATGCATACATGGATTTGTACATGCAGACTATGCAGTAGACAAAGACATAATAAATTCAATTTCTGCATACTACTTTACACTAACAGGAAACACAATTAGTTGAAAAGTACAGTAACAATCAATTGTATCACTTTCAACTACAGAAGCAGAGTTCTATGCAATTACAGAAGGGATAAAAGAATTATCATGGTTATCAGGCATCCTAAAAGAAATTTGAGCTAACCCAGCTACTGCAACAATTTACACTACTAGCCAAAGTGCACTTTACCTTAGCAAGTATCCCGTCTTACATGAGAGATCTAAGCATATAGATGTCTGACTCCACTTCGTGAGAGACAGAATTACACAAGGCTTCTTCAACCTGGAGAAAATTACAAGAGAACAAAATCCATTAAATTTTGGGACAAAGATAGTGACACAAAAGAAATTCACTTTTTATAGGGATTACTTACAGATAAGTGAAGGCCCATGAAATCGAAGGATATTTCATTCGATCTCGCAAGTTTGGTGAAACTAGGGTTTTCTTCGGATTCCTAAATCGCTCATAGATCTATGAACTGAGTGAAGATTGATGGAGAAGGAAGGAATAAATGTGATAAAGATCACGTTTTTTCCACCAATCTACACACAAAAACATCAAACAACAGAAAAAAGATGAAGAACAAAAGGTGAGGGTGTGAAGGGGTGTCTGAAGATGTCGAAGAGGGAAAGAAAGATAAACTTTCAAATGTTCTTACTAGTTAGAAACAAAACGACCAAATCCAAAACACATACATGTGAGACACGCGTGAGAAATCCAAGTCAAAAATATTTGATCAAAACACTATTGTATTCAACACATCTAAAACCAATTAAAACGCAGCCACAACACTCAAAACTCATAGCAGCAGAAGAAGCATTAGTAAAGCACATGGAAGACACATGACACCATATCTAACCCATTCAAAGCTCAATCGAAAGCAACTAACTTCAATTCCTATAAATAAGACAGACTTCAAGGCTTCAGACATACATTACTTTTCTCATTACATTGTAAGCAAAATTTAGAGATTGTAAGAATTAGAGTGAAAAGTTTCAGAGTGTGCTAGGGTACTTATCTGTGAGTACTAGGAGAGTTGGTACTCATCTGTGAGTAATGGGAGAGTTCACAGACTCTTTGCAAGTATTTTAGATAAACACTCAATCTCTGTAAATTTTCTCTTCTTCTTGATACTAGTGGAAACACTATAGTGAGATCTTTGGACGTACATAGCATTTAAGCTATCGAACCAAGTAAATCTTTATGTTCTTTATTTTTTGCAATCTTTAGTTCCTGCAAGATACAATTTTCTACCAGTCTTTACAATATAAGGCAAACAGTGCAACACAATTAATCTAACATAAGGAAATAATGGGTCTAAAAGTGTCTTTGGATTATGATGTTTGCTTATGTGAGTTCTCTGAGAAAAATAAGCTAAGATTGCTCCCTACGTGTAGTCATGCTTTCCATATCAATTGTATAGACATGTTGTTACTATCAAACTCTACTTGTCCTCTTTGTATGGTAAATTAGTAATGCTGGATTGACACTTCTGTGTGCCTCGCTCATGGGGCTGGCCGGTTGGAGCTTTCTTTTTTGTGTGCTTAACTAGTAAGACTGTTCTTCTTTTTATCGCCCTGGGTATACATTATGCTAGGTGATAGTAGTTCTTCGCAATACGCAATTCTTCTGTGTTGTTAGAGCTTTAGTTTGTATTGTTATTTTGGGTGTAATGGGATCTAGGGGAATCCAGGCCTACATCTATGGCCTCTTGATTATTTTTTTGTCACGAACGATTGACTCTTCTTATTGGGGTATGCCCCGTGAAAGTTGTACATATCCCTTTGATGAATACATTTTTACCATTCATCAAAAAAAAAAAAAGTGAAACCCTTTTCACTTATGGGTTTCCAATGGAAAATTCTGTATTTGATTAGAGAAGATGAAGGCTTTCCTAGTAATGGAGAAATTGGCATGAACTACAATCCAAAAAATTGTAGAAATTGAAGACAACATTATAGAGAAGGGGATTTTGCGTGTGAGACTTGGTAAATTCAAAAGGCTAAATCATGGGACATGAGAGGCAAGGGTGTTTTTTGAATATGTTGTTGGCATTCATAACTCAGGGTGGCTTTATAAAATGATCAGTGCATCTGAGATATCAAGCACGCGAGAGACATAAATCAAAATGGAAATGTGGAAGGAAAGACGATTAGTAGTACGGCTAAAGATAGAGCTTATCTGTGTCTAAAATTTAGCTTTGTTCTCCACCTCTTCAGATGCTAATAATGATATGCCTTCTTCCCTGTGGACTTGCCATAGATGGGTAAAACACCAGAGAAAATAAAGGTATTTTCCTTTTTCTACTTTTAATTTTTTAAAATAATAAAAATACTCAGCACTTTAAGTTAATATTTATGTTTTCATCAATTTTATATTTTCATTTTATTATAATTAAAATACTAGGTTATGTTAAATAATATTTTATAACAAAACTATTGTTAATATTACATAATAAAACTTGAGAGCTTAAAAGTATGTTGTCCGTAATAGTAAAATTTTATAATAGTTTTACATATGTTGTCCGTAATAGTAAAATTTTATAATAGTTTTACTCATAAAATTTATATTAGTAATATTCCCATCATACAATCTAATTTTTGGCGTTATCCATAATTGCAAAATATGCAATATGATTGCAATTGCAACTTTGGAGTAAAAGATATGAATTTGTAATGTAATTTCACTTATTTCTAAAATATTTTAAAATATCTTTTATTAGATTTTCATCAAATTATTTTTAGTTGAATATTGATCACAAGACAAAGTATGCATGATTAGTCTAACACAATTTTAATAATTAATTATTAAAATAACTCAATAATAATTTTATATTTTATATTTCTAATATTCAAGATTATTTGAAGAAACGAGGATATTTTTAAGAAGAGTAAAATTATAAATTAAGTAAAATTAGAAATTTGTATTGTTTGCCTATAACATAGAAGTCAACTTTTAAGAAACATATGGTAGCTTATATAAATTCCAAATGTATTGAACTATAATTAAGTTTGCCATATTCACATTAAATCTTAAACATTTTGAGATATTCTCTTTTCCCTTTCTTGCTAAATTTTTCTTTTGAAATTTCTTTTAACATGTTCATTCTATGTTACTAGAATTTTATTGAAGCAAGATATTCTATTTAGTCTTTAATTGAAATAATAAATTGGAAATTGAAACTATCAATAAAATTATGATCTCAAAATTTTAGAGATTACTAATGGATTACTAACTTTTTAGGATATATAAATAATCTCTAAAAATAGTCTATTGCCTAGAAAGCCTAATATATTAAAAAACTTAATCAAGCATTAATGAACAAGAGTCTAAACTCTAGAGATTATTGACCTTATCTGAAAAGAGGAATTACGTTAAACTAAGGAGAGGAGGGAGCTAAGATGCCGAGAATTAAGATATCCAAATTAACAATCATCTAAAGACATTAGAGGTTCCATAATTCTAAAATTGATGTGGCAATATGTTACGAGAGAAAGAGAAGAAGAAGCAAAGCAACATCAATGATAAGGAAACATTGTTGTACGGTAAAGGAACGAGATAATGTCATACATTATCATTGTATAGAAAGGAATATAGTAGTACGCGTGTTGTAAGAAAACATTGATGTATGGTAAAGAGATTAGATAATGCCATACATTATCATTTTATAAAAAGGAATATGGTAGTGCACATGACGTAGTGTTAATGGATATTATTTAACAATTAAATTAGTTATTGGTTAATAGTCATTTTAAATTGAGAGAATCTCGTAACAAAAGTAATAAGATTCTCTCACTTCTTTTATGTTTTTCTTCTATATCTCTCAGTCTCTCTCTTTACTTCTTGATTCTATTTTGAATTACAAGTTATCATAATACCTTAATTATCAACAATAAATTAAATCAAGAAAATCGTTTATATTAAATTGGTGTCAGAGCAAGATTTCGACAAAGTTAACACTGCAATATGGTTGAAGAAACAAAAGCACAAGAATGGAGAATAATCAAAGAAAATTTATACAATGAAACACAAGATTTAGAGCTCAAGCATGAGAGGAATATGTAGGAGCTAAAGGAGTGGATTATGCATCTTTGTCATGAAAACAACCCAAACTCTGTAAGGGGAATGAACACCAACAAGTTCTAGATGCTAGAGGATTAAAAAGGGCATGTTGTGGCCATTACAACATTCCACAAGATTTAGTAAGATTGAGTTGGGAAAGGGTTGAGAACTTAGATTTTTAAATTCCAATAGTTCTTCACATTCATTAAAACAATATAGATATTAAAGCAGGTTTGGTTGGAAGGAGAAGATTAGCTTGGTAAGAACTACACCTCAAAAATAGGTTAATCCAAGAGCCTCTAAGTTGGATCAAGTACATACTTATAAGGAAGTAGAGATTTTGGGAAGCCATTTTGTAGGATGTTGTGTGAATTGAAAAAGTTTAAGCAAAAGAACTATTACAGAATATTACGTTGAATTCGACTTACTTTCATACAAGCTAATGATGTTAGACTCATCATTTGTGATAAGTGTAAATTGCATCGTATTTTAGGGCATAGTTTGATATGTGTTTAGTTATTAATTTAATTATTTAGTATGTTTTTTGGCTAAAATTGTTTTAGTTTGTGATTTATTGATGTTTTAAGTGTTTTAAGATTTATTACAAGTTTTTGAGCTTAAATATTATGTTTTTTAGATACCTTGATGTGTTTGCTAGTGTTTCAAGGTTAACATTGAAAAATAAAGGAGTTTCGGAGACATTTGGGGTGAAACAACAGCCCACAATCATGTCATGCCTGGCCACAATCATGATAGAAACTTCTATTTAGCCGACGACCATGGCCCTGTAGGTCACGATTGTGGTTGAGAAACCTTAGAGAGAATTCATCGAGAGATAGAGTAAGAGAAGAAAGAAGAGAGAAGCGAGAAGAGGAGAAGAAATTGACTCAACGTACTTCCCAGATCAGGAGGTTTCCCGATGTCGCTGCCTCCCATCCTCCATTTAGATTGTATTTCTTGTTTATTTTTAGTTTTATCATTGTATAGAATTGGATTGAATAGTTGATGATAGGATCTAGAATATTGAGGATGTTCTAAACTCACCTTTGAAGTTTTATTCTTGAATTAATGAAATTTGATTGTTTATATGTTTATTGGATTTGTTGTGGTTTGATTCTATGATTGCATAATTCGGTAATAAACTGAGAGAATGAATCGAGTGAAAATTGATTAAATTAGACTAACGAGAGTTAGGTGATTTAATAGAATAAGAATTGAATCAGATCGAGAAATTGTACGAAGAGAGATCTTGCATAGGTTTCTGATAGTTTGTTAGAGAACTTCAGAACTAATTAAGTTTTAGATAGGTTGTGAATTGAGAAATTACATCTTCCATAATCTTATTAGGGGGTATGATTTAGGGATAATGGTTATAACTCGAGAAAGAATAATTAATCCTAAGATAGTCTAGAACCAACAATTTGATAATTCATAATCAATTAAGTTAGCATTAAGGATAGCTAAAATTCTCTTTCTCTCAATTGATAATTTTTTTTCGATTGATTCGTGGGTGTGTTGCAATTGCTGAGTAATTAGTATCTCGTGCTTGATTCTTAAATTGTTCAATTGAATTAAGTTCTCATTTTTAGTTTTGTGAAATTTGAATTTCTATTATTATTTTTTGGCATTAGATTTTAAGATTAAATTAACTCTCTCCTCGTGGGATCGACACCTTTGGTACTACGCTAACAAACCGTGCACTTGTGGATTATCGGAGGTTATTAATTAAAACTTACACACAACAAATATCCGATCAATTTTTTGGCGTCGTTGTCAGGGAGGCGATTAGTTTAACTCTTGTATTCTAAGGCTTTTTTACCTTCTTTTGTGTTTAAAAATTTGGGCATAAAGTAGATAACACATCAACGTCGATATCACTGGACAACAACATGAAATCTCAAGAGCTGAATACTAAGAAGAGAAGAAAAAACGATCAGGAGGATGTCTATTATAGGGAGCAAAGGACTGTTGCGGATTTCAATAAGCTCCAATTTAGTTAGGAAATAATCATCCTTACATAAACCTGTACACTTCGAGATGGCAGAATCACCCAGATTTTTGTTGGTCTAATAATGTAAGTACTCACATAGGACATCAAGACCTGTTAGGACTTCAACAAGATGAGTTTAGTTCATGGGATTTCAAATTGGACAAAATCATGGATAAGATAACAAACATAGAAGAGACCCAGAAGAGACTAAAAGAGAAATTTGATCGAGTAACGAAAAATCATGCCTCTTCTATTCACAACCTGGAGATTCAAGTGAGACAACTTTCTCTTGAATTTTGTAAGAGAATTGTGGAAGACTCTCTTAGCAATATAGAATTATACCAATGAAATAAATATGAGACTATCACACTTAGAAATGGGGAAGAACAAGAAGGACCAGTGGAAGACCAAGCTGAACCCTATCTTGTAGAAGACCAAGAGACGAGGAAAGAGGATGAAGAAAAGAATGACAACTCTCCCCATTATTCCTTAGATCTTGGTATACTATGCTTGAACATTGAAAAGACTGGGGTAGATGTCTATAAAGAGAACCTCATCATTTGGATTAGTGATGACCAACTAACATTCAACATGAATGACACATTAAAGAATTCAGAGGAGGGCAACTCATTCAGAAAATTGTTGTGCTTAAATCTTTGAAGGAACCAGAGGATGAAGAACAGTTGACAATGAACATCAAGTTTGAAGAACCTATGGAAGTCTCTGTTTAAGAAGCTAATGAAGAAGAGGAGATGACGGTGAATGAGGAAAAATCAAGAAGAGAACAACTCACCCTCTTACGGGGCAAACTGTTGGATTCTATAGAAGATTTAGGGAGCTTTGTTATTCCCTATTTTTTTAACAGTTTGCTCAAAAAAAGATATTACTAAAATTAATTGGTTTTCTTAAATTTATCAATATTGTCCTTATTATTTTGTAATTTGTAGCTTACTCATGGGTTATAAAATTGATGTTGAGTGAAAAGAGTGGAAGCAAGCCACTTATAATTAATCCTTGCTGAGTTTTCAATGATATAAGGTCAAGCTAATGACCATAAATTAGCGTGTTTAGGGTAGATTTAAATTGTTATGTAGTTAAAGTTGTTTCATTCCTATAAATAAATATCAATGATGAATGCATTACCCTACTAATTTTCTCTCTCTCTCTTTGAATCAATTATAACGTAGGAAAGTCAGATCGGCATCAAATGCATTTGTTCTCTACCTCTGACACATCACCACCTCAGTCACCATGATGGTTTCTTTTTCTAACCCTTTTCTTTTCATTTTTGTATTTTTTCACCTTAAGTGTGAATTTTGTATATTGTATGATAGTTTGTTTAGGTTGCATTATGTGAATCGTGTCAATGTGTCAATGGCTAGGACTTAACGGGATAGATTTATCCTCAAATATAGTCTTTTAGGTTGCAAAGATGTATTAGCTTGTGAAATTAGTGACCTAAGTTACTTAGGACTAAATATGTTAGTTAATTAAGATACGATGTTAGTCCATTCACCCTAGGAATTTGTCATACTCATTTAGAATTTTAAGTCAATCAAATAAGTAGCATTATTAGTACATTTTCATGAGAATGATTAGCTAAAGCAATAAGATAGGCAAAATTTTGTGTTAAAATAAAAAGAAAAGAAAGGTTGTATAAATTTTAACTAAAATAAATAGTTTGTAAGCCTTCGGGTTATGAATATAGCTATTATCCAGTTGAAAATATGATGTAGCTGAGTAACCAGATCGACTTGCATCACAAATGTATACCTTCGCATAAAAAGGCTATAATGACATTCCAACCAATTAGTTTAATAACAATATGACTTAGTTGAGTAACCGGATCGACATTTATCATAAATGTTTGCCTCCACGTAAAAAGACTACGTTCATGTCCTTAAAGAAAAATCAAAAAATGTTTTTAAAAAAACCTACCAAACTTGTTAGTACCTTGGTTTTTCATGAAAGCCTACTGAGGAATAACTACACTTTTGTTTTGAATGAATGATTATTAATGTGTGTGAGCAAGTGATAGAGGTGAATAGACTCAACATTAAACTTTTGATTAATTTTTATATTTAGTCCAAGGTCCTTAAACCTGGATTTCTCTTATTAATAAGTTAGAACGACTTAAAGGATAGTGTTTATAGTTAAATTTGTTTCGCTAAGTTGAAACCATTGTCTCATTATTGCATGTGCGTGTTTTATGTTTTCTTGATTTGTTTGATTGTTTTTGTTTGCTTGAGGACAAGTAAACGTTTAAGCATAAGGATGTGATAAGTGTAAATTGTATTATGTTTTAAGATATAGTTTGGTATATGTTTTGCTATTAATTCAATCATTTAGTATGTGTTTCAGCTAAAATTGTCTTAGTTTATAAATTATTTATGTTTTAAGTGTTTTAAGGGTTAGTACAATTCTTTAAGGTTAAGATTATATTTTTGAGGTATCTTGATGTATTTGTTAGTGTTTCAGAGTCAACCTCAAAAAAACGGATGAGTTTTAAAGAAATTTGGGCTGAAACAACGATCCACGATTATGGCATATTAGGTCACGATCATGATAGAAGCTCCATATTTGTCATGATCATGATAGAAGCTTAGGGAATGGCCCACGATCGTGGCCTGTGTAGGGCAAATGAGCAAACACTTATTAACGTCAAGTTTTGAGAGATTTTCTAGACCTTACGGATCCCAAAAAAACCATAAGATTACCCAAAACACAAGAGGATATAAAAAGAACAAAAAGAGGCACAGAAAGGAGCTTTTGCATCATCCACCTTGAGAAACCCTAGAGAGAACTACCGAGAGATAGAAGAAGAGAAGAAGGAAGAGAGAAGAGGAGAAGAAGTTGACTCAATATTCTTCTCGGATTAGCAGGTTTTTCGATATCATTACCTCCCATCCTCCATTTAGATTGTATTTCCCATTTATTTTCAATTTATCATTGAATATAATTGGATTGAATAGTTGGTGACAGTATCTAAAATGTTGACGATGTTCTAAACTTACCTTCAAAGTTTTATTCTTGAATTAATGAAATCTGATTTTTTATATATTTATTGGATTTGTTGTAGTTTGATTTTACAATTGCATAACTCAGTAATAAACTGAGAGGATGAATCAATTGAAAAATGATTAAATTGGACTAACAAGAGTCAGGTGATTTAGTAGAACAAGAATTGAATTAGATCTAGAAATTGTGTGAAGAGAGATCTTGCATAGGTTTTTGATATTCTATTAGAGAACTTCATAACTAATTAAGGTTTTGGCTAGGTTATGAATTGAGAAATTGCATCTTTCATAATCTTATTAGGGTTTACGATTTAGTGTTAATGGTTATAACTCAAGAGAGAGAAATCAACCCTAGGATAGTCTAGAACCAACAATCTGATAATTCATGATCAATTAGATTAACATTAAGGATAGGTAAATTTTCCTTTCTTTCAATTGATAATTTTTTTGAGTTGATTCTTGGGTGTTTTGCAATTGCTTAGTAATTAATATTTCATGTTTGATTCTTAAATTGTTCGATTGAATTAAGTTCTCATTTTTATTTTCATCCAATTTGAATTTATGTTATTGTTTCTGTCCTTAGATTTTAGGATTAAATTAACTCCCTCCTAGTGGGATTGACACCTTTGGTACTATACTAACGAACCGTGCACTTGCAGATTATCAGAGGTTATTAATTAAAGCTTACACATAACAAAAACCCAATTAATTGTAAGTTGTGTTTAAAAGGCCTAAAATTTAAAATTGAATATCATATTAAATTGTGTGAACCTTAATTCTTTACAATATACGTATGAATTAGCTTAAAAGAAAGTATGTGATAGTGACCTTGCATTGTTATATATGGGGAAATATAACCAAAGAATAAAAACAAATTCCCAAAATATAGGTGTAAAAGAATATGTTTCATATGTATATAGTGGAAGAGAGATGAAGGAAAAGGAGTTGATCATGAAGGAGAAAGAAAAGTAGCAGTCCATTAAAGAAAAGAAGTGATCTACTATACCCTTTTACGCAATATAAATTGCAAGTGAGGAAAAATATCAACAATTGAAAGTGAAAGGACAAGTTAAAGGGAGAACCATGTATGCACTAATTGATAGCAGTAAAACATAATTTTATTGATAAAGGCTTGTTAAGTACGATAGGAGGACAATTAGAGAAGATTAAGTTGATTAAAATTATGGTGGGATAAGGAATGCATCATTCATAAAATCAAACTTGTACAAACTTCAAGTGGAAAGTGAATGGGAAAATTTTTAATATTTGATATGTTGGTGATTAACATTGAAGACATTTCTAGAGGTATTATGGTTATCCAATCTAAATTATATTTTATGTAACTATCAAAAGGAAACTATGAAATTCCTGTAAAAATGGTAAGAGGTAGAATTAAGCAATGATGAAAAAATAAATAATTATGATTCAAAAGAGAAAATAGAAAAGGTGTTAGTGGTGGAGGATGTAATGTGTTAGTTCTTAGTCAAAAGAAATGATGGAAGATATTTGATTATTACTCTAAGTTAATGATGGTCAATCGTTTGGAACTAAAGTAGTGTTAATTATAAGATGAATTCAAACAAAGGTTGACTATTCTTTTAGAGAAGTATGAAGATGTTTTTTTGTAGCCCACAGGGCTACCTTCAAATAGATTCTATGACCACAAAATCTCTCTTAAGGAACGAGCGAAGGTCATTAACTTCAGGGCTTATAAATATATGGGCATTCAAAAAAAAATTGTAAAAGAAGTAATAGAGCAGATGTTGAATGAAGGCATAATAAGGCAAAGTATGAGTCCATTCTCTTTACTAGTGATCTTGATTAAATGGAAACATGGATCATGGAACTTTTGTGTAGATTATCGATATATGAATCAGCGTATCATTAAAGACAAGTTCTCAATTCCTTTAGTTAAAGACTTGTTTGATGAGAAAAATGGTGTTACACTCTCCAAATTATATCTTAGAGTTAGGTAACGTCATATAAGGGTTCATGTAGATTATATGTACAAGATGGATTTCAAAACTTATGAAGGAAACTATAGTTTTTAGTAATTCCCTTCAACCTTATAAACGCTCTAATAACTTTTAGAAGTTTGATAAACTTTATATTCAAACCTTAGTTGCATAAATTTATGCTTCTATTTTTTGATGATATATTGATTTATAGTGCATCATTTAAGCAACATCTTATAAGTTTACAAAAGGTGATACAAATTATAAAACTTTAGTAACTGGATGTCAAGCTTTCCAAATCTTCTTTTAGGACATTCTAAGTGAGTAGTGACAAATCCCTTAAGATTAAAATACTACAATATTGGAACCAAAAACTCCTAAGCAACTTTGGGGTATATTCGGCCTTTGTGACAATGCCTTTATGTGGAATCAAGAGGCCACAATTGTGCTTTTGGCATTAAAGGAAGCTACACCGTGTATTTCAATATTAGCTTTACCAAATTTCCTAAACCATTCCCTTATTCCGAAATCTGCTTCTCCTTCAATTGTTCAGGACTTTAGACCTATTTCTTGTTGCAATACTCTTTACAAGGTTATAGCAAAAATTTTGGCTAATAGGCTCAGTCTCATCCTTCCTCAGATAGTCAGCCCAAATCAAAGTGCTTTTATCAAAAATCGCCGAATCGGCGATAATATCCGTTTAGCTCAAGAAATCTTCAGGAACTATCACATATCCAATTCCCATCAGCGTTGTGCTTTCAAAGTGGATCTTCGAAAGGCTTATGACTCTATTCATTGGAAATTTCTGCTTAGTACCCTAGAAGCATTAGGCTTTCCGAGGAAGTTCTTAGTTTGGGTTCAAGAATGTATTACGTCCCCCTCTTATTCTATTTTGGTCAATGGTTCTCCCACTCCATTTTTTAAAGGTAAATCTGGCTTACGTCAGGGGGATCCTCTTTCACCTTTCCTTTTTCTTATCTGTATGGAAGTATTTTCCAGGAACTTGAGACTGAATACTGACATCTCTCCCCAGTTTCAATATCATTGGAGATGTCAGGGCCTTAAGCTTAACCATCTTCTCTTTGTGGATGATCTTTTAATGTTCAGTCATGGGGATTTGATTTCTGCTCAAATTTTGCTTGACTCTTTGCATTCCTTCTCTATGTACTCAGGCATGGAAATGAACACTTCTAAAAGTCAATTCTACTTATCCCCGGATGTTAGCCATTTAAGCCATAGGATGCATCTAGTGTCGGGTTTACAACAATGATCTCTTCCCTTTAGGTATCTTGGTGTTCCTCTCATTACTGGTCGTCTTTCTTGGAGGGATTGCGCTTCTCTTCTTGATAGAATTGATAATATGATCAATCATTGGACCCATAAGAGCCTTTCTTATGCGGGTAGACTTCAACTGATTATCTCAGTTCTCTCTTCCTTCCATGTCTACTGGTCCTCTCATCTTATTCTTCCGTCTTCTATCCTTAAGGACATTGAGGCAAAACTTAGGATTTTTTTGTGGGCAGGTAAGGTAGTCTCTAAGTCTCAGGCTAGGGTCAAGTGGAGTGACATCTGTCGACCTAAAAAGGAAGGGGACTTAGGAGTTAAACACTTGACAACTTGGAATCAAGCCCTGTTAGGTAAACGGATTTGATGGTTGTTTGAGGATAGGGAAGCTCTTTGGGTGAAGTGGGTTCATACAATTATATTGCGTAGACATAATTTCTGGAGTGCTCAGCCTACCTATAATAGTTCTTGGAGTTGGAGAAAGATCTTAGCAGTCCGGGACAAGTTGAGTTCTCAATTTAGATTTAGGATTGGAAATGGTACTTCTATTCTTTTCTGGCAGGATCCTTGGCACCCACGTGGTATCCTGCAGACCTTGTCTACTCCGAGGTCGATTAATGGCTCGGAGCTTCCACTTTCAGCACATGTGTCAGATGTGATCCGTAATGGTACCTGGAGCTGGGGTGAGATCTCTTTGGACCTATTTAGATATCTGGCCCCTCCTTCATTTTCCCCCAATCCTTCCCTACCGGTATGCGGAATGGTTAGTAAGCCATACAAAGTGTTACACCAATAAGTCAGCCTACAACTTTTTGCGTCCTCCTTTACCAGAGGTCCCTTGGCACAAACTGGTTTGGGCCAAATCTAGTTTACCTCGATGCTCCTTTACTTTATGGCTTGCCTTCTTGCAGAAGCTTCCAACCCGGGATAGCCTTACCTTTCTCTATATTCCTAATCACTGTTCTTTGTGCCTTTCTGCTAACGAATCTATAGACCACCTTTTCTTTGCCTGCCCTTTTTCTAAAGCTATTTGGGACCACTGTCTCTCCCATTTTTACTTGCCTAGTTTCTATCTTCCTACCCTTTCTACTATTCTTTCCTGGTTCCTATCTGTTCCCAATTCCAGAGCTTCAATCCTTACTCTCTTCCCCTTACTGCTTTCCACCGTAGTTTACCATATTTGGACCGAACGCAATGCTAGAACCTTCAGGAATGAAGCCTTAGCTGAGGAGCGCGTGATTGCAGAAGTTATCTCCCACGTTAGGGAACTGCTAATTTGATTTCATTTGATTTTGGCTTTTATTCAAGTCTTTTCAGGTTATAGCTTCGTGGTTTCTTCGGCGTGCCCTTCCTTGCCATGCCTTCCCTTGGAGGTGCAGAGTAGTTCATTCTTGGAGGCAGTATTCATCTTGGCCATTCTGGGCCATGACTACGCAATTCTGATATCTCAGTTTGTCTATGCTTGCTAACTTAGGATTGGAGTGTCTCAGTTAGGCTTTCTATTTGACCTTATCTGCTTGAGTTTCTGCTTAATTTCTTGGTGATATTGATGTAATTATTAAGTGGGTTTCGGGTTGTATCTTCCCCAGTTGCTGTATTTCCTAGTTTATTATTGGTAGCCTTGAGGCTTGCCTAGCAGGGTATTTAGTAGCAGTGTCAGTGGACTTTTCTGTATATATTTTGTTCATTTATTAAATTTTTCTCTGATTTACCCAAAAAAAAAAAATTCCTAAACCATTTGTGTTGGAAATGAAGTCTTATGGTGAGGGCATAGGAGAAGTACTTATGTAAGAGGGGGCATCTCATCACTTATATTACGAATTGTTTTTAATTAGCTATAAAGAGTTGTGAGTATATGTCAAAAAATTCTTGACTTTGGTGATTGCCATCAGACAATGGTCGTATTATCTAATGGAAAGACATTTTCTAGTTTAAACTAACCATCAAACTATAAGATAGTTGATGGATTTGAAAATCACAACTCTATTTCGAAAGCATTGGTTGTCAAAGTTGATTGGATTTGATTTTCCAATTTCTTACAAAAAGGGAATCAATAATTCAATAGTTGATTCTTTATTGTAGGTGTTCAATTCAAAATTGTTATCCTTGATTATACCGCAAGTGCAAACAAATTTTCTATTGGAGGTAAAAGAATAGTTGGAGTAACAATGAGGCAATACAATGGATGGTTGCTTATATTCAGAATGGGAAAATAAATCCACATAGTACAAGGTGGTTATATACCATTTTCTGGTGAATCATATCGTGCAAGCCTCAATTTACTTTACTTTGCAATCTCCAATTGCTATTTTGAATCGTTGTCTGGTCAATTGCTACGACAAACTAGTTGTGTAAATTTTAGTGCAGTGATCATTGTTGACGACTAATGACACCTCCCAAGCATATCTTTTTGGTATTCATCGTAAGGGTGGTACTGTTACAAGAGAAAAAGGAGAAGTTTATATCGAAAAATGATGTCACATGGAGAGGGAATGAGACGGGTGTCATATATTGTTGTTGTATAACAAAGGAATAGAGTAGTACACAAATTACGACTTTGGTACATTCTTCAATTACTAACATAGTTATTGGTTAAATTGATACAAGTTTATAACGAAAATAATGAAATTCTCTCACTTCTTCTTTTGTGTATTTCTTCTATCTCTTTATTTCTTGATTCTATTATGAACTACAAGTTAACCCTAATACCTAAATGATCAGCCATAGATCAAACAATCACCTGATTATGCTGTAGATATCTTCCTCATATAGGTAACAATGTCTTGGAGACACTCAATTGAATTTCTTTATTAGTTTAGGAAGATATGACAATTTTTACTTATCAAATGGAGCATATGTTATTGTTGAAGATTAAAATAACGAAAGCAAGTTTGGTTGTGTCAAGATTGAGACGTGACTCCCAGTTGATTATATATGTCAATCCCTACGACGCCAATCTATATTGGAAAGGTGTATGAGAGTGAACCAAATCAGCTACATGTCAGATTTTTGTTTCCCCCTTCATCGATGCCTTTTAATGAAGTGGTCCAATCTTTCTTGATTCTGGGGGAATCGGATCATGAGCCTTTGTATCAACTCCAGCTACATCAAATACTTGGCGAACATGGTCATTAAACTACTGTAGGCTTTGGCCTCCTAGTTAAGACTTGAACAGAAATGTTAAGAAGAAATCAAACAATTGAAACGCCACAATTTTTTAAAAAATTAGTAGGTATACATTGTTATGTACAAACATGGCATATTTGCACATCTCTACTGGGAACATCATCCCAATATCATATCAACACACGGCAAAAATAACAATACAACAAATGATGATACAAGATTCTTCAGAGCTCAGAGAGAATGGCAGGAATATAATGTGATAACTCTGCAGTTAGCGATTGAAATCCATTTACAAGCTGTGTGTGAAAGTCCTGGTCTTCCTCTCCAATCATTCTGACGTGTACACGGATAGCACGCTTACAAACAGCCATGAACTCAAGGAGGGCAGCAATGAGTTGCTGAAGTTCCTGAGATCGTAATCTTGTAGCCGGTTCACCTGAAAGGAAGGCTGTGCAGACACTTAATACGCCACTGTTTACCTGCGTAAGAAAATGTCAGATTGGTAATAGAGAACGATGTACAAACATATCCTGTAACAACTACCATGAACCAGCATATAGAAATGATCGGACTTGCTAGCACAAGACAATTGGAAAAGCAGCATACTTGAACTGCAACACTGCCTTGAAGAATTCTCTGCAAACTCTGGAGACGAGGCAGTTGATCCCCTTCGCCACGAGGCTCCTCCAGCTCATTTCTTAAGGCAGCTGTCCGAGTTTCAATCATTCCAATTGCATTCTCCACAGGAGAGAACTCAAGGGATTCGGATTTTATTACCAAAAGCCTGTTCACCAGTGCGGGAAAAGAACCCTCAGTCTGAAGAACTGTCCGTCTCTTCCACTGGTCTTCTAGTCCACCTTGGGTCTTCCCATTTTTTGTAAAAGGGGTATCAAACAAAAAGCGGTCAAATACTCTTGCGCGAACACTGCCAGTGGAGAGAGAGAAGATTCGTTCCCTTCTACTCCCTAAATCTTCATCTTCCATTACTGGATCAACTGCAGTTATCTGCAGATAGCAGACACCCGGCTGCAACTCGTCTGCCTTCACTTGTCTGGAATCAGGTATAATATGCAAAGTATGATTGCCATCCATCCTAGACTCATAAATATGGCTAAGTTTCTCCATTATGTCACCCAGGCGTACATCACGGGGTTCTCGGTATATATATTCCTTTCGATCCAGCTTCCCAAATCTTTCACCATAAAATCCTACCCGGTAGTATGTTGCATCAGTGAAAGGAATTGGACTTGATTCCTGCTCCAGAATTGATTCATAAATGTTTGTTAGCAAAGTGTGACATTTAGCAAGTTGTCCATATGCCCTCCTGCTTTTGTAAACTGGGATTACAAGTTCCAAGATGCTTGCACAAAAGTGAAAAAGCTCAGCTTGTGAGAAAAGTTTATTAGCAAGCTGTAGATACTTTACAGCAGAGTCGACTGTGAGCTTTGAAGCACCATATCCCTCAACCTCAGCAGCAGATGCCTCTGATGAAATCTCACTGCTCACCATTGGACAAATTTTCCGTAAAGCAGTCACATGATCTTTGTTCCAAACACCATCATTTCTAGCAACAAGGGCCTACATGAATTTAGTTACATAAGTTATTAGCTCAAAGGCAACAAATGTATGTCCCCACGACTTCATGAGTAGTGAGAGCATCAATCCAGCAACCTATTGCAAATAAAACATTTTGTGTAGAAGTAGTGTCCAGATATTATAAAAGAATGCTTTAACATAGACCCAAATTAGGAACAAGAGAGGTGCAAAGACATTACTCGATTGCAAGCATTTGCTGCTAAGGCCTATGAGATAAATAGGTGTTTCTGATGGAGCAGTTTATCACAGTATATGTTGCAACTTACAACAGATGCAGAAGACAACAAATAGTAGCAGTTGCAGGTAAAGAGATAAATAATAACCTGCATTACAACACCAGCAACAGCAACAGCACATTGTGCAGCTTCAGCCCAAGACTGCATTTCCTGATGAGCATCACATAAATGCAATAACCACATTATGTGAAGATCAGGAACAGGTGCAAAAGCCATTGCCAGTTTATAAAAGCTCTCTGCAGCTGCATATCTATCCGTGGACATCACAGAAGCCTGTCACAATCCAATTTTGGGGTCATACAACCAGAATATAAATAACCATATCTCCTACACAATGGTGAAAGGAAGGGTGTTGAGAAGCAGACTCAGGTTTGTCAAATAGGTTACAAAACCAACTGGTGTATTCAGCAGTCCCAGGATACAATACAATTACCAGTTAACACAATTAAGACAATGTTTGCAAGGAAACAGAACAAGGTCGATCCTCCCAGCTCCTGGCTGTAACAGTTCTACAGTTACAGATTGTTACATGAATAATAATCCACGTTAAAGTATTAGTGTTTGGAACTTACCAAAAGTGCATGCTCAATGCTTGCATCCAGAGCAAGAATCAGGCTGTCAGAAAGATATTTGACCTCTGCCCAAGACCACCGACTCTCTGCTAGTCTCTCAGGAATTGCCACAAGAGCATTGTCAGGAAGGCCACATTCCCTCAACAAATTCGAGCTCTTTGATTCATCTGCCATTTCCACCAATGACTTGCGAAGGCGTTGGGCTTCACCGCTCTCTTCCAAACTACCATCAGACTTCATTTGAGTCACTTGAACATCAGACATTAACTCCGACAATGTAATAGTCAGCATAACTCTCAATCTTGCTGTCTGCATAAAGTAATAGAAAGAGCTCTGCAAGAATGGATAAAAATAATTAATTGAAGAAAAGAAGAGCTTTAAAGAAAACCTGACAACAAGATTGTTTACCTTCACAAGTATCTGGAGTCCAACAACAGCTCTTCTCCTGATGTTTTGGTTTCTGAAAACCGCAAGCCGAAGAAGATGGAAAGCAACCTGCTTTAAGAAGCGATCATTCTCCCTTGCCATCAATGTTGCCCCATGCAGATCAAAAACATTGGTGAATGCAGGGAATAGAGCTTTCCAGAAAGCCAGTGGTTGATTGCGTGAGAAGAAGCTCATAAATATTACTGTGATGCAATCAAGTTTCCCATAATCAGTAGCAATGCTATGGGATGCTGCCATGATAGAAAATTTTTCAGTTATTTCCAGAACTTGAAGACTCACAGCAGCACTCAAGTTTTCTTCCCAAAGCTCCTGAATTCAAAATGTAAAAGTTATCAGCTGCCTAAAATAGTTTCCCCAACTTAAGAACAACAGTTAAAGATACATATATAGCTGCTTCTCCAGGTAAAAGCTAAGAAAAAGTTCAAAACATGACATTTCAATTGCAATATACCAGTTTTTGTCTCAGTATTGGATGCAAAGATTCTCTAAGTGCTTGAGCTGAAGCTCCAATTCTTGACGATTGCGCCTGAGCAAGAGCTTCTCGCAAGGAATATGGCTGGCTAGGGGAACTTAACTGGGAATTCACTCTTTGCCATAAGTATCCATTATCAGGTGTTCCCTGAGGCAACGTTAAAGAGATTCAACATTAAAGGATTAATTGGATGAGAAGAAAAGGATCAATCTTAAAGATTATACAATCCAATAGGGTGAAACTATTTGGCAGAGAGATGTGCTATTCAATGCATGCAAGGATATGACAATGGCCAACCATGCCTAAGCAATGAACTTACCCTGACTTCTTGCCGAGATGCCTCAGACAGATAGTTATTTATAGCTGGAGAGAGCCTATCAGTGTACTTGGGAGAAACAGGTCCATCCCCAACAGGGCTACGAGAACTAGAGCCCATCAGCAACCCATCAGCTGGTTTTCGGTGCTGCATGAATATGTCTTGACAAGATTTAGCATTACAAAGAAAACAGAAGAAAAGTAGCAGCACCATCCTAACATATGTTTACTCTTTCACATACGATTTATAGTAATATAAACACCAATGTTTGATTGCAGATGAAGAATGAATTATCACTCTCTTGATGGTTTGACAAAATGGCATCAAAGCAAAAATGCAAGGTCATACTGAACTTTATGCTTCAAAGAAGACAATTGTTTCCTGTTAAGATTTCCAGGAAAAACGTATATCTTATTTAATATACACGGATACATATATATACAACTTAACCAGCAGGAAAATAGGTACCAATCTTAACTAAACCATATCTAAAAGTCTATAGCAGAAATCCCTTTATTATAGGGATTTTTGTTTCTAATAATATTATCTAAATCTCTATTCTTCAACACTCCCCCTCAAGCTGAGGAATAGATGTCTTCCAATCCCAGCTTGCATATAAGATCATAAAATCTTGAAGCATTTAACCCTTTGTTTAGAACATCTGTTAGTTGATGATCCAAAGGAACATAAGACATACACACTAGCCCTTCTTCCAACTTTTCTTTGATGAAATGTCTGTCAATCTCGATATGCTTTGTCCTGTCATGTTGTACGAGATTATGTGCTATGCAAATTGCAGACTTCTTGTCACAATAGAGCTTCATAGAGCTTCATAGGACCTTTCCATTTGATTTTTAAATCATCAAGAATGATCTTCAGCCATAATAGTTCACATAGTCAATAGCCCTGAATTCAAATTCTACTGATGATCAAGCCACTACGTTTTGTTTTTACTTCTGCATGTAACTAGATTGCCTCCAAGAAACATGCAGTAGCCCGTTGTTGATCTTCTGTCAACCGGAGATCCTGCACGATCTGCATCCATGTAGATCTCTACGGATAGTGTATGGCCCCCTTTAAACAATATTCCCTTTCCTAGACTATCTTTCAAGTAATGTAGGACTCAATAGACAGCTTGAAGATGAGGTTCTCTTGGGTCGTGCATAAATTGACTAATTATACTCATCGAATGTGCTATATCTAGCCGAGTATGCGCTAAATATATTAGCTTGCCCACTAGTCACTGATACATGTTCTTGTCCACTACCAGTTCTTCCTTTGCTTCTCCAAGTTTGTAATTTGGATCCATTGGAGTGGACATCGATTTGCACCCAATTTTCCCAGTTTACATTAATAAATCTGCAACATATTTTTTGTTGCGAGATGAATATCCCTTGCTTTGAATATGCCACTTCAATACCTAGGAAATACTTTAGTTTTCCTAGTTCTTTTATCTCAAATTCCTTTAACAGTTTTTTCTTCAATTCCAGCTTCTCATTTTCCTCATTTCCCGTCATTATAATGTCATCCACGTAGACCAAAATAATAGTCACCCCTCCTGTTTTTGAGTGTTTCATGAAAAGAGTATGATCCCCTTGACTCTACTTATATCTTGATCCTTTCATCACTTTTGCAAAACTACCAAATCAGGTTCTTGGAGATGGACATGAACAAAAGCAGTACACCCAAATACCCTAGGAGTGAGTCTATTGGAAGTTCTAAAATGCGGGTAAAAAGAGTTTAGGAGCTCGACAGAACTCTTATTGTCTAGAACACGTGAGGGTAGTCTATTGATCATATAGGTGACATTAAGAACTGCTTCACCCCAATAAGATTTAGGAACATTTCCTTGAAAAAGTAAGGCCTGAGTGGTATTAAGTAGGTGTCTATTTTTTCTTTCGGTCACTCCATTTTGGTGAGGTGTATTAACACAGGATGAATCATGAATCATACCATGTGATTGGAAGTAAGGAGATAAGACTTGGTTAAAAAATTCTCTAGCATTGTCTATTCTAAAAACCTTTATCTTTAACCCAAATTGATTTTGAATCATTGAATGAAAATTTAGAATAACAATCCCTACATCAAATTTTTGTTAGGATAACCCGAGTACAATCATCAATCAAAGAGACAAACCAACATGCTCCAGAAATATTGGGTATAGTGGATGGACCCCATATGTCACTATGAATCACATGAAAAGGATGAGAAGCGCTTTTATTGTTAATAGGAAAAGACAAACGAGTATGTTTTGCCAATTTACAAATTTCACAATGAAATTCAGAGATATCTAATCCTTGAAACAAGTAGGGAAACATAGTTTTTAGCACTCTAAATGATGGATGAACTAGACAGAGATGGTGCAACCAAATGGAATCTTTATTCGAAGAACTAAGGAAGGATGAAGGTGTATTTATCTTAGCTTTTCGATATGGTTTAAGGTGATAGAGACCATGCCATTCCTTAGCAAGTCCAATCCTCTTCCCCTTGTCCTGGTCTTGAAAAACACAGCAAGAAGGAGAAAAAATGGCAACACAATTAAGATCATTAGTAAGCCTTTGGATAGAGATTAGACTGGCTGATAATTTTGGTACATGTAAGGCATTTTTGCAGAGAAAGTGTAGGGCTCAATTTTATGTCTCCATAACCGGCAACAGTGGCTAATTCTCCATTGGCAACTATGATTTTCCTATTACTTGGACTAGGGTTGTATGTGTGAAAAACTATGATATAAGGGTCATGTGGTTTGAGGCACCGGAGTCTATAATCCAAGAGCTATTGTAACACTTAATTTCTGAGGTGTCTGTATACAAAGAGAATGTAGGTTTACCTGAGAGAGCAAAGGAGCATGTACCTTTCGGTTGTCCAAAGGAACTCAACAAACCTCTTAATTTCTCAATCTCTTCATTGCTAAGACTCCCTTTCCCTTTGTTCAGCCGAATGTGCTTGTGGTCGTGATTACCCTCCTCAATTTCCTCATTCACGACTTGATGGGTTCCCAATTAAATTTCCATCAAGTCTCCTTTGAGTGTCTCAATTTTTAGGAGTAAGTGCACCATAGATTATCCTTATTTTCCTTCCACAAGTTGCCCTTTCCAGATTGCTTAGGCAGGGCTTGATCATTCCTTTCTTTGTCTTGTTTATTTGCCTTTATCACCATTGTTGACCCATCCATCTTCTGGGGCTCAAGCATCACATTTCTTCTTCTCTCCTCTGCTCCGGTTAGGGAAATAGCCTCTTTTAGTGAGGGTCTGGACTCCCTTTCAAGAATTTCAACTCTAAATTGATCAAATTTAGGGTTTAATCCAGCCAAGAAATCATAAATACGCTCTTTTTCTATGAAATTTTTCAGAAAAACATCTTGGTCAAGTTATTGCCACAGAGTTTGCAGAGCATTAGCATATTATGTGACTGATTTGTCTCCTTTCTTGGTGGCATGGGCTTTGATCTTAATTTCATAGATTTGATCAGCATTGCATGACTTTGAATACATACGTTGAACACAGTTCCAAATCTCCTTTGCAGTGGTTAAAAGCATGCACGTATCACTGATTGTAGGTTCCATGGAGTCCCACAACCATGACATGATCATGGAGTCCTCTTCTTCCCATGTTTCTATTGCTGAATTCCCTGTTGCAGGTCCTGATTTTAGCAGGTGATCAAGCTGCCTTCCCCTTTGAGATAGTTGCAAACAAGAAGTGACCACTTGAGGTAATTCTTGCCATTGAGTCTATTGGAGACACAAACATTCTGTAGTTCCCCAATTTTCTGGACAGAGACAGATTCATCTCGGCTGGAAATGGTGGTTTGAGAAGTTCTAGAATTTTCCATGGTGAAAGAAGTGAAAGATTGGGTAAAATAATAGTTATGGAGATTGAGAAATCTGACAAGAATGAGCAGCAATGAAAGCTGACTAAGGCAGCAATGAAGGCTACACCGAGAAAAACAAAGAATACTTCCAGAAAACCTAAGGGCTCTGATACCATGTTAAGATTCCTAGGAAAAGTGTATGTCTTATTTAATATACACGGCTACATAAATATACAACTTAACCAGCAGGAAAATAGGTACCAATCTTAACTAAACTATATCTAGACGTCTATAACAGAAATCCCTTGATTATAGGGATTTCTGTTTCTAATAATCTTATCCCATAAGATTGATCTTATCTAAATCTCTATTCTTCAACATTTCCTTCCATATAGAGGAACAAAATGTTGAACCCCTCTTCCCATTTGCTAGCTACAGTTCCATGATCAATCATGCAACCAGCAATGTGAATCCAATTTCTCAATTAGATGAATTGTCAAATCAGTAGTTTCTTCACATAGTACACTTCACCGAATACACAGAAATAACATTCGGTAAATTGTCACCAATGAATATGTTCAACTGCTAGGGAATAACCACAAATGGACAAATTAAGGAGTGCACTCACAGTCATGAACTATAGCATAAAGTATGCACTATCCCAACCATAGACTAAGAATACAGACCAGTTATTGTGAAAAAAAAATGTAAGCGGCTGGAGTATGAAAAGCAACCTCAAAAAGAGCCAAGCATTCTTCCATCAGTTTGAAAAATAATCTGGTACGTGCAATGCTTTGCTGCCAGATCTTAACAAGAGATGCATCATCCAGATTGCAAACAATTTGCAAGATAACAACTAGAACTTCACGCTTTTCAACAGCATTCAGGTTGTAGAAGACAGGCATCTCATCTAGGATCTGCACCCATCCAAGCTATGAACTCAGAACTTACAGGAAATAGGAAGAAACTATAGCAAAACAGAAAATAGGAAGCAATACAAAATGACCATCCAGTTACTTTGCTTTGACATGTAAATAGCATTTATGTTGAAGATAGTGGCTCGAAGAGAAATGTTGAGTATCAACCCAGAATTTGATGGAAAATTGTATCCTTAAAAGTTTTTAGAATGTTCCATTAGAGTTGTTGCACTTGTGTTTGGGGATGATTTTGAAGGAATAAAGGGCCTTGTCAGCAACTTCATCCATAACAACAGACTATCTAAATACGCTATACTTCATGCATCACTCATGCTTAAGTGTCAGCTTCTTATCTTATACCATCAGGAAATTGGCTCAAAATAAAAACACTAAAAAACATTACCCAGATTTTAAAGACACATCAGATTACCAAAACCATGCCTCCTTAGGCTAAAATTGAAAACAACTTTCAACCTACCACATGGGTCTCTTCTACACTCATTCTCTGATGACCTTAGGGTATCTTTCATCACCTTTCAATCAAGGTACAAGTACAAAAACAGAAACTAAACAACAAATATTGGACTTCAAAAGATGCATAATCACACATCTAACAGTCCCAGTGTGTAAAAAAATGAGCAAGGCAAATAGTATATATAAGAAGGAACATTAATGAGAGAACCGGAAATTGTCAAAGAAGGAATTGGGATTTTGAGATGATGCACAAGTAAACAAAGTATAATTAAGAAAGCCCATGCAGAAGATTAATTCACAAGTAAACAAAGTCTAATTAAGAAAGCTCATGAAGAAGATAAAGTACAAAGCCAGCAGTAATACAAACCTGACCGATAAGGGGAAAATATAACTGAGCAATATACAGTTTATCTTCAGGTTTTTGGTATCGAGCATCAAACTCATGTTTGCATAAGAGTACCACCAAGATTCTAGCTGCCTAGAACCACCAAAAAGGTTAAGGCATAAGCATATATATCTAGCCATGAGAGCCCCAAGTGCATAAGTGGCTCAATTTAGAAGGAAGAAAAGTTTGAACTGTGCATTGTGAGAAGCAGAAAAGGTACTTCTGTCACCTAACCCGGAAGATAGTAAAATTGCTCAACATATAAAATTATGGATGCTAGATACTCACCTTGGACCGCTGAGTTAAATCATCATGATCCCAAGTCAGGAAAATCTCTTGTATCAAAACCGAAGAAAGATAATTTCTACAATGTGTAGATGAACATAATTAGGCAAACTATCCTTGAAATGTGTGACTAAGATCCTTAAATTATATGGAGAAAAAAGAAAAAACACATCACTTCATGCATCTGGTCCAAATGGACTTAGCCACCAGCTGACCCTTGACCACAAAAATATACAACTTTTAGTCAAAGTAAATACAACACAATAATTGTGTTATTAGTCGAAAAGCCAATCAATCATCATGAAGTATAACAACAGCAAACGGAGAGAAATAGGCAGTGACATCAATTTTTCATTAGGAGCCTTAACCTATAACTGACAGAATGTAAAATGACTAGAAATTTTACAAGAGAGCAAAGTGAAATTGATGTGCTGCAACCCTAACTTTATAAAAGACACAAAATTCATTTCCTCTCAGAAAATTATATGCGACTATCTAAGAATTGCATCCAAACCGTTTATCTTGATCTATAGACCCACTAGGAACCAAACCCTATCTTATGGTTTTCCAGAAAGAATCAACTAATACCAAGAGAAGATAAAGAAGGAAAAACAGAAGTTCCCAGTCACATTAATAGTACTCTTCCTTCATCAACAAGGAAAGTAGCCTAACCAACCAAAGATGATTTGAATGATGAAAAACCTGTCTGAAGGGTCTCTCCCAGGCATTTCGACAAAAAGATCATGGTCACATAAAATTTGTAATAAGGTAAGCTTGCAGTCGTGCAGAACAGATTGGCACACCCCAGAAAACTTATCTAGGTACAATGACACCTGCAAGGAAAAACCAGTAGTAGCAGTCACAGAATAGCCCATGCTTCTAGTTCAAAACAAAACGGGACCATCATTCAGACTATGCACAAATATGCAATTGCAGTTCTTTTTGTCTCATAAAAATTTAACCCCCCAGCTTTGGATAATAAGAGAACTTTCATGTTTTTACAGTTTCAAATACATCAAGCAGATCTATCAGCTTGCTAATAGACATCATTCCTCATGTACAATGAAACATAGCTACAGAAATAACTATTTCAAGTGCAACTTTTACTCAAAGAAAAATTTTCTTCAGAATCTTATGGCTGTAGAACTTTATACAAAATTAAAATTAAAATGTCAAAGGCAGCATACCAGTTCAAAAACCTGACAGGGTTCAATGACTGACAAAAGATCATAACAGAAGAATGCCAAACTACTATTCAAACGTTTTGCCAGGCTTAGGCCCTTCTTACAACGCTCATGCACTTCTGTCAATAGGCAATCATATAACTGCATTATACATCTGAAGACACCTTCTTTTAGTTGCATTGGTGGGACATCTTCACCTGTGACAGCACCATAAATTCCCAAAAGTAAAGCCATAAGAAAATTTTGGATAAAGTAATCAGTTAATTGGTCCTTTTCCTCCCTTCTATACCTAATGGAAGACTCTGATAGAAAAGACGACTTTGCTCCAATGCCATCGACTTAACAACTAGCTCAAGAAAGAACCATGCCATTGCCAAGACGTCATCATATACAGGTCCAACACGGTAGCCTTTAGCCTGTAAACAGTCAAAAGAAGTTAAAATTATCAAAAGCACACAAAAGGGGAAGAGTAATCAAGTAAAATAAGAAACAAAGGAAAGAAATGAAAAGAAAAGAAAATAAATGTATGCCTTCGTCAAAATGATTAAGTTAAACTCCCAGTATCATGTTTCCTTCAACCCCTTTCATATAACCACTTATGGATAGCAGGCTTCAAATAATCAAGGCTGACATTATGCACATCAATATAACATTTGATTTAGATGTTTAATTCATTTCCAAAAATTTAAATCAGAGCAGTCCCCTGATCATCATAATTTGCAAGTGAAAAGACATCTTCAATCCCTGAAATCACATTCTCAAAGAATGCACAGGATAGGAGTTTCCCTATCATTTTGGCATTCCTTCCACTCTCTAAAATATCAGTTGTAATAACAATGGCTTTCATCGAATAATAAAGCAACTCACAAATTCAAAGATAAAATCCAGTAAACAAAAATAATATGAGCAACACACAGGTTGGGACAACATACCTTACTACGAGCCAAGCTTCCCCACACAGTTGATAAACCAGGATAAACAGGTGGTTGACGACCACCAAAGTCATCAAACACATAATCAACATAGTTTACAAGAAAACGGTTTCTTTCAGCATCATCAACTGATTCCTGCTGTACCCTACAAAAATGCATATCCTTGAGCAATTCACTAAACATGGAGCACCCTATAGATGAGCTCCTATGTGCTAGTAACTAAATACAAAGCAGAGCCTGATGCCGAAGCAAGTTCATGGAAAGGAGAACTAAAGTTTGAGTATAAAATATTATTGAGGCTTTTTTCATCAGTATTATTATCATAGCAACAAGGGAATGGAACCTAGAGGAACTAACTACACTTCAGCATATTGGTGTAGAAAGAAAAATTGAGAAAAGAAATGAATAAAGCAATGATCATCTTAAATTGAGAATATTTGAATTATTCAGTTCTTCCTGCAATGAAGGCATCTACTTTTTCTAACATGTAGGCGGTTGAGAACTCTGATATTTCTTGATGGTCAAATATTTTTTCAGATACATATAGCAAGATAAATTACAGCTTGTCCAGGTGAAACTGATGCACTGAATTCAAAGGCATACCTAGTTAAGATATTAACCATAGCTCTGAAGGCTGCCACCTAGAGAAAAAGGAATACATAAACAATGAAGTGATTATGGCCATCTGAGAACAAACATAAACGATGAATTCAGAATTATTTCTAGCAAAACATCAATTAAATTGTTACAGAACCTGAAGAGTTTCCCCACCACTGCCTATAAGATGTAGAAGCATGTTTAATATTGGGTGAAGGAACTGAAGCAAAGCAGTGGAATCAACATTCTTCAAGCTGTTAATAGCCTGCATCAGATAAAAAAGCAATCATATCAATCCTCGATGAAGACAGCCATACAAATCTACTCATTCAGGATTCTTGTGGGTAACTACACTAATATCCCTGTGGTTTTGCTGTTTTTCCAAGAAAGTCCCTATGATATGAAATTAGCTCAAAGGTCCCTCTTGTCTCAAAACCAGTAATTAAATTTCATTTTACCTGTTTTTTATGAACACTAACAACATGAAAGTACTTTGAATTATGATGTACTAACAATTTTTAGATACCATACAGTAAAATATATTTTAAAAAGGATATCAAAACACAAGCTGCACTAGAGCTAAATTAAACCACATGGGATTCCAGGAAACAGCAAATTCATAAGGGTCTAGAAATAATTCGGCCACATCCTTTCCAGAAGAAGTAATAACTGATGCAAAATTTTACCAATTGTGTATATCCAAAATGTAACTTCTGCAAGTCAACTCAAACTATTGGCTAACACAACAGAATGTATGTAATGCACAGCACCCCAAAGAGGAACTCATACATGTTCTGCAAATAAATCAAAAGGTGAAATAGTAACTATAAATAGATGGAAATAAATACCTCCAAAAGTTCAGAACCCCAAGGTGGGCTTGTTCGAAGGGTGTGCCTATCATATTCCAGAAAAAAGTCTCTAATGCGTTCATTTAGGGGATACAAAGATGAGCATAGTTTCAAACGCAATCTGAAGACATTTTTTCCATCTTCTATATAATCCAGCCTTTCCTATGAAAGGGCAAAATGGGGGAAATACGAATTGACATCAGACTAATCACAGAACATAGAAACAAAGATGTAAAAATACATGTCATCCAGAACAGACAAATTCTGCCAGCCACGAGATTCAGAATCACAGAAAAAACTGATTATGAGAGGAGAAAAATCATCAACCAGCATGATACAGATTAATAACCTCTGAAGAGAAGGATCATAAGAGATGAAAGGGTTTAACACATTAATGAACCAGTGAAACGAAAAACAGAAGTGGTTTAAACAAACTGATTGTTGAAAACAAATTTGACCTTAAACTCTCTTAAGCAAAAGCCCAAAAGAACTGTGATATTCTCATATCCAGCCCCCCATTCGTGTTTAATGATTTTGAGCCAAACTCCACCGTTTATTTTAGTGTTCCCCTAAAGAAACACTGGTTTAAACTACCACTGCTTAGAGCAGAAAGCCTGATGTGCTTCAATGAGAAACTTTGAAAGCAAGTGAAATAAGCAGTATAATCCACAACAAATTTGAACTCAAAACAGAAGGAAAGAATAGTATCAGAGGCTAAACCAATGCATAACAACAAATTTGAAAGATATAAATGAAGATATCATACACCACTACAAACTTACCTTGCCAGTATCCTGGAGATAATGTGGAACAAGCTCTCTCATGATTGGTAAAGAGATTTCAGATTTCAACCTGAGTAAAATATTCAAAAACTCTTACATGTGATATCAGACAACAGCAGTAATAAAAACTAACAGAAACCTCTGAACATTTTAAGACAACTGAAAAGTAAACATTTTACATAAATCCTACATGGCTGCACATTATGTGACAGGTCAAAAGGCGCAAAACTTAAAGGTTAAACATTAACAGTGTTTACAAAAAGCGCACAACTGACATCAGTGATGACAACTCAAACATTGAGCAAAGCTTCCCATGCATTAGTATACATGTCTCGCCTTTTATTAATATATGGATTGCAAAAAAGAGAAGCACAAAACATAAGAGAAGTCCACAAAGACCTTTGGTATAACTGCAGCTATAAAAACAATAACAACAACAACAGCGAGGACACCATGACAATTTTAAACTTAAATGTCACACCTTTAAACTCTTAAAGGTAAAAACGTTTTTAGCAACTGTCATGAATTTCTTCAGAGATTCAACAAGGATGCAATGCATCAATAAAAACATCAGACAGACAAGTAGTATTAAATAGAATCAAATACAAAGCAAGCACCAAAAATCAGCTTCAAAATGTAAGAATAGCCTTCCAGAAAAACAGGGAAAAAGAAAAGACCAATTTTAAGCTTTTTACATACTGGTTGTAAGTAGACAGTGGAAGTGCTGCATATCCGATCACCACCTATAAAGAGGGGAAATGGCAGCTCAGCTGAAAAGGATTCATAATGGAAACAAAGCCTGAATACTAACGCTGGACTGTAAAATAGAATGAATTTCACAAAGACAAGTTCATCTCCAAAAAACCGGACAAGAGATCAATAATGTTCCATCTTTGAAGAGTTTGACCAATTTTAATTTCAAATAACAGTGAAGTTTCCAGATCAATTTCTGCACTTCTAGTCCACAGTTAGTTTTTCATTTCTATCAAAGTTTAATATCTCTCAGCATTTTTGTTTTAATACTGTTCCCCACAGGAAGGCAATTGAGATAATATACTTTAAAGCCAAACTGCCTGTAAGTTTAAAGGAGGATTCAAAAGCTCATTTATCAATTAATTCACAAAGAATAATTATGCATGAGCCATCTTTTATTTAACTGGGATCTCTAACACCATAACCAGCCAATGTAGTGTCAACCAATGAGAACACAGGCCACATATAAAAGAAATATATGTGTGTGTGTGTGTACACGCACGCACGTGTGCATATGTGCAATAACTTACTGGCTTTGGAGCTTCCAGTTTTGTCTGAAGATCAACGTGGAAGAAAGTGAACAAAAGATGATGTGATGGTGTCCAAGTGGCAGGCAGAGAAAGTTTAATCTCATCATGGTAACATGCCACCCTAGTACCAACAGCAACCTGGGTGTGGGCCCACTTTTGAAGTGAGGTTCCTGGCTCTCTCGGATATATTGCCTAGTATTAACGAAACATGCATTATATATGACTGAAATTTATAGACAAAAGCTTTCCTAAAATACATATTGCAGAGTTACCTCCAAAGGCTGTCTACGAATATCCATATCATCCTTTCTCAGTTCCACTCTCATAAACAAATTCCTCTTCCGACTCAGGTTAACAGTTAAAGGATAAACATACAGAGAATGAAAAAGCTGCGAGAAAGGCTCGTTTCGCACCGTTGTTCGGAAGTCGAATGCATGAAACTGTGTCAATCAACATGGTGATCAATCAATTACATATGAAGTTGAAACTTCCAAACTCCATACTTTTCACAATCAAATGCCCAAGGTGAAGAGATTAACTGCCTATATGCTACGACCATTACATTAGTCTCATAATTAGATATGTTTTTCCTGCTTTGCGGCGAATAATTAATTAAGAAAAATAAGTATGTCATGAGGCCTTGATCCTGTATTTCTTAACAAAAAATTTCTTCTTTTATCAGAACACATACACACGCTTGTTATTCTTCATCTCTATCTCTCTTCTTTTTGAAAAAAGACACAGATACCAAAATTAACATTAGTAATTAAACAATATCATAAAGAATTCTCAATAATAAGAAATTTTTATTCAAACAAAAACATACTGATGGGAGCATTTTACTGGTGCAATGGCAGAAGGCTCGGAATAAATTTATTCAAACAAAAATATACTGATGGGAGCATTTTACTGGTGCAATGGCAGAAGGCTCGGAATAAACATCTAACCATGGGCAAGCATCTCTGTTTTGAGTTTCCATTTCATAGACATTAAATCTAATGTTGACCACCATGACACTCATCCACTAATTTCCAAATGCCTGACACCATTTATGTTTTAATGCATTGTATTCGCAACAGAAAGTCTTAAGAAATAGGCGGCACAAAGACACCATGTACCTAAATATTCCAGTACTGAGAAGAAGGCATGTACATGTTCATATGACAGTAACATCCAAGAAGCAACATGAGGGCAAAACATGTCATACTTACATCAGCAGGATTGGGATCAAGATTTCCATGAGTACTTGATCTATCTCGAGAAGTATCTTTGCCATCAAGGGTGTTCCATTTGGAGCTGCTAGTTTGAGGTGCTTCAAAACCATTGATGGGGCTTTTTGCAAATCTGGAATCAACAATATGGTCCCCTGGATCTATGGAGTCATTGGTCACCCCACTTTCAGATAAGTTTTCCAACTCAGCTTGACCAGACTGTAGCCTCTCAATTTCTAATCTGAGAATGCCTTTCACAGGTTTATGAACCTTGCGTTTAGGATCCTGTTAATTGGAGTAGGGAAAAAACTTAAGAAAGTAAGATTGGTCTAAAGAAGAGATTTTATTACTTAAAAAGCAAGCACAAACATCATTTCCTAAGATTATGTTAGTGGATATGAATGCATCAAGCAGTCATGGGATTACATGAAATACTCAGGGTAAACACACACCAATTAAATCAAGAGCAAAATACATAGAGCATGAAATTCTAAGCTGAACCAAAGTGGGAATCGAAAGAATAACAGAATATATGAACATCAAACATGAAACATAAAATGATTACGTTTAGAAGATCAGCTAAATAAAAAACATAATTATTTAATACATACACATGCACGTATCCAGATATTGCCATGCTTAGATGAAGCAACACGATAGGAACATTTGCAAGCAGAAAAGGACCTATAATTCATAATATCAAGTCAACAAGGGGTTCAAAACCATAATCGATTCATGTATTGCTCTCTCGAGTATAAATTTCTTAAGCACCAAATAGCCAGGATTTTGCAGGTTACTTTTTTCTTTGAATAACCAGACGTTCTACTGAAGATAAACAAGGTTTGGCATCAAACCAATCAAAAATGTTAGGCCCCATTATATTGTTTCTTCACATCAAAGGCGATCTTCAATTGGGATTATCCTTCTTCACATCAATTCCGCCTCATTGAAATGTTATAATAACTTGATTTAGGGAGTATTTTGTTATACCCTTTAAAGACGTCGGAGATCACAAAAAAGTACATTATCCCAAAAAGCAAGTGCTGAATTGGCCCCCTTGAGATCATCACTACCCAAGAAAGGTTTTCCCTAATAACAGATATAATTGTATAAAGCTGTGATTAGAGAATCCAGCTCCTTCAGGTTTTAGAAACTGTACTACTCAACTATCTTGAAGCACACAAGTTTATAATAAACACAATCATGAAGCACATAAAAACGGGTCTCAACCAACAGCCCTAACAGTGAAGCAACTTCAAGGCCTGAAATTACTCCTTCAAATGATGTTACTAGAGTACAGTCTCCAATTTTCTAGGCCTTCTTCTGTGCTTTATAAATGAAAACATCCTCTCCATCCCCACCATTTCACATCCCAGTGCATTGATTTCATAAAAGAAAATGAGGAACGAAGTAACTTATTCAAACTACTGAAACCAATGCCAGAAGAAGGTGCATTCAAGGGCAAGAACACAAAGTTGAAGTCCAGGACAAAGTACATTGCTCAACTTGAGTAAGATAACAAAAGCCTATAAAGCTATCCTGGCTGAAACAAAATCATGAATGTTGACTACTATCTACCAAGATGGAGAAAAGGTATAATTTTCACAATAATCAAAAGCAAAAGCACCATCTGAAATTGCATGCTATCTGAAAAATAGATATGAAACAAATATGAGATAGTGACAAGACTAGCACTAATCAAGACTATAAGACTCTTATATAAGCAGTTGATAAAATATGGAAAACAGAGCCATCAAGCCCCTATTTAAAGAGTAAGAAACACAACAAACTGTCAATAAGCTTCCAATGAGTCTGCACATGATTATAACCAATCATAAAACAATTGATCATTCACAGAACAACTGGAGTGTCTAGAAAAGAGGGACAAAAAAGACTCCCAAAAACATCAACCAAGTGCATATTTTCCTCACCTGAAGTGAGTCCTCAGTATAGCTCTCTTTAACTTTGTTTAAATTTGAAATTTCAACCGCAATTGAGCTTCCACTTAAATAACCCAACTTGCCATCCAGTGTAATCTTTGCACTGGGTTCATAAACACCGTCATGAGAACTTGAGCCAGATATACTTGGTGCAAGCGGGCTGCTTGGGGAAACTGGTTCACCATTAGTAGCACCAATGCTATTGTCAAATAGTGGAACAATTGCCCACGCAAAGGACTCTCTATGAGGCATAATTCGGGACCACACTTGAAGCTTTTGCTTCTCTCTCTCACTCAAGTGAACCTGTGGAAAAGAAGGAACATACTCGTCAAACAAGATGTGAATTGGAAGCTTGTTTCAATCAGTGACTAATTTCAGCTCGGCCGCATTCACAAGTACAATCCCCCTCATTTAACATGTATTCTGGAACTAGTCATACTTAAAGGAATCAGGTATACATAAATATTGAACATGTCATTTCCTTCTTACACTAATCACAAAGACTTGTGTTACAACAAACTTGTGCAGTTTTTCTCCTACATTAACTATTACCTATCGCACTCAAATGAGGAAATGGAAGGGGACTGGTTGAAAAGGGAGAAAGAGAGCACTATTGTCCACCCAGGCAAATGCAGAAGAGAATTGCGAACAGGCAACAAACTTTAGTTTTACATGATTAAACAATCCAAGATAAAACAATCAAATGTTACTTGGACATACTGGTTCTTTTCGTGAATAAACAGATGGACTAACACCTCCTTCTTCTGTGGCAGGCTTCTCAAGTTGGATTAGCAGACATACTGATGCGGATGGAGCATCTAAATAGAAAATCCCACGACTTCCATCAGATACTTTTGGCTGGAAGAAACAGAAGAAACTATGAAATTAAATATTTCACATCCAAGGATATCAAAATACCTGATGATGAAGATGACATTGATAGTAATCATAACAGATATGAATAAGTAACACAATAACGAATGAAATTACAGAATAGTGATGTAAGTAGGAGAAATGTATTTAACTTTTGTTTCTTACATCTTGTGTGTCTGTAGGCAACACAGAAAAATAAACATCCTCAGACAACTTCTCTCTTCTCTCCTTGTTGTACAAGCAAATTGTACCATAAAACGGCTCTGGGAAAGAGAATGAGATAGCTATGTCAGAAACCTTAAACCAAGTAAAGTAACATACCATGCAATGAAAAGTTGGACACTCTTGGTTACTCCACAAAGCTTTTGATCATGAGAAATAGTTTACAAATGCTTATAACTTGCAACTTTCAAAATTTAATGGCTATAAATAAAAGGTTCCAGCTATCTACAACAGCAACCAATGGGCCAGATATTCATCACAAGCATAAAAGCAGGACCAACTAATAGGTCAGCACAAAGCATAAAACAATGGAATCAACAGTTGACACTTCCTACACATCATCAAAAGGGAAACGACATTTAGCAAATAAGCATGGCATTTTAATTCCAGTCAAAACCTTTATCATATTTCAATTGCACAAGCAACTGCTCCTATTTATTTAGTTTGGAGGGAGTTAAGAACCTTCCAGACTAAAAAACCATTTGTTCCAACACAAGTTATCATCAACTCAAATAGAATCAACAAAAAAGTAGCAATGTAATCTAACAGCTGAGCAAATAGGCTCAAAGTATCCTGATTCCACTCATAAGCAAGCATAATGAAAAAGTGATCAGTTTTAATGTTTTATAAAAGAAAAAACCCACCTACAAGTCCTGCCTGAAATGATAGGGACAAAACTTTCACAGAAATCCTCAATCCACTGCAACCATCCCATGGAAAAACAAAGCAATAAGACTAGCATTTTTAATAGGGAAACAAAATGAGAACACTGAAACCGCTTTTACTAGGAATTTAAAATTAGAAAACCTGGCATACTGTGTGGTTGGATTATCTGGAACCCTTTGGCCAAAAATCATTGATCTTTCATTTTCCCAATCGAATGCTGGCTCATAAGCAGGGATAGGAGACTGAACAAAATGCTGTAGGAACACAATCATTACAGAAGCAAGACAAAATGATCATGCAAATCATGGAAGGTAAATTTATTAAACAAATTGCATGGTTAGAACTAGAAAAATAGACAAATCATATAATGAGTTCATAACCAAATTAGCCCAATACTCCAGTCAGTACAACCTTTGAGATGTGTGAGTTAGAACTTGATAGGATGCCATCTGCTAATTGTCTTCCTGAAGTGCTTGGGATGTCGTCTTCAGCAGCGTCTTCAGCTTTTGTTTGTCTAGAATTGGCAAGCTGCATTTCTGCAGAAAGTTTAAAGAAATGGCATCTCAATCAAGCATATCAATTGAAGAATAAGATGTCAATAACTGTACAATTACGGGCATTAGGACGATGATAAACAACACAGAAAATTGTAAGCTTCCAATAATTTCATTAGCAAGAAGATTGTAAGATTCCACTAATTTCATAAGCCACTAGTAACAGTAAAACAGATATATTAGTGTAAGATTCCACTAATTTCATTAGCCACTAGGAACGGTAAAACAGATAGATTAGCCTTAGAAACTAACACTCTAAAAATAGTATATAGTTTAATTATGGCAGACTCATAATTCCTTTCCTCGACCATACCCGTCTCAATATCAGTATCAGGCCCTTCAAAAACCTGGTTTTGAAAAGGTGGTGGAGAGACGCTTTCATAATGACCATACTTGTTTTCATCCTTCACCCAATCAGTTCTGTAACATTGAACAAGCTCATGCAGGTGAGGCCACTGCTCCAAACTGTCATCAAGCTAAAACAAGAAAAAGTATTTACCATAAAACAACATTAGCATCGAAAAGGCATGATTTACAGAAAATATAAACGTAGAACTACTTTAAGTTGAAGTTAGCAATCTAAATAAGTAAAGAGCAATGGAAACACCAAAAGCTCTGTTGAAGTCATAAACTACAAAGAACAGTAACGAAGAAAAAAAGAACTCACCAAGGGATCCATCTTGAAATGAGCAAGTGACTGACGCGGTATTCTATTAAAGCGTTGACCGCCACTGTTACTACTAGAATCCATCTACATTATTAAAAACCAGAGCAAGTTCAAAGATTCAAAGTCAGAACAACATAAACAAAGTCACCCAAATAATCTAATTCTCGGAACTAAGAAATGAATAAATGCGCGACTTTAAGAAAGAAAAGAAAAGCAATAACTTACTGTACAATGCCGTACGCTCTAGATCTGAAACGAAAAACGATAGAGAGAGAGAGGGGGGGTAGGTAGGTACCTTAGAGAGAGCAAGTACGAGAACCAAAATACTGTGGAAATGGTGACTGAACTAGAGCCAAACATTAAGGAACGGAACTTTCATTGTCGAGATCTTGAGAGAGACAAACTGGCATGGAAAATTTTGGCATTTTAGGGATCAAAGGGGAGAAGTAGTAAGAAAGAAGGCACAAATCGTACGAGCCAACCAACCCTAGCAAGTAGTAAGTGAAAGGGACAGGCTAGTTAATTAAATTTTGTAAATTAAGGGAGAAGAAGAAGAAAGACTATAAAGAAAGAGGAGAGAGAGTGAAATGAAGGAAGCGACAAAGTCAAGAATGAGTCCAAAGCGAAGCGCTTAGCTGGTCAACAACTCACGAATACAAAAATGCGCTAAATGATTGACGCGTGTTTCGTTACTTCAATTAATGGATTCAATATAGTGTTTGCAAATTCAATAATTATATGGTAACATTTGGATTCTTCATGACAATATTTGACGAACTAGGCATGAACAAAAAGTATAACGCATTCTATTTCTTGTTCATGGCATTATAGGAAGACGATTGTAAACAAAAAAATTTAAAAAAAAACTCAACCGACTTGATCAGTTCAATCATAAAAATTTTAAAATATTTAAATTTTTTTTTCAACTTCAATTTACTTTATTAACTTTTATTGTTAAAATTGATCAACTTAATAATTAATTGATAAATTTTAGTTAATTAATGATTTCTTATAAATCAATTAATTTTTGTTTAAAATATCTTTTTAATTAAAATTTAAACTCTTCAATTAATAACAACAATTTCTTTCAATCATATTTCAAATTCTTTAATTTTATTTAATTTTAGCTAATTTTATGACGGTTTAATATCGATTGAACCTGTTAAATCTTAAATTTTTTATCTTACGAGTTTGATGTTCAGTCTAATTTTTAAAATATTAATTATAGCGTGATTGTATATTAAATAGTGCCATACAGGATACTTCTTTCACTTTGTATATGAGTTGTGTGGAAAACTTTACTTTAGGATGTTAGACTATTTTATGTCCCATGTAACTTATAGTTTGAGTACCATGAAAAGCACCCAAGATAATAGTTATTGGGTATTATAGAATGGGTCTCAAATGAGTCAGATTCTTTTCTCTCTCTTCTAATTCCAAAGAGCATGTCCTTTGGTGATGCTATATAAGTTGAAAAACTTATAAAATCATTACATTCTGAGCCATTGAGGAATTCTCTAACAGAGGAAGACGAGAGGAAATCAATACGATCATTCAAATCAACATCACGACAAACGATATGGATACAGGTACGCAAAATAATTGTCGATCATTAAATGATTTACAATTGATATCAGAGCCATGGGTATTGCATTATTGTTGTCTGCCATTCACCGTGGTTGTTTATGCTATTTGTGACGATAATGTTTCATGATTTGTTTTCTACGATGTTTTCTATTGTATATGTTTCTGATACAGAGCACGGTGATGTATTGTTTGTTGTCTGCCGTAATGATTGTTTTCTGTATTATCATGTCCATGTTTTCTTCGTATACGACATCTGTGCCGTTTACTTATGTTTTGTTTGTTCTTATATACTGAGAAGATTTCTGGTGTCAGATGAACCGATGTTCTTATATTCTCATACATGTTCGAAATTGGTTTTTGGATATTACATTGAACTTCATGTGAAGTGTGTTATCAACATAAATGTTTTTGAATTGATTGAAATTCCATAAATCATAATGAATGTTTGGTGTTGATATGTGATATCTATGGGTTAGAGTAAGAAACATTTACATGAGAAAGAACCGAATTTGTTGCTTCATGTTTAATTATGAGAATATTTGTTGTGTTTTATTTGTGTTGATGAATGTTTTATAGCCCAATTATAAAAGATTATTTAATTCATAATTGATTTTATATTATGTAATAGTTGGAAATAAATTTTACTAGTGTATGTAGAATATAATACATGACATTATGGACATTTTTTAATAGTTTGTTTTTCACCAAAGTGACCAAACTAATTAGATTTAATTTTGTCATGTATGATAATTGTCAATTAAATGTTTATTGCATGGAAAGCTTGTTAGTCACCAAATAGCTTGAAATTTTTTAAAATTTAATTGTGATTTGTTCAATTGTTCATTATAATAGGATGCTAAAATGACATAAAGGTTGAATGAACAATTTAATTTATTAATTATAACGCTAGGAGGTCACTCAAAGGTGGACCATTGCTTATAATTAATAATATTAAATAATTTTATCAACATATTAAGTTAATATGATTGTATATCCAAATATAACATGCATATTGACTGTAATATGCTTGATTGTCCATTATAGTCTTATATATGCATCATAATAGGTTATGTCTATGTGTTTAAATTTCACCCAAAGGAGAATTTAAATGCATAATTAATATTTATTAGTTAGTTTGAATCCATTTAGGTTTACTCAAAGCATTAATGTGAACTATATGTTGTATGTGCAACATCTACTAGTTTGTTAGCCTTCGATAATGGCTTGATTAAATTCAATGGTATGAACTATGGGGATTGGTCCGAACAAATCCAGTTCCAACTGGGTGTAATGGATTTGGATTTAGCCATAGTTTCAAACGTAAGGCCTGCAGCAATAACTGAGACTAGTTCTGAAGCTGACAAGTCTTATTATGAGGCTTAGGAACGGTTTAGCAGGCTGAGCTTGAATTTAATGCGAATGATGATCGCTGAAAATGTCAAGTCATCAATGCCTAAAACGGACAATGCAAAGGAGTTCATATTGAAGCTTGAAGAATACTCCTAATCTGATATAGCTGACAAGTCCATAGTAGGGACTTTAATGAGTGAGCTAACGATCAAGAAGTTTGAATAGTCACAACCCATTCATGATCATATAATTCATATGTCAAACCTATCTACAAAGTTGAAATCTATAGGTATGGATGTGAGTGAGTCCTTTTTGGTACAGTTCATAATCAATTCACTTCCTCTTAAGTTTGGTCAGTTCCAAGTGAATTATAACACTATTAAAGAAGAATGGAATCTTCAAGAAATTAAGGCCATGTTAGTTTAGGAGGAAGGGAGATTGAAGAAAATAAAGAAACACTCCGTTCATCTCACATTTCATCAAGGTGCTAGTAGCAGCAAGAATAAACCACAAAAGAAAGACAAAGATAAGGACAAAGCTCTCAGTGAAGTTAATAAGGGTCGCATCAAGAAAGATAAAAGATACTACTTTTGTAAGAAGCCTGGTCACTTTCAGAAAGAATGTCCTAAAAGAAAAGCTTGGTTCGAAAAGAAAGGTACATATTATGTCTCAGTATGTTTTGAATCAAATCTTATTGATGTACTTAAAAATACTTGGTGGTTAGATTCTGGTGCAACTACTCATGTATCACATGTTAAACAGGGATTCCTTACAATCCATATCATAAACGAAACTGAAAAGTTATTGTATATGAGGAACAAAATGAAGGCACGGATAGAGGGCATTGGGACGTACAGATTGATCTTAGACACTGGGTGTTACCTAGATCTAAAAAAGTGTCTTTATGTTCCAGAATGTGCTAGAAATTTAGTTTTTGTTGCAAAATTGGATGATGTAGGATTTCAATTTAAGATTGGAAACAATATTTTTTCATTGTATAAATATAAGTACTATTATGGTTTTTGTATATTAATTGATTGTTTATATTGTTTCAATCTTGATGTTGATTTTGTTGAATCTCTGTTTCATGTTGATCATATTATAGGAAATAAACGTAGTGCACATAATGAATGTTCTGTTTTTTGGTGGCATAAACGATTATGTCATATATCCAAAGAAATGGTACAGAGGTTAGTGAAAAATGAAATCTTACCTCCATTGGATTTTGTTGACTGGGATATATGTGTGGATTGCATTAAAGGTAAACAAATCAAAGATATATCAAAACATCCAGCCACAAGAAGTAACACATTATTTGAATTAATACACACTGACATCTGTGGTCCTTTCGACGTTCCTTCTTGGGGCGGCGAAAAATATTTCATTACCTTTATTAATGACTTCTCACGATATGGATATGTTTATCTACTACATAAGAAGTCTCAGTCTGTGGACTTCCTAGAGGTGATCATTAATGAGATAGAAAGGCAGTTAGATAGAAAAATAAAGATAGTGAGACCTGATAGAGGTGGTGGATGTTACGAAAAATTTGATGAAAGTGGACAATGTCCAGGTCCATTTGCAAAGTTTCTTACTAGTCGAGGTATAAGTGCATAATACACAATGCCTGGTACACCACAACAAAATGGTGTAGCTAAAAGGCATAATCGTACTTTGATGGAAATGGTTAAGAGCATGATAAGTAATAGTACTATACATTTATCATTGTGGATGCATGCATTAAAGACCGCTGCGTATCTACTAAATAAGATTCCTAGTAAGGCAGTTCCTAAGACACCTTATAAACTGTGGACAGGAAGGAAACCTAGTTTGTGACACCTCTACGTTTGGAGTTGTCCGACAGAAGTAAGGTTGTATATCCACATGAAAAGAAGCTTGATGCAAGAATTGTTAGTGGTTATTTCATCGGCTATCCCAAAAAATCAAAGGGGTATAGATTTTATTGTCCTAATCATATTACGAGAATAGTTGAGTCTGAAAACGCTTGGTTCATTGAGAATGTTCAAATCAGTGGGAGTAGAGAATCACAAAATGTAGATATTTACGAGAATCGATTAGAAACTATTCAAAATCGAGTAGAATCTACTACATCGGATGTGATTCCACCGGTTGTTATTCCTCTTGTTGCATCACGAACACTCAATATACAAGAACAACAAATTAATATTCCAATTCCACAAATTGAACATATTAATGACGAGCCAACTAATAATGATCAAGTTACAAATAATCAAGTAATACCACAAGACGTAGCATTAAGAAGGTCTGTAAGGCAAAGAAGACCAGCTATCTCAAGTGACTACGAAATTTACTTACTTGAACATGAATGTGACTTGAGCATTGATAACGATCCAGGCTCGTTCAAACAAGCCATAGAATGTAACAATTCTGAAAAATGGTTCAATGTTATGCAAGAAAAGTTGAAATCAATGGATGACAACAATGTATGGGAATTAACTAAGTTGCCATAAGGTGCAAAGCAAGCGGGTTGTAAATGGGTCTTTAAAATCAAACATGACTCACAAGGCAACATTGAAAGGTATAAAGCTAGACTTGTTGCCAAAGGTTACACTTAGAAGGATGGTATTGACTATATAGAAACCTTCTCTCAAGTTTTAAAGAATGACTCTTTAAGAATTGTTATGGCACTGGTAGCTCATTATGATTTACAGCTTCACCAAATGGACGTAAAGACCGCATTTCTAAATAGTGACTTAGAAGAAGAAGTTTATATGGATCAACTAGAAGGTTTCATGACCACAGGAAAGAAACGATTAGTGTGTAAGTTAAAGAAGTCAATATATGGACTGAAATAAGCTTCCCGAAAATGGTATCTTAAGTTTAATAATATCATTATGTCTTATGGTTTTGTAGAAAACACCGTTGATCGGTGTATCTATATGAAGGTTAGTGAGAGCAAGGTCATTATATTAGTCCTATATGTTGACGATATCCTTCTTGCTGCGAATAATGTTGTTTTGTTATATGATGTAAAGAATTTTCTTTCTAATAATTTCGAAATGAAAGATATGGATGAGGCATCCTATGTGATAGGAATAGAAATATTTCGGGATAGATCATAAGGATTGTTAAGATTGTCTCAGAAAGGTTATATCGAGAAAATATTAGAAAGATTTCAAATGAAAAAATGCTCTGCAATGATAGTTCTAATTCAAAAAGGGGACAAATTTAGTCTAATGCAATGTCCACGAAATGATTTGGAATGTAAGGACATGGAGTCTATTCCTTATACGTCAGTAGTTGGGAGCTTAATGTATGCTCAAACATGCACTAGGCCAGATATCAGTTTTGCAGTTGGAATGCTAGGACGATATCAAAGTAATCCTGGACTGGATCATTGGAAAGTTGCAAATAAAGTCCTTACATACTTACAAGGCACCAAGGACTATATGCTTACATATAAAAAATCAACTCATCTTGAAGTGATAGGTTACTCGAATTCAGACTATGCCGGTTGTGTAGACTCGCGAAAATCTACATTCGGTTACATGTTCCTATTAGCTGGAGGAGTCGTTTCGTGGAAAAGTGGAAAGCAGTTCGTCATTGCTACTTCCACTATGGAGGCTAAATTTGCGGCGTGCTTTGAGGCCATAGTTCATGGATTATGGATGCAGAACTTTATCTTAGGTCTTGATCTTATCGACAGTATTGCCAAACCGTTAAGAATTTATTATGATAATTTCGCAGCCGTATTCTTTGCTAAGAATGACAAATATTCCAATGGTGCGAAACACATGGATTTGAAGTATTTGTCTGTGAAAGAAGAAGTGCAAAAACATAAAGTGTCAATTGAGCATATTGGTACCGATCTTATGATAGCGGATCTATTAAAGAAAGGCTTACCGCCCAAAATATTTATTGGTCATGTTGAACGTATGGGCCTTAAAAGATAAGTCCTTGTTAACATAGTATTCTGACATGTATACATATCATTGTCTTGCTCAAATTGTTGTGACACTTGTGAATTCAATTACAGTCATATGTTTTTACTCACTTATTGGTTATCCACATTATGTTGTATACACTAATTATTATTTGTGAGATAACAATTACTGAATTACCCGCTTAAAGTTTGTTGAGTTGAGTTGATTCTGTGATACATGGAAGGAATCAAGTTATATAACTTGTGACCGCCATGATCCCATCAGCTTAATTCAGTTAAGGATGACTTGATCAATTCCATGTATTGTGTGCACTTAAAGTTTTATTATTAGATCACCAAGTCGTAACATGGGCCAAGTGGGAGAATGTTAGACTATTTTATGTCCCATGTAACTTATAGTTTGAATACCATGAAAAGCACTCAAGATAATGGTTATTGGGTATTATAGAATGGGTCTCAAATGGGTCACGGTTCCTCTCTCTTCCAATTCCAAAGGACATGTCCTTTGGTGATGCTATATAAGTTAAAAAACTTATAGAATCATTACATTATGAACCATTGAGGAATTCTCTAACAGAGGAAGACGAGAGAAAATCAATACGATCATTCAAATCAACATCACGACAAACGATATGGATACGGGTAAGCAAAATAATTATCGATCCTTAAATGATTTACATAGGAGGCTTTCATGTTAGGGGATGCGTTAGATAGGTTCAATTTTTTTATAATTGCAAACAATTATATCCTTTAGTATAAAAATAAAAAGTTTTCCAACAATACCCCTAGTGGTTTTCCTTTATATTTAAGATTGATTGTCTTGTAACCCCATGGCATAGGTGAGTTGGTAAGAGGCTCTCCTGGTCTAAGTGAGGTCGCAGATTCGAATCGCCCTTATATATGCAACCGTTTAAAACTTTGGGCCAGAGCTTTGCCTCCCTCAAGGGACCTACTCTGCTCGAGCGGAGATTAGTCTAAGAGTGGATGACTTAAATGTTGGACCCCGAATTTTTTTTATTATGATGTCATTAAGCATGAATTTGTGTTAATTATGTGATTAAGGTTTAGTTTGATAAAATTGAGAGTATTAGTGGATATTTGAGATTAATTGAGGTTTATTTGGGTTTAAGTAAGAATGAAAGGGGTAATACAGTTGAGGGCATTTTGGGAAGATTGTTTAGGTTGGGTAAGTTAAGACTTGACTTGGAGGGGTAAAATGGTCTTTAACCATCCCTTTAGACTTAAGAAAGAGTTAGGAGAAAGGGAAAGAAATAGAAGAAGAGAAGAAGAGAAGAAGGAGAAGCCGTAGGTGAGAAAGAAGGAGAAGAAAAGAGGGTTTCGTGATTTCAGTGATTCTCGACAGATTTGAAGTAATTCCTGGTACGTTTAAGTTCGTTTTATCTTATTGTAGTGAGATTAAACCTAAAGATAGGTTGAATGTGTAAGAATCGGTGGTTTAGGGTTTTAAGGGAAAAATGGATAACTTTCTTTGGGTTATTGAGTTTGTGCCTGTTTTTAAGGTTTGAATGGGTTAGAAATGTATTCTGAGACTTGAATCGAGGTTTAGGTGTGTTGCATTTATGTTTGGGGAAGGATTGGAGTGGGAAAATGCTAAAAAATCGAGTTCGGAGTCATTCTCCAGGCCAGCACGTCTTGACGTGCGTATGAACATGCCGCGACATGCGAGTTCGTCGCGACGTGCAAATTTTAGGTTCGCCACGACGTGTGGGAAGGGCAACGTCCCGACGAGCGTGAGAAGCACGCCGCGAAGTGTGAGAGGATGGTGTACCCATGACGCGACATTTGTGTGTGCTTGCCATGGAAGCTTCAGGCGTTCGCGACGAGCCCCCTGTTTCTAAAGAAATGATAAATTTTAGTCTTTTGGGCATATCTTTTGCTGTGGATGTCCAAATGAAGTGATTTTAGATTCGTTGTGATCTAGAAGAAAAGGGCTACAAGTTGTATGAAGAAGGGAAGTTCGGAATTTGCCTCTTAGGATTCGGAAATTTCGGTGGAAGTTGAATGTAGATTTTTAACGCTAGTGCTTTTACTATTTGAGCTTCTTGAATATTTCTTTTGACTGTTAATTGAATGAGAACTTGGTTTGTTATAGGAAACCAAGCCGATCTGATCCAATCGCAAGAGGAAGGATAACACTGAGTTGGATTCTAGAGCGATATTAGGTGGGTAATATATTTATGGTTGTTGTGTGTATGAGCAATATGTGTATGCTTGCTTGCATGTGTGTGACACTGCCTGTGTTGAATTATAAGAAATATTGAACATGTATTGTGATCATGATTATGTACGACCTTGATAGGCCTTATGGCTTTTTGCAAGAATGAAAAGTATGAACGCTTTGATAAAATACTTTGGGCATGAAACAAATGGTTATGTGCTTTGTTTGGGTGAGAGAGTAACGGATGGATAGTCACGTGCATGTCGACGTATAACCTTCTCCCGGCTGCCCGCTTGAGGCCACGAGATCCTTGAGAAATCAAACTCGGATAGTTTACGGTATAAACTTCGGTTTATCCGGATCGTTTTACGGAACTCTCGAACCATTTGTTGTGCATTGCATGATTGATTTGTTAGAAATGATGCATAGTAATTGTTATGTTGTGAAGCAGGAAATTGCATTACCTATTCTTTTGATGGCTATACGAATGTGAATCAATTGTGAAGTGTTGACTTGCTATGCTTGTGTATATATACATATGCTTAAATGTGTGGCTCGTTGCCAATAGCTATAAATGTATATGCCACTGAGCTTCGCAGCTCACCCCGTTATCTTCCCCCTCCTCAGGTGTAGAACGTGACGATCGCTGATCTTGTAAGGCATCGAAAACTTCAAGCTAGTTAGGAGCTTTGTATTAAGTTAGTATTTTGGTTGGCCCTCCAAGCATATCATCATGGAGCATATTCATGTATTTTGGATTTGAACTTTATTCTGTAATATGCTATTTTGAGAATACTTGTTTGAATTTCCTTCGAATTGTAATGGCATGAAACCCTTGCTTATGGGGTGTTTAATTCATAGTTGTGTGTATGTTATGATGTGTGCGAAATAGCATGTGCGAATCGATTATGTATGGATGTTGGGATCGGGTCTGAATGTTTAGGAGCTCGTCGCTGGTGCAGCCCGAGGGGCCGCCTCGGGAATAAGGATCCGGGACCCGGGCCTAACATTAAAGGTGCCTTTCCATAGTTGAGACCCTCATAAGATATCCCGTGGGCAACCAAAAAAGTCTTGTAAGATTGATAGATTGTCCTATAAGACTTCAAAGTTTATATCGAACAGATCTTATGATAGTTTTGTATGCAAGTTGTAGACTCTCTATTGAATAAGTGACTTATTTCTTAACTCTGAACAAAGTCTTTAAAAAAAGAATCAAATTTTTAAGGACATCATCTTTGAACTTAGTTAAGGGTTTGGCATATGTTATATTATGCACTTGACTTGATATATCTTACATCATTAAGATTAGCAATAAATATAAGTTATCTTGGTATCATACATCGAAAATGGTTTAAGAAGATTCTTATATATATATATATATATATATATATAACATACTACAAATTTATCTTATGCTATTACCAAGAAAGTCTCAAATTTTTTGGGATTATGTTTGGTCTATGTTTATCTAAATTTATTGGGTTTTTTAAGGAAAAAAATAAACAAGATAAAAGAGAAAAAGGCATCTGGGAGGACCAATAATCAATTCCAAGACTAAGGAGACTCTATAGCACATCAAATAGAAGCAATCTTGAAGAAAAACAAGATTTCATTAAGATCAATCAAGAATTGTCAATATTTAAGAACCAGAGCTCATTCTTATCATTTGTTTATTCATTGTTTCTTTTGGAGTTTCTTAGTCTTATTATGAATTAAATTGAGATATAGATTTAGATATGACGAACCTTACGTTTTGAATTAATTTCTTTGGTTTAATGAATACTCTTGTTTTTTTTCAAAATTATTAATGTTTATATATTATGTTGAATTAAAAGAACAAGAGTTGAAGATTCAATAATCGAATCATACATTAAGATAAAGAGATGATTTATATGCTTAGATCACAACATGAATGATGGGGTTTGCATGTTGTTATTAGAGATATAATTGCATAATTTATCTGAATTAACCTATCAAATTTGCAAAAAGCAAATTAATGTGTTCTTAGGTTGTTTTGATTATAAAGAGATTTCAGTTAATCGGTTGACATATATGGATAATATATCTCAAAAGAGAATATGACTATAACTTAAAAATTCATACCACTCTAAATAATCATGATTAATTATTATTATAAATTCAAACATAGAGAATTTTAGTGAGATTATACATCTAAGTTTTGTCTATCTATTGTTTGTTATTCTTATCTTTCACCTTGGTGATTAGCTACTATTTGCTATTTAATTTAACCTATTGTTTATCTAGATTGGATAGTAAAAGACTATTAGTACTATTAACACTTGTTAACTTGAATTTAGACAGAAAATTAATACTAGTAACCATAGTTCTTATAGGATCGACTTATATTCATCAATGCTAGTTACGATTATAACATGCAATTGTAGTTAAAAATAATCAAGTTTTGATATTATTGTTGGAATTGTAATGTTCAAATAGCCTCATTTTTATTAATCTAGTTATATTTTTCTTTTATTTGTGTTTTATTTTATCTTTACTAACATAGGCAATTTTATCTCTTCTCTTTTGTGTTTATTCATTTATTTTAGAGTTATCTTTCCTTTTAGAAATTAGACAAATATTTATAGAAAAAGACACATTTCTATTAAAATTAAATACAACTTTATAATTAAGTTCAATTTAATTAAAATTGATTTTTCCTTCATGATTGCTCTTTAATATGTGACTCATTAGGTTCCTAATATATTGCCAATGATTACAAATTATAAGCCTAATTCATAATTAGAAAAATAAATTAAAATTCTTTCTAATTTATCTTTAATTATATAATTAAACAATTTGTAAACATAAATCAAGATTGACGTCCAACAACATGTCATGACTAGCCAAATTTTAGGAATGTCAAAGTGATTTAACTTAACCTCTCAATGTATAGTTATGATACATAATTTAATCATTTCGTTATTCAATATTTCAATTGGACAGAGGATGGATATAATGTCTACCATTTTCATTCAAGCATATTCGTTATTGCTAATTAGTAATCGATTTATAATTGATATTTTAAACAACTTTTTAAATTTTAATTCACTCTAACTAAATAATTTTATAAATCCATGTTAATAAAAAACAAGATAACATTCTCTTTAATTATTTTAGAATGACGAATCATTTATTGACTTACTCAATTATCTCCACATGATTCATACTGCATCCAAGTACTACTAACCGAATTATCCTAGGACAGTTTATAAGTAGCATCAAATCATGACAATTCTTGTACGGGATATCTTGGTAATCTCAAGTCTAAAGATTAATTATACAACTATCATTATGAGGAAATCCACAAACACATAAGTAATATTTCATTTGCGATTCTCATAGTCAAATCAGTTCAGTTAACTTATTATTTAATAAGCAACCACACATTAGTTTAAATATCTTCATATTTTAATTTACGCTGTCAATTACTTTCTTTACAAGAAATAAACATAATGTGTGTTATTTTTATCATTTCATCAATATCCTGTCTTGATGAAACTACAAGTAGGAACATTTAGAATAATACATAAATGTAAATTGAATATTATAATTATGAACTCATCATAATTTCAACTACACAATAATTATTCTAGGGATTTTATCATATATATATCTAAATACCTACAAACAAAATACTTTTAAATTATTTTAATAATAAATTACAACCAATTGATTAACTGTAGGATATAAACTAACGCTTGAAAGATATCAGCTTGGTCAAATGGTCTATCTGCCAAAGTGATGCAGTGGTGATATGGAGCATTTGACTTTAAAATAGTCATATACTCACAAAAAACATTCTTTTAATTTTGAACGACATATTCATATAAAGTCACAAGAAGAAAATGTCATTCATGACAAAGAAAACACGAGATAAAAAAGATACAATGTCCTTATTATTCCTCCCCTATGTGTAGATCAAAGACCACGTAATTTGATGCATATAATAGTTGTTCACCTTATGGATGAGAGAATTTATCCATTAGTTGGTAAGGTGAGACATCCATGGGGCAAAATAGATATAAATTTATATCTCTGAGCAATATCAGGATTTAAGGATCCATTTCATTGGTCAAGTCTAATAAGTGATACGACAATTCACATGTTTAGCACAATTGTCAACCAAAATATTTTCAAACTATAATCAATTATCTTGATCACAAGGACTAATGATTTACTAGATCAATGATATTCACATAAATATGACAGTAATAACTAGAAACTCACTTACGAGTAAAAGTAAATCTTCGAGATCTCTACTACAAAAAACATGTAGGTAATACAAACAGTCACAGAGAAAAGTAAGACATGGCATTTCAGTTATCACCGTAAACTTGTCAAATTTTCCAAATGAAAGTGTTGGGAAACCGGTTGAGATCTACTTCCGATCGTAGCGGAATAATCACTAAATTTTTTCATGACTTCAGATTTTTCGAAAATCAATATTTATTTAATTATATAAAATGATTAACACGAATCATAATAAAGCAAAATTTTAATTCGTACCTTATTCTAATACTTAGTTTTTATCTTATTATATCCCTCAAATCGTTTCTAAAATCGATCCGTCTCAACCACTATAGCTACACAAATATCCAACCTCTAATGGTATCCACATAATGAGTTGGGAGAACTCTGTAACTCTTACAGAGAGAGTTAAGCAAGAAGTGTTAGCTCCATAGATCTTAAGCCTATTTATAATAAGCTTTGGACATTTTAGTAATTTAGTTGAAATTAAAATCTAATTTCAATTAAACTTTAATTAAAATTATAAACAATTCTAATTAAATACCAATTATGCCTATATAAGATTTAATATCTTATATTGATCCTTATTTATTAAATATCTCATATTTATTTATAAAGTTTTTAAACTTTACAATCAAGTCCAACTTAAATAAATTAACTTTACTCTCTTCAACCAATTCTATGACCACCCAAACATTTAGGAATGTCAAAGTGGTTTTGACTAATCTTTTTGTGCATAAATTTTTCGTATAATTAAATCATTTCATTATACAATGTTTTGATTAGACATAAAATATAAAATAACGTCTACTCTATTTTGAGTCTAATCATATTAGTTCTCCTCCATTAGCTGTTGATTCAATTAATAACATTTATAAACTATTTACAAAGCGTCATTTCACCTTGACCAATGATTTCCTGAATCAATAATAATCGAGAACAACGAAACATTATCCCTAATTACTTTAAGGTGATGAATCCTATCTTGATCACTCAACTATTTCTATATAGTTCTTGCTACATCCAATGACTATCGATTAAACGATATATGATTAACTAGATCATAAGTAGTATCAAAACATAGTAATCCTCATATAAGATAACTTTGATGACCTCAAGTTAAATGATCATTTATACAATCATCGCAATGAAAATTTCATAGACATACAAGCGTTGTTTCAAATAGATTTCTCAAATCAGGTCTGTTCAGTGAATTTGTTCTCTAGCAAGCACCCACACCTTTGTTTAAGTATCTCTGTACTTTAACCTATGAGATTGACTATTTCCTTCATAAGGAAAAACAAAACGTATACTAGTCTTTATACTTTCTATTATTTTCCAATCTTAATAAAACAATGATTAGGAATATTTAGGATAATACATAAATGCAATATGAATCTCATAATTATAATCTCATTATAATTTTATTTGCAAATAATTATTCAATGGATTTTATCATATACATTTAAATATGTACAAGATAAATAATATCTTTAAATAATTTGTCACTAAACTACAACCAAAGTGACCATATGTAGGGCATAAGTCAACAGAAAGAGCATCTTCAAACACTAAGTTAGAATTATGCAAATTTGATGGATTAGAAGACATCAGACAAGTAAAGTTCTTTCTTGTTCAACTAAAGAAACAATGAACATAAGAAGCATAGTTTATAAAGATAGGCATTAAAATTCATATTATAAAATCTGCAAATCGCATGTAAATAATGATACATCAATAGAATTAGTATTACCTATTAGAAGAATTTCTATTTCTATGCTTGAATTTACATTAATTATTTGGGCAAAAGATACAGATCTCTCGTAGTTAATAAAATTTTAAAATTCTATAATTCTGAAAAAATCGGTTTAATTTTCATTTAAAAAGCTATTTTTCTTGGGCTTTGATTAGAAAATAATGACGAAGTACAAACAATATAAACATCGATATAAACTAATCAAATATCATTAGTATAATACCCAACTCGGTTCTTAAACCTAATTTGAACCAATTAAATTAGACTTAAATTAAAATTTTATGACAATTACATTAAATTATTTGTTTGAGTCGAATTTAATTTTTCAATTCTAATATGAGAGCTTAGTTAAATCTTCATATAATTGAATCATCAATTTGAAATAATGAAACTTGTAACTTACCAAAATTTAAAGCCAAATTTCCAACAATCTCTCACAAGTTATAAAATTTCAAAAGAAATAGTATATAATAAATAAAAATTGTAAAACAACTTTTGCCGTGTACTAGACACACTACACCTTTTAAACATATGTCAAACATTAATCATCTCATCTGAAAAAATCACAGTGAATACAATCTTGAACTAAAACTTCAAACATAAATACACATTTTATGACTAGGATTCCATTATTATAAGCCATCTGCTTGGAATAATCGAAAACTAACCAGTTAAGCAAAGTTTGCAATCTATTCTTCCTTCATACACAAGGCTATCAATAAAATTATTATTGCAGATGACTGGTCACTAAGCCGTTTATAATTTATCATCTTCCCTTTTTTAGTACTACGTCTAACTTTATGCCTTCATTCCATAAGAAAATTGGTTGCAAACAGAGCAATAAGCTGTTTATAAATGATATAAGTATTATTCTTAATTATCAAAATTATAAATCAACGAAAATTATTAGCTCTTTGCAATAACACATTTCATGATCAAATAAAAAAACCAAAGTTAATGTCATCTAATTAAGGATATTAATTACAAAAAAATTCTCAAAATTTATTCAATTTTATCCAAACTTAAAAAGTGATAATTAAATATTCAAAATTTTATTTTTTTCAATTTTAGCCTAATGTAATTATTTCCGTTAACATTGATGACATAACTTGCCACATAAGACATAAACCCTAAACATTTATACATGTCAAACTTTCATTTTGGGATTGAAATCCCCAAATCACTCTCCTCTTCTCCTTCATCTTTAAAAGCAATAGACTCTCATGCATCTGATTGTTGGGCATTTATACAATCATCATGATGAGTATTTTCACATATACGTAGGTAATGTTCCATAAAGAGTTGTCATGATCGATCGGATCAGTTTAATGAACTCATTATTTGACAAGCACTCACATGTTTATTTAATGATCTTTATATTTTAATTTATGAGATTATATGTTAATTTTTTTATTATATTAATGTCTAATTTTATTAGAGCAACGATTAAGAATAATTTATAAATAATACATAAATGCAATGCAAATTTTATAATTTTAATATCGAAACTTAAATTTTATCTTATAAGTTAAACATACATAAGTTAAAATTTTCTTTAATTAATTATGTTTATGCAACCAAAACCAAGGCCATTCTCACGGATGTCCATTCTTTCTAATTCATTTCTAAGGATGGACTCAATTTGACAACGAGGGGTGGATTAATTGGTCCAGATTCATCACTTAAGCTTCTCCTTTAATAAGGAGGTCTTGAGTTCTAGTCACGCCAAAGGAGGAGAAATAAACATGTTCCTATTGATGATCCTCTAGTTAGGGGTGTTCAAAAAAACCCGCGAACCTGTGAACCGGACCTGAACCGCATGAACCGAACTCAGAATAAGGTTAACCGAACTCGAAGTTTAGGTTCGGTTCGAACCAACTCAAAAATCGGGTTCATGGTTCAGTTTTAACTTCATGATTCTAGGTTAACCGAACCTAAACCGCACCTATAGTTAGCTTAACCGAACCGAACTCGATTTATAGGTTTAGGTTTAAACTCGAACTGAAATACCTAAAAAACTATCATATATTTAAATACAATTTAAGAGGATATCAATAATAATAAATTCACTAGTATTTACTATATTAATTCTTGAGTGAAAAAAAGAAAAGAAAAAAACTACTTTACTTCTATGTTATTAAATGTTAATATTAAACATTGCTATTATAAGTAACAACTAATGCATAACACTCAATATTTCTACTTCAAATAGTAATTAATATGTGTCAAAGTTATTAATCAAGTATTAAACTATTAATAAAAACATTCATTGACTAAAATAATATAATCGTTTAGAGATTAATTAAAGAAATTAATGTGTAAAACACATTTATTAAAAAATCCTACAATTTTAGTTTTTAAGGCACATATATTAGTTTAGATATTCATGAGATATTATAAACATTAAACTAGCAAGTAATATCGATTATTAAAATATATAATATAATTGCTAATAAATAATAAGAATATAATAATATTGTCATGTACAAATACAAACATAGTTTTATTTATTAGAAACGAATGAAAATGAGTTGATTTAGTAATAGACTATGGGATTGTATTTTTTATACAATGCGCTTTTATAATATAATATTTGAAGTTTTAACTATGATATTAATTGCATTTTCTACACTAAGTTGCAATAAGAAGAAGGATACTTTTGTGCTTATTAGTTTATTATTATTATTATTATTTATTTTAACATGATAAAATAAGATTTAATGATGTTAGAAGAATAGTTTTATTATTTTTTAATCAATGAGATCTAGTAAAGCGATTCGTTCCTCACTATTGCATCTCGAGTCAACTTTTAGACAAGAGGTCGAGTCTTGATTCATTTCGTAGCTCTCTTACTCCAAAGATGGTAGAGACTCTTGTTTGTAGACAAGATTGGTTGAGAAAATCATGCACTCCTCTTTACGTAGAGAGACTTGAAAAACTTGAACAAATTGAATCAGCAATCTAATTTACTTTACCTTGTTTTAATATACAAATAAATAAAAAATTCTTTTTCAATTAAAAGAAATAAATAGTCTATCTCTTTTATTTTTATTTTATATAGAAGTGGCTTCATGTATAATAAATGAATCATCCTACCATTCTATTCAAAGAATAGTTGTTTAATACTTTTATCTTTTTTCTAGTATGGATCTTTTATAAGACATTGTTTGGCTTATTTTACTTTGCTTTAGTTTAACATATTGGATTAATCTTTGATGGATTTTATATGCATACTTTTATGAATAATTTGTATTTTTCAACTAATTTTTTATAATTTTATCATATATATTGATATGGATAGGTTACAGTACTTTTCGGAACCGAACGCGAAAATAAAGTTAACCAATCCTATAGGTTCTTTAGGTTTACGTTTAGGTTTAGGTTCGTGAAATTGCCAAACCTGACATTCAGGTTCAGGTTCAGGTTATTTATGAACGGGTCAGGTTACCCTACCATGAACACCCCTACCTCTAGTCCCCTAGGCAAAACTCCTTGATCGGATCAATTACGAACGCCTCGCTTCCAGCGACAATGTGAGAGTTGGAGCTACTAGGAACCTAGGACTGATGGGAGCCTGATACTGAGCAGGGGGAATCAATGATCAATCATTAGCTGACCAATCAAGTATGTGAAGACTCATACAAGATAAGTGTATGGCTACGTAAGAATCGAGAAATCTTAAAGTTCAGATTTACATCCTCTGTGCTCATGTAGTGAAGTCGAGAGCAGGATTACCGACAGCCCGTAATAACTAAAAAAAAAAAAAGAGAAGAAGGATGGAGTCAATTAGTCACTATTTTATCTGACGGTGAACCGGATTTGCAATTTAATGGCGTTGATGGCGTTGGATAAAGGGTTTTGTTTTTCTTTTCCGGGTTTGTCTGTTTTAAGAACAGAATGTGACGAGACAAACAAGTGTATGAATGTCCGCATTTGCAGTTATTCAGCAATTCACGGTCCTTGAAGGGCTTATGTTGATGGGGGATGTCATTTGGCTACCTCGTTGCTCACGCTGACTGCTACTTTCTTTCGCTTCGAAATGTCTACGCCCCACATCCTGATCTTGCTGTTGTTGTTAATCTATGTTAATGCCTTCTGTTTTCAGGTTCATGCCTTCAACAGCCACGACTACGGCGATGATAATGGCTCATGTGGACCAGATGATACGATTACGTTTGAATTGATTCACAGGCATGCACCTGAGCTAGCTGATTCAGGCTTTCCCACTCTTGGACCACCCAAAAGCAGGTTAGACCGCATGAAGCAGCTTATGCACAGCGACCATTACAGGCAACAAACAATTGGGCATCGCCTGGGACAAAGAAGGAAGGCTTTTGAGATCAATGGGACAATTCCAGCCGAGATGCCAATCCGTTCGGCTGCAGACAGTGGAATTGGTCAATACTTTGTATCTTTCAGAGTTGGAAGCCCACGGCCTCGTAAGTTTGTGTTGATAGCTGACACAGGGAGCGACCTCACTTGGATACATTGTGAATACAGATGCGAACATTGTCTTAAACTCCAACCATATCCTGGGATAATTAGGATCTTCGATGCCGACACATCACCGTCCTTCAGGACAATTCCATGTTCATCTATAACCTGCAAAGATGAACTCTCTTCATCCTTCTCTTTGACTGATTGTCCTGCGCCAGAAGCACCCTGCCTCTACGACTATAGGTAACGGAAGACACAGCATTTTGGCTCTGTATTATAATTATATAGGATGGATTCAAATAGCGTGCAATTATCCATCGGCAGGCCAATGCTTATTCTAATGTCGTTATGACAGATATGCAGATGGCAGAAATGTTATCGGATTATTTGCAAACGAGACTGTAACTGTTGGGCTTCATAATCACCGCAAGATAAAGCTGCATGATGTCTTAATAGGGTGTAGTCAAGTGTTCAACGGTTCTTTTCGCCACACTGACGGTGTAATGGGGTTAGGCTACAGCCAGCATTCATTTGCAGTGAGGATTGCCAAACTTTTCGGCTACAAGTTCTCCTATTGTTTGGTTGATCACTTTAGCCCCAGCAACCTTCGAAACTTCCTCACCTTCGGAGACGTTAAAACCACACAAACACTGAAAATGCAATACACGGAGTTGGTGGTTGATGTTATCAATCCATACTATGCAGTCAATGTCTCAGGCATCTCAGTAGGCAATACACGCCTGAAAATTCCGTCCCCAGTGTGGAATGTCTATGGCAATGGGGGAGCCATTATTGACTCTGGTTCCAGCTTGACATATTTGACAGAGCCTGCATATAATGCTGTCATGGAAGCTTACGAGCAACCCTTGGCAAACTACACCAAGGTAAAAATTCCGGACCTGGGGCCAATGGAACTTTGCTTTGAAGCTAAATGGTTCAACGAAACATCAGTGCCCAAATTGACAATTCATTTCATGGACGGGGCTAACTTTGAGCCACCACTAAAGAGCTACTTTATAGATGCTGCTGAGGGGGTATTGTGCCTGGGAATTGTATCGACCGCTTGGCCTGGCGTTTCGGTGATCGGCAATATAATGCAGCAAAATTACATGTGGGAGTTTGATCTTGGCGCTGCCAAGTTGGGTTTCGCTCCTTCATCCTGTATTTTTGATGAATAATTGTAACTGTATAAGCTTCTTTTCTTCACTCATTTGTACCTTAAACCAAATTATTAAACTGTTTTGCTGCTGTAAACAAAATAGCCATTACACATTTGCATGGCTACGTATCTATTACTGATCCCAAATACATTGCATTTCTTTCTTTTTCCTTTGAATCTTTATTGTATTCTCGCGGAATCTGTAAAGAAAATAAGAATACAACTCTAGTAATTACTTAGCAGAAATAGAAAAAATCAACAGTACTGCTACTAGGTCCGCCTAATACAAAAAGCAGTTAGAAGAACCTCAAATACTCATTGAACGTTGGAGCCAATACAAACTAGAAAGCAAAGATCTGCTAACCAGCAGTAGCAAAAGAGTCTCAATCATCTGTCACAGCAACATTAGACACTGGGCAGTCAGGCCAACCACGCTAGCATGCAACAGGCTGGTTAAAGGTGGATGACCTACGCCTCGCCTGAATTCGGTCGTCATAATACAGCCGCTTCCAGATTACGGTTTTTACATTTGGAAGTTCCGCTAACATTTGATGTTAAAAACACTGCCAGTGATTGCATACTTAAATATCCCCACTTTACTGGAGTCTTTCGACACCATTGGACTACCACACTCCAACCCTCCAATGTAATACAACAAAGTGGAGTAAGCATAACTGCCAGCCCAAGCCTTCCGAGATTCTCCAAGTAATGCAACCAATAAAAAAAAATGGTAGGGTAAGGACAATTGCCCATGTCCTTTGGACAACTATGGCATAAAAACATTGGATCCATGCAACCTCATACTCGGGACCAAAACCACTCAGTCAACTGCACCCCTGACTTCAAAGTTGGTCAAAATTTACTGTAAAAGACCACCTGTATGCGCATAAATTCATAGCCATAGTTAGATATGGTAGAACGTAGCGTAGCTCCAGAAAATCAGATTGGAGTAATTGTACAGCTTGCTTGAATGTTAAGATTCTCACTAAAAACAAAACAAAGATTGAGTACACTAGCTGTATTTATCGGGGTTTTCCCTACTCCGGATGATAGGGACACCATCATCCCTCCAATGTATTCGTTCTTCACATAGCGCAGCTGCCACCTCTACATATAATTGATGCTCCTGCAGAAATGATGAAGGAAAATAAGATTAAATTAATCACTTTTAGCCAAAATCAGAATGTCCCCTTTGTTCAATGTATTATGATACCATTTATAGCTTAATTCTGCAAAGTTATCTCAAGATTAACATGCTTGGCATGACTCGATACTTCCCTAATCAGACAAAGACATTTAACAAGATGGTAGAACTCTAGCATAAGATAAAATGAGCTGGAAATGCGAACAATATCAATCCCACAAACACAAGTAGTTTTTGGTTAAACTTTGCAAGAATACCATAATACAATGCAACTAATAGCTAAGTACAATATTGCAGAAAGTATGGCCAAAGGATAGACAAATCCGATTACCACTTCAAGAACCCTGGAAGCTAACTCCTCTGCTGTGTCATTGGCTTGCACAGGCACAACTCTTTGAGCAAGGATTCGTCCCTCATCATAATGCTCATCAACGAAATGTATAGTTGGTCCTGAGTATCTAATCATGCAAATATACATGTGAGGAAACGTAAATTAAGAAAAAAAGAAGTTATGGAAACTTTTCTTTTTTTTTATACCCGTTTTCTTCTCCTTAGATAACTTGAGCGTCCAATAAAAGAATTGAAATGGAACAGCACTTAATGCAAAAGAGCTTCGAGTCCAAAAAAGAATAAAAGAGGAAAATTTTGTCAAACATAACTTTTAATTTAGTGGGGGTTGAATTGACAGCAAAGATAACATAAGGCTGAAATTTAGTTTATGATAGGTTTTCTTATTAGATAGGAAATAGTAGTAAATTAGATGTTATCCTAATTGTTTACGACTTAAATTTATTTAAAAATGTACAATTCTTATTAGAATACGATTTAATTTTATTTTGGATATTTTAATCAGGAACCCGTTTATTGCTGGAATAAGGGATTTAAAATTTTTCAATATATATGTGTACTCAATCCTAAATTCTAGTTATATCAAACCTAAAATTTCAGTAAAATCAAACCTTAAAAATTCTAGCTTAAATTTCCACCAATCAAATCCTAAAAACTTTAGCTATACCCAAATCTTAAATTCTGTCCCAAGCTTAAATCCAGACTTGAAATCTGAATTTTTAGCAACCTAATAACATTCAAAAACTATATTTCCTAGTTTTCCTGAGTTTTAGCTACTAGTTGATAATTCTTCTATTTGTCCTACATTAGCACTTCTGATTCAACAACTTCAAAGGCTCACAACAGAGTAATATGTATCATCGTATGATGCTACATACCTTGCTCCAGAAGTGATAACAGCTTTATGCACTTTCATTCCATAGTAGCCTTTGCCTCCAAAAGCTGGAAGGAGTGATGGATGGATATTGACTATAGATCGTGGATAAGCATGAATCAACTCAACTGGTATAAGTTTTAAATAGCCAGCTAAAAGAATGAAGTCAACACCAAACCTCCTGATGAAGAAAACGGAGAATAATCATAATCTTGTCGAAGTTTGAATAATCTCCACACATATTTCCTTATTGCTTTGATACTAATAACAAAAAAGGAAGAAAACACAAGTAGTGTATTCCCATTAAAAGAAGAAAAAGAGGCAGACAACAGTTACCATACTCTATATGTGCTGCCTTTCTAGGATAACAAGAACTAGTAATTTGTTGTTTTCAGCTTTCATTGTTTCAGTCATCTCTAAGAGAGGATGAGGTAAACGTAACCGCAGATTGCACAATAATATCATTTTGCAATCAAAGATATTAGGATTTGTTGCTTTCTTTCTTTTTCTATAAATTGAAAGACAATAAGAAGCAAACTAAAATGTGTGCAAATGGAGTATGTGGCAAAATCTTGTAATCTACACTTTGAATCAATTAATTTAGAGTTATAATTTGAAATAACAATTGGACAGCATATCAAACATTAAATCCATGAAGCTGTCTACTGAGAGGAAAAAACATAATTGCAATATCATTAATTTTAATGCTTCATGAAGATGGAGGTTGAATAGATAGGATCTTAGATAGCAAAACATGGAACAAGAACAAGTGACAAATATAAGCAGAACAATAAGACACATTGGGTAATGTCAAAATGTCTAATGATCTTGTAAAAGTCAGGCTCAGGTCGTTTTTTAATCTATTCAAGATCGCTCATGCAGATAGCAATGCTAATGACAGGCTTAAGAACAGGAATCAGAAGTAAAAACAACGCCAGCTCAAATTAGAACATTTAGACTCCCTAATCAGAATCTGTAACAATCCACTTGACTTTGCATATCGAGGAAACAGCAGCTTCATTCCCTCTTAGGCAAAAACAAAAGACAGCAAACATCGGATAATTGGAACTATAAGAAGGGCCTTTAATTCATTAGATGATTGTTAGTCTAAAGCAGTGACAGCATCTGAGCTGCACCATCTTACTCTCATCCTATTGACAAATTAAAACAAGAAGAGTGAAGAAAAGACAAAATATAGTAATTAGAAGAATGTATGTGAGCCTACCCAAAAGTGGAGACAAGGTCACTTGTTGATTGGCCACCAGGCTCGTGCTTTGTTATAGGGAACAAAATGACTGGGATCCCCATCTTTTTTGCATATTCTGCTCCTCCACAACCTGCAGTAGACGAGAGGAACACGAATACCTGAAGGCTCTAAGTAGGTCATAAAAACAAATTTCATGTATTGTTTCTCAAAAATTATTAAGGAGCTTGCGTGAAACACCATAACTCTCACCAAAACGCTTCGTCCTATTAGGATATAGATGTTCACGAAATCCCGGTAAACAGAATTTAAAACGCTTTGAAAGAAAAAAAATGCAAAGCCTAAACTTTTATTGATTAATTAAAGTAAACAGGATAAGCCAGAACATTCATCAATGAATTAGAGGAAAGCCTGTGCTAACAAAAAAAGAAGAAGAAGGTATACTATACCAGCTTTATTTGTGACCAAAACAACAATATCTCCATGAACTGATCCCTGAAGACAAGCTTCATGAATAGACATAAAGTTAGAACCTCCACCAGAGACAAAGACAGCCAGCCTCTTCCTCCTCAATTGGGGTTTCTCCCGGTCTGTGGTAACCTCCAAAGCAGTACTATCATTCAATTTCCCAATAGCATTACAATACTGCAAGCGGTTAAGAGACCCTTTCCAGGCCGTTCTTGGTAGAGCAACCAAAGCTTTGATTTTTAAGGGGTTACCATAATTTCGTTGAAGAAAAGAAGATACTGACATTGGTAAGATTAGGCTGGTTTGTAATGTGGGGCTTGAGGAACACCCTGAGAGCAAGCCTAACGCTTCCATACTCAAGGAGAACCCCTCAAGTGGTGAATTTTGGTGAGCGTATAAGCTTTGCTTTTTGGCAACTGTACGGGACCAGTGATGGACGTAAACTGGTGAGCTAGCTAGGCAGCATCTAACAACCCTAATTGGGAAGGGTTTGAAGCATATGGGACCCCTTTAACAAAACGTCAACGGATCGATTAACTGCAATGTCGTTTCATATTTCATTTTGGTCCAGAGTCTTCGTTTACTCTTGCTACGTGGCGTCAAAAAAGAAAATTGCAATATATTTTTATACAACTTTTCTCTCCTGTCCCGCGACGTCGTTTTCCTTGCCGCCTCTCTCCGACCCTCTCTCTCAACTGAAATTTGTATAAATTTTATTCGGTTCGGTTCGGTTCGGTTCGATATATCTGTATCTTCTGGTTTGGCTCCAGACTCCAGAATTTGATGCTTTGCTTTGCTTGGCTGTTGGCTTTTGCTTTTGCCTTCAGCTTGTCATCGTCTGTTATTCTATATCCTTTCTTTTCCTCTCTGTTTTATATAATTTCAAATCTCCTCCTCCACCAACAAGAAAGAATTCAGGTTTCAATCTTGTTTCTCGGCTCTCGATATCTTTTGTTTCAATTGATGTGATTTTGGATCTTTTTTTACTGTTCTAATTCAGTTTTCTATCTGCTCAATTTGAATTTTGTGTTGGTTTTTCTTCTAGCTACTTATCCGTTCCTCTTCTCTCCGTCGTCATGTGTGTGCATATACGTGTTTATATATGTACATGTAAATATGTATTAGAAAGACATTGTTTTTGCTTTTCTTTTTGCGAGTTCCTGCTAAGTGGGAGATGGTTTTGGGAGACAGTGTTCAAGTTTTTCTTTTTTCTTTTTCTTGTTCGTTTCGATGCAATTAGTTAAATTTATGCCGGTCTTTTCCGTAATTTTCGGTTTCATAAGTCTTTTAAGGATTGGAGACACAAATTGATGGAGATGTTTTTTTTTTCTTATTTAAAGGAACTGGGTAGCTGAAGTGAAAACGGTACTGAATTTGGACTTCTCTGGCGAATTTTGTGCAATTGATTGCTGTCTACTTGTTCACTACACCTTCCACTTTCCAATTGCAAATCGGTGGTTATCATTGGCTAGAAACTCAGAGGTAAGACGATAGCCGAAGGCTGTGGGCTATCATTTAGTTGTTTAAAATTCGTTATCCTTCCAGGAGTTCAACAGGCATATTTAAGAAGGATGGAAAGTGTGTTTCTTCAATTTTGGCCAAGGTTGTTGAATGCGTTAAAATGGGTTTGCCATTACTTACAATTTTTGTTAATTTGAATTTATTTGATTTGCTCTTTATAACTACAGCTCGCGAAAATGTGATAGGAGCCGAAGAAAAACTATTGAGGGTTGGTTGACTCGAGTGATTTTATTCCCCCTTATTCTGTTTGCATAACTTTGGTCTCAATGTTCATTTGTTCATCTTTGTTAACATTGGTGATTCGCATTTCCACTGAAAATTGCAACAAGCTGCTGCTATCTTAATGTTTGATTCCTTGTCAAATTTTCATACAACCATTTTCTTTTTCTTTTGATAAAATACTGCTGGTTACAGTATGGTGCTAATGCTTCTTCATGTTTCCTCATCATCCATGCATTCACTGATTACTATAAGTGCCTTCTTTAAGCTTATTGCATTTGATGGACCAGGCAGCAATTTACTACTCTTTAAAATAGATGCAAAGATACCTAGTTTCTTATTCAAGTAAAAGCAAGTGAAATAGCCATGCAAAGAGACAACAATATAAGTGCCCCATCAACACCATCTGCACGAGCCAGGCATCGCAGACGCTCCACAGAGGTCAGTTTTTTCATTTGAGCCACTTATTTCTTTGCTATTTACTTCTACTTTGATTGTGGAAACTTTTTCTCTAAATGTTTCTATGCAAGCATACACTCTCCTTGGAATTCTATTGACCTTATTAAATATACAATGGTGCATTTACTTGTGGCAATTATTTCAAGAAAACAAAACAGATTTTTTCTTTTAACTAATAATTGGTTTTCCTGATAAATGGTATTTTCTAATGATTCCACTTTTTCTGCTGTACATTGGAATATCATCTTCAAAAAATTAACGAAATAGATTGAAGGAAAGAAAATGAAATTGAAAATCATAAAGGCTGTTCCTTAAGCAAATGCACTCCTATTACTAAAACAGCATGAAGTTTAGTCTGGTACTGGTTTCTTTTCATATTTTTATATATGTGTGATGTGTTCATTCTTATAGCTCCATGGTTGAGATTGTCAAGTTGATATGACCATCTGTCAGTAAATAATTTTCATATTTAACTTGGTTTTATTGTAGTATTTTCTTCAGGGAAAGAATTTCAATTTGTTCCCGATATCCTTTTGGTTGTTAGGCTTTTCCAGACACCACTAAAGAAAATGGAGGTCATTTACTGGTTAATGATCAAAACAAATACAAGTCAATGTGGATCCGTACATATTCAACCCTTTGGATGATTGGCGGTTTTGCATTGATCGTCTACATGGGTCATCTGTACATCACAGCCATGGTAGTTGTCATTCAGATATTCATGGCAAAAGAGTTATTCAATCTGCTTAGGAGAGCACATGAGGACAGGCATCTCCCTGGATTTAGACTATTGAATTGGTAAGTGCAAAACATTTGCTTGCGGTGTTAAGTTTTAGGTTATCTTCTCCTAATTCATTTTTTAGCAGAACTGAATTGTAGTCTTTTATGCTGAAAATAATCTCAACTGTTTTGTTATCTTTCCTAATTCTTTTCTATCAGAAACTGAATTTTTAGTCTTTCACTAATCTGATGTATGAAAGTTACTTGTCCCTTTTCAGAAATTATCCATTTTTTCATTCTTTTCTCAGGCACTTTTTCTTCACTGCAATGCTATTTGTGTATGGACGACTTCTCAGTCAACGCCTTGTCAACACTGTAACTCCGGACAAGGTCCTCTACCGGCTTGTGAGCAGCCTAATCAAGTATCATATGGTTATCTGTTACTCCTTGTACATTGCAGGTATGCTTTATACATTATTATGTTACCCCATGATTATCAACTGTTGAATAATTGTTTATAATGCTTCATTTGGCTTTCACTTAAAATGATACAAATCTGAAATGTTAATTGCATTTGGATTTACATTATGGAATTATATTACTTGCTACTCTTCTCCTCTTGTCTTTTTGTATTATTGATTTTGAGCTTTGCTTAGGTTTTATGTGGTTCATCCTTACATTAAAGAAGAAGATGTACAAGTATCAATTTGGCCAGTATGCATGGACACACATGATTTTGATTGTGGTGTTCACCCAATCCTCTTTCACTGTGGCCAATATTTTTGAAGGAATTTTCTGGTAACTTGAAACTCTTTGATATCATTCATTCATTCTTTTCGTTTCCAGGATTTAGTGAAATTCCTTGTCTTTACCAAAGGTGATAAAAATTTGTTTGGACTCATGGAACATGCACCTCTATTTAGCTTTTTAATCTGTGCTTTTACTGTGATATGCCAAATGCTTTTATTTTCCACTATATGGCCTCTGCAAGAGATTTATTCTATTCTCTGCTATACTGAAGAATGCTTAAATTGTTTTGCTCTTGCCATCTCTTTTAGTTTGCTGCTCATGACAAGTAATAATAGCTAGATTTTCAATATCACTCTGTGTGACCTAGGAATCCTGTTTCATTAACCATGGTCTCTTTTGGCAATTGCTTGGAATCCTTCTTGTTTATTTGTTCTCTCTCTTTATTATAACTTGTCATGATTAACAACTTTGCCGCAGATATATTTATCACTAATGACTGCTTGAGAATTCTTACCACCTGTGCATTGAGTTCAGCATTGTCTCTATGTATTCTGCATTCGCTTCTAGTTATTGCTCCATTTCATACAACCAGATTCTAACCTTCTTACTTGCTAATTGTATGATGAAGTATCAATGCTTTGCAACTAATGATTTTGAGCATAATTATAGGTTCCTTCTCCCAGCATCACTTATCGTCATTAATGACATATTTGCATATATTTTTGGTTTCTTCTTTGGAAGAACCCCTTTAATCAAGTTATCTCCGAAGAAAACTTGGGAGGGATTTATTGGAGCATCTGTCACTACTATAATCTCTGCTTTTGTGGTAAGCAAAGATTTTGTTCCTTTTCCAGTCATAGTTGCAGTAACATATTTTCCTGCTATACTATCAATTTGAGAACTAGTTCTGTTCATATGTTACCACTTTAGTGGAACCACAAGTGTTTTACTAGTCTATTGGTGCTGTATCTATCTTGTAGTTTTTCCTAAATAGCTGTTAGGAAAGCACAAATGATAATGTAAGTGATAACTGTGAAATCTTAATGACCTTTACATTCTCTTTGGATCTTTTTGGTATGCCATTTTTTAGTTAAAGGGCATCTGAAGATTTTCTTTCTCTAAGTTGACCAGTTTTTGCTTTAAACAAACTGCTGTTATGTGATTCATTTGATTAAATGGTCGAGTTTTATGGATTAGATGGTACTATTCACTGCTTGCATTAGGCTAGTGCTTCTGCGGATTCCATAGTTAGTGTTCCTTTGTGTATAGTACTTCTCAGTTGTCATGCTCTTGGAAGTTATGATTACCCCATCTTCCATTTGCATTTGAGTGTGGAGAGCCTTGAATGGATTAAAAAAGAATCTAGACTTTAACTAATCTTTTCTGCTTGTTTATGTAGCTTGCAAATGCCATGGGACGTTTCCAGTGGCTGACATGTCCAAGAAAGGTATTCATTCTATCTAATAGTTTTCTTCACGTGATCAAAGTAGATTATGCAAGTTGTTAAAGGAACTTCTTCTCACGCAGGACTTATCCACTGGTTGGCTTCAATGTGATCCTGGGCCCTTGTTTAAGCCAGAATACTGGACACTACCAAGTTGGCTTCCTCAGTGGGTGAGTTTGTTGTGAGCTAAAATTGTTCTCAATTCTCTGATTCTGAATCTATTTTCTCTGTTTTGAGGGCTTTTTGTTGGTATTTATCCACTCTCGATTATTCTTCTTAGCAGTTTCCTTGGAAGGAAATATCGATTCTACCAGTTCAATGGCATGCTTTGTGGCTTGGATTATTTGCATCCATCATAGCTCCTTTTGGAGGATTTTTTGCTAGTGGTTTCAAAAGAGCTTTTAAAATTAAGGTACACACTTTATAGCCTTATCTTCCCTTAAGTAACACTGGTAAAATTGTTGAAAGGCATGGCATACTCTGCAATCCATGAATGATGACGCTGCCTGCTAATTTCCTTCCATGCTTGACAGGACTTTGGTGATAGCATTCCTGGTCATGGTGGAATTACAGATAGAATGGATTGCCAGGTGACATGTTAAAGAGTTTACTTGTGACTGCCTGCTGATTTAGAGTTTTCTACTGTAGTCTTTGTCATACAACCTTGTTGAAGATTGCAGTCTGACATTTTCCTTTGTTTTCTACGTCAAAGCCTCGTTTGTGTATCTACTTGTGTTGTCTTTTTGCCTGCTTTCCTTCTCTGAACAGCAAGTGTATTTACATGGCCTAACTGTGTTAAGCTAACCTGCCTGCTTCACCAAATAATTCATAAATGGTTTTATAAAAAAGGCAGAAGAGTCTGCTCTTGTAGCGTATACCTTTTGTTGTTCAGGATGTGAAGTTGGAAATAATGGTCCCGTTGAATATTATAGTCTGGTTGATGATATGGCTGATGCAGTTTGCTGTAAATTGTATAGGCATTTATTGTCAAAGTCTGCCGATTCTACTGCATGTAGTTTTATATTATGCCACCTTGTTTGAATTTGCATAAGGACCTATGTGATAATCAAACAAAAAAAGTCGCGCGATCATTTTTGTGGTTATGAACTCAAGCTTTCAGAACATATACCAAGGAGACCATGCTTTGCTATAATGTTGCTTCTCCCTTCTTTTTCATTATCTTGGTGACCACAGTGTTTCTCTTTACTTGTATTGTATTTATGCTTAACATCAAATTACATCTTCTTATTGTAATTGATGGGAAACTTTAAAAAACACTACATTCTGCATGCCACTGGCTTTAGTTTGGTGTTTCCCTCAAACTGAGGTCTTTTGACTGTAAATAATGCAGCTTTTCTTAGTGATCATATTTTATCCATGCATGAATCTGACGGATATAGTTGGTTAATGTAGATGGTAATGGCTGTGTTTGCGTACATTTATCATCAATCATTTGTTGTTCCTCAGAGCATCTCAGTTGAAATGATCTTGGAACAGGTAAACTGTGCAGTTGCTAAAATTATATTGCGCGTTTCCTTCTTAGATTATGTGGCGATTATGTATAAGTGCTTGGTTGGTTTTGCAGATACTGACAAATCTAACAATTGAAGAACAGCATGCTATATACATGAAGCTGGGGAAAATAATTCAGGAGAGGGTCATGGGACATTCTTGAGCTAACTGTATAAGTGCCCGCTAAATTGTAGTTACGTTCGGCAGACCAAATTGTGATCTAGCAATTGAAAGGAAAAAGGATATCTGTATATGGTGTTGTCATCCCGTTTGAAGTGCTACTGATTGCACTTTTTGTGGTGTTAATCAAGAAGTATAAGCATTTACTTGAGTGGAGTGCATGTCTTCATCCGTCTCTGCCTCTGCCTCCGCCTCTTCCTCCTCCTCCTCCTTTCCTTTCTACATCTGATATTCTATTCTGTCACGAGTTAATGAGAGGTGGGGCAAAGGCAACTCAAAGCAGTCTGAAAACAAAGAAGGGAAGCCATTGAAATTTTAAAGGAAGCAATTTCTTATATAGGAACCGAGAGATACAGTTTCCATTGTAGTTTGGTAACTTAGGCTTTTATGCACATGTGATTGCTAGAAATGAGATTCTCATTTTAGTGTATTGTTTCTTGACATTTTCTGTACGGCATATGATTCCTTTTATCGGAGAGGATAGACGGGATCATCTATGATCTTATTGATAACAAGTCACTTTTTTATGGTTCTGGCCAACTCGTTTTAACTTGGAATTCCTTATGATTTTTCAAATGCTAAAGATATATTCAAAGGTGCGTTCTTTTTATTGTCAAATATGACTCGCTGGCACTTCTTAGACATGATTATGAATTTTTTGGAAGTTGACACGATCCTATATATTTTATACTTGAAACGTTGTAATGATCATAATGATAACATTTGGAAGCTAAGTTCAAAATGGATGAACTGCTTTGGTGTAAGTTATGGTGGTGATGGTATGTTTGTCAGAGAATCCATTAAATTGTTCTTTTTATCAAAAGATGGTAACTAAGCTTTGGCATGACTCGGATAGTTGCCCCTCTATCAAAGGCTATGTTCCCCCTACTCAAAGTTCTGTATACTTTAGAACAAGCGGAGCTCTTCACCTATAAATGGTTCGCCATATATTACAAATAAAAGTTCTTTATTTAAAGCAATGTCAACGATACTCAAACACAACGAGTAAAGGTCAAGGAGTCAAAACAAAGTAAACGATTTTAAACGACTGAATAATCAAATAGCTCACGAATTAAAGGGAAACAAAATTGGATTCTCACCAAAATTTAGTAACAAAGTTAAGAGTATTACAAGTATATTGGTACTAATACGATAACAGGAATGAGGAAAAGAAATGACATCTACTGTAACATCAGAAGTCCAACAAAGCATATAATACAGTACATAATCTACTCTTAGTGTTAAAAATTTTGGTATCTCATTTTCTTTCTTAAGAGCCCCCATAAAGCAAAAATTCAACAAAATCATCTCTGTTCCTTAACTGTCAAAACTTCAAAATCCTAGAAGAATTCCTAACGGGAGAAAAACTATAATTCCATGATCATTGATCTTTTGGCTTCTCAATCTTCACATATGGAAGAATCCCCAGAAAATAAACAATCTTTGGAGCCCATCCTCGTTGTTCGGAGCGGCAAAACATTAAGAAAGTATTTGCAAAATAAGAGTTGAAGCCCATAAGTAAGTGCCACAGAGCATGACCCTGAGGATTGATCCACCACCTGGTTATCTCCTCACAGAAAATCCGATCAAAAAGCCAACATAAGCTACCAATAAAAAGGCTAGCCACATACAGCCTTGCGAACCGCTTAGCGGAGGAATCTTTAGTATAAATGTAGTACTTGTACATTCGAGGAATGCATAGCAGGCAGAGGAGCACATAATGCAACTTGAAGCCAATTTTAAACCGCACCACAGAATGGACAGCGGCAAACACAGCACCATATAAGAAGAGGAAGGTGGGCATAGTGCTGCGATAGTGCCAATCTGGTGAGTAGAGTATGTACATATACAGCAGCATCTCCCACACCATTGGGGTTTCATCACTCTGCTGCTGCCTGAAAATGGATTCCACTATATCATCTCACAAATTATACATACCAAAACAAGAAAGATCAATATCTATGGCACCACCACTTGTTTGTTATTGGTTACTCTTGTGATTATACCCAAAGAAAGAAACCAAGCATGTAAACTATCTAGAGGGGTAGGTAGCAAGAGCCCTGGCACATTGTAACGTGATGAACACAGCATAGACATACAAGAATCATAGTGAGCTTTTAAGTCAATATATACAAAACAATTCCTCTTCAACATGCAGAACTACTAGAACATAGAAAACAGCCCCATCCTATCCCCCTCCCGTTCACTAGAAATGAATCAAAATTTCAACTATCACATACCATATCCATCATAAATTCCCGTATATGTATGAGCAAATTGGAATGGAATTAACTCCTTCACCAACATCTCAAGTTTCTGATCCTTTTTCGCTACATTAGACAGCGTAAAGACTCCACCAGGGTGTGGAGGAAAAAACTTTTAAACTCCATCAATGAACCACCGGCTCATTGTAAGTACCTCAGTAATGATTACAGAACTCAGAAGCTCCAACATTGACAACAATGAATTAGGCAAATACGAATTCACTGCAAATTCAATCTTGCTGTCCCTCTGAGTAAATAAAAGCATCAATGGGTTTCTCGCATCAAAGCCCACAGATGACATGAAACAGAATAGCTAAAATAAAATCTTTATGTACAGAAAGCAAATATTTTGAGAAAAAGGGCAAAACAATTGGAGTTAGAGAAATAGTTCAGATTACGACAAAGATATTTTAAAAAATGTGGCTGATGTTGTCATGTTAATGTTCATATTATTCACTCACAGGTTTGGATTGAATCTTTTAGCATATAGTTAAAACCACTTGTACATGCTGCGTATTTAAGTTCTAAAAAACTCTTCTCTTAAAAAAAAAAGGATAAGCATTTAAACATCAACCAAATAGAGATTCATACTTACACACGTTGCAACGTGGCATGGAAAATCATGCTGCCAATAGCAAGTATCATATTGGATAGATGAAGAACCCAAAATCTCTTCTCAAACCTTTGCCTTAGTGCGTTTATAAGGCCAATGAGTGCAAAAAGAATGCTAGGTATATTGGATATCGTGTTGAAAAATTCTGCAATATATGAAGAATGGACATAATTCTTCTCACAACAATCGGTAGTGGATGTGACTGGACCCCAGAAGCTTGAAATTCCATCAGCCATTCTTTCTCTGCCCTCTCTTAGATTATCTTCAACGAAGTGTCTTCAATTATGATGTTCAAGGATCATAACATATTAACAATGCACCTACAAATACATTTAAAGAATTTTAAAAATATATATATATATTTAAAGAATTTGGCAAAAGTGGAATTGAAGGGAGACAATGTACATAATCAGATGCAGCCATCTTTCTTCAACGTACAGGCCATAATAAAGCAAGGACAGGCAATGTACATGAAGGGAGACAATGTACATAATAAATCAAGGACAGGCAATAGCTCTAATTGTTCTAAAAGAAAGTTCACTAAGAAAAACATACACTTGTGACAAAATTGACTCTAAACTTCTGTTAGATAGAACTAACGGAAAGAAGTTGCATTGCAATCTTACAAATCAAAAGGAAAGTGCAACACAGGAATGGTATGGTTTCTTTGAAGATGTGCATTCGGATGTCAGGTACTTGAACTTTTAAATAGAAACATGAAGATATAGCCTCTGACGGAAGAGGGGCATTGCTGAAAGAGGTATCAAGGACACTAGGCATGAAAATTTATCTCATATTCTCTCCCAAAACAGGACTCAAATTTCGGTTAATTTGAATCAAGATTTGCTGGAAGGAAAACGAAAACTAACCAGTATTGTAAATTGGTGAGTAGCAGTGAATTCAATCCTTGCTAAACGCCAGTAACACTAAAACAGGAGCCAACAATAAACCTCACAAACTATTAAACAAAAGAAGTACACAGAAATATAGCATTCAACCAGGGAACAACAATAACGTTAAGCACACAGATCTCACACTTACAGATGAAAAGCCAAACAAATTATTAACCCAACCGGATTGTAAAGACAAAATCAAACAGAAACCATAATCAAGCATTATTCTACAATGAAAAATGATATCATCCATTACGAACCCAGCACGATTCTACTATTAACTATGTATTTTTTCAATCAAACAAAATCTGAGTACACTGCCAAAGAAGATCTCAATCCAAAACCTCAGGTTTCCAACGAATTGATACTAGAAAATTGAAACAAAAATCAACTACGGACAGGCAGGAGAAACACAACACAGTAGACAAATTCAAAACGAAGATGATTTTTCTTAATTTAAAAGGCCAAGAACAAAGGAACCTTTTCGAATTGTCTCTGAAATGTGTATATTATGGTGAAGAAGCGGAGGAGGAAGCTGAAATTGTGGAAATTGAACGATGGGAATAATAAATCAGAAAAGAGTTCTTGTCGACAATCTCTTTTGGGCATTTCGAGGCAAAGTAACTCTTTCACTCGTTGTTTTTCTTTTTCTTTTATTTTTACTTTTCTCCTATTCAATATTAATTAATATATTTTCTTTTTTCATATACAAAATACTATTATTATTATTATTAGGGTTAACTAAAAAAACTCAAATCTTATTATATTTTATAACTATAACCCAAACTTAAAAAATAAAAATTAAATATCTGAACTCTTAATTTTTCTCAAATATATTCCAAGGTTAGTATGTTTGTTAAAGAAATTGATGCAAAAGCAATATTAGCTATAATAAATCACACGGAAAATATTACGTATAAGTTATTTTTACGTTAAATTATAATTAAATTAAATTAAATTAATTATTAGTAATTCACTTTGAGAGACCAAGGAAGAGAGTAAATGGAGAAGAAAAATAAATAATGTAAACCTAAAACTAATATTTACACAAAAACATATATAAACCTTACAAATCTAGGCCAGGCAATGGTTGAGAACTTTTTGGTTTGGTCGGTCGTCTTTGAGCTCACACCCACCATAACGATCCACGTCGATCGATTCGTTTCTTCAAATATCGCCTTATACCTATGCTGCCTGCGTCCAATCCACGATCTCTTCGCCCACTCGCAGTGAGAGTCTCCCACGCAAACACGTGAAAGACTTAAACCTAGTTATTACTTCATTATATAAGGTATAACTTTGCCATACAGATGATTTAATCATAACCTAATTCTCTCTGCATACAACAATTTCACCTTTACCAAAAAAGACTGACTTGAGCGTCAGAGGGGCGAATCGGGACACAACCCTCGACATGCCTTCTTTGTTTTGCAGGGATCTTTACGTCGAAGTTTCTACAGTAGCGTACCAACTTCATGGATCCAACCAAGAACGTTCGATTCGCCGAATCCGGAGAACCAATTGGTGCCACCGTGGGGCCCGACTTGTGGCATCACGCCCAAACACACAGATCAATCAAAGCAAGCGATAAACCTCGATATAGTCGCCGTCATGCTCTGGCAATGCAACGCATGGGTTTACAATTACTTGCAATCCTGCCACCTGCACATCATGTTTCCCGCACGGAATCTTCAGACCCGAATGATCAACCGCAACCTCAAACCTTGGAATAAGAAGAACAGAGCGCAGCACTGGAGGATAACGTTGAAACCAACATGCGCTCAATCTCCGGCGCCTCTCGATGCAGATCCTTCGCTCAGACACACCTCCCTCACCCGAAAACAGATTGAGGAAGCGGTTGATCTGTTGATTCGCCAGATTTTGCGCCTCACCAGATAATAAAGAAATTGCGTCGCACGACAAATCAGACGACAGATCAAAGATGGCGATCGATCGCCACCCAACCGAAGACCTAGAGAAAATCATGGACGATCGGATTAACGCGACCACGAAGCTTCCACCAGATCGCCCGACCAAGACAAGACTGCTCTCCCTTTACCCCGGAATCTTGGATAGTTTTCTAATACCAAGACCCAAGCACCAAAATACCGACGCCTGAAAAATACACTGGACGGACCGACCCCCTGGGCTACCTACAGCACTTCCAATCCACGATGAATCTACATTGCGTCCCGGATGCCATTTAGTGTAAGGCATTCTGTACGGCCTTCCAAGAGGGAGCTCGGTGATGATTCAATAGCTTGCCCCCGAGCTGTATCACATGTTTTGAAGATTTCAGGTTATTATTCCTGAACCAGTTCGCCACCAGTAAGCGGCCACAGAAGACAGCTTTGGAGGTGATGCAATTGACCCAAGGAAGGAATGAAAGTTTGCGGGAGTTCATCACTCGGTTCAATAATGAAGCAGTCGAGGTCCCCGACCTCACTTGCTCGTCAATGTTGGCAGCGCTTATGAACAACACGAGTGATGAGGAGTTCAAAAAGTCGTTAGCCCTCGATCAACCCCGATCCCTTCAGGAAATAAGAAACAGGGCGGATAGGTACATTCAGCTCGAAGAAGTGTCGAGAAATACGAAGCGTAGGACGGATGATCGATCGCCAAATGACAAAGCAGGTGGTTCGCACAAGCGACAAAAAGGCCAGTCGAGCTGGAGAAAGCCAACCGATCGACAGGGATATCGATAGGAGTTCACCCCGCTTAACAGGCTATATGCAGAAGTACTGGCAGCCATGAGAGCGGATGGGGAAACTATCCGAGAACCCAAAAAGATGAAGACTCCCCCCAAGGATAGGAACCCCGATCTATACTGCCGTTTCCACAAAGACATTGGTCATGACACGGAAAATTGCTGGAATTTGAAAAGAGAAATCGAATCCCTCATACAAAGGGGAAGGTTAGGCAGATTTGTGAGGAACGAACAAAATGCCGATCGAGATAACGAGCATAAGAGCGGTCGATCCAACAACAGACGACAGAATTGGAGGCGGAATGATAGAAATGATAGAGGGAGGCGGAATACGAATACAGACGATCAACGCGAAGAGAGAGGTCAATCAAGGGAAAGAGGCGACAGGAATGCTGAGCAACAAGATGACCGACCGACAGGGGTCATCAACATGATATTTGGTGGAAATGCAGCGGGAGGATCCACTGCTAAAGGGAGAAAGAGATATGCCAAACAGGTCGGCAGAGACTCATCAACCAAAAGAACGAGGGAGAACGACGAGATGATTTCATTCGACGAGTCTGACCTTGATGGTGTAAGTTGTCCTCATGATGACGCCCTCGTTGTAAATCTGAACATGGACGACTACGAGGTGAAGCGGGTGATGATTGATACGGGCAGCTCGGCCGACCTGTTGTATTATGATGCCTTCAAGCAGATGGAGGTACCCGAAGATCGACTCATCGCTTATGAAGGACCCATCAAAGGGGTAACTGGAGCATCGGCCTATCCATTTGCCCGGGTATGTTTGAAAGTGAAGTTCGGGCAAAGGCCGCGTCAAATGGAGAGAGATGTTGAATTCCTGGTGGTGAAGTTTCAAGGGGCATACAATGCAATAATTGGGCGAGCTACTCAAAACGCCCTTAAAGCGGTCGTCTCCACCTACTACCAAGTGATAAAATTTCCAACGCCCCATAGAATCGGTACTATCAGAGGTCAGAAAAAAATCGCTAGGGAGTGCTACTTAGCGGAAACAAAAACATTAGACCAGGCGGTAGTCCTGACGAGCTCTCTTGATGTGAGAACCGATGAGGAGATGGATAGGATGAACCCAGTGGAAGAAACGCAGCGAGTAGTACTGGATGAAGCCGATCTCTCTAAATTCACAAATCTAGGTTCCGAGCTTCAGAAGGACCTAGTTAGAGAAATCACAAACTGTTTGGTGGAAAATAGATCGGTCTTCGCTTGGGTACCGAGTAACATGCCTGGAATTTCTCGATCGGTCGCCTCGCATGCACTTAGTATTCGACAAGATTACAAGCCGGTTAGGCAAAAGAAGCGATCACACTGCAAGGAGGGACAGGAAGTGATCGAGAAAGAAATAGAGAAACTACTCGAAGCCGGGTTCATCCGAGAAGTCAAGTACCCTGAATGGCTCGCCAATGTGGTGTTGGTAAAGAAGAAAAATGGGAAATGGAGAATGTGCATCGACTTCACTGACCTGAATAAGGCATGTCCAAAGGACAATTTTCCTCTACCCAAGATCGACCAGCTAGTAGACTCCACTTCCGGACATGAACTTCTCAGCTTCTTGGATGCTTTCTCGGGCTACCACCAAATTCAGATGAGCCTCGAAGACGAAGAGAAGGCTGCCTTCATAACCGACCAGGGCACATATTGTTACCAAGTAATGCCGTTCGGCTTGAAGAATACAGGGGCCACTTATCAGCGGCTCGTCATGGAGGTCTTCAAAAAACAGATCGGTCGATCTGTTGAAGCTTACGTAGATGATATGGTGGTCAAAAGTAAGACAGCTGCGAAGCATGTGAGAGATCTCAGAGAGGTCTTCCAGACCCTTAACAGATTTCAGATGAAGTTGAACCCAGAAAAATGCGTCTTTGGTGTGGCATCAGGAAAGTTCCTGGGGTTCATGATTACTCAACGGGGGATTGAGGCTAATCCAGAGAAGATCGAAGCCATCATCCAAATGTCCTCGCCGCAATGCTTGAAAGAAGTACAGATATTGACCGGTCGGATAGTCTCTCTAAGCAGGTTCGTTTCCAGATTGGGAGACAAGTGCCTCCCATTTTTCAAAATTTTGAGGAAAGCGAATGTGACCCAGTTCCAATGGTCGGATGAATGCGAGAAAGCTTTTCAACACTTAAAGCAATACTTGTCTAGCCCGCCTATCTTGCAAAGCCCGGTTGAGGAGGAGAATCTGATTTTATATTTGGCAGTTACGGAAGGGTCAATCAGCGCAGTACTTGTTCGATCGGACGGAAATGAGCAACGCCCAATCTACTACGTCAGCAAGGTGTTGACCGGACCGAAAACGAGGTATGCACCTATAGAAAAACTAGCCCTCTCCTTGATAATGGTGGCCCGGAAGCTAAGACCCTACTTCCAAAGTCATACCATTGAGGTATGGACCGACCAACCCCTCAGGCAGTGCCTTCAAAAGCCCGAAACTTCGGGTCGACTAATAAAGTGGGCGGTAGAGCTGGGAGAGTTCGACATACAATACAAGCCCCGGACGACGATTAAGGCACAGGTGTTGACAAACTTCATTGCTGAGATGAGCCAACCCAGCTCAAAGGATGAGCAATTCCCTACCTGGAGCTTGTTCGTGGACGGGTCGTCCAACGCTGAAGGATGTAGAGCAAGAGTGGTATTAATCGACCCGCATATAGAAGAGAAGGTGGAATGCGCCATTCGGCTAGAATTTAAGGCCTCCGAAATCGAAGCAAAATATGAGGCTCTGATAGCTGGTCTCCAACTGGCTAAGAAAATGGAGGTAAAGCATTTAAAGATATATAGCGATAGCCAAGTGGTGGTCGGCCAAGTCACTGGACAGTATGAAGCCAAGGGGAACAACATGATCGAGTACCTGGAGCTAGTAAAGCGGGAGTTAAGTAATTTCGAGCAGTACTCGATCAACAGGATAGAATGAACTCAAAATGCTAAAGCGGATGCGCTCTAAAAAATGGCTTCAGATCGAGACGCCAAAAATAACGTTCTAGTCGAACGACTAGATCGTCCTAGCATTCAAAAAGCCAAGGAAGTGCTTGAGGTAAATACCGATCGATCTAGTTGGATGGAACCGATTAGACGGTATCTCCTAGAGGGAACACAACCGCAAGAAACCTCAGAGGCCAAAAAATTGAGAATAAAGGTGGCTGAATACGCGATCATGAATGATGCCCTGTATAAGCGATCTTATGACTGGCCACTACTGCGATGCTTAAACGAAGAAGAGGCAGAACAAGCAATGGCTGAAGTCCACGAAGGGATGTGTGGCAACCACGTAGGAGGCAGAATGTTAGCTCATAGGCTGATCAGACAGGGGTATTACTGGCCGACGATGAGGAAAGACTCTCAGGAGAAAGTCGACCGATGTGGGGCTTGCCAGAGAAACAGCAGCCTGTCTCACCAGCCGACCGAGAGGATGAAAATTATGAGTCATCCTATTCCTTTTGCTCAATGGAGAATGGATATACTGGGGCCCTTCCCTCTCGGTTCTGGACAGAAAAAGTTCCTGATAGTGGCAGTGGAGTACTTCACCAAATGGGCAAAAGCGGAAGCGGTCGCTACAATTACTGAGCAGAGGTGGAAAGTTTCGTAACGAAAAATATACTAACTCGCTTCAGGATGCTTATAGTGCTGGTTGCAGACAACGGTCGACAGTTCGATAACGATAAGTTCAGAGATTTCTGCGACCGACTAAAGATAAGGCTACAGTTGACCTCAGTAGCCCACCCTCAAAGCAACGGTCTCGCGGAGAACACAAACAAAAAGATAATGAGTGCTCTTAAGAAGCGCCTAGACGGACGAAAGACTTGGGTAGAAAAGCTTGACGAGGTGTTGTGGGCGTACAGGACCACACCAAACGGAGTCACAGGGGAAACACCGTTCAGGATGACCTTTGCTGCAGAAGCCTTAGTCCCCGTAGAAGTAGTGTTGCACAACCAAAGGGTGTCGAACTAAGACGAAGAGCGGAATAATGAAGCCCGCCGAGCCGAGCTCGTGCTTCTCAGTGAAGATAGGGATAGGGCAGCCGCTCGTTCAGAAGCCGTCAGGCAGAAAGCGACGAAGTTCTACAACAGAAGAATAAAGCCGAGCGATGTAAAGTGTTGGACCCCAAATTTTTTTTAATGATGTTATTAAGCATGAATTGTGTTAATTATGTGTTTATGCCTTAGTTGATTTATTTGGGAGTATTCTTGGATAATTAAGGTTTAATTGTGGTTAAGTGAGAATTAAAAGGGGTAAAAGAACATGAGGGTATTTTAGGAAGAAGGCTTAAGTTGGATAGGTTAAAGCTTTGTTAAGAAGGGCATAATGGTCTTTGACTTAGGCTTAAAAGAGTTAGAAAGAAAAGATAGAAAGAAGGAAGAAGAAGAGAAGTGCTGTAGGTGGAGGGAAGAAGAGAAGAGAAGAGGGATTGCGATCGTTGAGGATTTCCGACAGTGTGAAGCCATTTTCGGGTAAGTTGTGCTTTGTTTAACCTTGTTTCGGTTGGATTAAACCAAAAGATAGGATGAAAGTAGGAGAATCGGTGGTTTTAGGGCAAAAATGGTTAGATTTTGTGGATTTATGTGTTTATGACTGTTTTTGAGTTGCTGCTGGGTTAGAAATGTAGTATAAGTCATGATCTAAGGCTTAGGTGTGTTGTATTTGAGTTTGGGAAATGATTGAAGTTGGAAAATGCAGGAAATCGGGTTTCGGAGTCGAGCTCCAGACCCGTAAGTCGCGACGTACATATAAACACGCCGCGACGTGGAGTTCGTTGCGACGTATAATAAATAAATTTGTCGCGACGAGCGGAGAAGCATTCGTCGCGACGTGCGAAGGAGGCACGCCACGACGTACGAGAGAAGCGTTCGTCACGACGTGCGAGAGGGGCGACGTCGCGACGTGCGAAGAGGTGTTCGCCGCGGCGAGCACAGTCGTTCGCCGCAGCGAGCCCGAACCCCTGTGGTCAGCAAAGATGATTTTTGGTATTTTGGGACATATCTTTTGGTGTAGATGTCCAATTGAGGTAATTTTAGATTCGTTGTGAACTAGAAATAAAGGGCTACAAGTTTTATGAAGAAGGGAAGTTCGGAATCAGCCTTTAAGCGTTTGAGAATTTAGATGGAAGTCGGATGTAGACTTTTAGTGCTTTTCCTTTTGAATTTTCAAGCTTTTGAATATTTTCCTTTGAATGTTAATTGAATGAGAACTTGGTTTATTATAGGAAACCAAGCCAACCTGACCCAATCGCAAGAGGAAGGACAACAGTAAGTCGGATACTCAAGCGATATTAGGTGGGTAATACATTTATGGTTATTGTGTGTATGGGCAAATTGCCTTGTGTATGTTTGCTTGCATTGTGTGACATTACTTGTATTGACTTATAAGAAATGTTAGAAATGCATGATGATTTTGTATGGCCTTGATAGGCCTTATGGCATTTTGCAAGAATGAAAAGAATGAAAATTTCGAAAGCTTTGATAAAATGCTTTGAGCATGAAACAAATGGTTATGTGCTTTGTTTGGGTGAGACTGTAACGGATGGAGTCACGTGCACGTCGACATAAAGCCTTCTCCCGGCTGCCCGCTTGAGGCAACGAGATCCTTGAGAAATCAGACTCAGATAGTTTACGGTATAAACTTCGGTTTATCCGGATCGTTTTACGGAACTCTCGAGCCAATTGTTTGTGCATACATGATTGATTTGTTGAGCATGACACATATTAAAGTGTTATATTGTACACTCATATGACCTATTTTGTGATGATTGCAAAGTGATAGATTGATGACTTGCTATATATATATATGCATATTGCTTGATTGTGTGGCTCATTGCCAATGGCTATAAATGTATATGCCACTGGGCTTCGCAGCTCACCCCATTATCTCCCACTCCTCAGGTGCAGAACAGGACGACCGTTGATCTTGCAAGGCATCGGAAACTTCAAGATATCCAGGAGCCCTGTATTAAGTTAGTACCTTAGTTGGCCCTCCAAGCATATCATCATGGAGCATATTTTATGTATTTTGGATTCAGATTTATTTTGTATTATGTATGTTTGATAACACTTGTTACATTTCTTTTGGATTGTAATGTCATGTAACCCCTCGGTTTTCGGGGTGTTTCCTTAGCATGATCGTGTGTATGATATTAATGTATGTGTTAATCGAATTATGTATGGATGTTGGGATCGGGTCCGATAGGTTTGGGAGCTTATCGCTGGCGCAGCCCGAGGGGCCACCTCAGGAATGGGGATCCGGGACCCGGGCCCAACATAAAGGTCGGTGAGTACGTCCTGTGAAAGGCCGAAGCGGCTGGAAAACACCCTGAAAAGCTCGGATAGGCGTAGGAAGGACCCTACCAGGTTGTCAAGCAAGTCGGGCATGACTCTTACATCCTACGCGATGCGAATGGGAAAATCCTACCGAGGCCATGGAACTCTCAAAACCTGAAGGCGTTCTACCAGTAGATAAGTTCTATTTCAGTTAATGATTGTTCGTTACTGTTTTTGTACAAAACCTGTGGGTACCTTTTTCCTGTCCCTACCAGACAGGTTTTTTAACGACCCACGCCCTCATTATAGTTAATAAAGGGATTTTCAGATTTCCTAGCAAGAAAAAATTTCATTATATTTGGCAAAGCGCAGAAAATCCCACCAGCCATCGCTCGGCCTCGACATAGATCGACTACGGTCGATCGGTCGCAAGACAAGATCCTTGGGACCATCGCTCGGTCTCGACATAGATCGACTACGGTCGATCGGTCGCCAAGACAAGATCCTTGGGACCATCGCTCGGCCTCGACATAGATCAACTACGGTCGATCGGTCGCCAAGACAAGATCCTTGGAACCATCGCTCGGCCTCGACATAGATCGACTACGGTCGATCGGTCGCCAAGACAAGATCCTTGGGACCATCGCTCGGCCTTGACATAGATCGACTACGGTCGATCGGTCGCCAAGACAAGATCCTTGGGACCATCGCTCGGCCTCGACATAGATCGACTACGGTCGATCGGTCGCCAAGACAAAATCCTTGGGACCATCGCTCGGCCTCGATATAGATCGACTACGGTCGATCGGTCACCAAGACAAGATCCTTGGGACCTCGGCTCGGCCTCGACTATAAATCGACCTCGATGCCGGTCGACCATGAGCAACTTCATCAAATCCCACTATACGTTAAAAATAAAGAACGTAAACACGGAAAATGACTTTGAAAAAATGAAGGACAAAAATAAAGATTTCATTCCTTTGAATTCGTCCTGGCCACAAGCCCGACCAGGTGAGCTCTAAAATTCAGCAGAAGGAGAAGCCTCAGAAGTTGACGGGACAATCGAGGCAGGAGTAGGGTCCGAGGGAGCAACCGGAGGGATATCCTCATGAGGAAGCTCTTTCTCTTCAGACTAAGATCCAGCTCTTCGTCTGGAACAAGGTTCCGCTCTCCCTCGGCCTTCCTCTTCATATCCCCCAAAGAAAGGCCGAGGGCTGCGGGAAGAAGCAGCTCGGCGTACTCTTCAAAGGAAGGACACTCTGACCCCTGAGGAACGTGAATCTCGTGGCACTCCTTCAGGAGCGAGAGGGCTAAATCACAGGCAAGCTCTAAACACTCATCGTTCAGAAACCGCCTCTTCCACCGGTTGATCGCTTCTACCCGCTGCTTCTTAATAGAGCCCCACACCTTCTGCAACGTGTCCTCGGCTCTATTCCTGCCCTCCACCGCTGCATGACAGTCTTGGATGAACTTTTCTTTAAGCTTCCTCTCCGACTCCATTTTTGCCTCCAAGACCTCACACACCTTGACCAGCTCGCCCTTCGTTGCTATCGCCCTGATCTTCTCCTCCTCTCCCGTAGCAAGTTGAGCCTCCAAAGCACTCATTGCTTCCTCCCGAGATTTCTCCTCCTCCTCCAAGGAAGAGTTCTGAGCCCGTAAGAGGTCTCTCTCCTCCTTCACCTCCGAAAGCTCGTCTTTCAAAGCCTTCATCTGCTCATGGAGGTCCTGGACTCCCCTGTCCAGAGTCTCCAACCGCTGCACCACTGCGAAGGACATCGCCGCATTCCGTACACCGCTGCGAATGAGTTGAGACCCCAACTCCAGATTACTCTTCTTGTCCATGGTCCGCTCATCCACGGGAGGAACAATCCTCTCAACAATATGACGGGACACTTCGAGGTCCCCGATCGAGGCAATATTGGCCAGCTTGATTGCGGACTCCTACTGCCCGACATTAGTCGCTCGCCCCTTCCCCTTGCCTTTCTTCTCCTTCTCTTTCACGCCCTGACTTGGCAAGCTGGACGGTAGATCACTAAGCTTCCTCAATCTCTTCCTCTTAAGAGGAGGCTCTATTTCCTCCTCCTCCTCCTCAACCAAAACCGCTCGGCCCGCGCTAGCTGGTATGATTGGCAACGGCGCCGACACAACAGAGCGACCTTCAGTAGGCGGAGGGGTCGACGACGCCACGGGATGGCCTAGCTCCGCTGGCAGGGCGACGCCTTCGACAGTTTCTGCCTCTTGCCTCTCTTTCCCCTGTCCGGCCCGCTTCCTGGACTTAGAGGATTGGGAGGGCCCGGGGAAATCTTCTATCCTCGCCATGGCTGCACAGCAATAAAACAAGTCAGAAAAAGAAACCAATAATCAAAAATGCAGTAAGTAATTCGACCACGAGGGCCCAACCAGATGGGGCGGTCTCCTCTCCTAGCCCGTTAATCTGTGGCGGAGGGACGAGTAGAAAAGAATTAGCCGATACCCCCCGGAATAGGCCCGTATTAGCCGAGCAAAATCGTATCGGCCGAGCTCCTTTATGCGGCCGATCACTCTCCACTCCTCCCTACTAAGAGACACGCTTGACGTGTCATTCCACTGCTCAGCTAAGGGTTACCTCCACGGTCGAGACTCGCAGGAAGATCTTGGGGCTTTCACGAAGAAATACTTCGTTCACCAAGCAGAGACTTTCGAGGCCGTTCCCGCCGGACGATATCTAGCGTCTTTGTACTGCAGAAAGGGGACCCCGACGCCAGAGCTCGGACTCTGGCTCAACCTCAAAAAGTGACGCAAAATGCCAACAGAGGGCGGATGATCGAATTGATGGCACAGCAACGCCAGACCATTAACAAACCTCCAACTATTAGGAGGAATTTGGCTCGGCATCAGCTGATAGGCCGTGCACACCTCGTCGACGATCGGGGCATACGGAAGCCTCATGCCACCAGCGGAGAAAAAACTATCGGAAACGGCGAAATATCCACTGGAGTTGCTGTGGATTCACTCGCCCCCTGTATACGGGTCCTCGTGATGAGGGATGTTATATCTAAGTATTGACCGATTCAACTCTCCCACGATCATCGTCGATTCATTCCTCGACGACGCCTCTACAACCAACCCATCCTTCCTTTCTCTCGTTGATATTTCTTCAACACCTTCTATCATACTTCTAGAATTGGTCATCGACATGCTTACCAAGAAGAGAACTTTTGAAAAGAAAAACTTTAGAGGAGGAGATGAAGAAAAAGGGGCGTACCTATTTAGTGAATGGAGAAGGGGAAATCGAACGACGGTTGAAGGAAATTTTCGGGAACTGAGAGCAAGAAAGAGTAAATGAAAGCAAAGCGGAAGCAAGAACGAAACAAACGTGAAGAAAACCAAACAGTTTGTCGATCCTAAACATTTATAAGGAAACGTTCAAATTGCGATCCAGTCAAAACGCGACGCGTGGAGAAAATCCGAGCTATGCTTAGACACGCGGCATAATCCGAGCTAAGGGGAATTAGGGTTATTCGAAATTCGGAGCGGCGCGACAGTTGAAAGGACGTACGGGACAGCTGCACAACGGTTACAAGGACGATACATTTCAGATTCTGAAAAGCTGTTAGAGGGCACGTGCCGTCAAACAATAAATGCTTCAAGTACTTTCACGCGCTCACCAATGATGACCACCCGATCTGCTCTAGCGCGAGCTATCACGCAAAAAGTATCGATGCCAATCAGTTGGGGCACTCAGTTGATCGATCCCAGTACGAGCAGTCACGTACAACCAGTCGACATCCGATCGATCAGGCCTACCCGAACTGTCCCATGAACGAGCTACAATGCCAATATCCGACCGATCGACCATCTCATGAGCCGTCTTACGGACGAGCTATAAGATAGTAGATGAGCATCAAAATCCTAACATACTCCCTCGACCCTTCTCTCCGCTCAGACTCGAGGAGTAGGGGGCTTATGGTCGGGTTGGTCGTGCTGGGCCCGCACCCAGTCATAACGACCCATGGGTCGATCGGTCCGTTCTCCAAATATCAGTCTTATACCTATGTCAAGCCCAGGTCCAATCCACGATCTCCTTGGCCCACTTGCAGGTGAGAGTCTCCCATGCAAACACGTAAAGACTTAAACCTAGTTATTACTTCGTATATAAGGTACAACTTTGCCATAACAGAGGTACGCAATCATAACCTAATTATCTCTGCATACGGCAATCTCACCTTCACCAAAAAAGACTGACTTGAGCGTCGGAGGGGCGAATCGGGACACAACCCCCGACGTGCCTTCTTTATTTTGCAGGGATCTTTATGTCGAAGTTTCTACAGAAAGCAGCCAACTTTATGGATCCAAATGGCAACGTTCAGTTCCGTCAGAATCCGACAGAACCACTTTCAAACATAAATAATGGAGACTATGTTTGGAACGAACGAGTGAAGAAGAAAAGGGACTTCAACTCATTAAAATCAATTAACTTAGGTTTTAAGTGGATGGCAAAGAGGAGAGAAGGGTAGGTTAAGATATTTTTGTTTAATTTTGTTAAGTGAATTTAACATGATATATGACATCCTTTATTTACCATAATATAGTTGATACGGCTTGTTATCTCAATTTTATTAACGGCGATATTAACGTTGAAGTGTATCTAAAAAATTAAAAATTTAAGTATTTAATTGTTATTTTTAAAATTTTAACTATAATTATAAAATTATGTAAAGTTTATAATTTTTTTACTAATAATTAAGTATTGTTATTATTATTATTATTATCAATAATGAAAATTGCTAGCTTGGGTTAGGTGAAGCCGACATGTTAACTTATTATGTCAGGCGAAAGCCCACATATTAATAGTATTTAAAATATTTTGGATTTTTTTAAAAAATATACCAAATAAGAAAGTTTACTTATATTCTCTTGTTTTTTTTTTTATAACTTCAAAGTTTTTTATAAAAATTTCAATTTTGAGAAGACACCTTTAAGTTATCTATATTTAAACTAATCTTCGCTTATATCGGATCAGTCCGTAAGAAATAAAATACTAGCAACTTTGAGTTCTTGCTTTTTAAGAATGACAATAAAAGTGAGAACAATTTCAACTATGAAAATATCTTCCAAATCTTATAGTTAAAGAAGCCATCAATTGGGAAAGGGACTATTTAAAGGTCATCAATCCAACCTTTTCACGTGCTGACGAAATACAATTTCCAAATGGGTCATCTGAAGTCGAAACAACTTCTTGTTAACACTTTTCCTATCAAACTTGCTCAATCTCTCTTTGCCCTTATACTTCCACGCAACTAGAAATTTGTAGTTCCAATCATTCACTCCCAAGTTCAATGTATGTGGACACATTTTAAAGATTCAATGAATCTGCTCAATTAAGGCATAAGTAGACTAAAGGAGTAAATTGGACATTGCAGCACCTCTGCTTATACCATATCTAAAAAAGACCAATTTTAATTAATAGAGTTTAATAAATTTAATAATATTTAAGAAGAATAAGTTCCCCTTAAATAAGATTTAAACTTATAAACTAAATATAAAATGTAAATTGATCAGCAATTGAGCTAATTTATTACTGCTCATGCTTTATTTGTACAGTTCAATCATAAGATTAACTTTTCAATTAGGTTGGTTCATGAAAATTGTAACATCACAAACTATGCACACTTGATCTCACTCTTACTGAACCTGGACCACAACTAGGACTGGATTCATAAGGACGCATTCCAAAAGCCGAAGGCCTCCATAGTCCATCCCCACGTCTGAATCCAAGTTGCAGCCACGGTCACGTACATTTTTCAGTGACAACATCTTCTGTTAAATAATACTCTTATCTTATTCTATCTCATGAAATCTTAGTCATTTATTTTATGAAATTTATGCAGAATTCATGCGAGACTTATACCAAACTCATATAAATAAATAACTAAAATTTATTAGACACAATAAAATACCATAATATTAAAAAAAAGATCTGAACGCTTCCTCTCCTCTTCTACACGTTTATATGTACGGGTGGGTCTACGATCTCAGTTTATTGTAAGACATAATGTCATCCATACCTTCATCTTCAAACTAATGGCCATTTAGTCTACATGTCAAATTCTATCGACACAGTTACCACATCCAAAGTTTCATCTCTCCTTCCTTCCTTCCTTCCTCGTACATATATAGGTTCAGAGAAGCGAAACCATCTTTAATCTGTTAATATCTCGGAGACTGAAAAAAATGGCGAGATTCAAGAGGGTAGCTGCTGCATTCGATGAAGCTGCTCGTGTGAGGCTCTGCGAGAGCAGTGGCAGTGATTACTTCTCTCCTGGAAATTCTGCTCATCTTTCAGATCTTGTCAACTCTTTCATTGAACGAGACTACGTTAACAGTGACGTTGTTGTTAATTCGGACCAAAGATCAAGGCTTGAGAATGATAACGGCAAGATCGATGACTCAGAGATGTGCTGGTCCGATTCCGACACCAAGGTTATGTTGGAGAATTTGTTCCTAAGTAACTACCAAGACCTTGATATCAGGGAGAAGATTGCTTCCGAGGCAAAACTTGCGTGTGAGGAAATAGGAGATAGGTCCTCACAAGGGTTCAAACGGGCGCTTATGTCTCGTTTGCGTGATCGGGGTTTTGATGCTGGTGATTAACTATAGTGCTTACCTTTTAGCATTTCGGGTGTCCTGTTTTTGTTATCTTCTTGTCATTTCTTTTAGGGCAATAACAAAAAGTTTGTCCTAATCAACTGCTTGGTGTAACATATAGGTCTCTGCAAGTCCCGTTGGGAGAAATTTGGGAAGCATCCGGCTGGAGATTACGAGTATGTGGATGTAAACGTTGGAGGAAACCGGTATATCGTGGAAGCATATCTCGCCAGAGAATTCGAAATTGCTCGTTCCACGATAAAATATGGTGTGTTGCTGAACGTGATTCCGAACGTATTTGTCGGAAAGGCTGACGAGTTAAAGCAGGTGGTGAGGTTAATGTGCAGTGCAATAAGGGAATCTATGAAGAGCTCAGGCTTGCATGTGCCACCTTGGAGGAGAAATGGTTACATGCAGGCCAAATGGTTTGGTCCATATAAGCGTACAACCAGCCAATTTTCTTCTAAAAAGGGATTGCAACACGAAGCCTTTTCTGGGAAAATTTCTTTCGGGTTCGAGGCTTTTCAGAGGAGAGTTTCTTCTCATTGCAGAGGCGATATCGGGAATAAGATTGATCTGAAGGTTAGCCAGTTGACTGCCGCTTTCAATTGCAATTCATGACACGGATGTAGTATGTACATCCCTTGGAAGCTGCAAATATGACTCATTGACTTCAGTGAGCCTAAAGCTTCCATCTTGCTAGTTCTATCTACAAAGGAGAGTTGCACTTCAAAGAAATTAGCTTGCTGCTGCTGCAATTTTGTACAGAAAAAAGAATAGCAGACCATTGGTTCTTCTAGTGACTGAAGCGGATTCTGCGCAAGTATTATAAGGAATTCTCGAATTGACCACTGAAAGTACCTATGTCAAGATGAAACTTTACCATTGTAATAAATTCATTCGTTTGGCTGCAGGAACACAGATGTTTAAAAGAAATAATTGCATTTCAAGTTTATGACACGAAGCTGTCCATTTTTCTGAAAAAATGATGCTCAGGATAGGGAGAATTGGTGCTGTTCAAACGTTTGAACTTTCAGTCATTGCAGATAAATTACTCCGGAAACACGGGAACAAGTTCTAAAATCATTTTTCACAAACACGTCCTAACTTTTTGCAGGCTTGATTAATAAGTAACATTCCTCTTTAGGAAAGCCTGTGTAAAAATTTTGAAAAAGCGAAAGGTTGTATGCTATACCAGCTTTAATTTTAACCAAAACAACAATATCTCTGTGAACTCATCCCTGAAGACAAGCTTCATGAAAAGACAAAGTTAAAGTCTCCACCAGAGACAAAGACAGCCAGCCTCTTCCTCCTCAACTGGGGTTTCTTCCAATCTGTTCTAACCTCCAAAGCAGCACAATCATTCACTTTTCCAGTAGCATTACAACACTGCAAGAAGTTAAGAGACCCCTTTCAAGGCCATTCTTGGTAGAGAAACCCAAGATTTGATTTTTAAGGGGTTGCCATAATTTCGTTGAATAAAAGAAGAGGAACACCCTGTGAGCATGCCTACTGCTCCCATTCTCAACCTCCCGAAGTAGGAACGGAAGAAGAAGACTAAAAAGTGATCCGACTAGACCTGCTTTCCACACTGTGTAGAAAAGGATATTAATTAACATTTTGTTAACCCGAAAAAGAAAGGACCACAATCAATGTTCTCACAGTTTTAAAACTGTAATTGACGAAGGGACTGTCAAGCATCAATGGCTATTTTCGCGGTTATCAGTGTGGTAGTCCTCTCCTCTGCTTTGCTGAAATGGAATGAGTTGAGATACAGAAAGAAAGGGTTACCTCCATGTACCATGGGGTGGCCAGTTTTTAGAGAGACCACTTGAGTTCTTAAAGCAAGGACCAAACTTCATGAAAAACCAAAGAGGGAGGTGACTGTTTACATGCCTTCTATCATTATCTTCCGAAAGAATGCTAAATTGTGCTTCCCTCTACCTTTTCTGTTCTCAGTGCCTTTCAGTTTCATTCACTTGTCTGGTTGGTGCGGTATCTTACTTCAAATGGACATAAGCTATTCGCTTCCTATACTCCTTACATGCTATTCTCTTTTGTTTATTCATTGGCTAACTTTCTTTCAGTTTAAATCGTATATTCTTTCTAATCCAAGCCAAGAAAGGAACAAGGACCAGTACACATGAATAAGAAAACATGCCTACACTGCTGTTTTCTTTTCCCTTTTGGGATGGGGATTGGTCCATGGTTAACCACCAATGTTGCCCACGTAGCAAAAACCAATCTCCTTTTCAAGGGTGATAGACTGACAGTTGCAAACCGTTATATGGGAAATTTTAGCTGCAAACATCTAAATATTCTCGTGATCTGTTTTAAGGTTAAGTGACCATTGTTATTTTTTTTTTGGAAGTGCAGGTATTGGAGTTTCCACATTCTTGGTTGTCCTACCCATGGATCCAGAGCTCTAACAGCTAGATCTTGATGAATGAATCAAAAGGGCTTCATGTTGGATATCTTAGAGAAACGCAACATCGCAGTAGTTCATGGCTCCGCGCACAAGTACCTGAGAGGTACTCTGTTCTACCATCGTTCGGAGAACAAGTCCTTGGAACCATTGATGAGTTCTTGACAGCCCATCTTAGTAACTAGGATAACCAAATTATTGATATTCAGCTCAAAATTAAAAAGATGAATGATTTATGGCCAAAAGAGCAATTTAGCCTTCAACGTTTATATTATAATTTGAGTTGAATCATAACGTTTTGAAGGGTTTAAAATGAATTTTAATCAAAGTCGACCTTAGGCAAAGGTTGGGTGGGCACCTGCTCATGACTTATCCTTATAAATGATAAAATAAGACCTATTTTTATCTTTATAAAAAATAAAATGAAATAAAATAGGGTTTACTTTTAACCTCGTAAAGAACAACAAAATGATCTATATTTTATTTATTTTATTTATATGAAGGCTAAAAATAAGCAAAAATAAGATTTTTTTTACTTTGTCCAAAGTTTATAAAATATTAAGAACGACTTTGACCCTAATGTTTACAAAATATTCAAATGAATCTTAACATTTGGAAAATGTTCAAAACAACCCTTAACTAGACAAAACATCTGACAACATTAGGACTCCGTTAATTAAATGTTGACGTAATATTTTTTTTTATATGGATTTTTAAAAAATATTAAAGTGGGACCTATCAAATATGAAATCTAAAGTTGCCTGAATGAAACACTGGTGGTAATAATGTGATCCTTTTTTTGTTTCTGACCTCAAAAGTGATCATAATTGTATAGAAGTAACCATAATCTATAGTGATTGATGTTGATCTATAGGTTCCAAGTTCATTACCATATTCAGTATCAGAAGCTTTATTGTGCCAAGTAATTACAGTTTCAAAAACTCGATCTTCGCCCAGTGAATAAGATATAAGGCTTCTGTTTTGGCACATACACCTCCTTGACATCCATGAAAGTTTATATAAGAAACCAGAAAAAGCTCAAAGATCCATGAATGTCTCCTACTTTACTATACTGAGTTAAAACACAAACATGCACAGGAACAAGTGAGAGATACAAAGAGATTAAAACATTACAAATTACAAGACTCGTAAACACCTAGGAGCATATAGATTTTGACTCTTTCTATATTATAATTGTCGGAGATATACAGAGCACACAAAAAATGAAGTGGAAAAGACTCACACAAATGTTGAATATTACGCAATTTTTTTTTTCTGAAATTTACAATGTAATTATCTGTTATCTTTTAACAAATAACAAATTTTATCTTTACTACTTTATCTTTACTACAAACTATAGCCCTGAAATGTAAGGAATAAGCAAGTAACAACCAAAGACCAGGTCAAAAACAAAATTTAAATCAATCTTTATGACTCCCCTTGATTCATAAATACATACACCAAGAAATGACCTAAACTTCGCATGCTTATGAGATGATAACTCCTTTGTGAATATATAAACAATATGTTCTTCTATTCTACAAAACTTCATAACTATTTTACCATTTGTCATCAAATTAGTATGCCTATGTGCTTTGTTCTTCTGTAGAATACATGATTCTTAGTCATTGCAATTACAACTTTATATTATAGTGAATGTTAGTAGCACCTTATTGCTTTTGATGCATCGCTGCAAGAAGCCTTATAAGCTAAATGTGTTGACAGGTTGAGGAGGTGGTAGTTATATATTCTACCTCTGAGGATGATAATGCTGTCATTGTTTGTTTTTTTAAACCCCATGTAATTGCACTTGAGCCAAAAGTGAAAACGTTCTTTAAAGTGTTTTTTCTGTTATCCAAAGAGCCTGCCCAATCACTATCAGTAAAGCGAAGCAATTTGAAATCTAAAACTTCACTGTACAGGATCCTATAATTTAAGGTTCCGGCAACATAATACAAAATACGTTTTGCTACTCCAAAGTGATGTTGTCATAGGCAACTCATAAACCTTGAAACAACACTTACAGAAATGAAATATCTAGTCTATGAGTTAAATAAATCCAACTAGACTTCTAAATCTTTTTACATCTACTTTTTCAGTACTGTCTTCAATCTAGAACTTTTCATTCGCATTCATGGGAGTAACTGTTGGATTACAATGAAGCATACGACTCTTTTTCAATAAGTCTATTGCATATTTCATTTGAGAAATAAATATTCCTTCTTCATCTTCTTGCATTACTTCAAGGCCAAGAAAATAATGCAACAAAACATAAATCTGACATTTCAAATTTACTTATCATACTAGATTTAAAGTCAACTACAAGAGAGTGATTATAACCCATGTATATTATATCATCAACATAAAAACATAAAAGAAGATCATTGTTGCCCATCTTCTTTAAGTAAAGACTGGGCTAATTTTCACTTCTAACAAACCCATTTCACTTCAATATTGTTATACCATGCCCTAGGATCTTGCTTTATACCATATAATGCCTTATTTAGTTTGTGAACTTTTGCTTCTTTTCCTCTTACTACAAAATCTTTAGGTTGAGTAACATACACCTCTTCTTCTAACCTATAATTTAAGAATGTTGATTTCACATCAAATTGATAAACATGCCACTTCAATTGAGCTACCAAAGCCAGAAAAGTTCTTACCATTTCAAACTATGCAACTGCAAAGTCAACAACTTGCTATTGTGCATATCCCTTAGCTACAAGACGAGCTTAATGCTTTTGTATACTCCCATTTGCATTGTAATTAGTTTTAAATATCCATTTTACGCCAATAAATTTTCACTTCCTAATAAATCAGTCAGCTCCTAGGTTTTGTTTCTTTCTATAGCCATGAGTTCCTCCTTCATTGCACTTTGCCACTCCTCCCTCTTTGCTGCTTCTTCATATGTTGTAGGATCTGATACAAGAAAAGCAAATGCATCATATTCATAGATCTCTGTTAAAACTCTGAATTTCCTTAGAGGCGTTTCATTAGAAGACTTAGTTGATGATGGTGCTGCCATTACTATTTGTAGTGGTTGAAACCAGTGAAGTTAGTGTGCAAGGTGAACTTGGTGGGTTGTCTCAACTCATAGTTGGCTAGAAGGGACAACTTGAAGTTGTTTGAAGTGGAACTACAACTTCAGCTTGATCTTTACTGCTACTTTCACTCCAATCCTCCCTTGCTTCTTCATTAAAAGTTATAGTTCTGCTAACACTCATCTTGCACTAAAAGGGTTATATAGCTTATAATCTTTGGAATCAATACAATAACTAATAAAAATGCAAATTTTCAACTTTTTCATCCAATTCTTTATGAGTTTGTGCATTTAACAAAGCATAATCAATACAATAAAAAACTTTCAAGTGGCTTACCAAAGGTTTTCCAAGCTTTACAGGGAGTTTAATTCTAGATAACTTTTGTAGGAAAAATGTTTAACAAATACATTGGGGTAGAAACCGCTTCTGCCCAGAACTGATTTAGAAATCCCTTGCCTTTCAATAAACTTCTTGCCATCTCTACAACAATACGACTCTTCCATTATGCTACCCCTTTTTGTTTTGATGTATAGGGTGTTGTTAATTCTTTGTTAATTCTATGTTCTTTATAGAATTGATTAAATTCTTTTGAAAAGAACTTACCACCTCTGCCTGTATAAAGAGATTTTATGCAAGACTCCCTTTGCTTCTTTACTAAATCTTGAATTTCTTGAAATTCTCAAATGTTTTTTATTTGAATTTCATAAAATAAACCCAACTCATGTGACTAAAATCATTAGTAAAAAAGCAAAAGATAAAGACTTTGTCCAAATGAGTTAGTGTTCATAGGTCCACACAAGTTAGCTTGAATCAATTTAAGACAAGATGAAGCTCTCCTAGCCTTTCTAATTGGAAATGACCTTTTAGTTTATTTTCCATAAATGTAACTCTCACAAAAATCAAAAGATTTAATTTTTGGAAGTCTAAAAACCATACCTTTTTGCTCCAACAAGGTTAGACCTTTGATATAAAGATGCCCATACCTCAAATGCCACAACTTCGAGTCATTTGATGCCCCAGTAACCAAGGCATAATTATTTAGGTTTGAAGCATCAAGTGGAAACATCCTATTTCTGGTCATATGCATTCTAGCCATAATTTAACCTGACCTTTTATCTTTAATCACGCATTCTTCATCATCAAATAGGATTGAATAGCCACTAGTTATCTATTGTCCTGCACTTAACAAATTATGCGCTAAGCTAGGAACAAATTGAACATTGTCCAGAAGTTTAGTGTTACCTTGGATTGTTGTAAAAGAAACAATGCCTTTTCCTTCAACCTGAATATCTTTATCATCTCCAAGCTTGACATTCTTCTTTTGAGTTTCATCAAGCTCTTTAAATGTTGATTTTATGCTAGTTATATGGTTGGAACAATCACTATCTTCGAACCACACATCACTTTGAACTTCATTAGTATCATAATGGGCCATAATTAACTTACTTTCTTTGTTAGCTTCTTCTATAAAGTTCACTCGCTTCTCCTTAAACCAACAATCTACTTTCATATGCTCCCACTTTTTACAATTGTAACATTGAATGCTACTTTTGTTGCCCTTTTGATCACTATTATGGAGCCCTACCTCTATTCTGTCACGACCTCTTTTATAAAATGAGCCTCTACTATGACCTCTTCTTGTTGCCTTGTCAAATTATTTTAAGTTAGATGATTCCCCTTTCGCCTGAAATGCCTTCTCTTCATGCTTTTTAGCTATTTGATTGATCCTTGCCTCGTGAGATTGCAAAGATCCCATCAATTCATCCAATGAGAAATTTGATAAATATTTGGATTCTTCAATTGTAGCTACAATGTGATCAAACTTGGGAGTTAGACTTCGCAGAACTTTTAAAACAACAGTTTGATCAATTATTTGATTTCCATATGCTCTAATTTGATTTATGATAGTCACCAATCTAGATAGGAAATCCTGTACTGATTCATTTCTTTTCATGGACAAGGTTTCAAACTCATGCCTAAGAGTTTGGATCTTTATGACAATTACTTTAGACGAACCCTAAAACTCAATTTCCAATGTCGTCCACACATGCCTTGCAGTGATAGCTGTTGCAATTCTTGAAAAAATAGTATCATGCATTGCTTTTGAATAAAGAACAGTGCCTTGGATTCTTTCTTTTGATTCTCCTTCAATCCAATCTCATCATCTGGGAACTCATTCTCTACTAAGTCCCAGAGGTCTTGAGACTTAAATAAAGTCTTCATTTTTATGCTCCAGAACCCATATTTCTCTCCTTTGAAGATAGGAATGGATAGCTGGGCAATATCAAGGTGTTTTCATTTGAGGTCATGGTGTTTCACTCTTTCTCTTTGATTTTAACTCTCCAAATTGGGCCCAGATTAAAAAAACGTGTTTTGATACCAAATAAGCTAGAGATATATAGAGTGCACAAGAAATGAAGTGGATAAGACTCTCACAAATGCCAAATAATGCACTAATTAATACACTAGTTTTTGTCCTAAAACTGATGCCTTTATATAGGCTTTTACAATAAGTTTAAATCATAACCGATAGTAACTTTGATCTTTTAATAAATAACAAATTTTATCTTTACTTCGCTACTAATAAATAATCCTTATCTTTACTAGTTTATCTTTATCAATACCCATAACCCCAAAAAGTAAGGAACAAATAAGTAACAACCAAAGACCAAGTCAAAAATAAAATTTAAACCAATCTTCAACAATAAACTGGAACTATATCTATGGCACCTCGAACCATTAATGAATCTCCTCTACCATTCTGGTCTACTACAATCACACTACTTCTATTAAAAGAACTTTCAAAGCTCAATCCTCCTCTATTCTCTGGTAATCTCAAATCATCCCAAGTAATAATATCACTTCCAGATGATCCCAAACTACATGAACTAATAAACAACACTAGAACCAAAACCAAAACACATCTTCCTCTAAACATTCCTTTCCTGTTCATGATTTGGATGATATAATAACTTCCTGAAAATTTGGAGAAAGTGGTGTTCTTAAGGATATACAAAATTAACGAGATTGAATTACTGGATTTATATAGAAATCGTAATAGAATTTGTTAGTGGTTGAAAAGGAAAAGTACTATAAACATTGTAGTTACGTTTGGGAAAGGAAAAGTACTACAAGCGTTATAAGCATACATCACTGTGGGTCCTACTTTAATAAAAATTTTTAAAAAATTACGACAATAAAAAATACCACATCACTATTTAACTAACAAAGGTAGGCCTCTGTCAGTTGTTTTGTCTAGTTAAGGGCTATTTTGAACATTTTCCAAACATGAAGGTTTATTTTGGACATTTTATAAATGTTAGGGTTCATTTTGAACTCTTTGAAAAGTTAAGGTCTAATTTAGATTCGGTCTAAACGTTAGGGGCTAAATTGCTCTTTTGGCTATGATTGATCAGTTTTGGAACAAAGTTCTAATATAAGCTTTTCTGATTTTTGACATTAATCTCGTGGATGGCGCTTCTGTCGTCACTTAAAATAAAGATAGAGTTGATTCTGGTCCTCTTTCTCAATCCTCCACACCAGAGTTTTCAAGATTATTTTGGGCACTCTTTGCTTACCAATTGACCTTCCTGGCACAAATTATCGTCGTGGGTTCTAGGTAAATTTGACATTCTTGTTTATTTCCATGATGTGAGGGGAGATTTCAAGCTATCAATCAAGTTTTATGGATATGTTTTGTAATTGTGTTTCTTCCATGTTGCATAGGCAACCAAAAAAAAAAGGATTGTGAACATGCTTAACTACTTGATGAAAAGTGAAGAAAATGGATATAAATTGATAGAAACATATATAATGAGTCAAATACTCGAGCTATGAAATCGATTATGTTAGATAATGATATTAAGTGGCACATATTTTGTGGTTTAATTATGGAAGTTTAAATCTTATTGGTTATTTGAAAGATTAATAATTATTAAATAAAATAATTATTTTAATTTTATATTCGATGGAGTGTAAAATAAATGAGAAATAGTTAAAAAATTTGGTTTGAATTTTAATGACTTTTTCTCTGTCTGCTTATTTAACTTTAAATTTATTCTATAAACTAAGAAAATATTAAATTAGAACATCAAAATTTATTTTATCATATATTTATCTTGATTAAAATTCAAAATGATTCATCTATCTTTATCACGGATTAAGGTATCTTATTTACTTTTGTAAAATTATTAGATCCTAAAATATAAAGAATCACATATTTAAAACTTATAGTATTACATATATAAAGATTACAGGTAACATCAAATCTTGCTTTAAGAATCAATAATTTTTATTCTAAAGATCGACTAAAATGAATATATTTATGTGTTATATTTCCATGACTTTACCATCATAATTATAAATGTATTGAATTATTGGTTAGGAATTATTTGCATTTAAGTCACATTAATTAATCATGAATGAGATTTTGTATGATAAGATAATGATGATTTGAAAATTGACACACACTATATCGTAATAGATGATTACTCAAAATATTTATGAAATAATTGCATGCTTGATTTTAATTATTGTATTGATTATGAATTCTTGTCGAGATAGAGATAATCTTTATAACTATAAACTAGACATTATCTATTAAAAACAAAATAAATAAAAGAAAATATATTAATATAACTAAACTAAAGGATTGAATTAAGAAAAATTGTATAAAGAATATATATATATATATATATATATATATGGTCATAAATTATATTATTTTAGTAATTTCATAGATGAAATATGTTTTCTATGTAATTATATATCTTAGATTAATAAATATATGATACTTAAAGATAATTAAATTTATTTAGTTTGATATTTATGTAATGAATAATTTGTTAGTCTTCAAAGTGACCAAATTATTAAATTTTCATAAATATCAAATTAAATAATAATAATTAATTATTAATGATAATGTGATGCTTATGATTGAAATGACATAATGATATATATTTAATGGATATACTAAAGTTCATTAATTGTAAAATATTTAAGATTCAATTGAAAGGTTGATTAGTTAATTTTATATCAACAAACATAACTGTGATTAATTGGTATCCTTTATTAGATACGCTTAGTATATATAAAGATAATAAACATATTTAATTATAGTATATGTAATTATCAATAAACATAATATTAAGCATTAGTTTATATTGTTTTGCGTATATGTGTGTGTGTGTGTGTGTGTGTGTGTGTGTGTGTGTGTGTTGTGTTTAATTATGACTTAAAACATTAATGTATGAGCATTTAATATATTTTGTAGTATCTAATTATGTTGTTAGTTATTTGCAAAGTTCGCCTATTATGAAGTTTAATGGACCTAATTTTACTTAACAGTGTGAACAAGTTCAGTTTAACTTAGGAATCTCAAGTCTTGACTTGGCACTCCAAACTAATAAGATCGTTGTTCTTATTGATACCAATAGTGCTTAAGAAAAATCTTTCTATGAACTTTGAGAAATAACATATATATTAAGGTTGATGTTTATGTAGATGACTGTGTCTAGTAATATTTAGGTTGCAATTTCTAAAATTAAAGGTGTTAAGGAATATCTTAAGTTTAAGTTACTTTTGGGGACTTCAATAGATATGCTAATCACCAGGGTCGTTCCTATCATTTTATAGGCCCTGGATGAAATTAAAAAAAAGGTCCCAATAAATCGACAATATACTTAAGTTTACATGTTTGTATTAAACATAAATGATTCAATTTATAAGTTTACATAATCAACTAAATATTAAATGATCATAACACTAACAAATACACAGAAGATCATGATTTATGAAAAACAATTTCTCCGTGCATTTCTAGATGAAAAATAATTAATAATATTATCAAGATCAATATTATCCAACATATCCTTCTCAATATCATCTAATGACCTCAACTTCTTTGAATCAAATAAAAATCCACAAATATTATCAAATGTCGTTAATTGTTCAAATCTATTCTTTAACGAAGTAATTGTCATATCCACAACAACTAGAAAGTAATTAACCCTGAAAGAATCATTAGCTGATTGTATTTCTTCATTATGGTTAATTTCATCAAATTGTCGTTTCCTAATAACATAACGTCTAGTTGGAAATGTAGTGTCATCTTTTGAACTTAAACTGTATATAAGTAGTGTCTCTTCAGAGGATTTTTGCATCTCTTGGTGATAGCTTTGTAAGTAGTAGGAAAGAAAATGCTTTGATGCTTTTTTTATGCAGAGGTGTATGCCAAAACTGATGTTGCCTGCACTTAAACCAACTTTTCAAGTTTTTAGGTTCTACTTCATAGGCATCTTCCTTACTATAGGAATGAAGTGTTTCTTAGATTTTTTAAACATACACTGAATTATTAAATGGTATTTTCATCAATAAAAGAAACTTCTGCTTGGACTCGCTGTTTGTATATATACATCCTTTTGCTGCTGATCTTAAAATATAGGAATTGGATGTTGATATATTGGAAAATGACAAAGCAACTATCAAACTTTTGTAGCTTTATTTTATGTTTCTAGTTTTTGGTTTGAGGCGGAGGACTTGGCGTACGGACTGATATTTTATGGGGAGCTAACAGATGATGAGAAGAAAAGAGTTGAAGAAAAAGTTATTGATGATAGCATCAACGACCTGACCTTCAAGATAAGTTGCCTTCAAATTGTGGAAAATAGACCCTCAGGACAAAACGCTGAAATCATGGGAAAAATTGTGGAATGCAGTCTCAGTTCCAACTAATAGTCATACTATCCTGAGTGCTTTGGATTTGGAATAAAAGTGTGTACTCGTCTGGCTGCTACTTACAGTTTAGCAATGTGAGAAAGTAGTCAAATTTCTGTATAAATTTCACCTATGCATGAGCTATATGTTCCTTCCCTCATTTCTTCCGCTGATTGCAGACGATATGTATACTTTTAGCAATCACGAAGGCCTACTGAATTTATGGTGTGAAGGTATAAGTTTAGCTATGTTATAATCATTAAACAACCAGAATTAGATTTCGCTGCTAAAGTAGTACCTGTTGGAACTTGGAGACTGGAGAAGTCTGAGAGGAGCCAACGTTAAAACATCTAGACTTAGAAGAGAGGGGGCTGTTGAACCCTGCCCAGGGTCGGCACTGCTAACCACCATAAGGTCTGATGGTTCTCATACTATACAAGAGCTGAATGTTGGACCAATGGTGGTTGACAAATTAAATCCCACTTATGTTTTGATAATAATAAAATGTATAGAATTGGTTAAGAAATTATTTCAGGTGATTTGGATTGAAATAAATCAAGACTGCATCAATCTTAAATGGGCAAGACATAAATCATGATGAAATCAAAAAGGAAATAATCTTCATCATGCTAGAGACATTTAAACACGAAGATTATGGGAAGATCTGATTAAATATATCCGTTGGAGTCAGCACAAGTCGACTGTCATGTCATAAGTCGACTAATAAATTAAGGATCATTAGATGGGGCTTGAAACAAGTCGACTAATATGTTACAAGTCGACTATTAATCAAGTGAATATGAGCACTAGTCGACTATCATCACACTAGTCGACTATCATGTCACTAGTCGACTGATCGAAGAGCGAAGTTGAGCCTGCAGTGAAAAATGTTAATACTAGTCGACTATAACACCTCGACTAGTCGACTATCATGTAGCTGATTATAAGGTACTAGTCGACTATAACAGCTCGACTAGTCGACTATCAAGTGAAGCTGACCAAACTTTATTCGAATCATTCAGAAATGGAAAGGAAATAATTTAGCAACGTCTATGAACAATCAGCAACGGCTAGTAGACTTCTCAAACGGCTACAATCATCTTAGAGTCTACAAATAAAAGGAGAAACATCAAGGGATTGATAGAGGGTATCCAAATCAAAGCATACTAATATAGTTCTATCAATTGGATCTCATTCTACTCTTAGCTTGGCCTTAATTCCATTCATATGTACTAAGAGTTAGCATTTCGATTTTCTATCATTGTGATTATTGTGAGTTGAGTGATTAGAGGAGAATCACTTATGAGGTAGGATTTGTGTTGAATGACAAATCAATTGTAAAGGTAGCTTGAGCCAGAAATCAAGTGGTGTTGGTAGGATTTGTTCCGGAAAACAAATCAGTTGTAAAGGTAGCTTGAGCCGGAAATCAAGTGGTGTTGTAAGAGTTCACACTAAACTAAAAAGTGTGCAGTAAAGTGGTTTGTCAAATTCTAAGTGGGAGCTTAGGTAGAGGACGTAGGTCTTAGCACCGAACCTCTATAAAAACAGTGTTTGCTCTTCTTCCCTACTCCTTGCATTTAAATTTGTTTAAATTGTTTTGTTTGAATTAACTTCTGATTTTTTGTAGAACTTTACGAAAAGCTTTAAAGATTTATTCAACCCCCCTTCTAGATCGTTTACAATTGGTCAGAGCAGAAGTATCCAGGGATGGCACACAATAACTGAGCGGAAGAAGGTAACACAAATAATTGCCCTCCTTTGTTTAATGGCACTAACTACTCTTTTTGGAAAAATCCTATGAAATATCACATTATAAGCGAAGGAGTAGAATACTGGAAGATCGTCATCTTCGGTCCACAACTCCATTGAAAGAAAATGGCGAGATAAAAATGGAGCTGGAGTATGACGACAATGATTGGAAGCAAGTATACATTAACGCAAAAGCTATGAAATTGATATACTGTGCTCTTACGGTTGAGGAAAGAAATCGAGTGAACTCATGTACCAATGCTAAAGAAATGTGGGAAAGACTACGCATCACTCATAAAGGAACCAATCAAGTTCGAGAGACAAAGATTAACGTGATTCTCCATGACTATGAAATGTTTGTCACGAAGGAAGGTAAGTCTATTTCCACTATGCTTGATCGTTTTGCAGAAATCATAAACGGATTAGGCAACCTTGGAAAGCATATGACGGATAGCGAGAAGGTGAAAAAGATTCTTCGTTCACTACCGAAAGAATGGGACTCACAAGTCACCGCTATTATGGAGTCTAAGGATCTCAATCATTTAGAATTCAATGCCTTAGTGGGATCTCTCATAAACTATGAGATCATTCTCAAATCAAGAGGAGGAAGAGGTAAGTTACAAAAGTCAATTGCTTTAAAAGCTAATACTTCTTCTCTTGATGAAAGTGACGAAGATATAGATGAAGAAGACGAAGATGAAGAAATAGCAATGTATGCTAGAAACTTGAGAAAATTCAAAGGACTACTCAAAAATAGGAGGAAAGAATTACGTGGTGGAAGAAATGAAGAAAGAAAGAAGGTCCAAGAGCTATGAAGAAAAGAAAAGCAATGAAGAATGTTGGAAATGTGGAAAAAGATGACATCATGCTAGAGAATGCAAAAGCTCATCCTTCACATCAAATCTTCAGAAAAATGACAAGTATGACAAAGGGGAAAAGAAAGCTAGCCTAGTAGCTACTTGGAGTGATGATGAGGAAGCATATCAAAGCAATGATGAAAACAACTTAGCGCTTATGGAAAATAACTCCTTAACAAGTGATGATGAAGATGAGGTAACATTCATTGATCAAGATCTTAGAGATTCTTTTAATGCTTTACAAATTGATTTTGAAGAAGCCATTAAGATCGATAAGAAATTGAGAAAGAAAATAAGAGAACTAGTTGCTGAAAATATTATTTTACATGAGACTATTGATGATTTAGATTGTCCTAAAGAAGATCATTCTACATGCCTTGCTGAAAAGAAAAATCTTACTTGTGAGCTTTATAGACTTAGAAAGGAGTTTTCTTATGTGGTTGGAAAATTTGCTGGTGGAAATAAAAAGTTTGAAAAGATGTTGTCTTTACAAAGATATTCTATTTCTAAACATGGTTTAGGATATGATCCTTTTGATAGAGATTGTTCCCTAATTTCTAAATTTACTAAAGATGACAAAGTTGCTAAATGTGCTGGATGCTTAAAAGATGGTCATATAGAAATTGCATGTAAAAGTATTAGAAGATGTATTAATGTGAAGAAAATCTGGGTGGTAAAATGTACAACATCTCCTAATGTGATTTATATGACTAACCGAAATGGACCCAAAATGGCTTGGGTACCAATGAGAAGAAAGAATATTTCAATTGTAGGTACAAGCAAGGAATGAAAATCTACCAAGCATATGGTACATTGATAGTGGATGTTCACGGCATATGAGTGGAGACAAGAACTTATTTGCAGAAATCAAACCAAAGAATCAAGGATGTGTCACATTTGGAGGCAACAACAAAGGTAAAGTCATTGGTGTTGGTAAAGTGGGTAAGGAACCTTTGCCTACCATTGACAATGTATTGGTTGTTGATGGCTTGAAACATAATTTGCTAAGTGTCTCTCAATTATTTGATATGAATTTTAATGTGACATTTGAATCATCTCATTGTATGGTTAAGAAAGATGAAAATGTTGCTTTCATTTGTTTGAGACATGGAAATACATATATTGTTGATTTACATGATGATAGTTCTTTTAATGAAAAGTGTTTGTGAACATTAAATTGAGACTTGGTATGTGTGATTTGAATTCTATTGGTTGATTGTAATTTTTTGCATACACTAACACAACAAAATGGTCAAGATATTAGGCAAATCTGCAATTCCATCTGAGAATACATCATTATGATCTACATTTAGGCTAAAATGTGATTTTTCTGGAGTTTAGAAATATTCCAGTCGACTAATTAGAGTTTAGGTCGACTGAGGTTGAGGAATTAGTCGAGTAATTGTTGATTGGCCTGTTGACTATTGCATCAAGAGATAAGGTTTAAATGCTTTAGTAGAGTATTACAGTCATAGTCGACTAATACACATATTTTTCTAAACCAGTCGACTAAGTGGCTTCGACCAGTCGACTAATTTTCCATTAGACAACTCCCACTCTTCATTTTATTTTTATTAGTCGACTAATACCCTACTAATCAACTATCAGTCATCTGGGTCTCTTTAAAAACTCAATTCCTTCTCTCAAATCTCCGAAAACACATTCTCTTCTACCTTTGAGATTTCTTCATGATGATATTTCTCCACCATGATGGTTTTTGTATCTAGCCAAGATCGACATTTCATATTGTTTGTGACTGTTACTTGAGACTATTTGTGTTTGATGGCTTGTTTCTCTATTTAATGTAATTGTGATAATTTTTCCTCTTCATATTTGTGTTTTATATTGATGATTATTTGTGTTTCATCTATTTCATCTTGTTGGTTTGTATTAGTTGTTTTGATTATGACAAAAAGGGGGAGTAAAATGGGAAATTGGATATTCTTTAGTTACTTGATTAAGGGGGAGTATGTGGTAATTGTCTTTGATTTGAGTCTATCTTGATTTCAAATTACTTTTATGAATTTGATCTTACAAGGTTATTAAATTCAATATTTTATATGATTGAGGGGGAGACTTCTAACCAAAATGACAAGGTATAAAAACCTTGATCAATGTTTCTTTGTTTTCATTTCTTAAACAATTTCTACGTGTTTTGTCATTATCAAAAAGGGGGAGATTGTTGGACCAATGGTGGTTGACAAATTAAATCCCACTTATGTTTTGATAATAATAAAATGTATAGAATTGGTTAAGAAATTATTTCAGGTGATCTGGATTGAAATAAATCAAGACTGCATCAATCTTAAATGGGCAAGACATAAATCATGGTGAAATCAAGACGGAAATAATCTTCATTATGCTAGAGACATTTAAACATGAAGATTATGGGAAGATCTGATTAAACATATCCGTTGGAATCAGCACAAGTCGACTATCATGTCATAAGTTGACTAATAAATTAAGGATCGTCAGATGGGGCTTGAAACAAGTTGATTAATATGTTACAAGTCGACTATTAATCAAGAGAATAGGAGCACTAGTCGACTATCATGTCACTAGTCGACTGATCGAAGAGCGAAGTTGAAACCTGCAGTGAAAAATGTTAATACTAGTCGACTATAATACCTCGACTAGTCGACTATTAGGTAGCTAACTATAAGGTACTAGTCGACTATAACAACTCGACTAGTCGACTATCAAGTGAAGCTGACCAAACTTTATCCGAATCATTCAAAAATGGAAAAGGAAATAATTTAGCAACGTCTATGAACAATCAGCAATGACTAGTAGACTTCTCAAACGGATACAATCATCTTAGAGTCTGCAAATAAAAGGAGAAACATCAAGGGATGGATAGAGGGTATCCAAATCAAAGCATACTAATATAGTTCTATCAATTGGATCTCATTCTACTCTTAGCTTGGCCTTAATTCCATTCATATGTACTGAGAGTTAGCATTTCGATTTTCTATCATTGTGATTATTGTGAGTTGAGTGATTAGAGGAGAATCACTTGTGAGGTAGGATTTATGCCGGAAGACAAAACAATTGTAAAGGTAGCTTGAGCCAGAAATCAAGTGGTGTTGGTAGGATTTGTGTCGGAAAACAAATCAGTTGTAAAGGTAGCTTGAGCCGGAAATCAAGTGGTGTTGTAAGAGTTCACACTAAACTAAAAAGTGTGCAGCAAAGTGGTTTGTCAAATCCTAAGTGGGAGCTTAGGTAGATGACGTAGTTCTTAGCACCGAACCTCTATAAAAACAGTGTTTGCTCTTCTTCCCTACTTCTTGCATTTAAATTTGTTTAAATTGTTTTGTGTGAATTAACTTATGATTTTTTGTAGAACTTTACGAAAAGCTTTAAAGATCTATTCATCCCCTCTTTTAGATCGTTTACACTGAAATGATAAATATAATAGAAAGATTAAGATCTATGGGAATGTAAGTGAGTGAAGTTTCCTTGTGCAATTTATTTTTAACTTGCATCATGAATATGGTCCATTCTAAATGAGTCACAATACTATAAAGGGCAAATAAAATGTGAATGAATTTCAATGTATGCTTATATAAGAGAAAGTAAGGGTTATGAAACAAAGAGTTCACTCAATTAATTTATTGGTCATCAAGGAGCCAGAAAGAAGTTCAAAAAGGATAAACAAAAGGGAAAACATGTACTGTATTAGGTTAATGTATTATAAACTTTAATCAGTAAGAAGAAACTAAGGAAAGATAGATGCCATTTTTGTAAGAAAAGTAGACATTATCATAAAGATTGCATAAAACATAAGACATGGTTCAAAAAGAAAGGTAAGCCTAGTGTTTTAATATGTTTTAAGTCAAATTTACTGAAAGTTCCTTATAATATTTGGTAGATTGATTATGGATGTTCCATTCGTATTACTAATACAATGTAGGGATCCTTATGACCCAAACTATAAATTTAAATGAAAAGTTTGTTTCTTTGGGAAATTGAGTCAAAGTTGTAACATCCCGTCACCCATCTTAAGGCTAAAATTGTAAATGTGAGAGATTATGGAGAAAATAGGAAACACTTTTTATGCTCATGCATTTCATGTTATGCACATATATGTGAATAGTAAATTTTGCACACATCAAAATAATTATACATGCATTCATTGATACTTAGGGGTATCCCATATCGGCTGGAGAGGAGAACGGAGCATGCCTTATAAGGGTGTGGAAATCTCTCCATTGTAGAAGCGTTTTTCATGCCCCAACGCACAGGATCTCATTAGAACTTTGAAGTTAAACGTGTTAGGGCAAGAGCAGTACTAGGATGTGTGACCTCCTAGGAAGTCCTGAAAAAACAAAACCGTGAGTAATATGTGATATGTGAATATGCTAAGAAATAGTGATATGATCTGACAAAGATGTATTGTTGGCTTGCAAAGTGAAAATTTTGAATAATCTAAGATATTAAGGAACTAGTTAAGATAGTGAATGATAAAATAAGTGATTGAAAGATCTAGTGAGTCTATTGATCGTGGTAATTTGGATGAAAGTATTCAAGTAAAGAGGTTATATGGAAAACGAAGGAGCATATGAGCAAAGATTTCCTTTGCCTTATTGATCTATCAGATATTAATTTTAAGGACGAAATTTCTTTTAAGGAGGGGAGAGTTGTAACATCCCGTTACCCATTTTAAGGCCAAAATTGTAAATGTGAGAGATTACCGAGAAAATAGGAAACACTTTTCATGTTCATGCATTTCATATTATGCACATATATGTGAATAGCGAATTTTGTACATATCAAAATAATTGTACATGCATTCATTGATATTTAGGGGTATCTCATATCAATTGGAGAGGAGAACAAAGTATGCCTTATAAGGGTGTGGAAACCTCTCCCTTGTAGACGCGTTTTTCATGCCTTAATGCACCGGATCCCATCAGAATTTTGAAGTTAAATGTGCTAGGGCAAGAGCAGTACCAGGATGGGTGACCTCCTGCTCCTAGAGGCCGAGACCCAAAGAGGACAATATCTACAAGTGGGTAGACGCGAGGCCTAAGAGGCCGAGGCCCTGTGGACGCGAGGCCTGAGAGGCCAAGATCCTACAATTGGTATCAAAGCCAGTATCTGAGCGGTATGCCAGCGCGGACATTGGGCCTCCTGAGGGGGGTTGGATACTTAGGAGTATCTCATATCGGCTGGAGAGGAGAACGAAGCATGCCTTATAAGGGTGTGGAAACCTCTCCCTTGCATACGTGTTTTCCACGCCCTAACGCACCGAATCCCATCAGAACTCCGAAGTTAAACGTGCTAGGGCAAGAGCAGTACTAGGAGAAGTCCTGGAAAAACAAAACCGTGAAGGTGCGAGGCCCTAGAGGCTGAGACCTAAAGCGGACAATATCTATAAGCGGGTGGGCGCGAGGTTTGAGAGGTCGAGGCCCTGTGGACACGAGGCCCGACCTCGGGCCGAGGTCCAACAAAAGCTCTAATTGAAACTATTGGAACCTACTGTCTGATTTTATACAATGGACCGTTTAGACCTTTTCTAAACTCTTTTTTTTTCCACAACTTCTGGAAGCATAACTTTTTTGTCAAAACTTGATATTGTTCTATAATCTTTTAAATTCAGTAATGGATTTTTTCATTAAAAGAAATTATATTTTTAGTGAAAGCAAAAGTTGTTACTAAAAGCAATGATATTAGTCACTATTATTAATAGTGTCCAATTTTTAAAGTCATTACCTCCCGTCACAAATACTTTCATCATTAATGAAATAGTGACTAACTTAGAAAATGGTCACAATTGTGCAACATTTTTGTGACAAAAGTACTGACACTAAAAGTTATGGAATGTGTGACAAAGCTATATGGTCACAGTAACTTGACATATTTGTGACAAGTTTATTGTCACAAATAATATAAAGTAATGAAGAATTAAGTTGTACCAATACTTCATTTTATCGTGACAAGTTTATCATGACAAACAATATAAAGTAATGACGAATTAAGTAGTAACAATACTTTATTTTATTATGACAACATCATCACCACTAAAATAATTGAAAATAGTAACAAAATATTTATCACTAGTGCTTTTTTTATATCAATATCCATTACTTCTTGGTCACTAATATTTTAAGAAAAAGTGTCAACATCATTTTGTCACAAAATGAAAATTTGCTTTTACAAAATATAATGTCACTAATGTGTTTATTATTGTCACAAATAAAACTATCAATTCAACAATAGAATTGCATTAGTAGTAAAATAAATTTGCATCAATGACCATATTGTCTAATATATTTTGTCACAAGTATGAAAGTTATATGTTATAATAAAGTTGTCACTAAATAAAGATTATATGTTACAATACATTTATCATTAATGTGTTCATGTTTTCACAAATAATATTATTAAATTTAACAATTTAATTACTTAATCGATAAACTTTTTTGCATTGGTAGCTATAAAATAGAAGTTGTCACAAATGATACGATTTTTAAGTGTCAAGATATTGTCACACAAGCAAATAAAATTATTAGTATAAATAAAATATATAAAATCACCAAAATTTACAAAATTCAAATTTCCAATATATAAAATTGTAAAATTTAATATCCAAGACAATTATATTTATTACTATTATTCCAAATTTCTATGTACTAATTTAATCTAAAACTCTCCAAGGTAAATTTTGCTAGTGATTCTTATAGATGAAGTTCATTTAGTTTGCTCAAACATAATTATCTTTTGATTATAGTGTTCTTTATGATGGATTGCATAAATTAAAACTTGATAATCCTTTTGATGGAACTATATTGACCTGCATCATAATGTTGGTATTAAATAAGGTTTTATAAATAACTTTGACTTATTTGTTGCATAAACTTTTAGGTCAAATATCTAAAGAAAGAATGACCATTTAATAAATAATGAAATCCTTTTAGTTTTACATTTTATTAAACTTGGCATTTGTATGGATTGTATTAAAGGAAAACATATAAACCACATAATTAAGAAAGAAGCCATAATAAGCACACTACTCCTAGATTATATACAGTTATATATATGGGTCTTTCAGTATTCCATTAATTAGCGGAGAAATCTATTATCACCTTTATTAATGATTTTCATGTTATGACTATATCTATTTACTCCATGAAAAATATTAATTAGTAGATGCCTTAGAGGTGTTTCTCAATGATGTGGAAAGATAATTACATAAAAAAGTGAAAATTATCAGACTGATAGGAGTGGCGAATATTATAGGAGATAGAATAAAATTGGATAATGTCCTAGTCCATTTGCTAAATTCCTAAAAAAGTATGGCATATGTGATAATGCACAATGCTAAGTACACCACAACAAAATGGTATAGTTGAACTGCGTATTCATACTTTAATAGACATGATTAGGAGTATGATGAATCATTGCTCTTTACTTAGATCATTGTATATGTATGCTTTGAAAAATGCTATGTATTTATTAAATAGGGCATCTTTTGAACTATAGATAGGAATAAAATATAGTTTAAGGAACCTACATCTTTGGAGATAAGTGATAATTTATAATCCACATGAAAGGAAATTGGATTAGAAAATAAACAATGAATTCTTCATTGGTTATCTAGAAAAGTCTAGATGGTACATTTTTTATTATCCTAATAATAGTACAAAAATTGTTGAACGAAAAATGGTAGATTTATTGAAAATGGTGAAATTAATGGGAGTTTAGAATCACACAAAGTGAAAATTCAAGAACTTAGATTACAAGTCTCCTTTTCTATAACTTCTCCTCAAGTGTTTGTTTCTATAGTTGATGAAAATTTTGATAACTTACAATAACAACAAATACATTACCAAACTCTAAATAACTAAGTCACTATTAATGAATATGTTATATATGAGCCATATGAAGTAGCATTAAGAAGATTTTAAAGAAAAATGAGATCAACTATTTTTGATGATTATATGGTTAATTTACAAGAGGAAGAAGGTGATTTAGGAATTGATAAAGGTCCAACATATTTTCACAAGCTACTAAAAGTGAAAATTGTAATAAGTGGTTAGATGTAATGGAGGAAGAGTTGATATCTACGGATGATAATGAAGCTCAAAAACTTATTAAATTGCCAGAAGGTTGTAAGACATTTGGGTTTAAATGGGTTTTTAAGACCAAATATGACTCTAATGGCAATATTGAACAATACAAAGATAGATTTTTTCCTAAGGTTACATTAAAAAAGATGGTGTTAATTATAATGAGGCATTTCTTCTATTTCGAGAAAGCACTCAGTTAGAATTAGTATGGTGATGGTGATTTAGAACTCTATCAAATGAATGTGAAAATTGCCTTTTTGAATAAGAATTTAAAGGAAGAAATCTGTATGAATTGATATATGGGCTTTCTAATTGCAAGAAAGAAAAATATGCTATGTAAACTTAAGAAGTTAATATATATGTTTAAACAAGTCTTTTGACAATGATATCTTAAGTTTGATGGTATTATTACTTCTTTGAATTTAAAGAAAATATTGTTGATCTTTGTATATATAAAGGTCAATATGAGCGATTATATGTTTCTAGTCATATGTGTTGATGATATATTACTTGTTATTAATGATCTTAGTTTATTACATGAGACTAAGACATTTCTCTTTAAAATTTTGAAATGAGAGATATGGGTAAGAGATCTTATATAATATGAATTGAAATATTCCATGGTAGGTCACAAGGAATATTAGGTTTATCTCAGATAGTATATATTAACAAAATTTTAGAGATAAAAGATAGAAAATGTTTTATAAATTTTGTTCCAATTTATAAGGAGATTAATTTAGTCTTAAGTAATGCCCAAAGAATTAATTGCAGACATAACAATGGAAAAATTCTTTATACATCTATTGTTAGGTGTTTAATGTATATTTAGATGGAAAAGATTCTTTATACATATATTTTTAGGTGTTAATGTATATTTAGACTTTCATTAGACTATACATTATTTTTTCTGTTGGAATGTAAGACATATATTAAACTAATCCTAGATTAAAATATTGGAATGTTGCAAAGAAAATATTAAGATACTTACAAGGAATAAAAGATAATATGCCACTTCTAGGAGATCCAATCATCTTGAATGATTGGATACTCAGACTCATACTATGCCATATATGTGAATACAAGAAAATCCATATATAGCTATCTATTCCTATTAGTTATATAAGCAATTTCAAGGTAGAGCACGAAGCAGTCTATCATTAGTATGTCTACTATAGAAGATGAGTTTGTGGCATATTTTAAAGCTATTATTCATGGTTTATGGCCGCAAAACTTTATTTTAGGACTTGAAATTATTAACAGTATTGCTAAGTCATTAAGAATTTATTCTGACAATGTCATGGTAGTCTTCTTTTCAAAACAAAAAAGTGTTCAAAAGGTGTTAAACATATAAAAATAAAATACTTTGTTGTTAAAGAAGAAATTCAGAATAAAGAGTATTAATCCAAGATATTAGCACAAATCTTATGATTGGAGATCCATTAACAATGAGAAGAATGTGCATTTCTAATGTTCCATGGTTAAACAAAATATAATTATGTATTTTATGTATTTACAATTTAAGCTTATTTATGTACTATTTCTAATATTTAAGTCTCTTGTTATTTATTATTTTCTGTTAGAATATATACATGAATGATTATGTGAATTTTAACAAGATTTATCTTTTACAAATACACTATTATTGAGGCATTAAAATATATATCATTATTGATTATATTAAGTTTTGAATTAGTTTTGTGATATATAGAAAGAAGTATAGCACATCAAAAGTGTAATAGCTCCATGTTTTCTTTACTTAATTATGATTTTTTTGTGACAAAAAGGATTTAACTTTTATTATACACATATTATGTCATATTATTAAAACATGATTATGTTTTATAGGTCAAGTAGGACACTATTAGATAATATCACTAAGTGACTCATATTTTGTGGTTTAATTATATAAATATGTAAATTTTATTAGTTACTTGAAGGAGATAATTATTAAATAAGATAATTATTTTTAAATTTTTATTGACAGAGTGTGAAATAAAAGAAAAATAATTACAAAAGTGTCATTTGAGTTTTAACAACTCTTTTACTTATTTTGTTTAGTTTTATTGCATCAAAATTAGAAAAATAAAAGTTGGAAGAGATAAAATTTAAATCTTGTTTGGTCAAAAATTATTTTGATTAAAGTTTAAATAATTTTCTTATCTTTATCATGGATAAAGAAGTTTATTTTAATAAAATCATTTTTATTTTATAAAATTATTAAATCTAAAAATCTAAAATTACGATTCTAAAATTTACAATGTTTTAGATAAGCTAAGACGAGGAGATGACCGAGCACAAAGAAATTACCTACTCAAATGTTCCATTTGGTTTTGGCATCAGAGGTAGTTACTATAACGGTTCTAATCCAGTTTGAGATTTTATTAGCAACTAAATATATATCTTTCCTTTTCTCCACGAAGAGTAAATGATTGTTGAGAACGATGTTCGTAGTCGTAGAAGGATGACATTAGGTTGTCCAGGTCTAGTTAGGGAAAAATGTTGGAAATGTAAAACTTAGATCAGGTTCAGGTTCTTGTTTCCCTTGATGCAGGTTATCCTTGAGACCTCAAGATCGACTACAGTTGTTAATGGAGTTTTAAGGACAATCACTAAAAAAATGGAAATTAGAAAAAAGTGGATACAAGTTTGTAGCTTTCATTGTATTTAACGGGCTTAAGAAGTTGTTTTATAGCTACGTAATTTAAACCACCACAAAAAGATATCATGAAATTTACTAAATTTGAAGGTACTGGTGTTGAGTGTATTCAATTTGCCAAAATAAAGTTAACCAAGTTTACTAAAATGTATTGGCAAAATGTGTTATAAGATATAGCTCTATTTTTTTTTTTTGAAGATAAGCGAAATTAGCGCACAAAACAGACAAAGGCAGGAAAGACAAAGAAAAATAACCCAAGCCAACAGGCTTACCCCGTACACCCGAAACCTACTAGCCTTTCACCCTCAACAATAAAAGAATCCAAACTATCTGAATTTAAAATGGAGACTAAGCAAGAAGGACGATCAGTCCAGTGATGTGAGTTTGCATGTAATAAGGCTATCCTGGCTAAAACATGAGCCGCCTTATTGGCAATCCTAAGCGTCCATTGAAAGGACAAGTGAAGGAAATGTCGCTAGATTGATAAGCAATCAAGAGGCAAAATTTCAATCTCAGACCGATTTGGCGAAGGAGCTAAAATTGACTGGACGACTGCCAAACAATCCGACTCCACAATAACCTTTTCAAGTTGTTGATTTTTAACCAAGATAGAGCTTCCCTTATAGACATAATTTCGGCCATAATTGGGTCAAACAGGGTAGGTAAAAAACCTGAAATAGCAGTCACAAACCTCCCTCGTGCGTCCCTAAGTAACGCAGCAAAGCCCGTGACATTCTTTTCTTTAAAGACCACCGTATCTACGTTACATTTAAGAAACCCTTCCTGAGGTCTAACCCATGCAGAAGAGATAGCTCTTAAATCGTCAGTCAAGGTGTTGGCCTTCTTAAACATCTCCTGTGTAACACCTCACTCCCGCGAGACCCGAACCCGACATCTACAGTGATATCCGAACCCGTGTCTCACGAGGGTGGTATGCTAGCGCAGTAAAAACAGTCAATTATTCGGTAAAATTTTTTTTTGAAAACATTTGAGTGCACAGAAATCAATAAACCCTTTGGACCCGCGATGCGGAAACATTTTCAATCAAAACACAATTTCAATAATCAATTCACGATACAATATTAGTCAGTTGGGGCCCTCTAGTAACAAGACAATTCTACTGAAACAAAATTTACAAATCAATCGAAAGACTCAAATGCGAGACATGAGACCGATCCCGACCGAACTCGACTTGCTTGTCATATCGTACTCTCGCCTCATCTAACGGGGTACTCGCCAAATCCTGAAAAAATAAATGCAATGTTGGGTGAGTTTGCGAACTCAGTGAGAAACCATCATCGATGGTCCACCCAACTCATGCATATACAACAATTCATATAATATCCCATATTGTCACCATCTAAATTATCTCAGGCATTGACACTTTTACACATTCGATATCACATATAACACTTATCAGACGAATATTCAACATTAACACCTTTTTCCCACATTTACACATAAAAGTTACACTCATGAACTTTTCCCATTATTATCCATTCTTTTCTGAGTTGTGACTGAGCGCCTAACAGTAGCAGAATTTAGACACATTTAGGGAGTAGGAGAGCCCTCTGGGTATGCACTGACTCCCCTCGAGCACAAGGCTCGGCTCGATAACAGTAATCACATTTTAGGCGAGTATGAGAGCCCTCAGGGTATGCACTACTGCCCGCTCATATTAGGGATAGGAGAGCCCTCTGGGTATGCACTAATCCCTCTCAGTGGCAGCTCCAGTCACAACCATTATTATTAACCGATTATGGAATTCATTTATCACAATATAACGCACATGTATCAAATCACATTCACAATCATTGCACATTTCAAAGACCAATACCTATTTCTTCGGACCTTCGGTCCGGTAATTCAGTCATTGACATTTATGATTATCTCATTGATGCATTCATGGTCATTTACTCACACAATAGCACTTCAAAATCACATGTTCAATATTTCAGACACCCATGGTCCGAAATCAATCAAATCAGACATACACATATCCATCCATTATCTCCACATGGTATCATTGCAAAATATTAAACACATAAAAGCTGAGGAACCAACTAGATTACTCACCTGAACTTCCTAGCTGTTGCCTGGAAGCTCCAGCACTGTCCGTGGATTATCGATCCATCGACTCTATAACAATCAATTAATTTCATTCATCACAAAATGTACAGTCAAAATAATTAATGATGCACATGCCTTGAATAAAAGATGTACTATGCCTATTCATGATTTTCCCAGTACCGATTCCCATTTTTCACTTTCTTTGACCACATCTAATTTCCCACTCATTTGCTCAAAAATAACTCACTTCTAATTCCATAGCATGTTATAGAACTCCATCAATTTCATTTCTAATATTCAGTCCATTTATCCAGTCATGTTTGTCAGGGAATTACCTCAAAATCAACAGCACTGTTCTCTAGGTCGAATTCATCCTTTATGCTCAGTTCCTAAAATTCTCAATAACATTGAATTCACTTTCAAAGTCTCACATTATACCCCAATTACTCAAAACAATTCTTAGGATGCAATACCATCATATTTCTTAGCTTTCTTTCACTAATTGAGATCACAAAAATCTAAATTCAAACTCTCAATCTTTTCCTCAATTGTAGACCTCTTTCTCTAGATCACAACGAATCAAACCTCACCTCAATTGGAGGTCTACACCATTAGTTATGCCTCATAAATTAAAACACAACTTTCAGAAATTCGTCCCTCGCCGCGGCCTATCATCTCTCGCCGCGGCATGTAAAGGATCGCTCGCCTCGGCGTGGGAACCATTCGCCGTGGCGAACACCTTCACTGGACTCGCCGCGACGTAGAGCAAAAAGGTTCGCCGCGGCGTGAATTCATTTGCTCGCCGCGGCGAGCACGCATTTTCTCGCCGCGGTGAGGCCTTTTCCAGACGTCGCGACGTGCGGCCCACATCGTCTTCTCCGATCGATTTTTTCGAGCTTTCTCTCTCTAAAAACCAGTATTAATCACTCTAAACCACCCAATCTTTCATATTTAACCCCATGAATGCATTTAACACAATAATAAACAACATTAAAACCAAGAATACTTACCAATCAAGCCTTAAATCTCCAAACTACCGAAAATCGTCTATCCCTTTCCTCTTCTCTCTAACATCAACGGTGAGCTTCCAACTCTAAAAAATCATCACTCTCACAAGGCTTTGGCTTGATCTTTAACCACAAAGATGGAACAAGCAAATCTTGAAGGTGAAGATCGAAAATCACCGAGGAAGGGGAAGAAGAAAACGTGCCCTAGGTATATGAAATGGGTTTTTAGGTTTCAGAAGAGGATTTAGGCATTATAAAGGGGTTTCCCTTTTCCTCTAACAAAATCATTTCCAGTCCAATTTGCCTCCGAATTTCAATAGCTCGGCACATAAATTTCTAAAATCATATTTCTAAATTTTTCCATCGCCATTAGACAATTATTTCAATCCTATTCAGTCAATCAGTCCGCCACTCAGAGAATTTCAGGCCTGGACATTTTCTCCTAATTATTCCAGAAACTTTTCCTAAAGTTCACTGTCTACTGGCGATCACTCTAATACAGTTCCCACTCAATATTCAAACTCAATTAGTCCAAATCTATATATTACTTAAATCTCAATCCCTATCTCCCAATTCCCGCTTAAAAATGTCAAGTCTTCCTTCTCATAATGCATTTAATGCTTATCAATTCATTTAATGCTAACAGAATGTCAAACCTTTTCACAAACCATTTAATGCTTCTGAAATGCTTTTCCAATCCTTTAATGAATAATTAGTATTAGTTCATATATTTATGTAAATATTATTTTGTTCTTGTATATATAGATATAATAACAAATATATATATATATATATTACTAATTAATATCAATTATAATATATTTAACACCAACAAAATTTTTCTTTATAACATAAATAATTTTAAGTAAATTATAATTTATTATATTATAATTATCGACAGTTAAATCAAAATTAACTAATTAGTTAATTAATTTATTATATTTTAAGGAATTTTTAATTGTTGTTAAATATATTATAATTTATACTAATGAGTAATATATATGTATTTGTAATTATATATATATATATATATATATATATATATATATATATATAATAACAAAATAATATTTAGATAACTATATAAATTAATGATAATTAGTGATATATATATTTGTTACTATAATAATAACAATAATAAAAATCATTTGTTATATAATAATGTTATATAAAGAAGTTACCTCACAAGAAGTTGCACAAGAGGTGACTTTAAAAATCTTATTATAGACGTCACCCTATATATTTTTGTACTAAATAATTTTTAATTTTATTTTAAAAATATTATTATTATAATCATTATTATAATTATTATTGTAATTTATTATAATTATCAATGATTTAATCAAAATTAACTAATTAGTTAATTAATTAATTAATAACAAAATAATATTTAGATAACTATAAAATTAATTCTAATTAATAATATATATTTGTTATAATAATTAACTAATGAGTTAATTAATTGATTATATTTTAAGGAATTTTTTAATTGTTGTTAAATATATTATAATTTATACTAATGAGTAATATATATGTATTTGTAATTTTATATATATTATACGTATATATAATAACAAAAATAATATTTAGATAACTATATAAATTAATGCTAATTAGTGATATATATATTTGTTACTATAATAAAATAAAAAATCATTTATTATATAATAATGTTATATAAAGAAGTTACCCTCGTGCAAGTTGCACAAGGGTGACTTTAACAATCTTATTATAGATGTCACCCTATATATTTTTGTACTAAATAATTTTTAATTTTTTAAAAATTATTATTATTATTATCATTATTATAATTATTATTATATTTTATTATAATTATCAATGATTTAATCAAAATTAACTAATTAGTTAATTAATTAAATAATAAAAAAATAATATTTAGATAACTATAAAATTAATACTAATTAGTAATATATATTTGTTATAATAATAATAATAATTAATTTATTATAATAAATTTAAATAATAATAATAATATAATTATTTAATATATAATAATGCTATATAAAGAAGTCACCTCATCTATTTGCACGAAGGTTATATTTGTTATTATATCTATATATAATAATAATAATAAATTTCAAAAGTAATAATAATTATAAAATATATATATATATAAGAATACCAAAGTCACCTCTTGAATTTTCACGAGGTGACTTCTCAATTTGTCATTCTTTTCTATATATATAATAAAAATAATATTCACGAGGTGACTTCTCAATTTGTCATTCTTTTCTATATATATATATATATAAATATATATATATAAATAAAAATAATACTTATATAAATATATAAATATATATAATGAAGTTCGAGTCAATTTATTAATTATAATATAATTAATAAATTAATCATATTAAATTAAAATGAATTAAAAGTGACAAAAAATATATGAGCTAATTAGTCAATAATACTAAATATGAATTAATCTATTAATTTATTTAATGTTTTAAAAATATTATTTAATTAATAAATTAATTTATTATATTATAATTATCAACAGTTAAATCAAAATTAACTCATTATTTAGTTAATTAATTATATTTTAAAGAACATTTTTTGTGTTAATTATATTATAATTAATACTAATTAGTAATATATATATATATAATGTACATATATATAATGACAAAATTAATATTTACAAAAGTTATAATAATAATAATAAACTTATTTAATATATATAATAAAATAATATTTACATAAATATATAAATATATATAATGAAATTTAAAATCACAGTGCCAAAAAGAATAATTACATAAATATATAAATATATATGTTGAAGTTCGAGTATAAGGATAATAACAAAATATATATTACTAATTAGTATTAATTCATATATTTATGTAAATATTATTTTGTTGCTATATATATATGTATAATATATATGTCTGTATATATATATATATAGATATCATAACAAATATGTATATTACTAATTAATATTAATTATAATATATTTAACACCATTCAATTTTTTGTTCTTTATAATATCATTAATTAACTAATTAGCTAATTTTGATTTTACTGTTGATATTTATAATATAATATAATTCATTAATGAATTAAATTATAATTTATTTAAAATAATTTAATTAATATATTAATTAATATTTAGTATTATTGACTAATTAGCTCATATATTTTTTGTCATTTTAATTAATTTTAATTTATATAAATAATCTACTAATTACATTATAATTCATAAATTGATTTGAACTTTATTATATATATTTATATATTTAATTGTTATTTAAAATATAATTAATTAATTAACTAATTAGCTAATTTTGATTTTACTGTTGATAATTATAATGTAATTAATCAATTAATTTATTAAATAATATTTTTATAAATTAATATAATTAATAGATTAATTAATATTTAGTATTATTGACTAATTAATCCATATATTTTGTCATTTTCATTTTATTTTAATTTATATATGATTAATTTATTAATTAATAAATTGACTCGTACTTCATTATATATATTTATATATTTATGTAACTATTCTTTTTGATACCGAGCAATATGTTAAATTTATACTTGTGTTTTCCTTTCAATTTTGTTATTAAAATTCACTTTACTTTAATGAAATTGATGAGAAAGAATTGTTTGATTTGATAACTTTGGGTTTTGAATGGATTTGTATGAGTTATGAAAGTAGAGTGAATGAGTTGATTGAAATGGAAATTGAAAATCAAATATGTATTGTGAAATAAAGGTATTTATACTTAAAGGAAATTGATAAGAAAATAATGATTTTGATTTTCATACCTTCGGGTTTTGAGTAGATTGGTATGATTTATGAAATTAAAGTGGATGAGTTGATTGAAATGAAGTTAAATAGCAAGAATTAAAAAGAAAAAGTGTAAAAATTTGAAGAATTTAGAAAGTTTGACTTTTTAACCTTTGAGAGTTGACTTTTGACTTAGTCAAAAGTTTAGAAAATATTCAACATGAAACTTGTAGATTATGTTGAGAGCTTTCTGTAGCCATAAAGTTTGCAATTTTTCGATATCGGGAGTGAAAGTTATGGCCAGTCAAAGTTTATGTGTATTTTTAGGTTAACCATTATTTAGCTGAAACTTTGACTGAGAAATTGACCTAATTAGAAGTTGAATCAGCCATTAAGTTCTTCATAAAAGTTGAAGATTTTGAAATGATCTTTAGTTTGACATAAAGTATGAAATTTTTCGATCAAGAAATAATAAGTTATGATTTTTACAAGTTTCCGTTCTGATTTTAGCATGAATATTAGAAGACATAATCTTTGACCGGAAAATTGACTTCCTTAGAGGTCAAAATGATTTTTTTGTCCTTCATGAAAGTTGTAGAGGACTTTCCGAGCTTCGCATTGATATAAAATATGACATGTTTGAAATTTTGAGTTGAAAGATATGAATTTTACAAGTTATGGGATTATTAGGACATATTAATTTTGGACAAAATATTTGATTAGAAATTTGACTACATTAGAGACAAAATTGATCTTTGAGGTCTACATGAAAGTTGTAGATCTTCCTTCAAGCTTTCCATAGAGACCAAGTTTGTAAAATTTGGAGTTCTGAGTCAAAAGTTATTGAAGTTTAAAGTTGAGACATCTGTTAAGAAGAAAGGGTCGCAAGTCCACTCGAAAGTCGCGGTCGTGCAAGCACACGATCGCGACTCTGCAGGTTCACTGGTATGTCGCGATCATGCACGCGCACGATCGCGACTCTGCTGGATTACCTGAATGTCGCCGTCGTGCATGCGCACGATCGCGACTTCCCTATTTGTTTAAGAAAGTTAATTTTCTGAACATATTTCACTTTTTTGCTTATATCTTTTCCGTCCGACATCCGATTGACTTGATTCTTGTGGCGTTGGATTCCTAAGACAATTATCTACATCATCATAAAAAATTTGTATTTTTATGAGATTAAATTAACGGTGATTAATTTAATCAAAGTGAGTAAGATAATTTTCCGAATATGGTTCAGTATTTTGCAAAATTCGGGATCTGTGGAGATCCGATTGAAGTGATTCTTGTGGCAAAATAAAATTAAGATATGGGGATACAAGTCATATGAAGAAATGAAATTTTAATTTTGCCTCTAAGACTTTCAATTTCTGAATGAAAGTTCGGATTAATGTGTAGTTTTTGGATTAGGAACATCTGAGAGTATTTTGGGCATTATTAATTTAATTATTATTGTTTATGATTTTGGCATGTTTTACTGTATATTAGTTTTTATTAAAAAATAATATTATTATAAAAAATGTTTATTATTATTCATAACATTATGAAATTCCTTATTATTATAAAGTGTATTTATTTGTTATTATTAATCGTAATTTTACTAATTAATTTTTTTTATTATTATTACTGTTTCATTATATTTAATTAATAATTTATTAATAAATATTATATAAGTGATTAAAATGAATTTAATTAATTAAAATTAAAAAAACAAAGCAAGCTTGAGATAATTTAATAATATAATTTCATTAATTTATTGTTAACTTATTAATTATCTTCTTATCTAAAACAAATTAAATTAAATTAAATTAATGAAAATTTATTAATTAAATTTATTTTATCTCTTATATAATATTTATTAATAAATTCTGAATTAAATAAAATGAAACATTTTAAAATTATCTTCTTATCTAAAACGAAATATTTATTTAAATTATTTTAATTATTAAATCAAATATAAATTGAAGTTTATATATTTTGAAGATAATTTAATAATATATTAACAGAAATTATATTAGAAAAATAAAGATCACTAATTTTATAATGATTTTTATTTTGGATAATATTATTTTTAATCGGGTTAATGTGTCATATGAAATAATTGAATTCAATTCAAATTTTAATGGATTTGTTCCAAATAAATGTAATTGAATTCAGTGTAATTGAATTCTAATATTATTGGATTTGTTCCAAAGATTGTAATTGAATTCAATTCTAATATTACTACATTCGTTCCAAGCAGTGTAAATTGAATTCAATCCCAACTTCATTAATGTAATTGAATTCAATTCAATAATGAATTCAATTTGAAAATTTCCAAACAGTCCGTAAATTTGTGATAAAGTTATGACTAATAATAAGCAAATTCTTTTCAAATTATACATTTATTAATCATAACTAATATTCTTATTAATATTGTAACAACCCGTGCAAAGCACGGGGTTTATAACTAGTTTCTCAATAAATCACAATCAAATCTAATATCTCATAATTTCACACTTCATATCATATTCACGTATTTACAATCAAAAGCCGAGAAATGTCATGAATGCATGTACCTATATGCGCATGTGCAAAAGACTCATGGCTTCCAAAATTAGAGGTCGACAGATGCTCAGTCAATATTATGCGATTATATCCTATCCCTCCTCAATCTACCAATACGACCTTTCCATCAGTGACGGGATGTTACATCCCGTGCCTCTTGCTAATCGCTTAGGAAACCATCGACAAAATTAGCTACCAACCTAGGAGAAACGGTCTTGTTTTGCCATACTCTGAGATTACGATGATACCAAACACTCCACAGCATCGTCATCATACGTTCATATTGTAGCGCCCCCTTACCGTAGGGTACGCACCGGAACGCCCGTGGGTCATTCTGACGCATATCCCGCAATAAGGGAGAGCTACGAGCAGTCAGTCACTACAGTACTCTTATGGCATCAATATATTAAAAGCCGCAATATAAAAATCACTATATTTTAAAACCAAGATACTTTCTCATTTCATATCATCAAACAAAATTATCTACAAGTCTATCAGTTTTCCACTGTCTAATTATATTACTCCAAAAGGAAACTGATACAAAAGTCTATACTAATTCATCCCCAAAATCAATCCAAGCTGACCGACCTGTGTGCCATCACTTCTCTTGCCAACACGCTCACACGACAGAAAAAGTCTATCTCTGGAGCTAGGAGTCTAATCTATCTATCCTAAAAAAAATAGATGCAATTTTAGGTGAGTTTGCGAACTCAATGAGAAGCCATCATCGATGGTTCACTTAATTCATGCATTACGCCAAAGCGTACAGATTATCACCATAACACAATCAGATCATCATAAAGCAATTTACCGATTCTCATAATAGCATATTCAGAAATTTCGTAAATCAGTTATCACAATGTGTATATAATGCATATGTGACTCTTTCCCATTTTATTACAGTATTGTGACCGAGCGCTTAAACAGTGTACAGTGTTCAGTAGACACATCTAGGGAGTAGGAGAGCCCTCTAGGTATGCACTAACTCCCTTCGAGCTCAAGGCTCATTTCAGGATCAGTGGCGACTCAGGTTATAACTATCATTATCTGTTCATGCATTTGTGTATGAAATGCAAAATGCCCCATAATTCACAGTCACATTGCCATTAAAACCTATTTATCACTTTTCTTCAGAATCACGTAGCAGTCAAATCCGATTTATCAAAAGTAAACGTATCGATCCTAATCATTCACATGATCATACAATTCACATTTGCAGACAGTTTACAGAGCATTTAACAATCAAAAATTGAGGAACCAACTAGGTTACTCACTTGTAACTTTCGAGCTACTGCCTGGAAATCCCAGCAATATCCGTGGAATGACGATCCAACGGTGCCTTTAAAACAGTCAAATAGTTTTCCATTACTAAATGCATAATCAGAACCATTCAATGATGCACATGTCTTTATTAAAAGATGTACAATGTATGTTCATGACTTTCCGACGCTATAACCCCAATTTCACTATCTTTTGTTAAAATCTAACCTTTCACCTATTTCATCGGAAATGACACATTCAATTTCAATATACTGACCTGGAACTCCACAAGTTTCATTTCTACTATTCAGTTCCTTTGGCCAAATCATACACACTAAACTCATCTCAAGAAAACCTCAAAACCAATTTCAGCTTGAACTAGATCAAATTCACCTATTGAAGACTCCAATAGTATTGAATTTACATTCGGGAATCTCACAGTCATACCCCAATTTTCAAGAAACTATCCTTAGGTTGAAATAAGAAACTTTATTCAACTTTCCTTCAATATTTGGGATCTTACTAATAAAATTCAAACTTTCATTCTTCACATCAATTGGAGGTCTACACCATTAGTTATGCCCCAAAAATTAAAATAAACCAATTCAGAAAACTGGTCCTCGCCGCGGCCTCAGAACTCTCACCGTGGTGTCCTGGAGTCGCTCGTCGTGGCGAGCCCCAAAGGCGTCAAATGTTTAGAGCTCGCCGTGGCGACCTCCTACACGTTCGCCGCACCGAACGAATGTTTATTCGTCGCGGCGAGGCTCTCGCGCAGGTCGCGACATGCGGGCTTCCGGCCTTCTTCTCCAACAGATTTATACCCCATTTCTCTCTAAAAACAACCATAATTCACTCTCAACTACCCCAATCTTACACAATAAACACCATAAATGCATTTCAACAACAATAAAACAACATTAAACCAATTTACTTACCAATCAAGCCTCAAATCTTTAAATCTTCCGAAATTTTCTTCTCCAAGCCCTAACACCCACGGTTATCTCCTAAAGCCACACAAAACTTCATCTTTTCAAGGCTTACAGTTGATCTTAGCAATAAGAAAGGAGCAAGCAAGAAGAAAGGCAAGGATTGAAGATCACCAAGAGAAAGAAGAGAAGAAAGAGGATTTCATAAATTCTCAAAGGTAAAAGTCAAACATCAAGGCATTAAAGGTTGATTTTAAACCTAAGGCTATTTAAAAACTCTTTCTCTTTTCAAAACAACTTCTAGTCTAATCATCCCCAAATTCCAATGGTTCCACAATTTCATTCCTAAAATCAAGTATCTATTTTTTTCCCATTACCATTGGACGGTTGCAAGATTATAAAGTCAATCAATCACACTTGAAAAATCTTCATCAGGACATTTACTCCTAAAATTTTCAGAAAGAATTCTCTAAGGTTCACCATCAACTGACGATCACTCCAAAACAGTTCCAATTCAACCATTCAAACCCAAATATTCCATAACTAAAAAAAATTCACCAATCATATCATTTTCACAATTAAACGCCGGGAATGTCAGAAATGCATGTACATATATGTGCATGTGCAGAAATAACTCATTTCTCTATAATTAGAGGCCAAATGCCTGCTCAATTCAGTAAATGCAATAAAACCTATTAGCTCGTCCCGATCTACCAAAATAACATTCTCATCAGTGATGGGATGTTACACATATAGCTCATTTAAATGCAGACGTATCAGTCATTAGAAGGACAAGAAATAAAAAATTAAATAAAACTAAAAAATGACTTATTTACTTATATATAATAATTCACAAATATTTGCCTATTTCACTTTTATAAAATTATCATCATCAACACCGAATTGAAGTCCCACTAAAGTGCAGAATCTAAAAAAGTCCAACAATACGTAGTCTTAAAAAGATTGTTTAAAATATGTCACAAATTAAACATATAGCAAAATCTTGTATCGTGTTTTTAAATAATAAAACCTACAATTGATTTATGAGTAAAAGTAGGCTTGACAATTGGGTCGACTTTGGCCCGTTGATTGACCTCAGGTCGGGAGGTAATGATAAAATGACGTTTTTTTGAATTTTGCCTGAATCGACCCCACTTGACTAGTTTCATTCCTAAATATATATATGTCACAAATTAAAAATATAGAAAAGAACTTGCATCATGTTCATTTTTAAATTATAAAACTTACAATTGATTTAGGAGTAAAAATAGGCTTGATAATTAGTCGGGGGCTGGCCTATTGGCTGACCTCAAGCCTGGAGGCAATGACAAAACGATGTTATTTTTATTTTGAATTTTTGTTCCAATCAACCCCAGAATTTTCATTTGAATTAAACTGAATAAATACATTGATTTTCGTAAAAGAAGAAAAAGCTTGAAAAGGGTCCCCTCTACTCCAAATTCCAACTCTCAATTGGCCAGGCCTAGGGAAAGAACAAACCAATCATTATTCAATCAAAATGTTGGCTACCCCACAATTAGCATCAAAATACTCCAATATTGCAACCAACGGCCTGGATTCCCCTACCAAATCAGTAAACTCACTGTTCCCTCCGTATCCAATCCTGCCAATTCCACTACCACCTGAAATTACCAAAAGCCCCCCATACGCCGCCCAATCCCTTCTCTTATTAATTGAAATCCAAAAAATAGTGAAAAAAACAAGGAGAGACAGAGGGGGATGCTGCTGTTCTTATAGAGAGAGAAAGGGGGGCAAATTCTGTTTAGCAAATTAAAAGGAGCAAAAGCAGCAATCGTGACGCGATCCGAATGGAGGGAGTCGGGGCGAGACTGGGGCGGTCGTCAACCCGGTACGGTCCGCCCACCGTGTTCAATGGCCGAGTAAGGAAGTGGAAGAAGAGATGGGTCCATGTTTCAGCCTCAACCAACAACAATCATACAAATCACAATCACCAGAACACCATCATCAGCAACAACGGTACTAGTAACGGTAATAACGGCTCGCATCTCGTGCTTTACAAGTGGACCCCATTGAGCCAAAGCAATAACAACAAGGACTCATCAGCACCCACTAATGCTATCAGTAACTCCAATGCTAACAAGAATTCTCTGCACGCGCCGCCGCAGATGGAGGAGGAGCCTGCCGCCCCTAAGCGTAAATTCAAATACATTCCGGTATTTGATGCCTCTTTCCGGTTCTTGGCTTTTATAAAGTTTGAAATGGGTTTTCTTTATGGTTGAATTTTGTTTTCTTGTTGTTAGTCTCATTTGGTTTTGTGGTTTATGATTTGATGTTGCGGACGAATTGTTGATTGAGTGAGGGAATCGGGGATCTAGGTTCTGGATGAACAGTGGAATTTACTCCAACGGGTAGAATTGGGTGTTTCTGCATTGATGTTTTTATGTTTAGAAAAGACCAGGCTTTTCCTATATTTAGCTTTTTTGTACTTCAATCAGGAGTTTTTGTTTGGTGGTGCTTTTGTTTGTTTGAAGAGCAGCAGATAGTTTGGAGCTTATCCTTGTGCTTTTCTATTGGTTATTTCATTTATTTGGTAAAGTATCATGTCCATTAGTAGAAAAAGTAAGTCTGATGGTTATGCATAGCTATATAATTTCAGAATTGACAATATTTGGAGATCATAGACTTAAATGCTTCTAAACCGTGTATAGTGTCTCAAAGCTTATTTTAGTCACTTCTTGCATTTATTCTTATGGAGAGGGGTGTTTACTAGGCAAAATCCTTTGCATTTTGGATCACATTAATTGTTATACCGTCAAATTGGGATTGTTGTAAACATGCCCTATTTATGTGTTATCAGCTTAGGATATTTCCATGATCATGAAAAGGCTTTGTAGAGTACCCATTGAGATGCATATTGAGAATTTAAGAACCATCTAAAAGCCTACTCGACCAAAGCTGCAGCCTTTTAAGTGAAAATGTTGGTGTAAGTTCAAAATCAATTTCTTGAGCAGAAACAAACAACAATCTTATGAAGAGTGACATGACTGCCAATGATTAGTCTGGTTTGTTATGCTATCTAATACCATATTGCCTCACAATGGCACTCTCTGAGTTCTATTGCTGTATTTCTGTACCCTTTTGAAGAAACTCATGAACATTGATGGAGAAGCCATTCCAACCTGAGAAAAATTCATGGGAATGACTAACTGCTTAGCACTTCTCCTTTCCACTTTGAAGTTCCCAAGCTTGGGCATCTCAATTGAGATCAGCCGTTTCTCTTATTGTTCTTGTAACCTTTGTGGCCAAACTAAGTTTCTTGTCCACCTTTTCTTTTTAGTTTAGTTTATCACAAAGGGGTACAGCTTTTAAAAATGTGCTTCACCCAGTATCTTACCTGGTAAAATATTGTCAGACAATGTCCATTGCTTCTGGAGTTGAACGTACTCACAATACTATTCTTTTAGCTCAATCTTCTAGAATCTGCATGCATAAGCTTGTGCATTACATGTTTATTTTTCTCTTAAGCTCTTGACTATGTAATCCATCATTTGAGACTGATGAAAGACAGTTAAAGATTGTGTTCAGGAAACGTGATTGACAGTTCCAAGTGCATATCGATGGTAAACTTCAACTTGGTTCTTTGTGCTGCTTTTTAGCTTTATCAATGTGAGGTTGTTGTGAGACTGTAAGTTTGTTTTTGACCTTAGTGTTTATGCAGAGATTTTGGACGTAAGGCTAAAATGATTACATTATGGATCTTTTATTTGTAATACATATGTTATATTAAGTTGGTGGTTCAATAGTATAATCAAGATGATTTGAAAGACAATGAAGTAAAAGCCCAACAAAGTCCTACATTTTGATATTGAAACTATACCATTCATTTTTCCTCTACTATAGTGAATCAAAAAACACAGAAGCTTCTTGAAATTGTCCCTTCTTAGCCAAGAAAATGAAAGAGCAGTACAAGATTTATCACAGCATCAAGAGGGCTTTATGGAGAAATTGTCAGTTAATATTCTTGTTCATGCCAAATAAAGTTGGTCCTCAGTCATGAAGAACAAATGTAAGCTTATGATCATTATTAGGGAAATAGATGAATAAGCCCCTATCTTTCACTTTGGAAATACAATATGACGCATTTCAAAGCATTTTATTAAGCCCTTGTGGTAATAAAAGTAAACGACATAACCCGTATTTTGACAGATAATGGAGCCATTAAATGTATATGATTTGGGAAGGGTCAAACTCTTTGATTTTGTAATGTAGGGATTAAGTTGAATGCTCGAAAGGTTAGGAATTTAATAAACTGTTTCGCCATCATAGTACATTAGCTTTTGCAATTTTGACAAAGATGTAGAGCATTATTATAAGACTACTAAATTGAGACTGCATTCAATTTTTTTTGTTGTTTTCGGATATGTCATTTCCTCTATAGTTTTGTAATATCATCTTGTAGCATTTCTAATCTATGTTGCTTTTCTGGCTAGTTATCTTTTAGTAGCCTTGAACCTATAGTTGTATGTTATTAGGTAAAAGTAGCATGATGACTTTATGTGGCAGGCATAAAGTTCTTCATAACATGGAAATCATGCTGATACCAAAATAATCCAGTAATGCAGATAACCTAGAGGTAGAAGCGTACAATCCCTGTTTTTTCCGTAATATTCTGTTCCATCCTAAATAACAGTTAAAAGATATTGATTTCAACCATTGCAAGTAAGCTTCCTTTTAACTGTTATAATTGTTTTCAAGATGTGGCTTGAGTTATGATATGAAGCAGGTTTTGTGATACCGGGTTGTCAAGGTTTCTGCCTCCTTCTCTTTCTCTCCTTAGTTAGAATGGTGAAGTAGTTTAATGTGTAGGTTTTGACCATCTAACGTGCGAATATATGTGATGCCTTGACTAAAGACAGGTTGTCCAACCACTGTTGTCATAGGACATAGCCACATAGTTATAGGCAAAAACTTCTGTATACAGTGATATAGTGGATTCCGACTGAGATTGAGGAAAGAAATATTCAGGGACTGCAGTTAGTATGACATCTTTTCCTATTTCATTTTGATGTCTTTAGTTTCATTTTTGATGTTCAAATGATACGGTTGTTTCGACAAGTTTCGGTTCACTGATGGATAAATGTCAATCTATCTTTGACATGAGTAATATTTGTAAGTGGTAAATGTGGAGCTTCAATTAATATGTGGCAAATTCCCTTGGGTGCTAGTGTTTTCCATATGGCAGTGTTAGTTTTTGCCGTTAATATGGTTGCCTATTTCTTGGAGATCATTTAGCAAGTTCACGTCTTAGACATTCAGTTCCAAATCCTATGCATTGTGCCAATTACTGAGTTTAAATGTTACTCTAGATAATTTTCTACTTTGCAGGATAAACTTTTGTATTGAACGCATTTCTCATGTCAAACTCTCTAGATTATGTTGGTATTGCTTGTGTGAAGGTCCTTGATTGTTGTCAAGGGATATCATGGTAACCTGGAATTACAATTGGAGGTTCAAATTTGCATAAAATGGTGCTTTGACAGAAGAAAAGAAGTAACAGATGTAACTTTTGAGATATTTATTGTAAGGAACCATCATAAGTCTGTTGATTGGTGGTTCTGAAATTGTGTTAAATGATTGCATTTATCATACCTGACGTTTTCTTTGAAAAAATTTATTTATTTTTCTTTTCTTTTTAATTCTCTAGGTTTATTTGTTAGAAGAACAGAAGAAAGAGGCTGAAGAAACTGAAGAGAAGGGTGATGATGAATCTAATCCAAGTGAAGTTAACACAATTATAGCAGACTCAATCCCGCAGAATGATGGATTTGATGAAAAGCCTGACATCAATGACACGCCTATGGAAGATCAGGTGAATGGTTAATCATATTTCATGTGCATCATTATTGTTTCTGTTGGAGTCTCTAGGAAGTCTCTTATGATAATAGTTTAACATGTTTGTAAATCCATGTGATCGAGTAAAGCATGTGCTTAAAGTGCTTTGCTTTTTATCGAAGGTGGATTTGTAGGTTGTATTCAACCTCTCTTTGGTTCAGTGGTTGCATCCTCTTGGATATTTACGTCTTCTCACTCTTCTTATGAATGCTATTTGACCTTGGTTGCTGCACTTAAATGAGTGAACTTTTGACCAGTCCCACCCACCTGTGTGAGGCTCAGTTTTGAGTTTCATGTCACTTGTAATTTTTTCCCCTTAACTATGGAAGCAAATTACAAGTGACTGAAGATCATGAAACTCAACTGAGCTTCACACAGGTTGGACTGGTCAAAGGTTACTCAATTTTAGTAAATGTAGCATGCTATGAGAGGAAATTTGGCAAATGTGGAGTCATTTCATTGTTTGAAGTCTTACTTTAAGTGTTGATCTAATAACATGATCAATGACTGGTCTCAGGATGATAATGGAATAGTGAGACAAGATTTGAATGAAAGCACTCTGGATCTCAGTTTAGGCTTGAACTCTCTTGATAGGGACTCTGATTCAAGACCGGATCAACCTGGTGATGCCCATTCGGACAGGGTGAACTCGAGCACTGCTGGGACATGACTGGAGGCACTCTGCAAACTATTTGACATGTACGTGATGAGAAAGAACTGGCCTAATTGTTCATGAACTATTTGGAGAGCCATTTTTTCTTTATTTTTTCTAGCCATCCGTTGGATGGTGCAATTGTACTTTGAGTGGCATATGCATGCGCTTTCGGCCTCCCATTTAATGCTCCTTAAGCAAACCCCGGCCACTTACAACACACATATTTTGGCATTGAGCAATTCTAAAATTTTTTGTAGTATTTCCATTGATAATCACATTTACGACAAAAGATCTCTTATTGCTTGATATGGACACCTGAAGTAGTTAAATTGTTGTTGATTGGATACATGTTTTTACTTTTAACTTTCATATATGAAGATGTGTTTTGTGATGCATCTCATCTAGATGTTCCTACTTGTCTCTACAATGAGAGTTGTGAATGTGCTTAGATTGTATGTACTTCTTGGTAATTGCCAGTGCCAAGGAACTAAAGTCTGCCGAGTAAGGTTAGCTAAGGTGTCAAATATCTGACAGTTTTAACACAGCAGAAACTGGTTGATAATAGCTTATTAGCAATAGCGTGCCAAGAAGCCTTTAAGATTGACGAGCTGTCTGCTATTCAATAATATTTAGCTTGTAGATCATAGTAGTTCCTGTATTATAATGGGACAGAATTCTCATGTTATATTGAGACAGAACAAGAAAGCTATGCTTGATAGTATTTAACCAAAAAACTGAATGAAAGTCAATTCCCTAATAAATAGTGGAATCTGCAGATTATTGTTCGCCAATTGCCAGTCAATAAAGAAGTCATGTAGCCCACGAGCATTCGACACACTTGTCTAATTGTAGCAATCTTACGAAAATTCAACTACCCAAAAGATTTGGCACAAGGCAAAGCTGAATGAAAGACTGAAATTGCAGAATCAAATACAAGGGAATATCGCAATAGGGCCTCAAAAGACCATGAAATATAGCACATTTTCGTCATTATTCCTTTGCAACAGCAGTTTCAGCCTCCGCTGAATAGTCATGCCTGCACATTTTGTGGAAGTAGTCATAAATCAGTCTATTTAAGACCAACTTTATGTCAAGTGATGCAGGAACATGTTTTCTTGAATAGGATGTATCAGAAGCAACAATTTCATCAGGATGCATCAACGTCAACCATTCCATTTTACATCCATAATAGGAGTGCTCTCCTCATAAAAATGGCTACATAGTCCTAGTACTGTCATTCATATAATACCATATTCAAACACTTCGACGAAAACTTACTGTAGTTTGCGTGTGAGTTGATAAATGCCTGTACCAGCCATTGCAACATTTACGCTAAATAAATTCCAGTTTTTCTGTGGTCAAGGATCAAAGATGAAAAAGGTCAACCCGATTGCAAAAGAACGGCCTACTAATCGAAGCAAGGTTGATACAAACGAATGAGAAGATTTTATCTTCACCACGCAACTAAACACTATAAACAAATTTTGAACTTCATTTTCCATTTCTATATTATACATTTAACATTATCTACTAAGCTACAGTTGCTTCAGTAATTATTACGGTCAAGATAGAAAAAGAACCCCAAGTTTCATGAAGGAATGGTGCCAAAGCAGTTGCTTTACAGAGGCATAATTTGCCATATTTTCGTTTTCACATCCACAAAATGCACTTCACTCATAATCTACACTTACCGGTGTGATTACCAGGCTGTAGCGTGACCATATCAATCCAGTACATGTAACAGCTGCATATCATACAACAAGAATGAGACTAGGAGAAACAAATATAGGGTAGAAGTACGTCTAACATGAAGAAAATTAAAATAAATAACGGGATAACAATCGTCTGTTCAGATAGCAAGTATTTGCCTGTGGACAGTAAAGGTAGCAGAGAGAATAGCAGGCTTATCCAATATATGATACATGTTGTGGCTAACATAAAGAACAGAAGAATGCATTTGAGTAAAAAGAATGTACAAGTAAATACCTATTTGTTGAGGATATGAAATTTTTTCAGGTGGTTTAGCAAAGTCAGCAACATTGGCAATGCTGATACCCCACTTAAAGGCTGGTGCCCAAAAGTGAACTGTAAACAATAAGAGCTCAGTTAGCCATGCTTATAGCAGCAGCAATCATATCAAACCAAAAAAGAAAAAATAAAACGTGGATTTCATCAGCAACACCAGCAATGATCAATCTCCTCTACCAATACGTTTACCATCAGGCTCCTGGAAAAATGTACCAGGAAGCTGCTCGTTGATTGAAAAATCACCCATAAAGGTAACTTGATATATGTGAAACAAGTAACCAGATAAAGGAGTAAAGCAACACTAGTTCCCAGAATCTCAGTCATTTCTTGAATCTATCCAATAAAGCCACATCCAGTAACATGACGTAATAACAAACAACAAAGAACAAATTAACTAGAGTAGAAAAAAAGAATACAGTCAAAGACAAAGGCTTTAAGGGAAGTAACGATTGCCCAAAAGGAGATTAGTAGTCAAATGGATCTATTTTACCGATTAAAGCATCGGAGAGCAATTAACTAAATAAAAAAAAACTAAATTATAAGAAATGAGAAGTAAAAGGCACGGAAATCGCAAGGAAACCTAACCATATGACGTATTGATTCCTCTAGAGATTGAAACTAAACTCATTGATCATTAGAGAAAAAGAGACAGAGCACATTAACTGGTTTTGGGTCCAGCAGGGTGATTCAAGAAAGCTTGTAATTTGGAAGTAGCCATCACTTCTCTTCTCTAAACCCCTTTCTTCCTCCTCCTTCACGGTAAGTGCAAATACTAGGAAATTATAGATGGCGAAGAAGGGCAGGTATTCGGCTCTGTTCAGCTGTGGTTGGTATTATTTTTCCTAGCCCCACTCTAACCAATAGTGTCCTGCCATGTCAGCAAACAGACATACTATATGCCAGCGTCATTAAACGACAGTGTTTTCTAGACGTCCAGTCCCCTATTCGACTATTTCCCTAAATTACTGTCTAGAAGAGTAGAACTACGAAGTAAGCGAAAGAGTGAGAAGAGCGACGATGGACTCTCAAATGCAGAACACATCATCGTTGCAGCGACTCCAGAACGTGGAAAAGGTTTAAAGCTTTAATGTTTAGTAATTCTTTTGTTTTTGGGTGGTAATGGGTACTGGGTTTGAATCTAATTGGTGGTTTGTAAACTCTTTAGACAATCGTGAGGGTACTGGAGCTTGCAGGGGGTGTAATGGAAGAACTTGCAAATCCAACTGGTCCTAGGAAAGAAGTCATCAACAACCACTGCCGCGACTTTATGCAAATGATTAAGGTCTCTGATGTCTTCCTTCTCCTTTTTGCTAAGCGAAGTTATTTGCTTTGGTCAGACCTATCTATACTTTTCTTTAATATATGTGTTTTCACTGGATGGTTGTTTTCAGTTTACCTGTAAGTTCTGCTACTAGAGCGATTATTATGCTATAAAAAGTTTCTAAATTTGTGTATTCTGAACACTACACTACATGATTGAGCTTTAAAACTCTTCTTACTTCTAAGTAAGTTTGGTTGAATGCGTCGTAGAAGGTTTTTGGATTATGAGAACATAATCGCAGTGGTGAAGTTATATATTTGTGATATGCTGTATCTTTGTTGGTGATGTTAGTATTTGGAAAAACAAATTCAGGATATCCAGTTTACCCTGCGGAATGAGATAAAGAGTGCATGCGAATACCGTCCATTTGAGAAGAGCGACTATAGTTCTCGAATATCCAATGAAATCTGTTGCAGCAAGTTGGAGCACGTCCTATCCCAGTTGGATCTCATGCAGCAGTCCATTGATAAGTATCATGCTTCCCATTGAACCTTGCCATTTCCGAGGATACAGGGTCTGCCCACCTCTCAACCCCATATCCTTGCTCCCTCTCCCTTTCCCGTTCCCCTTACCTTCCCTCTTCTATATGCTTTTTCCAGTTGTCTTTCCTGTTTGCATGAGATTTATCTGGTATGATATTGTGATTATAGTTTTAGTGTCATCTCCATAAAATTTCTCCCTTTGCATTTGATGCTGAAGATTGTTTTTGATATTTATGCAGGATTGGAAGATTATTTGAGTGGATAAAACCTGGACTCTTTAAAGATTAGTGACGTTGCGTAACCATGAACCCAGCGCATATCATATTTAACCAACTTCTCTGTGGAAATTGGATTAGGTCATTTTTGCCCAATACTAAAATTCTAAGGCTCCTTGAGCAAGTTTGTATCTGGTGATTATTATGCTGAGAATATTAAATATGTTTCAGTGCACCCGAGCAGTAGTTCAGTTTTAGATGTTACGGTACTAGATGAGTTTTTCAGTTCAAGATATGTTCTCTTTACACTTTTCCCGGTTATAGTATCTTTGATCAGCACAGGTGCATCTCTTGTGGTTTTTCTGAAAGTAATCATGGCAGCTTGGACCTTTTTTATAGTATTATATCACCGCAGTTCTTGCTTTCTAGGATTATCAGCTGTGTGCTCGGTGAAATGTTAGGCAGTCACAGGGACATAACGCTATAGATAATCCAATAACATGCCATGCACATAAATAATTTTATAATCCGACTATGCTAGTTATTGGGTTGTGAGATTGTGGTAAAATCCTTTCAGAAATGTCTCGTGTAACTGGGTTCATTCTCCAATCTACTGAAGGAATATATGGAACTTTTTTTGATAAATGAAAATATGGGACTGTTGAGAACGTTGACAGCAAACTTTTGAGTTTTGATGCTCATACATTGCTAAATGTGTCATTACTTGGCAACGAAGTTAAGATATAGAGAGAGCATTTGCACCTCATTCTCCAGAAACTGAGACCTTATCAAACCAAGAATTGATGATTCTATGTTGCCCACGGATGAGTTCCATCCAGTCTTAGTCTTTTAGCTCATTCGATCAGCTTTAGACTGCACTAGTTCCTAATATTTGCTTGGATTGAGCTGCAGAGCCTGCAGTTGTGAATTTTTTTCTTTTTTGTTTTAGAAAAGCTGGATTGAAGCATCCATATCTTTAAGAAAGTTATGATGTTTTGCTTACACAGATTGATTCCAGTTGCATAATTGGATCCATCAATATAAGCTTATCGCTCGCTTCTCGTCTGTGCACTCCACTTACAGCAACAAACAGCAGTTCTGTTTTTAACTCTACTTTATATTGCTGATAGCCGTTGAATGAACTGAATAATCTTATATGACAAAGAGATCATAAGTTTATCTCAATCAAACAATTTGTTAATGGTTGGAAGATATGAAGAAAGGTTGGAGACTTAAGATTTTCTTTGTTCTCCTGAAGACGGTCTTTTGGTGCCCATTTTAACCTCATGCATATGTATTCCGATCAACGTTGGCTCATTTTGATTAAAATCATCAATCTAGGCATAACGTTTTTCAGTTTAGGCAACGCCCCACTATATAATTATGAACACGCTCAAAAGTTGAGAGTTATTTGGAAAGAACAGTTTGGAAGTATAGCTCTGAAAGCACCAAATCAATGCGAAGAAAAGAGATTTAATCTTTCAGAATCATCAAGTTTACTCTTTAATAGAACTTGTACAGATTGGTCGAGACAGGAGGGGTAGTTGAAGTCAATTTGCCTGCATTTCTCTAATTTGGAGAACTTGTAGCATAGACAGCTGCTATGAGAGTGCTTATAAAGCCAATGGTAATCTTGGCAGTGACACTTTGTTGCACCATTGCGTTCACCCTGTTTTCGCGGCCAAAATCATCGCTCGTCACGAAATCAGACACCATGGCTCGTAGCTTCATTCTTTGGCTTCATGGGTTGGGCGATTCCGGCCCTGCAAATGAACCCATCAAGACTCTCTTTACTTCTCGCGAGTTCAGAAACACCAAATGGTCCTTCCCTTCTGCGCCCGATAGCCCGGTCACCTGTAACTGTAAGTTCATTCTCGTTATGCTTTCAAAAATTAACTCTTTTATTGCTTTCCAGTTGCTTTCTGGGTTTTGCTTTTCCTTGCTTGCAAGTAAAATTATTAGTAAAGAGCGTGCTTTTGACGTCATGCTCGTTGAAGGGTTTCCGTATTCAAGCGTTGACATGATCTTACTTTCAAAGTTCCCGTTTTGGTGGTTTTCCGCTGTAGTTTAAGAGTTTATAGATGGGGTTTAGTCTGATACGTAAAGGTTTTTCTGTTGTTTATAGTAGAAGCTTAAAACTGATAATGGAAGTGAACCAAGTGATTCATTGGAGTGAACGCTGGTTCTTGCAAGTAAAATGTGTTGATTTTACGGATGGTGATTACTAAAATGGAATGCTGGAAATTTCAATGGGAGCTCGGTTAGGTGGAACAGAGAGTGTAAAATCTGGAATATGCTGTTTTTCACTTGTTATTCATAGTATTCCAGTAATGATGAAAAGAAAAAGATAATTGGAAGAAATCAATTAGAAACTGACACAACTGTTGGCTTTTTTTGTAGCCAAACTAAGTAAACATTACTAGCACATCAACTTGTGAGTGCAATTTTCATTGCACCTCCAGAGATTAACTTATGGTGTGAATGATGAAGAGGTTGAATACTGTTATTCTTCTTCATCTATCGCACCCCCTCCCTACTCGTCTCAAGATTACTTAGTTTCATTGTTGACAAAATGCCATTGAGCACATTACTTCTACTTAAATCATAACACGCCAGTATTCATCAAATTCATTATGGAATAATATTGCTTGTCTTTTGTAGATGGTTATGTGATGTCTTCATGGTTTGATATCCACGAGATCCCTGTGACAGCTGTGAGTTGATCCTTTTCTTATCTAAGCTTTATTTTGCCATCTTCTTCTTGATCCATTAGATTTTCGTCTTATTGCATTGAATTACAGATTTCGAACTTATTTTTACTTTTATTGGCAACGAAAAAAAAAGAACCACAAAGTGTTTATTTTCTCTATGATAGTGTTGAGAAAATAGATAGCAAGAGAATAATGAAAGACAGAAAATAAGAATACAAAATTTTTTTAACGAGGTTCAGCCAATTGACTCTGTTTATGTCCTTGGGAATTACGAGGGACTGATTCTCTATTGAATAATTATACTGATGGTTACAGTAAAATAGGTTAATTATATATATATATATATATATATATATATATATATATATATATATATTTGAAAACCTTAATTGGTAAAATTTTATTCAAATAGTCCATTTACTGAAATCAACCAAATTTAACCATGTGGGTCCTGTAATATTTCCAGAATTTAAAGTGCACCGAAACCAGGCTTTTAATATAAGGTTAACTTTCACAAACACAGTTTAGGACACAGTCATACCCGGGCCATGAGTCTCATTGTCTGTTTCTAGAAAATGGCATTGGATTTGGTACGATTGTGTCACATATCGTGTCTTCTTTTAGAAACATCTCCTCCAACTAACACTTCCATTCATTCACCTTGTGTCTTCACCTTTGTTTTAAACATATCTTGAGTCACCCTCGTGTCTTAGACCATGTCCACTCAAGAGGCTTCCAAGAAATGTCCATGTCCATCTCAAAACTCCAAGATTTTATGTTTGTGTATATGGGTCTTATACAATAATCTCAACCTTGGTTAATATACACTTTATAGGTTGGATTGTATTCATGTCTAATATCTTGAGACATTAATCAAGTCTAAGTAATAGTTGAACTTCTCCAAGGCAATCGACTTTGTTAATGTGTTAGCTACATTCTCCGAAGTGTGAACTTTTTCTAATAAGATCTGTCTAGATGCGGTTTTCTCCTTGATCTTCTAAAATCTATCTAATGTCTATGTCCTTAGTCCTTACATGATATTCTTGACCTTTTTTCCAAATAAATGATACTTTGACTATCGAGTGAATTTGAAATCCACCATAATTTATGCCTACCTCTTTTACTAGCTTTGTAAGCCATAATACTTCCTTACCAATTTCAGCCATTGTCATGTATTCAACTTTAGTTCTAGACAATGCAACAATGGATTGTAATGTTGATTTCAACAAATGGACCTTTCTATAAGAGTAAAGGCATACTTTATAGAAGACTTCTTACTATCCAAAAGTTTCGCATAGTCTGAATTCTCATATCTCACAATCGAAGATTCATCTTGTTGATTACAAGACCATATAAGGATAAAAATGGGTCCGGTGAAGCTGTGATTGTTGTTGGCCTAGCCTTACGTGATGCTCATTGCCTATAGGTTGGGTCCAATTTGAAGCTCAATCAAGCTTGGGATGAATGGCCTAGGCTTGGACTACTCCAAAATGGCATCGTTTTAGTTTTTAGTTTCTTAATCCGACAAGACAAAATGACATTGTTTTGAACAATTAAACTAAAAAGACATCATTTAGATAGAGGGAGTTCAATCCCTTTAGGCCTCTGAAGCTTGAGTCCAGTTAGAAGTCCGATCAACCCAAGCCTGACTTGTTGACTTCAGGTAGAGCTATGCTCTAGTTGCCATTCCTAATCCCATGGTTTAACGTAACCCTTAAGGACCTCAATATCCACTCGACTACTTTTGAGTGTTGTCTTCCAAGTTTTGGTATGTACCTACCAACCTCAGCAATGGCGTGAGCCAAATATTCCTCGTACAAACATTGCATACATTAAACATCTAGTACCGCTAGCCTATAATACCTTAGACATATCATCAACCTATGCATTATTTTCGAACATTGGTCTAAAAAAAAAAAGAAGTGATTTGCCAATGGAGTACTCACAATTTTAGCCTTGCTCATTCTAAATTTGTCCAACATCTTCTCAATGTAGATGGATTGAGATAACCACAATTTTCTAGAGCTTCTATCTCTTTGAATCTCCTTTCTTAATAGTTTTTTGACAACGTCGAAATTCTTTATCTCAAATCCCTTTTCCAACAAGGTATTTAGTTCATTCATATTATGATTACACATTTGCAACATTTAGCATATCATCCATATATAGTAGCATGAAACTAAATTATCTATTATTAAGAATCTTAACATATACACAACAATCATATTTTCATATCTTTCAGATCATATGAGAGCCAAAGCTTTTATTGTAGCTTCCCACTCTCACAGGACACATACCTGACATTCTGTCGGATATTCGAGTGCGTACTCCACAAGGGTAGTATGCTAGAGCAATCACATCATTAACTTAATAATGGCATCATCATTTAAGAGATAATTATCACATTATTTAAAAATCCAAATTCCTCATTTCATTTCATAAAATCGAATATGTACATTGTAGTTTTACAATCATCATCCTTATATACAACATTAAAGAGCTATTAGAGTTTACGACTCTATACAAAATAAGCTACATGCTACATAAAAGAGGAATTATACAAAAATTTTATTTAGATCCTTCAGTCTCAGCTGACCGACCTTTGAGCCATTTCTTCAATCCAAAAGTATAAAAACTATACTTCTTCTAGAGTTTCTCTGTCTTTAGTATCCTCTCTCAAACTTGAAATGTCAACGTTGCAATTTTGATGAGTTTTGCGAACTCAGTGAGTGAACCATTGAGTTAACCATCCTCGATGGTTCACTCAAATCATATAACACATACAATTCAGGTAATCACGTAATTCACATCGAATCACTAATTATCATATACCATCACATATCACTTGATCACTTATTTCACATTTCTCATCAAGAGCAGTCAAACAATTCATTTTGGTCATTTACATATCAATTTTATATGCAACGCTCGTGAGACTCACTTTTATTTGTTATTGTTGTGACCGAGTGCCTGTAACTGTCCTGTATCCATTGTGAATACCGGGTTCATTAATACTGTCCCTTATTTGTTGGAGATACAAAACTCATTATACATAGTGAGCCTTTGGCTCTTAATTACTTTCTGAGCTTTAAGCTCTTTTTCGGTAGCTACTTCGATCACAATAGCCTTTATCTGGTCATGCATTCATGTAATAAAATACATCACATGTATTCAGTCCATCAAATGTGCTCAATGTTACACATTCATATTTACTATCATAATCTCATTCACATTTGTTATCGAACCTTGGTCCGACATTCAACATTTAACTTGAGAATCACTTAGTTCGTCAAATTCACATGCAATGAGCACTTCCAATATGTTATTCATGCATCAAACGCTTCAGACATTCAATGTCTGGAATCAGTACATACATATCAAATTCACACAATAATTTAATACATAATTTAAAATAAACAATTAATCAAGTGAGATCATCTAGGTTATTCACAGTTTGCTCCAGAAAGCTATTGCCTCGAAGTCCCGGGAACATCTGGATGTTGTCGCTCAATTTGCTCTTCTATATCATGAAAACATACATTTGCACACATTACAACTTTGCACATTTATATAAGTACTCATTTATGCACATATGTCTATGTGGATTATTTACATTGTATGCTCAATGACAATCTCGGGTATATTTTCTTTTTTTTCATCTCAAGATCATTCATATTTCAAAACTCATAAATGTCTAGTTTGAACTTAGGTTTACACCTCAATAATATAAATTTGTTCTAAGTTCATCACTCAATCAAGCACTAAGGTTCATGGTTCAATACACTTGATTATCCTAAGTTCCTCAATCGACATTTAACGATCCTTTCTAATGAGTTCAGATGGCCATGAAATTTGGTGGAGAGGAAGGAAAATGTGTGAGGAGTTCGTGGTTCAAATTTTAAGTCAATCGGAGGTCTGGAGAAGAAGTTATGGTCAAAAGAGTGAAGAGTGTTCAAAACTGTCAAAAATCACTACACCTTCACTGTCACGATCGTGCACTTCTGGATACTTCCCCTCTGTCAAGCACGATCGTGCAACTCCTTTAACGGTTCTTTTCTGTCATGGTTGTGCTCTACCTAATGATCAATTTTGCACGACCATTTTGACAAGGAAAAAGAAAGATTTAGGCAAAACACTCTTCTAAACAATTGTTCCCATAAGTCTTAAGTTTCTAATGACACCAATTTCACACAATTTGATTCAGTATTCTACAAGTTATACACCAAAAACTATCGATTGTTCTTAAACTGCAACTGCACCCAGTATTCAACTTCAAGTCAAATTTTGAAACTCTTAAAGACATTATTTAAATTCGATTTCTGCATGAAAATTGCAGCCATATGTCTCCAGTTTAATCTAAATAAAAAATCATCCCATTAGATGTCTTCAGATCAAGATATGGCCAAAGTACAAATACATGTTCAGTGAAAATACTCATCTAGCATACTCCAGCACACTTCATCACCATTTTCATCCTAATTCATCTCTTTTGTTTAGTCTATCATTTCTAACTTATACCCTCATTATTTCCTCTTCATTTTTACTTCCATTTCAGCTCAATTTCAATCACAAACAATTCGTACTCTATGTTTGATCATAATACCGAAAATAGAACATAGAACATCCATTATCTATCAAAATTTTCGGTACTTTTTCCTACACCATTTTCATTGATCTTTTTATTTCATACTCATCTTTTCTAACAACTCATGAAATATTAATCATCATAAACACAAAAACAAGACAACAATATTCTCATTCTTCATCCATGATGCACATGTATAATGACCACTATTCTCATGATCATGTAATATCAATTAATCACCATATTTGTTTCATATTCATACTACTCATGAGAATTAACATGTTACTTGCTAAAACTCCAAGTTCTTCAAAAATACCAAGAGGCAGTGGCGGAGCCACAGTGGGGGCAAGTGGGGGCACTTGCCCCCACTAGCTCCAAAAGATTTTATTTGTAAAAATTATTATTTTAAATTTTGATGGTATAAAAAAAATAAAATTTTGCTATAATTAAAATTTTGCCCCCACTAAAAATAAAATTTTGCTCTCATTAAAATTTTGCCCCCACTTAAAAAATTTTCTGGATCCGCCCCTGCCAAGAGGCCCTAACTTCTCAAACAACCCACATACATCATCATGGAGGTTGGGAGGTTTAGGTTTTCTTGTGACAAATGAAGAAGATAATAAGGTGAGAGTAGCAAGTGAAAGATGAGAGAGCTAGGTTTAACATTAATAGACGTTGGTGAGAAAATTCGTGAAGAAGATGAAGAAGAAAGCCATGAAGAAGAAGAAAGCAAAGTTCAAGACAATTAATGGTCTTCCAATGTTAAAGAATCGTGGGATAAAGAAATGGCTTGGCAAGTGACACTTGTCACTTACCACATGTCCAATTTCTATGGGTTTAAACTAGGTTCTCTTATTTAACTAATCCTATCAAATCCAGTTTCTACTCCAATTGTCTTCAAATTTTTTATGACATATGTCAATAAATCCTAAAGTCATTTATAAAAATTTTCACTATCATTTGACTCTTTTTTCTACTACCATTTATCAATTGTCTTGCCACTTGACCTTTTTCTTAGTTTAAAAATATCCAAACTTTTAGAAAATTTCCTAAATTTCACCAAAAATTCTAAATCAACAATTGTTGTCACCAAATCAATTTTCAATACATATAAACCACAATTTTCAATATAATCACATTTATAAATCAATTATACCCGGAAAATGTCAATAAATGCGTGTACAATCATTTTAACGTGGGCAATAATTAATATTCACATGTATATGTATGCTATATTTGCACTTCCTAATTTCTGAATAAGCTCACATGTACACTATTCTAGGATTCTAACTCTTAACATGGGATAGTGGGATGTTACATTTATGTTGTTATTGTGGAGGTATCTCAATATATAAAGTTCTTCTATTTACATACCAGTTGCACATTTTCAAGTTGACTAAATCCATCAGGTTCCATGTAAATTTGTTCTTCGAATTCATCATAAAGAAAAATTGTCTTCATATTCATCTGTTTTAAATGTCATCAAAATCCTGATGGAAATATGACGGACCACCAAAAGAAAAGATTTCATCATAATCAATTTCCTTTGGTTGGAGTACCCTTTAGCTACTTGTCAAGGCTTGAACTTTTTTACTTCTTTTTTCTGCTATTGTTCACTTCCTCTTGTATATCTACTTGCACTCTGTAGGCCTTTTCCCTTTGAGAAACTGCACCAGGTCCTATATGAGCATACTCAACAAATTTTCACTTGAAAGAGACAAGGAATAAAGTGGAATCATTGCTTTTTCCTCATCCACAATAGTTATCTCGAGCATCAATAGGTCATTAACTATTTGGTTGAACACCTTATTTGTGAGAGACATTGAGATGTATTGCCTCTTTTAGTTTCTTTCATATCTCCACAAGAGATGCATACATAACCTTGTTTGCCAAACAAAGTCGTATGGTTCCAGCTACTCGCACTTGTAACTCCTGCCATTAAAGTTCATCCATAACTTTTGGCTTATTTTTTTGCAACCCCTTCAATATGCTTTGATGCCAACAAATTCCTTCACTCTCCATTGTTGTCATCCGAAATTCCTGGTTTCATTGAACTTTTCCACTTAAAACTTTGTAATCTAAATCGTTGTTGCTTCAATGATACTCAGATATTAATTGCTAAGAAAATAGATAGCAAGAGTAAAGAATAATGAAAGAAAGATCACAAGAAGTTTTAATGGAGTTTGACTGATTAGGGGTGCCTACGACTTTGGGAGCTAAGAGTAATTGATTCTTTATTGAATAATTATAATGATGGTTAGATCAAACTAGGTTTATTACACACACACACGTATATATATGAAAATCTAATTGTAATAATTTTACTTAGATAGTCTCTTTACCAAACTCAACCTAATTTAATCATAACTCTAGTGGGTCTTAGAATATTTCCAAAGTTTAAAATCCACCAAAACCACCATTCTAGAATTTCACAAAGGCAGTTGTGCCCCTTATCGAAAATTTTGTCGTCTCTTTCCACAATATGACATGGGTTTTTGACATGCCTATGTCCCCAAACCATGGATCCTCCTACTTGTCCAAACATTGATACATGAAATGTGGCACAGTTGTGCACAAAGTTGTGGTGCTACAAGTCATGAATCTTTTTGGTTTCTCCATGCATGTGACTTGGTGTTACGGATGCATTCGTAGGACAAAAATATGAACGATGCAGAAAGTTTACTGCCTAAGATACTGATGTCGTGTGTGAAATAAGGAATCCTAGGTGGTTTGATTTTTTGTTATTTCTATTACTTCCTTATTTTTTTGACAGTAGGAGTTTGTTTAGGAAAGGGAGTCTATTAAGGATTATGAATCTTTGCTTAGTTAGGAATTCTAGTGGCAGTAGGAGTTTATTTAGGAAAGGGAGTCTATTAAGGATTTCTAGTTGGCAGTAGGAGTTTGTTTAGCTAGGAATTCTAGTTCTGTTATTCTTCTTGATTGTAAGGAGATTTCCCTATAACAGGGAGTTATTCAGCAATAAAGAAAACAAGCATAATTTATCAGAAATCACTAGATCTGAAACTCTCTCCCTTAATGAGTTTCAAGGTTGCAGCTCCCTTCAATGAGTTGTATTGGATTACCCACTATAGGTACATCCAGGAGGAAGAACAAGGGTAAAACCCCTTTGTTGGGAGAAGAATCTTCGGTTAATCGTCCGGTGACTCGATCCTAGACTCGGGACTGTAAAAATTTGGTATCAAAGCCTCTCACCATGGACGAGAACGTCGTTGAAGAAAGGTTACGTAATCTTCTGCGCGAAAACCAATCTGAAACTGATGCTAAAATAGCAGCAGTAGAATCAAGACGGGCCACTACAGAGGCACGGATGGTGGCTCAACTTCAACAATTATCGCAGCAACTTGAAACTTTAATTCGTGCCAGTAGCCTTGGTACAGGAGTTGACGTTGGGAACGGAAGCAATGCAGGCTCCAACCAAAACCAGAATCCTCACATTGATGAAGGAAACAACAGCAGTAAAGGAGGTGTGAATGGCGCAGGAACAGGAGGTTTTGTGCCGCGGTATATGAAGTTAGATTTTCCCACCTATGATGGAGCAAGTGACCCATTGGTGTGGCTCCATAGGTGCAATAAATTCTTCGCGAATCAGAGAACGGCTGAAGGAGACAAGGTTGGTTTGGCAGCGTTTCACATGATTGGGGAAGCCCAATTATGGTTTTACCAAATTGAACAGGAGGAGCCGAACATGTCATGGAAAACATTCAGCAGGTCGACATGTTTACGGCAGGACTAAAGGAGAATATCTGCATTGACGTAGAATTGCACAGTCCACCGAACTTGTTACATGCCATGAATTTGGCCCGGGCTTATGAAAGAAAATTACAGCTCACCGAAAACATGAAGAAAGGCGTCAATCCTACCAACAACTTCAATTCAAGGGGAATTTCATATAATGCCAAATCGGACATTGTTGTTGGCAGTGCAGTAACCACTTCCAGCAGAGCTTCAACTCCATTTATTAAGAGATTAACAAGAGCTGAAATGGCCACTCGTAGAGCTCAAGGATTGTGTTATAATTGTGATGAACAATATGTGGTTGGACATCAATGCAAGAAAC